>JAVRKA010000028.1:699583-1399166 GCA_034508555.1 Venustoraphidia nigricollis
ATAGCATAGTTTCAAAACGAATAATAAATGCATTTTTTCAAGTGTTTTGGAGTGTGGATGGGCTATTAAGTACTGCATGAGACCTTTGGGCTATTATTGATTTAATAACATGCAGATTCACGTAATTTTACACCGAATGGGTGTGGTTTTATCTGTGTATAAATCACTAACTGTATACAAATTACATGACGATACATATTATGAGCTATACGCTATACATTGATATACCAATAGCTTAATATTAGATGCAGTTAACGGGTTCAGCAGCAGTTTTCATCACTGTTTTTGTGTACAGACGTACATCAAAGTGTACCAGAACATTAAACTTGCATCTCTGTCGTGGATGGTTGTCGGAATTTCTACATAAAATATATATTTAAAAAAGTAATAAAAATATGTTTACATAAGCGCACTAAAAACTAGAAAACAAATTGCTGTCTCTTCTGTAAAGTGTAAAATCGTGGGGCATTCGATAAATTAAATGAGTGTCCCGCTTCTTTAAAAGTTATAGAAGATAAAGAAATTTAATTTCTATTTTTTTGTGCACGATATATTATTAGGCCTTATATTTTTATTTTCAAATTATAATATATTTAAATTTTAAACGACTGCAGATACGTTTTCCCACCGTTAACACCGTCATGTTAACCACGTGTTTTTTAGTTCCATTTTTAAATTGTTAAATATTATTAGAGTGAAAATATCAAAATATTATGTTGATATTAAGACAACATACGAATGCCAAGTTTCACGTCAATTGCACATTTGAAAGGAGGTGAAAATTGTGTTGCAAGATTTTATTAGATACTTGAGAATTGAAAGCAGTCTGTAATCAGAAGTGATCTTAATCAAAATTGAACTTTCAAAAAATTTAAAAATTAGGTAAAAATTCACTATTTAAAAAAATATAATATGCATCTAACTAGTTCGTAAATATTTTATAACTTATGGGACTGTCAAAACTCATGCGTAAACTGATTTAGCTCAGATATTGCGTGTGGACTTCCCAACTTTTCACTCACTGCCCATTATCCTTTTGCCGTAACCTATATTAATATTATAAAGGGGAAAGTCTGTGTGTCTCTCTGTCTGTTACCTTTTCACGCCTAAACCGCTGAACAGATTTCGATAAAATTTGGCAAGGAGATAGATTGCTAAGGTGTGGAAAGGGGGAGGGTACAGGGGTTTCAATAATTAATACATTCTAATTTTTAGATTATAGTTTCTATAAACTTGAAATTTAGCTGTTATATTTCTTATGCTTTTTAGGTCCTGCCGAGAAGGGCGTAGTTCATGAGGTAAGATAGCACGGTGAAGCCGAAGGCTCCACCACTGTTATCATTGCCGTGTTTTATCTCAGTCGTATGCGGAGTCGCTGGTGGCGGCTAGTAATATATAACTTATATGTCACTCGGGAACTAGGCCATTTAAAAACGAAAGAATTTTTCAGATCGGTTCAGTAGTTTCTGAGATTACTTGCGGTAAAGATGCAAACTTTCCCTCCTTATAGTATTAGTATTGATTGTTTCAAATTATTCTAAAGATAATATTATATGAATGTGTGTAGAGACTTGAGTCATATATAAAAAAAACTGAGCTGCAAATCCTGCAAACGATAAATTTAGGCCGATTACAATAAGGCGTAAGTTATGTAACTTTATGAAAGTTAAATACATAGGAAGGCGCCACTTTCGGGCGTTATCGCCGGAATCACACCAGCAAGTTTGTCGCCGACTTGAATGACTAATTCATGAACTGTTTTTTTCTGAATAATAATTGACCCTCGTTTTCTAATAACTCTATGCTTTTAATTATTTTCAACATGTGTGTCACATCTATTTAATACAAGAAGATAAATAATAATAGGAATACTTTTGGATATTTGCATTTTTCATGTTTTTTATTTATTTATTTTTTATTCGAAATTTGTTTCTGGCTTAGTATAGATATTTATTTAATACCACCTGACAAAAATGCAATCGAATATTTGTATATGTTTAGAGTCTTTAAAAAATATTGAGTCGGGGAGTACTCTGAGAAGATGGGTAAACATTCAGATCCGAATGTAATGACAGCTCCATATAATGTGATATAAATTGATAGTTGACCAAGAAGTGTAGAATAGTGAAGTTTTGCTTCGCTTCTGCGTTATATAATCTTTCTAAAAGATGTTTAATACCCATAAAAAAGTAAAATTATATTGCTTTTACATAAGTGAAGCTCGTCATTTATATATCTAAAAAACTTTATGTAAAAATATAAACTTATTAAAAAATGTAGATAAAAACATAATAGTTTGTAAAAGTAATTAACAACCTTCAATTTGTTTTTATCATAATTTAATAGAGGCAAATCACATTTAAGAGAAATAATTCTTTTATTTTAAATATCTTTGTAATCAGTTATAATGAATTGTTTTATGGCAACAGCAAGCGTACAAGTAAGCTAGCAGAATAAATAATTGACTATTTAACAAATGATTAATAAGTAAGAAATAAATCATTATAGATATCTATTAGGTTTTGTTATTTAGCATTTATATTGCAAACAGATCCGTACTGTAATATTTGTTGGAATGTATAATATTCCATTTTCTAACCTGTACGGTCTGTATGTATGTTTGTGCTAAACAAAATCACTTAACCTATTTCAATTTGGTTTTTATGGTTGTATGGAGCATTATCCGGAAATGTTTTAGTTAACTATATTTCATCAAGTGCGCATAGTTTAGTCACCAGAATCGAAAAGATAAAAACCTGTAGGAATAACATTACAACTTTCTTGGCACGTATCTTTGCTTAATTTTGTATTCCAGCGTCAGGACTATCTTAAATGAAAGAGGAGAAATTTTCCTACCGGATTCGTACTTTGAAGACACTCAAATCGAATTCTTTATGGACTTTCCATACGAGAATCAGAAGTTTTAATATGTTCTTTATGGCTATTTCACACAGTTATTCAGTTACTTAATTTTTTATAAAAATTTTAGACGTCTGGTATCCAAGTAATTAATTTTTAAAAATGATAAATAAGAAACTCGTTGTAAATGCACATTAAAATTAAAATTAACCCAAATTGACTCCAGACGAAATTTTGAAAAATTGATTAATTGAAAGTTTGACTCTTTTATATAAGATACCTACAAATTATAATTAAAACGCGTTCATGTGTGATTTTTACTTAAAAATTGTTGAAACTGTCAAATTACTTGTCAACCATGATTAAACTATATCTGTCTCTGTTAAACACATTATTATAATAATAAACTTTATTCCGTAATAACTACATATAAAAAGTGTGAAACATGTACCCAATAAAAAATTAATTTTTGATTTATAGGATATATAATATATTTAAATAAGAAATAATCCACACTAATATTATAAATGCGAAAGTCTGTCTGTCTGTATGTTACCTTTACACGCCTAAACCGCTGAACAGATTACAATAAAATTTGGGAAAGAGATAAATTACAACATCCTGAGGAAGGACACAGGTTACCTTTTGTCTCAAAAAAAAAACCGAAGGGGTGAAATAGGAGATGAAAGCCCAATTATTATCAATCTGTCACGATATCTTCGGAACTATTAGACCTATTAGACTTGAGATTTGACAGGCATATTTCTTTTGTTGAGCAGAGATGCGGTAAGAACGGATTTTGCGGAAATCGACTTCCAAAATATATTGCGAGGGCGTTATAGATAAAAAAATTCTCGTCTTTGCCGTTTCTGACGAAAAAAATTCTTATCAGGTAAATTAAGTGAGGCATAGCCCCGCAAGGCAAAACTGTAATACGGTGGAGCCGACGACTTTCCTACTGTTGTCGCTCCCGAGCCAGGCATAGCCCCGCGAGGCGAGATTGTAATACGCTGGAGCTGATGGCTGTACAGCTATCGTGCTGTTATATGGTATTTATACGGTGGAGCCGATGGCTCCACTACTGTTGGCGCTGCCGTGTTTCATCTCAATCGCGTGCGCAGCCGCATGTAGCGGCTGGTAATATATAAAGCCATATATAACGTTTTTTATTACAACAAAATTCGGACCTAGTTACTATCTACTAATTCCGTAATAGACTAATTACCTAATCAACTTGTAAATTCAATCTTAACTTATAACTTGCAAGTAAAATTTATACCCATCCCAGTATAATTTGTCGTCTTTGATTCTGAGCACTATTCAGAACTTGACCGGTGTGTATTGATGTTATGTCAATTAATTAAGGAACCTTGTATAATAAAAAAGCGTTCCGAGTCAACCTGTGTTTTAATAAAAATTGGTGAAAAGATTTGGGACATTTATATCAAGGATGTTCCCACCTCTGAGATAAAAATGAATACAATGGAATGTAGATTGCGGCCCTGAAGCTAAGCATATTATGCTAAAGATAATACACAATGACACTGTAAACCCACTTATTTAAGTATAAAAACTAGAATGAACTGAACGAACGCCTCTGGACTCTGGAGGTGGAATTCCAATCGCCATGCCGTTGATTTATACGCGTGGCGCCGAAATAATATGACATTGGTGACTGTTATTAGGAGAGGTGGTTTCATCATAATATATCTATAAAGTTCTATATGGCGCATTCAGTTTCGAAAGTGTAACTAATCTATTGAGATCATAGAACTTTTAATATGGAATAGGAATCAGCGTTGCCAATGTTGAGATTTTTTTTAGTAATAGATAGGCGTATTATTTCGTACTAGATTATTGTACTGAAATTAAAATGCTCATAACTTTGCAGAAGATGTGGTGGATACCGCGAGGAGGATATAAGATGAGAATGGCGTCTCCTTTACAGATCGATAAGGAACACTATATTATATGAAAAATCGCAGTGTTTGCACAATGCAAAGTAATGTCATCTGTCAATGGCTTTTTCTACCAATTCAAAAAATCAGCTTAATTTCGGAAACTATACTTTATAAAATTTATCATAATATCTCTGTTCCGAGAACATTGTCAGTTTTGTCACGTTCAATTATTCTAGTTCTTTTTCTTTTTTCTTCTTTTAAAATATAAGCGAATCGGCTTCTACAGCCATTATCAAAAATTATTCGAGTTTAATCATAAAATTCATAGGTACAAGCAGAAATAAGGTACATGCATACATTTTGTAATGACCAAAAAACGTACTAGATTTATTTGCGACGTACTGACGTACTGTTTCCCACTCTATAATACAAAATCTAAGAATAAAATAAAAAACTGGAAAAAATATTTTAAAAAATTAAAAAAAAAATTAAAATTAAAAAAAAACAATTGAAAATATTAAAAAAAAACAATACATTTATAAAAAGTATAGAAAAAATTGAAAATTTTCTAAAAGTAATTAGATTTTTTATATTATAGTTGAGAATTAAATTTTTTGAAGGCATTTCCATAATTTTAAGCGGTAGTGTGTATGTTAATAAGATAATGAATAATATTTATTTTGTGTATTTTGATTTTTTATAGTAGATAATAACCTTTTCACGTTTAATTTTTATATTGTCCATTTTTCTCGTAAATTTTAATGACACAACGCCTGGGAATGGGAATAACTGATATATTTAATTTCTTTAAAAAATCATATAATTTTTACTTGTTAATTCTACACACGTTCGAAAACAGAAAGCGAGACAGAAATAGTACTGATGAGCCGTGTAAAGTTTCCATAAATGTATATTTTATGTGCATGTATAACCAATAAACTATTGGATATACCACCGTAACTCACGGAAAGACAAGGCATGCCAATTCAGAACATTGCTTTAAAGTCAGGCCTTACACAATTTTCAAATAAATGCCATTTTCAAAATTAATGAAGATCTTTTTAACATTAAAAAAATTGGTGTATGTCTCACGGTTGAAGTGAAACTTCTAATTTAATAATGACATTTTTTTATTTTGTTTGATCTTTTATACAAGTATTCGAACTGCTACTGAGTTGTTTTTGTGAAGATCGTCAACTCCTAGGGATATTTGTGCCTAGCAATAAATCATACTTTTAATTTATTATTTTTTTATAATAAATTGAAAATTCAATGCACTCTATCAGCTCTTGGAGTAAATTCTAAGAAATTTCCCGTGACTGA
Organism: Venustoraphidia nigricollis; assembly: GCA_034508555.1. NCBI lineage: Eukaryota > Metazoa > Arthropoda > Insecta > Raphidioptera > Raphidiidae > Venustoraphidia > Venustoraphidia nigricollis. The sequence goes on from JAVRKA010000028.1 coordinate 705,667, forward strand.
CAGCTCCCTGTTTGCTATGACGTACGTTTTCTCCCTGGCAGAGATTCAGTTTGAATTTCCATGTCGCTATCATTCTGAGTTACTAACCTCGCTAAAAAAATATCTGCATTGTTGTAGTATACTTGTTTTCCCCTCTCAGAATTTCAGTTCAAATTCCATGTAGAGAGATCATTTAGTGTCACCACCCTCGCTAAAGAAGTTTCACTTGAAAAAATTTTTTATCAGAACATTTTTCCGAAAGTTATTGTAAAGAAAAAAATATATAAATATAAAATATGCGCAACATTTCGTATGTTTCCAAAACGAGAAACATTCAGACCGGTATATTTTTAGAGTTGTGTGAATGAAAGAAAATTTCACAAAGCCACGGAAAATCACTTTGCATTTTGTCATCAACTGCTTTTGGGTCGTAATTTTAACCCTCTTTTATTTGTCTTTTTCTGGCAGTTTTTATCGACATGTCGATTTAAATATACCTAAACCGTAGACATTTTCAAACTGTTTGTCTGTTAGTTCGTTCCGAATTGACTCGAAAATTACCGAATTTATTTTGATCGGACTTTAACCATAGTCTTTGTTGACATCAGAGAATGGGATAGGTTATAATTTCATTGTAATTCTCATAAAAAGAAGTGAAATGCAGTAGTCCAAAAATCGATATTAACGTAAGCGAAGCCATGGGTAAAGGTTAGTATTGTATAATTTTATAAAAAAATACGGAGGTACTTACTACCTGAGCTGTCGCGCGTGTATTATTTACAATTGTAACTGTAATCAAATTTTAAGAGTGCATCTATCTGCTAGTTTGACGATCGATATTTTGCGTGTCTGGCCTTACTTCTCGAATGAGCTGTGGTCATGTTGATAAATATTAGGTGTGCGTACGAATAAGACGTTTCACCTGGGAACAGGTGGCTGCTGGCTGGCAACCGCTGCCAAGAAAAACCTGTCTCAAACACATAACGCTAAATTTGTTGTTGTTTCTCTTTTGTGAGCTGTTTGAGAGATTTCTTTACATTAATTGGAATATTATGATTTCATATTAGGCATCCTGATCATAAGAAATCCTTTCAACTTTAAAACAAAAACTTGTTCTTTTTTTCGCGCTCACGATATCAGTTGTCGACGATTTATAATCTACAAATTAGTTTTTTAATGTATTTGCCATATGGCAACATACACTATTGGCGTCGGTCGGATGGCGGGACCTAGGGGTCGGACCAAAATTTCTCGACGTTTCATAACCTCCTAAACACTTTGGCACCATTTTTAAAAATGTTTATATTATATATATATATATATTTATATATATATATATATATATATATATATATATATATATATATATATATAGGTAAATATGTGTACGGGCAATAACTTTCGAAGGAGTTAATTTATTTTAACGAAATTTGGCACACATATTGGAATCCATCACCGCACGAAGCCTATTTAAAATGGGCCCAATCGGGTCATTTTAAGGGTGGTTTTTAGGGGATGAAAAAAGTTTTTGGCCCCAAAAATACCTAAAAAATTCTCAGAATCGTTTCAAAATTGAAATTTAACCCTTTAATAGCAATTAAAAAGTGTTCCTAAAATTTCAATAAAATCGGCCCGACAGGACCGGATTTAAAATTTTTCTGAAAACACTAGTTTGCAGATAGTGAGTTATTTCCTGAAAGGTGTTTTTAATTTTGGTGTAGACGTTTGATCGACAATAATGATGTAGTTAAAAAAAATGTAATTTAAAGGGGTGTATTAAGGAGTTAATTTTTTTATTTTGCCCAATAATCACTTTAAGTTCACATAATAAAGCCACAAGGCCTGATGTATTAGCAAATACACTATATTGTCGGCAGGGTTTTGGCACTGCGACCCGGTTTTTTTTTTTATTTCTTATTGCCGATTTTCTGTTGTGACAGAAATTCTAAAAATGCGTTCTCCCCTCTAGAAAATTCAAAATACTTGAAAAACTTACAAAAAACAAAAAAAACAAAATTGGAGAAAACAACAATTTTTTATTCATTCACATTGATTATATTGAAAGGGGGCTTGGTGTAGCCGTACATATTTAGAAGATGGACGTAATTTTGTTATTTTTTACCAAAGAATATTACAATGAAATTCAACACAATTTATTTTCATCACTATCACTTAACTATTCACATCCTTAGACTATAGAGAGATTGGAAATGTTGCCTGTGAATTTTAATCACTTTGACTTATTTTTTTTATATTTTTATATTAATGAATAAAAGTCTTAAAGTATCCATTAAACTTGTTTTAAAATTATGTTAATATGAACAGTATGTATAATATTATTGTTTGATGCAATATTAAATATCCATAATCATTTATTAAAATTATTATTCTACTTTTTTATCATTAAATATATTAATAGATCCTTCTCTTTCACTCTTACTTTTCAAGAAGCTTTAATGATAGCCTTTTCAATTTTTTTAACAAGTGTTCAGATATATTTAAAAGAAACCCTAAGCAAAGTTTTCTACATGATATTTTCTTCTTGGTACTTTTTATATGAATGGGTTTTTGATGTAAGAGAAAAAAGTCCAAATCTGCTTTTCAGCGCAATCCAAAATATATTTCTTTTTCCGAGTTGACGTCTTCTTGTGATATACGTATGTATGTTGCCTCTAAATATTCTATTCTTCAACTGTCGAGCGTCTGCCATCTACAATTTATCTACTTATTCTATGGTATGTTGTATAGGCATAATATGAGTACTATATCCATATGTCTGAAAGTTGATCTTCTAATATTATTTTATTATAATTTATAAAATATTCGATGAGAGTTTAATGTTGATTAATATTATACTGATTATTATTATTTGATTTTATGTCTATCAAATCTTACCGTCATTATAATACGTATGCATACAATCTATAATATATGTATACCAGGTGTACATTTTGAGCATGACATTAATTAATATAACATATTATATACGATAACATGTGTTGTCAACATACCCGTTTTATCACTGATAAATAATATCATTTTCCAAATTATTCCTCAGTTTTTTGTTTCATTTTTATCCTTTTTCAAATATACATAACTAGTTTGATCAACAAGAATTTTCCCGCTTTCACCGTAGACATGTGTCGCGGCACACTCGATCGAAGTGAAACTTCTTATGTGTGAATGATATGAAAATCTATTACGCATATTTTTTAATTATTATTTAAATAAAAATGCAAGGTTACTATTAATATAAAAAAACTCTTGATTTAATTAAAAACAAAAGTACATAACGTAAAAACAGAAAATACTAAATGATTCATAAAAGATCGTATCCGAAACTTTTTTTAGCATGGACGGTCTAATCAACTGAGCTAAGGGGCCAGTTGATTGACAATCGGTGGAAAGTACGTCACTCATTTGTGAACGCATTTATATCACTCTTTTAATTGTCGTTTCATTCATCGAGTTGCCGCATAAAAAGTTGCATAAAAAAAGTGGTGCGTGTACTTATGACGCGCGGCAGAAGTTTGGCGTGATCGAGACAATTGATATTCACATTTTCGTTAAAGATGTACCTACATTGATAGAATAAAATAGGATGTCTAGGGAGATGATAAATATAGTTGGAAAAACATTTTTAAACACAGGTTGGATTATGTTTGAGGTCTTATAATTTACATTTTGTTCCATTTTCAAAAGTAACATTTTTAATGGCTGCATAAAGTAACTTTTTAACTATTGGAGGGTTTCCTACTGTTGAATCCATAATCTAAAAAATACAAGTATTGAGGTTTATTTAACTGTCAAAAGTTGTTAACAACACCATAACTTTTAAGAAGTTCCGTCCAATGTCACTAGTGTTTATAACCTACTTTTTGGAAATTGAACATATTCTAATCTCACCTTATTCTTAGCTGTGGTCTATCCACTTTAAAATGGTTTTGATTTACATCAACCCCAAAATTTTTTCAAGGAGGCCGGCTAAAAAACATAAGATGTTGGTTACTGTCATTGACGTGCTATCATTTTTAGGAATGTTAATATTGAACATAAAATAAATATTATTGTTTGGGATGTGTCATCTATGAATACAAAGTAAAACTATCCCGCATCGAAGAGGTAACTATCGACGATTTCAACATTGCGCCAAAAGAAGTATGACTTCAAAAAATGCACTGTATATTAGCATTGACAGATATAAGGAAATCTAGTAATTGGAATAATTATTGTAATAATATAAATTACAAGAAATATGAACCGTCTATATAGGAATATAATATGCCTTACTACTTTCACAAATTTATATACAAATTCCTCACGTGTTTTATAATGAGCTAAATATTAATCGGTCATACGTGTCGCACTTACTACAACTTGTATTTCATGTTAAAGCATTATTTATTCATATTATACAAAATAAATCAATTTGAAGCGAAACATGCAAATTTTAGTCAAGTTGAAAATATTTTTATTAATGCTCGTCTTTTTTGTCTGATGATGTACTAATTACTTAATTTTATAAAAAGCAAGTCGTGAGGTGTTCGTATATTAGAACTCTACAAATGTGACCCTTGAGATCCACACGACCAACTGCCCAGTATGATCTTAACAAATTAGACCCGAGAAATAATTTTCAAAAAATTCTAAAATAGTAAATCCAAAAATTCACATCCATGCTAAGTTTCCGCTGTATGATAAAAATTGAATTAAAAAAACAATTGAGCACAGCTCACAGTATTTTACTCGTCATATTCTTTTATTTGATACCAATATCGAGAGGATTTTAAAGAAAAAAGTAATCGCCATTTTGTTTCGGCCGCCATATTGAATATAAAATGACGTCATATAGCTTACTGTATTCTACTTGTCATACTCTTTCATTTGAAACCAATATCGAAGAGATTTTGAAGAAAAAAGTAATCGCCATTTTGTTTCAGCCGCCATATTGAATATAAAATGACGTCATATAGCTTACTGTATTCTACTTGTCATACTCTTTCATTTGAAACCAATATCGAAGAGACCATACTGAATGTAAAATGACGTCACAGAGCTTACTGTATAAAGAAAAAGGTGATTGGCACTATAACGAAGTCGGTATTATTTTTTATTCACGATATAGGTAATGGAGACGAAAAAAGTTACCGCGTAAGTACGTACCACACACACTAACACAGACTTTTTTTCAAAATTATGTTGCAACGCTATATTTCCACTTAGAAATTATACACATGTTAGAAAAAAAAATTTATTATCAGACCCATTTCAATAGCTTTCCTTATAGACTGAGAAGTTAAAAAACACCAGTATTCTTACGATATATATTAGGCTTGTATACTTCTTTATTTTTGTTTTTTATTTAAAAACCAGTCAAGTACCAACTCCGTGTGTACAGATAGACGCTTTTATCAGAAAGATCTGATCGACAATATCGGGGCGCGTATAAATAAATCTTTGTTTTTATTCTTTTCATCACACTGTTCATTAGGTCGACTTTCTGAAAAAGATTGGAACGAAGTTTTGAAACGAAGTTCCTTACCGCGGGTTTGTGAGGGGACCTAGCCGAGAAAAAATGTAACGTGTCCCGAAAAACCGTAAGACAAAAAATGCAACGTGTCACGAAAAACCGTAAGACATAATGTATACTGCTATACGGTGATACCGGGTGTTTTGGAACGAAGTCCCTTATCGCGGGTTGGCGAGGGGACCTAGCCGAGAACAAATGCAACGCGTCACAAAAAAGCGTAAGACGTTTTTCGTAACGCGTTTTATATATGTGTGTGTGCATGTATGTATGTATATTATGTATGTGTATTAATTATGCCAACCCTGCATAGGAAAAGGACTTCGTTCCAAACGTGTGTCCCGCGACACGTTCCAAGTTTTTTCCGATTTAAAATGCCTGACGTTTGACCAAAATTGTTGTAATATCATTACTGATATATGTACGTGAGTTGACCTTTACAATAAATTTTTTTTTGAACTCTTTTCTGAGTGATGTTTAAACGCAGTTGGGAATAATTTTATTTCTCCATTAATTAATTAGGTAATTAAGAGTGAATTGTTATTTTGGTAACTGTTGATTCCTGTAAAACTAATTAAGATAAATTCCACATCAGAGTGTAATAATCGATCATTTTAATTGATAGAGTAGTAATATTATTTGTACGCATAATATGGTGGAAGTATAACAATCCTGAAAAAGATGTTCTAATTAAAAATTAAATGTTTGGTAGTTATACCCGGTGTCTGTTAAAATGACCGACAACGTTTTACAATACGCTCAAACGAAATTTTTAAATCTTATCTAAAACGGTTCCGTCGATTTTTTTTTTTATAACCCCAACAGTAAAGAATGCACTATTTTCTGTTTTACTTTGGTGAATTGGATTTAATAGATCTAATGCTGTCCCATGAGTCACCTTGAAAACGTTGCCGAATGCTTTTATGATCATTTTGCATCACTTATTAATCATGCTAAATGAATCATTGAAAAAATAAAAACAGAATGTGTGTCAAACTGAATTTCTTGAAAATGCACGCTGAAACCACATATCGTTGATAAACAATAAAAGTTACAGAAATGCATTTTTAAGCCCATATAAAAATATACTAATGTCATTTACATTAGCCGATAGCGTGAATGATTCTGAAAATAAATGCAGTATAGTTGTCTTTTATGTTGTATATTAGCTTTTTCTTGCGGTTTCATTCGAGCGAATGTCGATTATTCACCTAGTTTTCTTAAGATCAGTTTTGACGTTAGCCACATAACCATTCTTAAATCTCGCTGGTATACACATGCCAATGGTGATGGGTCGTTGGTGAGTTTAACATCGACGAAACACTAATAAAAAACGCTGCTGAAAATATTGACATTCAAAAAGCTATTAGGAAAAATAAAAATATAACAAATGACCAACTAGATTTTAACTTATCATCCCTCCTACAACTAATTTATAGGTAGGTTTATAGTTGACCCAAATTATACCAGATCAACTTTCCGTGTAGGTACATTGCAAATTTCTAATTTAGTATATGTTTTATATTCCTGAGGATAGATTTATTGTCCGAAACGATCTTTAAGAAATAATTTAATAAAATTTTGTTTTGTAGAATTTTCAAGTGATTTATCTTTTAAATGGATAATAGTTTTTTTCTAATGTATTATATATATTCACTTTGGAAGAAGTAGAATAGCGGGAAAAAGGAACCTTAGCCAGTACAATTATATTATTTTATTGCCAACGTTTCGTCTAATATGTAGACTTCTTCAGGGCTCTGAAGAAGTCTACATATTAGACGAAACGTTGGCAATAAAATAATATAATTGTACTGGCTAAGGTTCCTTTTTCCCGCTATTCTACTTCTTCCAATCACATAAGAGGAACGAAAAACATAATATACGATGAATACGTTCACTTTTTTTAATTTCGTAAAATGTCATGAGTTTAACTATATCTGAATGAAAGAAAAATAAAAATTATTTAATGTAAATTCTGCAAACTTTCTGTTCATAATATATTTTTCTATAATACAATTTAGCAGAATTTTTTAATCTTGTATCTGATTAATGCTTTTAAATACGATCACTTAGTTTTCTAATATGCTTAGACTATACAAACCAAATTAGTTAATTATAGATAAAAATCATAGACGTTTCAGTTCAGAATATTTTTTTAATAGGTCATTAACTTCAATATTAACACGAGCTATTACAAATAATTAGTCAAGTATAATACCGTAAGATCGGTATATCGGTATCTTTTCTAATTGTGTTCGACACGAACAGGTGCTATTAGATGATGAAGTTGTACATGAGTTGTAGATGAGAAGTATCAAAATTAAATAGTTTATAGATGCTGTTTTTAAATCAATGTTTCCAGGTTTTAATCCGAGGAAAAATATCAACTAAATTTTTAATTTATTAAAAAAAAGAAAATAAAAATAAATTGAAAACATTAACTGGTGCTACGCCCAAATAACCGTAGCCTTAAAAAATGCAAAAGAAAAACAAATATCATATTAATTGCTGCAGTCACCACCAGCATCCAGTATGTGACGGCCACCATCACATTGGGTTATTTGGATCTAGCGCCAATTTATATTTTCAATTTATAATTTACTAGCCGCTATCTGCGGTTGAGAGAACAATAGTGATCACAATCTAAGATCATTGTCAAATTAGATTTCCTGACAATGCTTTTCGCTACCCGGTACCAGTAGGATTGATTGATTTATGGAAAAAATTAGAGCAAAAACACTATCCGAGCGTCGCAGTGATGACGCCGATCATTAAAGGGGAACTCATCACTGTATAAATTATGTTGCACACTTATTTTACGAAATGTAAATATTGTTCAATTTGTTTAATAAAGATGTTATTTGTATAGTTCATTGATGTACAAGTATTCCATTCGCAAATACAATTGACCTCGAACAAATCAGATTTGATTGATAATCTTGGGACCTGACAAGGTTCAATTGAATTGCCGAAGACATGTAACAATTATTGACTGTAGTTGTCGGACAAACGAGAGATTTCAGAAACTTAAAACAAATAGGCTATCTAAACATAATTATTGTTTATGTTTAAAAAATATAAGGTAAATAACTTAATTATACACGCTGCCAATATATACAAATTACATTTTTTTGTTTAAAAATATTACGTAAGTGACTTTTTTGCAATCATTTTCGAAGACACACATATAGTGTCGTCGAAAAATGACCAATTCTTGCTCTCACCGCTTTTGACGATAACGATAATAGGGTCATTCCATTTGATAATTTTGAACAGTTCGTTATTCCTTATACATAAACAAATAATAGATAGATAGATACATATTTTATTTGTGAGCATAAAATGCTGTAAATGCGTCAATACAATTAATAAACCAAATATTTCGTTTTTATATCAATCTTCTTAATTTCAAACAACAAATATAATGTGTAATTCATCTTTAAAGTTCAATTCCAGATATAGGTTATAATAGAAAACAGTATCACGGGTAATGGGAATAATGAAAATAAATCAATTTAAACACTCTTTTTTATTAAGACTTTTTCAAGCTCTAAAATTTTTTTACAAAAATTAACATTCATATAATAAAAATATTAAACATTATGGATTAAATAATTTACTAAAAAGAAACAATGGTGTGACTAACCTCAATATGCTTAAACGATAGTTAAACTATGATATAATATAAATTTTGGCATTACAAAAACAATTATTAAAAATTGAAAATTGTAGAAAATAATATGTTCTTTTTTTTGTATATTATTTTCACAGTCAACTAAAAATTATAGTATGACAGTTGCTCAGTTTAACTAATTCTCCGTTAGAGGTCAGTACAATTCCCAAAATTTTGAATTTAAATTAAATATACATCACAGAAAATTGAAAAATTTTTTTAGTACTTATCAAGTGACAAAAAATTAGAAAATTTAAATTAATCTTTTCAAACTTTTAATTTCTTTATATATATAAATTAAAATACGAAAATCTTTCAATTACCCGTGATACTGTTTTCTATTATAATGTGTAATTTTTAAATTTGGTTATCCCCTGGAAAAGTTATGGCTGAACAAACATATATAATGATACATGTAGAATTGATAACCTCTTTTTTAATCGATTATTTACAGAACAGTTTTCTACGTGTAACGTGAGGCACTTTAGGTCTTCAATATGGATATGTTGATTACATTTTTGAAACAAAATGTGCCATCTAGGCTATTATAGCTACATTTTACGTTAGAATAGCAGACCTCATATTCGTTCATTCTTACGTCTCTAAAGACAGACAACTAGACTACTTCCGGTATAAACAAAACAATGATATAAAATTTATGTGGAACAAGTGTGTGGTTTTTTCGAAAAAGGGAGGCAAACATATTAAACCTTAGCGTATAATATAATATATGATGTTAACATGTTATAATGTCAGATTAGCAACAATATTGTGGAAACAAGTTTTCTTCCCCATCCTTATAAAAAATATGTATGCTTTAGTATTATGCACCGGTGTCAGCCGTTGCAATGATGGCTCTTGCATACAGAGCGTATATTTCCATTGAATACACCGCGCCGCGCCGCGCAAGTTCAATGAATACTCACTTATAATTTATTCACAATAGTTGTAAAGTGTAAAATTAAAGCGTGGGGATTATGCAGGATTCTTCATTAGAGTTCGGGTTTATCTTCAATTTTAACCGACTTAAAAGGTGTTATTAATTGTTTGCATTAAGGACGCTCGACAACTAAAGTCGTAAGCGTCTAATTGATATATATGTATGCTTGTATAGTTATGAACAATGTACATATAGTAATATGTGGACGATTATTTTTGGAATTACTCATAATAATAATATAATAATGCGTTTAACGTCCGTTTCTCGACTTTATGTCATAACAGACGCCATTCGAACCATTACTATTTTCCATCTACCACACTTCCCGTTATTTTTCTACATTTTTAAAACTTCAACTTATGCAATAGCAATGGGCGAATGAAGGAATTATAGGGAATTAGGATAAGGTAGGTAATTTTTGAACTAGGAGTTTGATAGGTAATCGGCCATGGCCTCAAATAAGAAACCATCTCGATATTTATCTGGAATTAATTGAGGGAAACCATAGAAAACCTCAATCAAGATGGCCGGTACAGGAATTACCGTTTCTCGGCGAAAGGCAGTAGGAAAAAGTCCCAGTCACATTTGCCCCGGCCGGGATTCGAACCCGGACCTCCCGAATGCGAGCCTAGTGCTATCACCACTACTCTACCCAGCTCGGTTTTTGGAATTACTATAGTGGATCGATTTTGATGAATGAATGAATTAGATGCGGTCCTACAACAGCTCGCAATTATGTTTTTCGCTTTAGAATCGCCTTCCCTATCTAGATTCAATTACCAAACCATTTATGACAGCTTTTTCGCATAAAGTGCGTTCATACCCGTTCATTTTATTTTTTGCCTAAAAACAAAATATGTAATAGATGTATAGATCAGATCCTTGATGATAAATAATTATATAAAGATGATTAGAGGATTTAGGATCAATAACTTAGTCAAGGCGAATTATCATTCGCAACGTTTCGTATCTTATATTGATACTTCATCAGTCGCTCTACAATAAAAAAAACTCGGGTCGCAGTGCCCAAACCCTGCCGACAATATAGTGTATTTGCTAATACAGGCAGTCTGGTTTTATTACATGAATTTAAGTTTGTTTTTGGTCAAAATAAAAAATTTTACCCCTTAATACACCCCTTAAAATAACATTTTTTTTCTTAATAGCAATATTATTATCAATCGAACTTCTATACCAAATTATATAACTTTCAGTAAATAATTCACTATCTGCAAAGTAGTGTTTTCATAAAATTTGTAAGTCCGGTCCTGTCGGGCCGATTTTATTAAAATTTTAGGGACACTTTTTAATTGCTACTGGAGGGTTAAATGTCAATTTTGAAACGATTCTGAGAATTTTTTCGGTATTTTAGGGCCCGAAAACTTTTTTCAACCCCTAAAAACTACCCTTAAAATGTCCCGATTACGCCCATTTTAAATAGGCTTCTTGCGGTGACGGATTTCAACACGTGGGCCAAATTTCGTTAAAATCAATTAACTCTTTCGAAAGTTATTGCCCGCACATATATATATATATATATATATATATACGCATATATATATATATAAATATATATATACATATATATATAAACATTTTTAAAAATGGTGCCAAAGTGTTTAGGAGGTTATGAAACGTCGAGAAATTTTGGTCCGGCCCCTAGGTCCCGCCATCCGACCGACGCCAATAGTGTATGTTGCCATATGGCAAATACACTAATAAGATACATAAGTCAATAACTAATAATCAATTAAAATTAAACAAATTAATAACAAAATGTAGTATAATTAACTCTCTTAACATAATCAGCTTAAATTATCTTTTTTAACGATGGTATATTTTGATATTGATTTGTTTAATTTTAATTGATTAATTATTAGTTATTGACTTATGTATCTTGTTATTTTATTGTAGAGCGCCTGATGAAGTATCAATATAGGATACGAAACGTTGCGAATGGTAATTCGTCGTGACTAAGTTATTGATCTTAAATTCTCTAATCATTTTTATACAAAATATGTAATGTATTAATACGTAATGATAATTTTTATAACCCAATGCATTGTGTATTAACAAATACCGTGTTGTCGGTAGAATATGGCACTCCGGCCGGTGTTTTTTTATTTTTTGTTCATGTTTAAGCCTATATATTGCTTGTATCACAAAGAATAGCAGTCTCTGTGGTCATCATACCTTTTAATGATTGCGTTTTCCTGATAACAACACTGCTGGCTGGCATTAAGGTATATTTACACATTAACGAGAGGATAATGACTTTTAAAGTTCAAATGCACTTGCGGTACTCTATACTCAGTTCGGTTGACATTCATCTATTTTTATTTCTGACTCATTTTAAAAATTTTCAATCTCTACTACGTAGGTGTAGTATCAGCTGCTCTTGACATCTTGAATTAATTTGATTTAAAGTTTTTATTTGAGAATAAATTGTTTTTGGAGCTTTTATGCTCCTTAAAAAAAAATCAAAACACGTGTGTACAAAAAGTCATTGAGTTCTTGGCGCCTGTGAATCGTAAACGCATTGGGTCAAAAAATATAGTTGTTATTCTCAATTCAAATTTTGCTTTCTAAAAATCCTCTGAATTAAGAATAATTATATCAATAATTAGTAATTAGAAAATGAAACAATGTTTAGTGTTTTTGCTATATGGCATACATATATACTATTGGCGTCAGTCAGATTGCGGGACCCAGGGGTCATACAAAAATTTCGTACCCTCTTAAACCATTTTTTTAAATTTTTATTTAACCTTTAAAATTATTGATTTTTTTCTTTATTTACTAATGAGTTATTATTGAATTTTACTTTAGTACTCGGCAGACGATAAAGTCTTTTTACCACCCGATTCTTGTGACCCTTCCAAAGTGACCGGTATATGTCCTTGGAAATCAGCTATTTTATAGACAGCAGTCCAAAAAAAAATTGTTAACAATCAGTAAGAGGATTTATTAGTTTCAAAGCTCTAGTATCACGATCACTTGAATTTATGAATTTTTATTTAAAATTTGTTAAACGCGGGTCCGGTTAATATGTAAACAAACCGTTGCTCGCAGAAGAAAAATGAATTATTTTGCCTTTTGCAGCAACGATGTACAAATGCAGGACTGCTGCCGCCACCACTCGTGATGAGTCTCCCCCTTCCCTCGCATCTTACCCTAATGAGACGTACGGATTAATATTGTGCAACATTTTGGTTGACAGGATCGGCCTTATAGTAATTTTAACACCAGAAAGCTGATTTCCAAAATATTTTCGTCAACTCTAAGTCATCTGACTTTCATCAAAGAAAAATTACCTTTCTTTGAGCTTCATAAATGACTATCTGGCTACCTGGGGAGGCAAAGATAGATTCAACATTAAAAAGTTGGCCAGACAAGCAACTCCAGACGTCGTTATTGTTTCATTTGTTAAGCACATTTTGAAAAAAACGTTTTCTTCAAACTATGCCGGAAGTACGTACTTTCTGATTCGATTTTAGATCAGAAAGTATAACATTTCTGATTTGTTATTATGACAAACTGCAATTATATTCAAATCGTCTGTCTTATCTGTATTGTCATGCGCACTGATACGTGAGACGTTGAGACTAGTGACTTTGTCAAGTCACATGTGTTGTAATGTTACAACATTACAGATGGTGTAGAAATCATTATTTCGTGATAAATAAATAAAATAATAATATAGTCATTGTAACTATATGAACATTCAGTACATGCCAGATAAAAGTAACTAATTTTAATTACATTATTGAACAGTATGTATTTTTTTCAAAAGGTGTTATCTAAGTCTAATGCCGAATGATCTCGTAGTAAACTTGAAAATTTGAGTATCGCTGATTGGTAGATAACTATTAGGAAGGGCGAATTAATGCCACATTCTTTCAACGATAAAATTAAAAATGTACCTACTTGATTTGCTGACTTCATCGGTGACAGATAGTTTTCTTGAGTATTTAAAAATGTTAATCTTTTCAAAGTTTATTTTTTTGAGAATGTCTACCAAAGCGACAGATTCACAAGTCATCATGAGGTAAATATATTCTGGATAATATTTTTTGTTGAAACAAAACTACGCAGAAAACATAACTAAAAGAAATTAGCATGTAAATTTAAGTGTAGTATCATGTCTATCTGGTGTTATACTGACATTAGATGTATGTGTCATTGCGTATATAACTTCTTCAAAGTAAGTAGTTTTTTTATATATTGGTGAAAGTGCGTACTTTTGACATAGTATGAAGAAAAATAGTATACACCACACGAGCAGTGGCGTAGTGCAGGAAATTCCACTTTCCGCTCTTGTGGTGTAATATACTATTTTTTCTATACATTGTAGTTTTTTAAATATTTTAAAAATAATTAAAGCACGGTTGTGTTTTGCTTTGAAGTGCAACTGGCCAGCCATAAAGAAGCTCATTAACGTATATACAGCATGTAAACCGCTAAGGAGTACATAGGATATTTGGCATAAAATGAACGGATCAAAATGCATCATAAAAATATCTAATGAAAGAAATAAATAGCCGAACTTGAGTGTATTAAAGATTACCATCACGACCATAAATAAAAAACCCGGGTCGCAGTGCCAAAACCCTGCCGACAATATAGTGTATTTGCTAATGCAGGCCTTGTGGCTTTATTATGTGAACTTAAGTGATTGTTGGGCAAAAAAAAAATAACTCCTTAATACACCCCTTAAAATTACATTTTTTTCTTTATTGCATTATTATTGTCGATCGAACGTCTATACCAAAATTACATAACTCACTATCTGCAAACTAGTGTTTTCAAAAAATTTGTAAATCCGGTCCTGTCGGACCGATTTTATTAAAATTTTAGGAGCACTTTTTGATTGGTATTAAAGGGTTAAATTTCAATTTTGAAACGATTCTGATAATTTTTTAGGTATTTTTGGGCCCAAAAACTTTTTTCAACCCCTAAAAACTACCCTTAAAATAACCCGATTGGGCCCATTTTAAATAGGCTTCGTGCGGTGATGGATTCCAACATGTGTGCCAAATTCAGTTTAAATTAATTAACTCCTTCGAAAGTTATTGCCCGCACACATATATACCTATATATATATATATATATATATATATATAAATATATATATATATATATATATATATATATATATATATATATACATATATATATAAACATTTTCAAAAATGGTGCCAATGTGTTCAGGAGGCTATGAAACGTCGAGAAATTTTGGTCCGACCCCTAGGTCCCGCCATCCGACCGACGCCAATAGTGTATGTTGCCATATGGCAAATACACTAATTATATTAATTAATGTAGTCATGGCTCATTCTGATCAATTCCTTTTGTCCTAATTTTAAATTACTTATGTGAACCACACAGGTTTACATCCTTTAATAAATTTGTATACAGGAAACTATAAATAATCGCGGAAACGAATACAATAGACATTTATAATACGAGGTTGACTCTAATTAAAAGAAGTTAATTAGAGTGGTTGTGATCCTTGATGATTGTTGGATAAGTTTGGATAAAATCCGTGGCACAGGATCAATAAAACACAATACTGAAGTTAAAATTGCATTCTCACTAACGTTTCGGCATACTTTACACCATCTTCAGAGTTCGAATGCTGTCAATTCGTATCAGTATTTAGTCGAAAGCTTGAAAACATGGTCATTGGTTTCACAATATATATAAATGGTAAGATGGTTGTTTGTAATAAAATATTTTAGTTAAAATTGTTATAAAAAAATTCTTTTTGAGTGGTTGCCATCTATTTTATTTAATGACAATTTTAATAATTGGCATGAACAATTTTAACTAAAATATTTTATTACAAACAACCATCTTACCTTTTATATATATTGTGAAACCAATCACCATGTTTTCAATCTTTCGACTAAATACTGTTACGAATTGACAGCATTTGAACTCTGAAGATGGTGTAAAGCACACCGAAACATTAGTGAGAATGCAATTTTAACTTCAGTATTGTGTTTTATTGATCCTGTGCCACGGATTTTATCCAAACTTATCCAGACATTTATAATATTATATCAAATGTCTCTATTTTCGCAAACGAAACGGTTCCATCGCCTGTTTGGCTACTTTCTCGACACGATACTAATTGTTCATGTTTTTCAATAGCGACTGTTTATTTTATTTAGATATGAAAAGCCGTCTCTGAGTGCGTCAGACGCCACAACGACTTGGCGCCGATCTCCTTATTCATGCGTTTCCATTATTTTGTAATTAAAACATAACATTAAAACTGCTTCTGTTATTGCATATAATGTTACGAAATCAGTGTAGAGGAATGTATTGGATAGAGAGATACATATCAGTTTTAAAGCAGAACCTTATTCTGCATTCCACTCGCGTTTACTTCTATATAAACAGATGAATATCTTTATTAACTGAATATTATAATTAAATATCGGAGACAGATGCTAGGGAACAGTACCGCACTGGACATTTTATATTTTTTAACGATTCTTAAGACTGTCGGAACGCTCTGAATTTAAGCCAGAGATAGTGCTTCGGCTGATAGCTGATTGTAGACTTATTCGTCAACATTTTGCAAAAATTATTTCTCTATAACGAAGATAAAGGACAAATCTAGGTTTCTAATGGAGTACTTTTGTAATTTATGTACGAGTTACTAGAAAAAAGTTGGCATTAATTGTGCGGTTTTAATGTCAGACTACGACCTTATTCGTACTTATTTCACAAAATTGTTCCACCACAAACCTAAAGTGACTCTTCCTTTTTCGGAAACGTTTTTTAAATCTTCAAAATATTTCCAAAAATTAGAGTAATCAACTGACAGCGGCACCCTTGCAACAGCATTTTTTAGCCTCGTAGTGTGGCTTAAATTCAGAACGTTCCGATAGCCTTAAACGGTCCCTAGACGATCAACTAGATTGCCAATATTCGCGTCAAAATCATTGACGGAAACTGATCGCAGCGAATATTGATCGTGTAGGAGGAGATTAATGCGATTGTCAAATTTGTTGATAGACATTGATATAAATTTTGATTGATTTCCGTCAGTCGCTCGTCGAACATCACGGCAGAATTATTTGTTGTCACCGTTCCTCAGCAACTTTCTTCGAAGAAGATTTTTGTAATCTTCCGGTTGTGTATCTACTGGAACGTGCAGTATTCGTGAGTAAGACGGCGTCGCAGTTTATACCATTCTTTTGACTAGCGTTGACTTCTTTTCTTTTTTGGTTTGTTGAGTTTGCACACGATCACCAAAGCAAGAAACCCCAGAATTGAATTAGAACTCATTTCTAAACACACAGGCAGACTTTCTAAAAAAAACCACTTCACTGTCCGGATTTTTGCATCGAATGGGTATTTGTGACGGTGATTGACGCATATTGATAGCTTTTTTGTCAGATTGTCAATGTTCTTGACAACATTATTGGTATTCTAGGGGCCGCTTTATAGTTTTTTAAGCCAATGATTCCCCAAACCTGATGGTTCACTCTTATACCAAGCATTTCAGTTGATGATAATAATATTAAAAACCCGGGTCGCAGTGCCAAAACCCTGCCGACAATATAGTGTATTTGCTTGTATAGGGCCGTGTGGTTTTATACTTTTATTATGTGAAATTAAGTTTGTTTTTGGGCAAAATAAAAAATTTAACCCCTTAATACACCCCTTAAAATAACATTTTTTTCTTAATTGTAATATTATTATCAATCTAACGTCTACACCGAATTAAATACACCCTTCAATAAATAAATCACTATCTGCAAACTAGTGTTTTCATAAAATTTGTAAATCCGGTCCTGTCGGGCCGATTTTAATAAAATTTTGGGGACACTTTTTAATTACTACCAGAGGGTTAAATTTCAATTTTGAAACGATTCGGAGAATGTTTTCGGTATTTTGGGGCCCAAAAACATTTTTCAACCCCTAAAAATTACCCTTAAAATGGCCAGATTACGCCCATTTTAAATAGGCTTCTTGCGGTGATGGATTTCAACACGTGGGCCAAATTTCGTCAAAATCAATTAACTCTTTCGAAAGTTATTGCCCGCACACATATATATATATACGTATATATATATATATATATATATATATATATATATATATATATATATATATATAAATATATATATATATAGGTACATATATATATAAACATTTTTAAAAATGGTGCCAAAGTGTTTAGGAGGTTATGAAACGTCGAGAAATTTTGGTCCGACCCCTAGGTCCCGCCATCCGACCGACGCCAATAGTGTATGTTGCCATATGGCAAATACACTAATAATAATAATTCATCCTCGGTTTTGGATCTAATTGTCGTGGGTTCAAGTCACAACTCCGCTCATGAATGTTTTCATGATCTTGTTTAATTTAACATGCTGTAATTAAACGCTAATTAAGTAAGTTGTTGAACGTTTGCAATCTGCAATAAATAAAAATATAATTAAAGATCTACAATAGAGACTCAACATAAGGATCAATTTTTTACTATGCAGGCCTAAAATGATCAGTGCCTATGACTCCTCAACTGTGAGATCCCTTAAATGAAGTATTGAGCTAATTAAAGATTCTAACACGTTTTTTTAAAATTATTATTTTGTTTATTGAAATACAAATTGTGAACTTGTCAGTTATCAAGGGTCGATATTTATAATAACATATTTATTATCTAATTAACATCACTTATTATTTTGACTAGGGGAATCATTTTTATAGTATTTCGATAAGGTTATTTGGTTATGACCAGTCGAGTTCACAGAAATATTTTCAGAAAAACAAGATTTAAGTTACATTGTTGTGTTGCGGAAATAAAAAGTAATTCATATAAATAACAACAAAACAACATATTGCGTTCACTAGTCCAAAAATCTTGAAATACGATAAACTGAGCGTTTCAGGTCAAAGACTGAATCTTTAAGATAATTCAACAGCTTATATACCTAGGTATATAACGTCTGATCGTTTGGAAAATACTTTTTCACTCAAACACGATCAGAAACAATGTTTTTCATGTTTAGAAAATCAGTGGTAGTGTCGCATGATGCAGAACGTGTCAGTATTAAAATATTAGTTTGTAAAGGAAAAATATGAATTCAAGTAAAAGAAATTTGATCCAAAAATCTGTTCTTAAACGGGAAAATAGTGCTAAAAATTCTTTAGTAAAGGTAACTTACAGGTAGCATTCAGGCACTATGCAAATTTAGAAAATTAAAAAAAATTGTCCGGTGTAGGCCTTACGTTTTCTAACATTAGGAATGACCGAGATCGTTAAGTTGAAACTACAGATAAATACTAAAAAAACATTTTTTGGGTATAAGGGACGTGAAAACGTGTAAATTCACTAAAAATTGCAAATCGGATTTTTGCACGATCACAAGATTTCCCTTATATATTCCGCGTATTTGAAAGTATAATGAGCTATGGTAAGTCTTCTGCATAATAAATATAATAAATTAAGAAGCATAGTTTCAAAAATGCAAAAAAGTACCTACATATAATAGAAAAAGTCCTAGATTAATTATCTACATATATAACTTACTGTTGGGTGGAAGTTTCCAGTTTTAGTGTTTTATTTTTCTCTTATTTCCGTTTGTACACACGAACCAGATTGTGTACCATAAATATTTATCAAAACACTTTTAATAAAGTCTATAATTGAACCTTATCAAAAACTAATTAAACACACTTAATGGATGTTATTTTACATTAGCATAGTAAGATCATTAATAAGTTTTAAATACAAATATGTATGCGTATAATATATTATGTATTTGTTCGTCAGCCAGTATATGGTTTGATCAATGGTACTTGATTTGACAATTGCTTGTTTTCTTGAAGTATTGACAGCATTGACGATATTTTGAGTATAGTGTAAATTTGCAGCAAGAGTCAAAAATCCTTCCACTGAACGATTTGTGTGCAAAAAGTAGATTTTATATCTAGTATCGTTAGTGGGTTATATTCCGGCGTGCTATGACATTTATTATTTTAAATGAGAGCCAATGAGTTTTGACACAGTCGTAATACCAGCACGCAAGATGTGTGTATGATATTTTTTGCATTCACCTTGCATAAAATAATGGTTTTACACTTTATTATCTACTGACAATTCACTTTTGGAGAAAGATCATTATTTTCTAATAGTAGCTTATAAAAAAAGAAATGGCAAACAGTGATTTACTATGGAACTGGTATAATGCGACCAATTTTATTTTATTTTATCACACTAGTGCGTAATGATTCACTTTATATGCCTGTGTGCATGCGTGCAAAGCAGCTAGTTTATAGGGATAGTGCAAAAAGTTATTAATACGTATATTTCAAGTAAAACTTGATATTATTTACTTCACATAAAGAGCCATTAACTATTTCTTATATTCAGTTATAATTTATTATTTCTTACCGTTGCGTTATTGTATATTGTGATGTAAAAACATGAACAGAACTATTGAGATAAAAATATAATGAGAATCCGTTTTTATTTGCTATTTAGCTAACTTTCAACGAGTTACGTGGTTGGTATATTAGTGCAATGTAGATAAATCAGTGAAATTTACACTGGAAAGTGTACGTTAGGGGTACCAAAAGTATCAATTTGTTCCAGCAATAGTCATATTTAAACACCTGTCTTTAATTTAATGGTCGGCCCTGTATGCGCGTTATATAAGGGACTAGAAATCAATTGCAAATTATAGCTATTGCATTTAACAGTACATGTACAATAAAAAAGTAAATCAAACCATCAACTACGTTTTTTTATTGCTTTCATTAAATAACGCAGTCGCGATACTAAAAAAAATTTAATATATTTGAAAAAACCAAACAGGTCAGTGTATTGTACACTTTTGTGAAACAAACTTAATAGCGTCAAAAGTGTCAACACTTTTTACACTGGAACACGATACTAAACACACGTCTAAGCTTCGCCCGGGTGCAAATCGCTATTTTTGCCAACTGCTCATCTTGCTTTTGTCGTATAATACATAATGTATTTAATAATTTAGGTTCATAATTATAAAAGCGTTGGCCGTGACTTATAACTCACGCTTTTGTAATAATTACAAACCTAAAATATTAAACATTACTTTTTTCGTTTTTAGTACATTGCAATAAAATAGAGATGGAAAAAACGGGTCTTTTTAGTGATCTGCATCTTTGCATCTGGATCCCGTATGTGAGCCGACTCACTGAACAGGTTCAAAAAGAGCCGAGTTCTGAATATGTTACTGCAGTCTGCCACTGAGTTACCTAGTTCAGTCAATCATATCACGACCTATATAGAATCAAGAATGCATAGCCAAACATGTGATGCATGAGTCATTTGAGCTGACAGATGCATCAAAGCAAGAACTGATACATAAGTGTAAAATGTGCTTCTGTGTGTTAAGTGTTTCACTGAGTTATGCGGAACCGTTGATCCGTCGGCTCAAAAAAAAATGGGTCGGCTCTCACGGATCTTTTGTCGGAGTCGGCTCTTTGAACCGGTTCAGATCTGAGTTACCCAACTCTACAATAAAAGCTTGTTTTCAAAAAGTCTTTTTTCCAAATATTTCTTTATTCATTTACAAACGTTTAAGCTTATGGAAGTATTTCTTTTCGGAAATGACCATTTTAAAGATCGCCTAATGTTGCAATACACTAACACTAATAGTGACGATCTGTGTCGTAGTTTTTAGTTTTGCTACCGCTGATATTCCTTCCTCGATCGACTGACGTTCGGAGGTCGTTAGAGGCCACTGCACACACTTATAGACACAAACAAACAAACACGTCACGTAGTAACACCTGATGGCTTAGACAGCTTCCCGACTCTGCTGCAGTCATTATCTCGATAGTAGATATAATGATGGCCTATGCTATCCTTACTTCGTTGTATTTACCGGTCACTTGCCCTTTAAGTTTGTTCATATAGAAAATATGTTCTCGAGCGTCTATAATCCATAATATCTATCTTACAGACAATGATGGAGCTGTTCTAGTACGTCAGAAAACAAAACAGGTAATCTCAAAAACTTTGGTCGAATTTTTTACAATTCAGTATGACCACAATTTGATACGATTACTTAATTACTTAACAAAATTTTCTGATGGTGATGATCAATAATAATCAAGGATCTGAATGAAACGGTAAAACTTTCACCGCGTACACTCCTAACGTTTACGGTTGCCTATAGAATTTCCACCAAAATTAAAATAATTAACATTAGGTGAGTCGCAGGCGAAGTCCACGTTTTTGCAAGTAGAATAGAATAGAATTTTATTAATCCAAAGACATACAAATATGTATAGGATTCGTCAAAAGAAAGATATGTTTACATTTATTCATTTATAACAAAATCATCTATCTTATACAGACATTGTTTAAGAAGAGCAGCCTTTAAAACCGAAAACAAAAATTATTTACTTTAGTATTTTTATATCACCGCAGTATTTGAAAATCTACAATTATGTAATAACTACTAACATACTAATGGAAAACGTATAAAATGCAAATGTTTGCTTTTTCAAGAATATATTACATTTTACTTTTATTTTTAAAAGCAAAACATAAATCATCGATTCGGCGTATATCCTTTTTTATAATAGATAATGCATATATATTTTGTAATATGAACATTTTAACTTTACAATACATTGGCATTGGCCATATTTTTCATAGTCCAGTCTGGATATTCGCCAGTTTGGTTTGGACGCATTCCAGGCGGATTTTTTCTCATGTATATCCATTAATTTTACACAATATGAATATTTATACTTATTTAGAACATGAAATTTTAAAACGTTTGTATTTATTAAGTGTGTCGGCACTAAATTTAAGAAAAAACTTGGGCTTATGTCCAAATAAACCATATTTTCAGCATTAACTTGGTAACAATACAAAAACGTATAATGTATATATAGGTTTTAACTTCTGCATTTACAGCACCGTGTGCTTCAATAATAAATACTCGATTTCTGATTCGACTAGGTCGCCGAAAAAATTTCACATACTGAAAAGTCTTTTCAATATTCATTCGGTATTTTAAATTTTTTGCTGCATCTCGCCACTCGAAAAGGTGGATGCGACTTAAGAGAAATTACATGAAAGTAAAATTTTGACTGCGACGGGAGACATGCAACAGCTACCTCTTTTCGACTAAGACTTTGATATGAATTAATATAAATACTGATACAAAATTTGCTTAAAAGTTTGACGAAATCTTTTACTTGTAAACAAACTAAATTAATTGGGTATGATTCTGATTTAGACAATAGTGTGCGATGTCAAATAAAGGGTCTTTGATCCCATATAGATGCAACAACGACCCTGATTTGGACATATTTCAATTTCTAAATAGATATAGAAGTGATGTTTAAGGACACTTTTAGAACAGAAGAATTTTGCCGTCTAAGAAAATAATTTCAGCAATATATTTTTTTAGTCTGATAAAATAACAATTGCATTACAGCTTAGCGTAATTATAAATTAATTATATTTAATAACTTTCTCTCAGATTTTTCGTACATACGACTGCTACATCAGTCGTCATGGACATTTATCTTGAAGTGCCGTAAATAAGACGAGTATTTGTATTTTATGTGTCTGTTAAACACATTACATAAATCACTTGTTTGTTGGTATATGAAATTTGCATACTAACATGAAATTCTCGAGACTATTCAACAAAAAATGTCCTCAATTTCAATTGCAAAAATGTAACTTAGTTATCTGTGACGAATGTATATTTTCAAGCGGTTTTTCACACACGAACAATTCGGAAGTTTAGAGATTTTTTATTATTTTATTCACGCATTTTTACCATAATACATAATACATTTTAATCGTTAATAATAAAATTGTGTATAAATATCTTCGAAATAGAAAAAAAAAAATGAAGTATGAGTACAAAGTTTTGTTTTTCACAAGTTTTGGAAATAATTTTTTACCTAAAATGTTTAGGGGGCGACAGTATCTTCAGAAATAATTTACTTAAGTACCTGCCTAATTTTAAATTCGATTTTACGACGCTCTTTGTAAGCATTTAGGAATGAAACATTTGGAGGTACCCAAGTGTAATCTAATGCAGAGATCTATCGCAACCGCTATTTCCTGATAATAAACAAACTACTTGAAACAATCTAATTTTGAACAGTAATCGCAAGTAGTTTCGTTTTATTTAATATTATATTACTGTTGGTAGAGTCAATATTATTAATCTAATTTTTCATTTAATTTTTTATGACAAATGTAATACTGAGACTCCAGCGTGGCTCAGTGGCATATGTGGTGGTAAGTCACAGCCTGTTGAATTTGAAAAGTTAATATGGATTCGAAAGTAGACACTTCAACATAAAAGACATATATCGCATCTCTTCTTGAGAACTCCTACACTGTGTATAAAGTATTCTATTTAGAAAGATGTCTTTAAAATAAATTAACCAAATTGCCTAAATCCTGTGAGCGTCAATTCCAAACACTTCAAAATGCATTTGCCTAGCACATTCGTATGCAGTTGCTTAGCACTTATAAATGCAGTTGCCTAGTAGTACTTCTAAATGCAGTTTCGTAGCACTTCTGAGTGCAGTTGCCTAGAAGTTCTACGTGCAGTTGTCTAAAATTTCTAAGTGCAGTTGCCTAGAAATTCTACGTGCAGTTGTCTAGCATTTCTAAGTGTGTTGCCTAGAACTTTTACGTGCGGTTGTCTAGCACTTCTAAGTGTAGTTGCCTAGCACTTCTGTATGTGCAGCTTCTAAATTATGTGATCGCTACAGCGACAGTTATTTATGATTTTTCCCGGAACTTACGATTAAATCGCGACTCACCGGTTGAGAAACGCTGATGTAAATGATAAGTATGTTCATCGTGTAATACGGTGTGTTTGGTTACAGGCGGTGCAGTGGAGTGTTGAGTGCGTTGTGGTCACCAGGAGGCGCCGATATGCTACTGACTGTCGTCATCGCGCTCGGCTGCGTCGCAGTCATTCCGAGCGCCTGCCTTGCCGTGACACCGCGTGCCGACAACGTCATCAGCGAAATCCTAGGTAAGTTACATTTATGCAATAGATACTTTCATAGGCGCCGAGTATCCGAGGTTAAGTCCCACTCTGACAGTATTGGAGAGACGCAACTTCTTCTGATATAATTTCATTAGCTTTTCTGCGCAATCAATATTCCATAAGTAAGATAACATACTTTTAAATAAACAAAGCACCACGAGATCTATTTTCCGAAGACTTAATAACATGCGTAAACTAACTTTGAATTTTGTTTTTATAACCCAGCGGGAATTCGGAATTAATTAGAGGAAAACTGGAATTTATTTTAATCCGTGCAATTTAGGTCTGAAATGGATATACTAAGTTTTCCTTCACCTTTATACTAAGATTTCCTTCATCTCACCTACCAGAACCTACACTGAAGGAATTAAAATCATCCCTTAATTAATTTCCAATGAAGCTTGTTTTTACTTCCCAGCCGCTGGCGTATTAAAATGTTTAATATATTCGTCGGTGTTGTTTTTTTAATTTCTATCAACCCCTTCTGAGAATTCAAAAACACGGCGCCATTGGATAACTTTATAATTGAACTCACCTGTGGATATTTAATATCATATTATTTTTATTATTACCCTGCGAACAATTCCAGACATTCTCTTTCTCTCTCTGTGTGTCTCTTTCTGTAGTGGAGAAAATAAAATTCGCACAAAGACAAACCGTACGAAAGTTAAAAATCTCTTTAGTTTATACAAGGCAAGCTTATTCGTATCTGCCAAAAAAAATATACCTTAAAACAGCTTTTTAACTGTTTCGAATTCTCAATAAACGCAACATTCAACTGACTGGGCATTCTTAGTAACCAAATACACGAATCATTAATAAACCAGCACGTTACGTTGAAATATTTTTAACAGTAAAATTTACAAGTGTTTGTAACTTTTCTCTTTTTTTTGCTTGACGATTTGTTGCCGTTGGTCTTGGTAATAAGTTGATGTAGTTAATGAAGTTAAAATTTGAAAAAGGCCATAAGAGAAAATTGTATTTTTTAAATTAATTAATTATCAGGGCTATTTGACTTTATTATTTTTGGTAATAAATTAAAAATCAAATTTAAAACTAATTCTCAAAATTCAATAGAAAATGGTAATTAAGAAAAAACCCGGGTCGCAGTGCCAAAACCCTGCCGACAATATAGTGTATTTGCTTGTGTAGGGCCGTGTGGTTTTATACTTTTATTATGTGAAATTAAGTTTGTTTTTGGGCAAAATAAAAAATTTAACCCCTTAATACACCCCTTAAAATAACATTTTTTTCTTAATTGTAATATTATTATCAATTTAACGTCTACACCGAATTAAATACACCCTTCAATAAATAAGTCACTATCTGCAAGCTAGTGTTTTCATAAAATTTGTAAATCCGGTCCTGTCGGGCCGATTTTATTAAAATTGTGGGGACACTTTTTAATCACTACCAAAGGGTTAAATTTCAATTTTGAAACGATTCGAAGAATTTTTTCGGTATTTTGGGGCCCAAAAACATTTTTCAACCCCCAAAAACTACCCTTAAAATAGCCCGATTAAGCCCATTTTAAATAGGCTTCTTGCGGTGATGGATTTCAACACGTGGCCCAAATTTCGTTGAAATCAATTAACTCCTTCGAAAGTTATTGCCCGCACACATATATATATATATATATATATATATAAATATATATATATATACATATATATATAAACATTTTTAAAAATGGTGCCAAAGTGTTTAGGAGGTTATGAAACGTCGAGAAATTTTGGTCCGACCCCTAGGTCCCGCCATCCGACCGACGCCAATAGTGTATGTTGCCATATGGCAAATACACTAATAAAAATGTGATAGAACGTGAAACATCAGTTTCTTTATCACAGGTTACTGAGATATTTCTCACAAATTTGAAAAGTTTTTGATCAAAATTGTTTTATTTTATGTATTTTCCTTGGTTTCGAAGTTATAAGCCTTACGCTGAACTGTAGTAAGCACTATTAAAAAAATTCTGTCATGCAGAACATTAGATTGTAGTCACACTAAAACAAATTATTAATTTTCATGGTAAAAGATCACTTTTCGAGCTAAATGATCAAAATGTGTAGACGAATGTTGTTTTGAAGATGAAACTGTATAAAAAAATACTATGCTAAATACATGTAGTATACAACGTTTAAAAAAATATCGTTATCAATTATTTTTCGAGCAGAATCGATTTAAAATTCTACTATGCTCTTTTTGTGAAGAAATATGTGTGGTCATAATTTAAGGTCAGGCTTTCTGACACCGTTTTCTGCAATCGACGAATATGTACCTACATACATCAATTTGAAGAAAACTCTAAAATCTGACAAACAATAATTTTAACGATTTGTTGAAAATTAATAATTTATTCGAGTCAGATAAAGTTAATGAAGTTTAAACCGCATGTTACGTCACTTAGTCACGCTGACGTCACTCATACGTATAGGAACCTTTACAAATTTTTTAACCAAAAGCGCGATTAAGTGACGTTGCATTTTTTCAACGAACCGTTGAATGTTTTTCAAATTTTAAAGGTTTGTTCAAATTAATTGATATATTCATTCTACATAATAAAAATGCGAGGAAAAATTCCATATTGCGTACTTTATTTACAAAAGATTTGAGAAACTTCCCAATTTCGTTACACGACGCATTTTTCCAATGAACAGTAAAATCTTTCACCAAATTATTTCTTCTGCATGTGTTTAATTTCCTCAAAATATATATCTGTGGTCAAAAGCAAAACGCTTATGTTCAATTTGTGTTAAACTAAGATTAATGAAGATAGAATTATCCAATTGATTAGGCGTCTAGTTTTCCATTATTCTTTTTTCTACTACACGAGCGTCGCGAATACCGAGTCGAACAAAATTTTGATTTGTTATGATAATTTAAAATAGTATAACAAGATAATTGAATTAAATCTAGTTATTAAGACAATTAATTAAGATCACCTGATGAAGTATTAATTTAATACGAAACGTTGTGAAATAATAATTTGTCTTTTATTTCTTTGATCCTAATTCCTCTAAAATATTTATAATTTATTAAAATTTATTTATTTGAGATATATTTTGAATCCAAATAATTTCGAGTCTTACATAGAGTCGTAGCTAAACATCGAGAGGTAATACTCTAGCTTAAAAATAACCCTATATTTAAAATTTCTGAGGTCCTATCCAAAATTTAGTCCCAGCGTTTTTGCGAGACTATTTAATCATAAAATAAACATTGCTGAATTAATTACGTTCGTCTCGCGATAGAATGATACCTCGATATAAATGGTAAAAACAGAGAATGTTTCGATGTAATTGAACTACAAATTCGACATAAGCGGTTTTGTTTTTTGGCCAAAGATTTTTAGTATGGCAAATGATCATTTGCCAATTCTTTGTACAGTTCAGAATCGCAAACACGATGTATGAACTTATGTACAACAAATCACCACTTACGGTTTTCTCACATTCCACACTGATTGTGTTAATGATATCTACACATTAAACATGTACGTACAAATGAAGCAGTTAGGGGAAAAACTTGCTTAAGGCTGTCGGAACGTTTTGAATTTAAGCCAAAAATAGAGCTTCGGCTGTCAATTGATTGTAGCCTTATTCGTCAACATTCTGCAAAAATTATTTCTCTATAAGGAAGATAAAGGACAAATCTAGGTATCTAATGAACTACTTTTGTAATTTATGTACGATTTACTAGAAAAAAGTTGGCATTAATTGTGCCAAAAAAACACACGTTTTCAATGGCACACTACGACCTTATTCGTACTTATTTCTCAAAACTGTTCCATCACAAACCTAAAGTGACTCTTCCTTTTTCGGAAAAGTTTTTTAAATCTTTAAAATATTTCCAAAAATTAGAGTAATCAATTGACAGCGGCACTCTTGCAATGCATCTTTTAGTCTTGTAGTTGGCACCAGCTAAAAATTGACACGTGCGGATGATTTGAGCGAGACAGAAGGTCACGCCCACAATATATCTTTTGCCTACCTCGCCTCTTACCGCTTGGTCTCAACACAAACTGTGTGAAAGTGATCCAACACTGTTAATTACAGACAAGAAAGCGTACAGTTTATTGAAAAGGTCGAGTGAACTTTTAAAGGCTCTGCATTAGTGATGTGCAAAACAGTTCCTTTCTAAATAAGATGTGTTTTTGTTATTTAAAAAGAACCTATTCTGAACAACAGTGTTTTGTTGTAAATATATCCTTGAAGTAAACATCGCGTCAACTATTCCAATAGACAATTATGAGACTAGTTTTCAATTAGTCATATTTGTGTACTGTTTGTTTTGTTTGCTGCAGTAACGGACGTAAAAACGTCGACTGCAGAAACAGTTCTCTCACAAAAGTTGAAATTAAATCCACTCAATTTTTTCAGAAAACATTTTTTTTTGTGAAATCTGTAAATTAAAAAAAATGTTTTTTTTATTTGTATTCCGTCATCTAGAATTCAATTATATATTTTTATTTATATTAATCCCCAGCTTGAATATAGTTGGAAGATGTTACGAGATACAAAGATGATCTTACTAAATTTGTTGGATCTTTTTTGGTCAAGGAAAACTAAAGATTGATCCGAATTGAAGAATCTGAAGGAGGCCTGGTTCCTGCAGTCGAAATGTTGAGGCGGCGTATTATAACTTTTTAAAAGTGTTAAATTATCTGTCCGAATTTGATTTCCCCTGCTGGAACGCTAAAATGCACTGTTCGCATGATGGTTCCAGATCGTTGAAGATTACCGCAGGAACAAACCTAATGTCAGAGGTCAAAAAACGTTACATTGTTTTGTTTTCATAGGTTTCTACGATTTTAAAACACTGTGACAAGTGCACTGTCCGACACGTGAAAAAAAGCACGTACCTACATTATTACATGTTATTATACAAAAGTGACAACAGTGTTTTGATTTGTTGTTCATGTGTACAATGTGTTGTTTATTTAAAATGACAACAGAAACGCGTGTCGCAATGTTTTATCTATCACGGAAAGGCGGCTTTAACCATATTACATATTATGTGTGTTGATTTCATCGCGGCTGTAAGTTCTAATGCGCTTTTATAATTCAGAATGTCCCGTTTTATTCTGCTACTGCAGAAAAGAATGCAATCCATCTAAGGGAAAAATAATAATATAATTTGTCGAAAAAAAATTCGATGCGAACTTTAAAAAATCGTTGAATTCGATGTATTGATTTAAAATAACGAAATAAAGTCTCCAGAGAGACATCAGCACGCACAGAGGAAAACCATTTTTCTTTACGTTTTTAGGATAGTTCACTAGAACCTGATTTTGTTTCAGTTCTATCGGTGCATGGACAAAAAACTGCGGGAATTAAGTGTAATTTTTTTTATAACAACAAAATAATTTATATGTAGAATGTAATGCATGAAAAATAGCTATTTTATAGGGATGTGTGCATTAATATATTTTTAGCACGACACCCTTTAAAATAGCTTCTTTTCATGCCTGTAGTTCAGTAGTAAAAAGACCCTTTTTCGCACTAGTGCGTAAAATCAAACAAAAATAACGCGATTTTACAAATGTAATAGTTATATAAAAATGATTTGTCGGGAAAAAGGACTTTTTAAGTAAACACTTATTTGTTATTTATAGTGTTTACTTAAAAAGTCCTTTTTCCCGACAAATCATTTTTATATTAATTACTAAGGACAAAAAAGTAATAGCTATATCTCTGTCAGCTGTCAATTAAATCCATATGAACGATAGAGAAGCAAAGCAGACTTTTTCTTCGTATACAATCCTAATTTCCAATATGACTTAACTGTTAGATATATAAATATATACTTACGAAGTGAAAATCAGCTATTTTGTAAGAGGTACGAGTAAAAACGTAGTAAGCATCTTGTGCGTTATGATATTATGACTCGGGCAACTATTAATCTCGCTGGTCACTTGTTTTCCCATAATAGAACTTGTTTGTATAATACGTTCATTTACGAACCAGATACATAAACTACTGTAAGTACTTGATAAGTACTTACTTTAAATAATAAAACGTTTTTTAATTGAACAATTAATAATTATTCGTAATTAATGTTTCTTCTAAAATGTAATCAGAAGATTAATTTTTTCAGAATGTTTTTATAACAACCTTCAATTTTCCTCGTAGCTAAGGAAAAACAATTTAGACAATATTACATTATAGAGAGACGAGGTTATTGTAACAAAGCTTCCACTACTATTAAAAAATCAGAATACTGTTGGAACCGTTCGAACGACGTACTATTAGATAATTAATTAATCTATTACAATTATTTAGTTTATAATTCAAATCTGAGAACTGGTAAGAAATCGATTGCATTTTCAATTTGTTATTAACAGTGTTGGATCACTTTCACACAGTTTGTGCTAAGACCCAGCGGTAAGAGGCGAGGTAGGCAAAAGACATATTGTGGGTGTGATCTTCTTTAGCTCTGTCTCGCTCAAATCATCCGCATGTTTCAATTTTTGGCTGGTGCCAACTACGAGGCTAAAAGATGCTATTGCAAGGGTGTCGCTGTCAATTGATTACTCTAATTTTTGGAAATATTTTGAAGATTTAAAACAACTTTTCCGAAAAAGGAAGAGTCACTTTAGGTTTGTGATGGAACAGTTTTGTGAAATAATAATAATAATAATAATGTGTTTAACGTCCGTTTCTCGACTTTATGTCATAACAGACGCCATTCGCACCATTACTATTTTTCATTTTACCACTTCCCGTTTTTTCTACATTTCTTAAACTTCAACTTATATAATAGCAATGGGCGAATGAAGGAATTACAGGAAATTAGGATAAGGTAGGTAATTTTTGAACTAGAAGTTTGATAGGTAATCGGCCATGGCTTCAAATAAGGAACCACCTCGATATTTATCTGGAATTAATTGAGGGAAACCATGGAAAACCTCAATCAAGATGGCCGGTACAGGAATTACCGTTTCTCGGCGAAAGGCAGTAGGAAAAAGTCCCAGCCACATCTGCCCCCGCCGGGAATCGAACCCGGACCTCCCGAATGCGAGTCTAGTGCTGTACCACTACTCTACCCAGCTCTGTAGTTTTGTGAAATAAGTACGAATAAGGTCGTAATGTGACATTGAAAACGTGTGTTTTTTTGGCACAATTAATGCCAACTTTTTTCTAGTAAATAGTACATAAATTACAAAAGTAGTTCATTAGAGACCTAGATTTATCTTTTATCTTCCTTATAGAGAAAGAATTTTTGCAGAATGTTGACGAATAAGTCCACAATCAGTTTACAGCCGAAGCTCTATTTTTGGCTTAAATTCAGAGCGATCCATACAGCCTTAAAAAGTAGGTTTTTATGGGCCGGCTTCGACAGGCTAGATTTTGGTTTGACAACGAAATAATCAAGACCAACACTTTACTGTAGGTATCACTTATCCAAACTAAACCAATTTAGTTCGAAAATCGCGTGCGGGGAACAAGTTTAGTGAAAATGTCTAAAATATGTTTTTAAAATTTGTCATGTTTTGTTTCCAACACATTATGTTTGCTAACAAATATTATGCTTAACCTTCACATCACAGTGCTATTTATCTTGATAGGTTGCCTTGTTTTATTTTTGTACGCAACTTATCAAATTTATAAAGGAAATAAAATAAACTGTACGCGGTAGACTTTTAGTCTGCGCATTTCCCGCTATTCGAATTGGGGTTTGTTTACACACAATACAGACTTTAACGGGCTTACACTTAAAAAATAATATTAAAAAAAATGAACCGTCGTAAAAAGTCTAAATGACTAAACAGGATGAAATACCTTTGTCTTTTGTTTTGTAGTCATCTTTAGTTACATTTAATTACAAGATGACCGCAGATCTGAAAAACCATGACAACCTAGAAAAGCCGGGAAATTTTGATAACGAGTTCTCTACTACTTAAGAGCTATAGGAGGAGAGCCCGTGACACTAAAACCCTATGGATCTCCGAAAAGATCAATGCACGGGTATTTAGGAAAATTAAGCCCAGCTTAAAAGAAAAACACAATGGTTGGCAGGCTGGCGTGGGCCCGGCCGCAAAAAAGAGACAGCTTCCGGTTGGAAAAACCAGTCGTCCTATATGTATCTTCAAATAGAATGATACTAACTTTTATTTTAAAGTTTGTGTTTTTAACGTGCTAAAACTCGGATGGTTGGCGGATTCCGCTGGTCCGATGCCCTCGCCAGCCGCGTATAAAGTTGATTATTTTTTTTAAATAATCTAAAAAAGACGTATGTCTAGATCTCTTCAAGATGAATAAATCCTCGGTAAATAAATAAAAATCGAATCATTTTTACGGATGCGACACCGTTTTTTTTCCCATGTCAGATTTCTATAACGTATCTTTTCAGTCGTTTTCAGTGCAATGTCGTTATTTTAAACATAGTTACATAGTTTGTCGTAACAGAAATAGTGCATCACAAGAGACAATAATTTTATATCTACAATCTAGATTTAACATTGTATGATAATTGTTTAGTGTATTTACATTTACACAATAATGTTTATATAAATTGTCGGATGTAAATAGAACTAAGTTATATGATTATTATTGCGTAAATATGACGTAGAAGTTTCATTCGTAAAATTGTTCTTATCTCGCATCCTTTGTGAGATAATCCGTCACCCATGTAAATATTTCATTATTATATTTAGTTGGGTATTATTTATATTCAAGATTTTTTCCTGCGCTTTTGCATCTCACATCAGTTGTCTTTTATTTAAAAAAAATGTTCCATTCAAGATAGCCGTTAATTAAAATAATACCAAATAATATAAATTCTAATCAGTGTTTTGTTATTGCGATAAATTAAAAAGAAAAAGAAAGACGTGTAATTACTTTCTGCATAAGATATTAACTGTAAAGAAAGAAAAATGAAAAATTATTAAAAGACGTTTCGAAAACTGCTTTTATGTGGTAAAAAAATTGATTCGCACTTCTCAACGTACAAGATTAATTGCGTTTTCTAACTTTATCTGTAACATATAAATGCGAATTAATTTCTTAGTATGTATATTTATTTTCTGAATTAAACTATGTTATGCTAAAATGTTCAAAAATTAAAAAAACATCTTTTACATAATTGTTTGTATATATATGAGTACACGGTCGCCATACAAGGACTCCATTTTATATATTTTAGATTTTTTTAGGTGTACTATATAACTAACCAATACCTCTAAAACGTACACACCAAAGTTTAGTAGAATTTTATATCAGTAATTTTTCTAATATAGAAAAGTGACCGACTCAGCAATTTAATTGTCTTGCTTGGTTATAACTTTGCTTGTGCAGACGAAATAACCCATTTCTAGAAATTTGAGTGCCCGTTTATATCTGCACCATTCGAAAACGGCTGGATTGATTTTAATGAAAACTACACCATCATATCTAGACTTAAAGTAGCATACTTTTTACGAGGGTAAAATAGGATTTCTGTAATCAAAATCTACTGTAACGCGGGCTTATTCACAGATAAAAAGATGCTTGTTAAATATAGTAGGTATATTTTATTTAGAAAATTTAGTGTTAATATAAAAGACATTAAGTCAAAAAACCTCCATACAGTACGTTTTAAAATCATTGCTTTTTTATGAATAAAATTAGCATATACATAGTTACAACCTATGGATTACGCTAAAATTAAAGTCTGCAAGGTAAAATATATACATTGGTTAATTGTCAGTGCTCTTGAAACTACGACAAACAAGGTCCTAGGTATTGTGGCGTGCACACATTACGTTAAAAA
This sequence comes from Venustoraphidia nigricollis, assembly GCA_034508555.1. Classification (NCBI taxonomy): domain Eukaryota; kingdom Metazoa; phylum Arthropoda; class Insecta; order Raphidioptera; family Raphidiidae; genus Venustoraphidia; species Venustoraphidia nigricollis. Next base: position 740,586 of record JAVRKA010000028.1, read on the forward strand.
TATTTTACTATGTATGCAAATGGAAAAAATTTTCTTTTGCGATGTGTATCTTTTTCGTGGAACGTGCAAATACTTTTCAGTAAGTAACAATTCAGGCGCTGTAAAGAGGAATGCAGGTGAATTGGTCACGAAACAAGCATGTGTTTGTTTGTCAAAACGACTTAAGCGCCAAAGTAAAAACATCTACAATTGTCCAGGCATTTTAGACTGAAATATGCTTCAATCCGGAATAAATTCGGACCAAACTGTAAATAGACAGAACCATCAGATAAGTGTTCTGAACAACCATACTTTCTTGCTTGCGTATTGAATATGTGGCACCCTAAGACATATTTTTCCCAATACGATATTTCGCTTCTTGCGGCCTACCAGACTAAAAATAGGTGTTGCCAAAATTAAAGAAAATAAACTTATCTACAAATTTTATTTTATACATTTTTCTTTAGAAACGAGGGATTTGACTTTAGCGGCTAAAATTAGTGAAACATATTCTGTTTCACTGTTAAAATATTCAGATTTTCGGGCACGTTTTTCGACCCGATCGCCATACTTTCGTCTCTTTACGGAATATAGAAGTAAAAAAGAGTTGTTCAAATTATAAAGCTATTAAATTATTTGTACGTACGTGCATTTTTGACTTAAATGTTTTTAGTTTTTACATAGTGTTAAAGCCAATTCAGACTAGCCGTTCTCGGTTACGATTCACCGGTTCGGTTCGGTTTTCGTTAATCTAGGCTGCTCACACTATCCCGATTCGGTTCTACGTTTATTCTCGGTGCGCATGCGCAATTTCGAAATATGATTTGACGTTTGATGTGTAGTTAAACGTCAACAAACACAGCTGGCTAGTCACGTGACTCCAGCAAGCGTTATCATTGGCTACGGTTGCGAACGGTCCGGTTGAAATTAGAGCTGAACCTAAACGCTCGAACCGAACCGCAATCGGGAACGACTACGCCCTGATTGGTCGAGCTCCCAACCGGACCGGTGAATCGTAACCGAGAACGGCTAGTCTGAATTGGCTTTTAGAGAGCGTGCATACAAGAATCATGAGACGCTATTGCCGGACTGGAGAAGTAAATACAAAGATTAATTACAATTTTTGGTGTAATCTACCGACAAAAAAGTAGGTTTTAATGCGGATTTTTTTATACGAGCGAAGTGTTACAAAATTATTATTTTGTTCTTTACAAATTTCTGACTCACAGTTTTATTAGTTATGTCAGTAAGCATAATTTGATTTTAAAAAAGACTTTTCTTCTACATTCAGTATTTTTGTACATCTTTCTCGATATCGAAATTAGTCCCGGAATTCCGAATCTAAGAAACAAACACCGAAACCAATTCCGTAACTAATTCGATATTAGAGTAGGTACATAGTAGATAATGCTTTTATATTGATTCCTGTCCCATAAAGAAAAAAAAAGTGACAATTGATTTCGAAGAAGCTAATGGCGCTTACGTCTTTTTGTTTGAAATAGTTTGGTAGGTACGTGTACTTGTCTTGAGATCACCTCAAGATAAGAAGACCATTTGAACAAACCGATGTAATAAATCTAATGGACATTTTTGGTGCTCAGTGAATTAGGTGAGGTCTATTTTATATTGATACGTTAGTGAATTGTATACACAGGCTCATGCAAAAGTTTTCTAAACAAAAGCGTTTTAGTGTATTTTTACACTATTGGCGTCAATCGTCTCTTAAGACATTGGAGTCAGATAATAAAATCTTGAACTTTTCACATCATTTGATACTGTTGTTGAAAATGTTTATATCGCATTATATTAGATAAATAATAAAGTAACAAATAGAAAAAAAAGTTTCGGCTTATACTAAATCTACCAGGATAAAAAGTAGAGCGTGTTTTAATCTGTGTCAATACCTGCATGCAAAATTACATTTCCGTTGCGTTAGTTCTGAGATAAGTCTGGACAAGCAGACAGACAAAAATAAGTATCATGTAAATAACTAAATTAACTTTACAATTATTGTCAACTCAAATCTTAATAATTAAATTGTACAACATTCATAAAAGCAAAATATTGTTGAAACTTTGACAGTATTTCACACTCCGAAGACGACAAAAAATGCAATTACAACATATCAGTATTGTTTTGAATCTATGCTAAGAAGAATTTCTTCTAAGACTAATTATATAATCGTAGATACTTCAGTTTTATTTATACATATTGGTGTAAATTACTTCGTATATTTTTCCTGCATAATATGCCCGTTTGTATAATAAAAATAATTAAGAATAGCTCAACCAAGAAGAGGTACTAATTATGTGGCCTTAACTAAATAGAAACAAAATTCCTCTGCTCCCTAGTATTGTTTTATAACTTTATTTATTTGTATTTTTCGTGACCGCAACACATAAATTATGATTGCTAACAAGTTGAACATGTTTTATAATGGACAAAAATCAGTTAATTGCTTTTTGAATGACTGTATCACCTTTCATATATAGTTTTAATTTATTTATTATGAATTTTGTTCTCCTAACGATGCTATTAAAGAATGATATATTACTTGATTTGTTATTGTGTTTTTAGATGACATTTTTTAGTTTTACAATTTCAACAGAACTAATTAAAGTCAAATTCACAGTCCACAATTTCGTAGTATTTTCCCTCCTAGAGTTTTCCGGAGTGCAAAAACCTAGCGGATGTGCAATATTATTCTTGTATTGTAAAGTATATAGTAGAATAAAAAAGCTAACTGGTATACCATGAAAATTGCCAGCTCGCGTCAGAACCTCTGTGCAGTAGTGACCCAATGAATATTAAATTTTGTTTTTCATCTTTTAATCTATTCCCAATTATTTTTATTTAATTTTCTTTTATATATTTTAATTTGTTATCTTTTTTTTCAATTTTTATAATACAGGGAAAACTTAGCGGGATGTGCACTTTTGGTTTTGTCCTCAATTTTTAGTTTTCTCACAGTTTTTGGTGAAAAATATTTCCTTTATAAATTGACACAATTATAAAAACTAATTTGTTTTATCGTTAAAATTCTAATTACTATTTTGGTTAATTAACATTAAATGTTGAAATTCATGTACTTAATTATTACATTACACAACATTTCATTGTGTTTTTATAGTTTTATTGTTTTACAGGCCCGTTTGTCTATTTTGAATCTATAAAATTTATCGCCAAAGAATCGTATAGAATTTCTCAAATCCGAAGTTTCTGTAGATTGTTTTTATTAAAATGTTAAACAGGTCATCGCACAAGACAGTATAATATAAGAAGAGGGGATTGAAAACGTCTATCTCTTACAGTTTAGCCAACGTACACCAATTTAGCTGACAAATCGGATGCTGGATTCCCTATCTGCTTGTCACTGCTCGTAGCGTAATAATTGGCGTTAAATTTCTGTGTCACTCTAACTTATGTGATGCTAAATTTGGTATAAAGTGACAAAACATCCAGAATAGCATCAAATATGCGGGTAGTGTATGTTACTCGGGTAGAAGTATTCTTTTAAACAGGGAAATCATTTTTCACATCGGTTCAGTAGTTTCTGAGATTACTCGTGACAAAAAGCATGCTAATTTCTCCTCTTTATAATTTTATAATATCTACACGCGCGTATCACACACACACGTATTACGTTTAATACGAATTATTAAAAAATAAAAAAAAAATAACAAAATAAAAACACTTAAAAAAATTAACTTACAGTTGAGAAAAATATTTATTGTACGCGCCCCCTATAAAATAGGTACTTTTCATACCTGTATAGCGATCGTAAAATGGCCAATTTCGCACTAGTGCATAAAATATAACCAAAAAAAATGTCCAATTTTACCAATTCTATTTCCAAAAGTGATCTGTCAGTTATCATTTAATTATATAAGATAAACAAAGATAGCATGATACGCAAACTAGACGTAGTTTTCATAAACAACCCAAGTGAAATTCGTATTAATGCATAGGTATATGAATATGACAGCTGTCATTATGATGTGAAAATCAGCTATTTTAAAGGAGGTACGTGCAAAAATGTCATATGTATTTCGAATGTAATGCTTTTATGGCTCGAGTGACTGTTAAAACTCGCTGACTGTCGTTTTTCCATGATGTCACAACCCGTATATAAAATATTGCATTACAATCTAAATACATAAACAACTATTATTAGGTAAAAAATGTGCAGGCAGAAAATTTTGCTGCATCCTGTATATTATATAGATCGTGTTGCTCCAATTCATAACCATTAACATTCAAATAACAATAAATCATTGAACTCGTTACCTTGTACTATATATTGACCATTTTAAGGAGTTCTATGAACTTATCTTAAAATTAATCAATTCAGCTATTTTTAATATTTTTATTTACACTTACGCTGCATCAATATTAGCAATATATAAATTAGTAACGGAACATCTGCTAGTAATTTCGTTTTCTTTCAAGAGCATTTCATAAATTTTTGTCGGTAAGTTTATATCAGCAGTCAGCATCAGTCAAAAACCGTTGGACCGAATTTGATGAAACTTTAGTATCAGAACCAAGCTCAGTCGACTAAATTCAAGTTGAATTAAAGTTCTCTTCAAAGATATTAACGCAAGCGAATTTGGGGGGAAAATTGACGTTTACGCGAACGAAGCGCAATTAAAAGCTTAGAAAAAGACTATTTAATCAATTTATATTTTCATAATTTAGAAACATATCACATGACAGTCTAAGCTTTAAAAAAACGGAAGTCCTTGTAGTCCCAAGTTACAGGAAATTTTTGTGTTTATTTTTATTTCATTATTAATTTTAAAATAAAACAGTTAATGGTTTTTAAAAAAGTGATTATAGTATTATCTTATACATTTTATTAACTATTAAGATTGTAAATTGGTAATAACAATAAAGAAATAGTAGTCAAATGGAATCTAGAGTCTAAGGTTACGATGTCTTCTATGTAGATAAAAATGGTATCTGTCCATTTACATGTGTATATGTTGGTATCTCGCAGCAGGGGTGGCAATTTGAATATTTTTAATTATACACATGTTTTATAAATTAACCAAACTATTCTTACATTAGCTTTCCGCTCGGAATCGTTCGCTTAGATTTTGGCTTGTACTTGGTGATGAAATTTGGTTGTGGACAGGATTGGAGAGAGAACTGGGAGCTTATCAGCTATGTTTATATTAATTTGAAATTATAAATCACGATGGACGTATTTGGTGGTAGTTAGCTCGGAGATCTCCGACTTTCTGTATATTTTCAACCAAATATCACAGATTAGCGTATATTACGAATAATCAGCCTTAATTTCGACTAGTAGTTACATCTTCGGAAAAATTATGGAATCCGGCCAAAAATAAATCGAAGCTTCCTAAAATAAGAGGTCATTCGTGTTCTTGTATGTACCGAAAGGATGGAGGGGTATGTGCAGAAATTCAATAAAAATTAAATAATTAATTTAGCCTTCTTCAATTTAAATAAACAAGTAATAAAAATTCCCATAACGAAATTTAAACAGTAAAAAAGAAAACGTAATATGTACGATTTAGTGGCAGATTTCTCCCATTTGAGTTCGTGTTCCTTGTATAGTCTTCATGGTTTTGTGTATGCAAGGCCAAAATCAGACGACGTTTTTGTGTGCTTTTGTCAAATAAAAATTGAGTAGTTAAAAATAAATACTTTAATTTAAATTAAAAGTGCTTTTTCCTTGCATATTATTATTTTTTGCTTTATACAGTTCCTTTCGGCTTCGGACGATGATCGCATAAAACAAATCAAACTATTTTTTTGCATTTTTGTTTAAAGCCAAGGTTTTGGCTGAAAAAATCATCTTCGTTGAAACACTATAATCTATCGTTTTATTGACCATTGCCCAGGACATCCCTATTTATCTGTATGCTGGCCGGTTACCATACAATCACTAATTACTAAATTACAAGAGTTGCACAGACCTTTGACTGCGCAGTTCCCAGGCCCAGGTGGCCCGTCTCACAGTACGAGTGACTGAGTGCTTGTGGACGTTGTAGCACCCTCCTCCTTCTCTCTGTTTTAAGTTACCTGTGCGGGACCACCTTTTACTATTGACCATTCACACGAAGTACCCTTTATTGTCTTCACATATTTCGAGTTTTGTTTCGTAATAAAGATTCATATTGACAGGTCTTCAGGTTATGGATATCCATCAAAGTCTAAGTCATTCTGCGCACGGGTCAAATGTTTTGTATTTTGAGTTTCAACCGGTTCAAGATGCGACTATTGCGCTACTAGTTTGCAATCGACTGGGGTTTTTTTGTCTGCACACGAGCGCGACTGAACCCGAGTTGGTAAAGATGGTTGCTTCTACCTTTCAAATCGGTCGTGTTTCTGGCTCTCCATTCTCTGAAAAATCACAGAACGATCGCAACCTGAACCGTTTTGAAACTTAAATTATTACAAAACAGTTGACCCATATGCGTGGGGTCGAATACACACCGATCAATGCATTTACACATTTTTCAAAAAAATATTATTTATAATAGAAAACAGTATCACGGGTAATTGGAATAATAAAATAAATCAATTTGAAAACACTCATTGATTGCAACGTTTCGTCTTTTCTTTAATTAAGACTTTTTCAAGCTTTCAATATGCTTAAATGATAGTAAAACTATGATATAATAAGCAATTTGGCATTACAAAAAACAATTATAATTTTTTTTCTACAATTTTCAATTTTTTTAATTGTTTTTTGTAATGCCAAATTGCTTATTATATCATAGTTTTACTATCATTTAAGCATATTGAGAGCTTGAAAAAGTCTTAATTAAAGAAAAGACGAAACGTTGCAATCAATGTTTGTTTAAATTGATTTATTTTATTATTCCAATTACCCGTGATACTGTTTTCTATTATAACATATATCCGGAATTGAACTTTAAAGATGAATTATTTATAATAATTCTTTCAAATCAATTTTAAATGAGAAAGACAATTGAAAACTGACTGACTGCATTTTTAGTTATGAATGTTTTCGTTTACAAAATTTACTTCTTTGGTCCAGTGTATTCTCTATTTAAATTGAACAATCCTTCGGATAATTTACATCAATGACTGTAGACAACCTTCAGTCTCAACATGGCACAGTTCCTACTAATTTACCACCGATAAATTAAATGCGAGGTTCTTTCAAATAGATTGAACTTAATTTCATTTTAAATAGATATAATCAATTATATACAATTGATGTCCTTTTTGAAGTGAAACTTTTTTAGTAACATATCTGTTTTAAATTTTTTGTGACGTTAAAGAGGATATGACTCTACGACGGGGAAATATAAGAAAAACCTTTTTTCATGCCTATGATCTAAAACAAATACATGCAATAAATATCATAGTACCTTCCTAAGTAACACTGTCCTGTCTTTAAAAAAATATATTTTTAGTGTATTTGCCATATGGCAACATACACTATTGGCGTCGGTCGGATGGCGGGACCTAGCGGTCGGACCAAAATTTCTCGACCTTTCATAACCTCCTAAACACATTGGCACCATTTTTAAAAATGTTTATATATATGTATATATATATATATTTATATATATATATATATATTTATATATATATATATATATATATATATATATATATATATATATATATATATATATATATATATATATGTGTGTGTGTGTGTGTGTGTGTGTGCGTGCGGGCAATAACTTTCGAAAGAGTTAATTGATTTCAACTAAATTTGGCCCACGTGTTGAAATCCATCACTGCAAGAAGCCTATTTAAAATGGGCCTAATCGGGCCATTTTAAGAGTAGTTTTTAGGGGTTGAAAAATGTTTTTGGGCCCTAAAATACCGAAAAAATTCTCCGAATCGTTTCAAAATTGAAATTTAACCCTCTGGCAGTAATTAAAATGTGTCTCTAAAATTTTAATAAAATCGACCGTACAGGACCGGATTTAAAAATTTTAAGAAAGACTAGTTTGCAGATAGTGAATTATTTACTGAAAGGTGTATATAACTTGGTATAGAGGTTCGATTGATATTGATAATAATATTGCAATTAAGAAAAAAAAAATGTTATTTTAAGGGGTGTATTAAGCAGTCAAATTTTTTATTTTTTTATTTTTACCAAAAAGCCAAGTTAAATTCGCATAATAAAGCCGAACTGCCTGTATTAGCAATACACTATATTGTCGGCAGGGTTTTGGCACTGCGACCCGAGTTTTTGTTAGAATGCACCTCGTATTTTTTATTTATCTAACCTCACATATTTTAAGATGTCTCAACTAGCTAAGAGTTACCCCAAGGGGCGTGTACCATCTTCGATGGAGGTAAGATGTTAAAACACAGGTGGGCTAATAACAGCCAGGCCAATTTCCAAAGTCCATTGTTAATGTACATGTGACCCTTATTCGATACCGACTTAAAAAAATATTTACTAATTATATAGTACATGCATACCCAAGTTCTGTCAGAATGTAACTGACATGTATAATAAATAACACTTCACAGTTTCACAGTCTAGATGAAGTCATTTTAATAACTGTTCAGTATGAAAAATTAAGCGAACAGCAAGGGTGATTTCTTTGACGAAAAAAGTTTTTAAATAGCCGCATTTTACTATAATTTGTTATGTTCCATTAATTAGGTTTTAAAAAATGAAGTGTCTGTATAATAAAATATTTTGTCGACTATAATTTACCTCTATTTATAAGATTCACATGTCAATTATTGAAATTAGGGTTGCCAGAAGGCCAAGATTTTCCCGTGTTTAGAAATTTAAGTCTTCTCTCCCGGAAATGCATAATTTTAATGAAATAGTAAATTTCGGATATTTTATTCCTTTCGAGTAGCCCCCATTGGTGAGAATAGTTCAGAAAAATTAGGCAAAATAAAAGGCATCGGGCCTTTGCTTTTTGCAATTTCGAAAGAATTTCCCGAAAACTAGATCTTGTTGTGAACCTTCATATTGTGATTCTTTCTTTTTTCTTTGTGAGACATACCTATTCATTTAAAAAAACATATTATGAATTTGTCTTTACTATTTTTTTGTTCAAAACAGCAGTTATTAATCTTAAAAAATTATATTCGTCTTCTGACTATTTCAATCTGCATGTTTTCATTATTCTCTTCTTCTTGTCCTTCTTCAGCTATCTCCTGTATTTTTCCATAGATTCAGTCAGAAAACGCGATGGAGTTGAAATGAAGATGGGCACTGCCAAACTTTACTGTTAGGGGCGCCAGCTATGTAATGACCTGAGTCTGTTTATTTCAAATAATGAATGACATACATAATGCCGAAGTGCTGTATTTACCAATGTTCAAATTATAGAGATTACATACTTCCAAAGGATACGGAAATGAAAAATAAATGGTTGTATGCTGCCATAAGGGAAATAACTTTTACTGTAAATGCTGGGACAATAGCTTGTGAAGCCCACTTTTCTAAAAAGGATTTTGCTATACAGATAGAAAAATAAATTATATTTATTTGAATTATGCTTATATAATATTAAAACATCGTAGATTTACTTTGAATTATTCCTTATATAAATCACAACTTAGAAAAAGCACGTAGATTAGTTTTTATTATATACTCCATACTGAAATCCAATCATAATTTAGATCGTTATGTACCTGTTGCCATATCTACGTTACGCTTGTCATGTGTCCATGTCTATTATCGACGTCATTAATATCGGGTGTTGCATTTAAGCAAGACTGACCTTGACAATTACCACAAATTGGTGATCAATATAAACTAATTAATGCGATAAATACCAAAAAATACTTAAGAAGATATTTTTTAACTTGATTAACCTTTATTTTATTTTTACCCAATATGCTAACATGGTTGACGAGCATGCGTCGTAAAAAAAATGTTACTAGCTTTGGTATTCAGTGGTTTATTGTTGTCCGTTTTTAGTTTTGTCAAATAGAATATTAATCGTCGAGATAAAGTTTGATTGACGAACAATTAAAAAAAAAAAGCTTTACCGACGTTTCATTTGTGACCTTTTATCCATGTACAATGTTGTCCACATTTGGATTCGTTCTAATAGAATACGTTGACAGAAAGTTTAGTTGAGGAACAATTCAAAAACAAGCTTACCGATGCATCGGCTATTGCCACAAGCGAAACATCGGCAAAGATTCTTTTTAAATTGTTTCTCAACCAAATTTTGTGTTAATTATTCGGTGTATTTAGACCAAAGATTCTAAAACTCTTCAAGAGATTCATGAATACTATGCTCGATTTTTTTCGAGTATTTTTCTAATCGACTCGACAGTATAATTACTACTAGACCGTTATTCGGTTATTCTCAACGAAATAGTGTCTTAATTTAACTGAAAATAAAATAAATTATATACACAACGACGTAATTATCTATCGATAATAATCGTGGACGAAAAAGTGTTGCTATTATTTAGATTAACTTGCAGTATATCCGTGTTTTAATAATGTATATAATATCTGCCAAAACAAAAAGTTACAAAGGGTCGAAGAACCGGAAAAAAATATTCACTCTACCATTACCAGTTCTTATTTTGTATTAAATCTTCATCATGGTTTAGTTCCGTCATTAGTTCATACACCTTGTTCTTTAATTATAGTATCAGAATATTCAATTAGTTTGTATATTTTATCTCATCAACAAATCTTATAACTAAATTAAAACCTTATAAAGAATACAGTAATCTAAAAATAGCAAAAAAAAAAGTAATTAGCAATGCATTATCCTTTCTCCTTTGTTAACTTAGTTCCGTGAAAAGTTTTTTCGAAAAAAACAATCATTGTTCTCATACATCAATGAATCTATTGAACTTTTGGTGCGAAAACACCACGGATTATTAAAAAATGATTATGCTAACATGGCTGGTGAAACGCCCGTCGAGGAAAAAATTGTTAGTGTGTAATTGGTGCTTTGCGGTTAATATATAATTATTTAATAAAATAGTGAGTCCCTAGGTACTCTCTAAAATATGTAGTTTATAGAGGCTCCACAGGTGAGCAGGAGATATGTAAGCATTTAGATTTGAATACAACAGTTACTCATATACATTATACATATTATATAATCTAAAACTTTTGACAGTTGATCAAGGAGGGTCAAATATAACTGGCAGTATATCATTTCTGTGCCTCATCACTTTCGTGAAATTGCATCGTGTCATTCTAGCAGAAATTTGAAGGCGGACTGCAATGAACAAATTAACATATCAATAAAATTAAAATTCAAACGATGAACATTTAGTAATTTCGACGACATTCTGTCAACAAAAGTTTAACCGAAAAGACCACATTTCTTTAGTTAATTGATTAATCAAATTATCTGAATGTGATATTTTTTGTGATACTTTTTCCGTTAATTATTACCTATTGCTTTTTAAAAATAATTAATGCCATTTTTTTGAGAAAACGAAGAGGTCGTTTTTATTTGGATCCCGAATTTTCGTTTAAAATGTTCAAACTTTTTTTCGACTTTAACCGTGTAATTAATTAAAACATGTCAGCGATGTTTTTCAATTGTAAAAATAGCTTTCAAATTCAATTCTATTTTAAAGAATCATAATACGCAAGACTGTATTTTTAGTGAGCTCATAAATAATAATTTTGACATACGAATATGAAATTAAAATTGTATTAATTGATACTGAAATAAGTTGATTAATTACATCTTTTATTTGTTTTATTTTTGATTCACAATAACAATTAATTACCTAAAATTAATTTCACATCTGCCTCTTTCTCTCGACTTATTATTATTATAAGATAAATACTAGTTTTTGTCCGCGGATTCGCTAGAGTGAATGTCGCTTATTCCCGCAGATTTATACTACATGACGACTTCTCGACAAATCCAGGTTTAATGCTACGTATTTAAGTTTAATTATATAAGTACATATAAAGTTTGATAAACATCTATCAGTCGTTTTTGAGTGTTTCTGACAGAAAAATTTCGAAAATACATTCTCCTATCTACGTACAAAAAATCCGCGAGGACATAAAATTACAGGCGATTTTATATGTATATTATAATAGATTCGTATGCAGAAATCAATAAACTTAAGCCCAACAGTCTGTGAGACAAATCTCAGAACTTCGTTTCGCATGCATTTTGCGGTGCAATCGGAATTCTAATTTGAATAATGATATCTGCATTCTTGTTGTACATTTGGTTTCTTTGGCAATTAACTTTCGGATGTTACGCAAAACATTGTATTCCAGAGAACAGGTTAACAGTCTGCCAGCTGCTCTCTACTCAGCAATTTCACATATGTATTTACTGAATGGTCCAAAAACGACTCCCGTGGCCGTTACAATAATTTTGTATCGATTGGGGACGACTACCTGCTAGAAATAAACATTTCACTGAATGTTTTTTTATTTTATTTTTTATTTATAATTTTTTATGGAACAATTAGCGATAAAGAAATAAATTATACGCAATATAAGAAAAAAATGCAAAAGTTTTTTGAATTTTGATTTTTTTCTCGAATTGTAACCTGTGAAATAATTAGTAAACTGTAAAATAGGGATAGCTTAAATCGGAAGGTACCCGATATTTGGTGTACTCAATACTTCAAAACAGGCGTTAAAAGTTATATATTCTAACAAACGAACACCTAGTAGTTGAACGTCATTGATTGGTGTTCGAATCAATTTGTCAGTAGAAAGTCAGGTTGCCAAGCCAATAAATTATCAGTAAAATCAGCTTACCACCAGACAAACATCAGAACCAGAAAGATGTTCCGCGGTCATTAAAAATTTTTATTTTAAATCTTTTTCGCTGCAAAACTATACCGGAGTCACTAAAATCAGTAGACTCTCTGCCAATATTCAAACGCAAGTAGAAAAATGGTACAATTTGAAACTAATAATTACTTTTATAATATTTTAGATATTTTACTATTTTATTTTTTCTTGCTGTTGTTACGCATGTTAGGTTAAGTGGAAGAACAGCTAATGCTTAACTTAATTCTTAAATAAATTGTCTTATCTATTTTAATACTACGTCAGAATAGATGTTAAGTTACTGTTTGAATTAAACATATAATTATAAGGATGCACAATCGTAGACAAAAATAATGATACATTTAATTTCAATCATATTTAATACATCGAAGCAAAGCATTCGATGTAGATTAAGTTCGTACAAAGATCCAATATGTGTAATTTCTAATTAATATGAAAAGTTATAATTGATAGAAATTGAATTAATCGATCCATCACACAATATGGTATCCAAGATCAAGGTTAGATTACAGATGTTGACTTATTCCATCTGATCAATCAGCGTAAGCGCTGGAATGACCCTCATATTTTTATCAATCTTTAATGACAGTATCACAAATGTAATTTATATTTAACTAGAGTTATGCAAACCTTAAAAATGCAGTTTAGGAATTGCAAATAATATTAAATTCTGTCTTTTGATTTCTTCGACATTTGTTAGTTATACTGTCATTGAAGTTTATAAATAATAGCCGTTGCCACGCAATCAATTAGCAGGTCCGCCAGTTGACGTCATCCCCCCACTACGATCCAACGGAACGAAGTAGCCTCTGTTGTCTTACTAACTTTGATCCAAGATCTTCTAATCGATGGAAATCATTTCAGTCGCACCGCGTGTATAAAAGTTCTGTATGTAATTCGATTGGTGGATGCAAGCTGCCTTGAGAAATTAGTGATCCCATTTTAATTGCGGCTACTGTCTTGCTTAAATACAACATCTACCGACCAGATATCTGTGCACCAAAAACAAGAAGAAATAAAACAAAACACACACGCAGGAATGTTTAATAAGTGCAAGCATTTCGAAAGATTAAAAGCTACATATGTGTCTGTTTTGGTCTTTTTATTTTGCTTAAATGAACGAGCTGTGTTGTAGTAATAACTTAAGTGCAACCTTACGGTTTAATCTTTTTTTTTTAATTTGTAGATATCCATTGCAATTTCTTGATTTACTTTCTTTTAAAAATGTTGATGCCTGAATTTTTGCTTAAAACAGTGTTGATTTTTGGGAAATAAAATCAAATCAATTGTGCTGGGTTTTTGGTGTGACTTTCAACGCTATATCCATTTTGAAAATAGATTTAGTATTGACTTTCAGTGTTAAAGTCATGAAACGAAGCATTAATGACCGATTACAATGTTCAGGTAGTAGCTGTATTTATTAAATTATTTGAAAACTTATATTGAGATGAAAATAAATTTAAAAAAATATTTAACAGGTGACTTCTTACAAAAAACCTTAATGCAGAAGATTTTTCTGATTATCTACAACAAACCACTGGCAGCACTGTATGCATGGAAGTGCCTGTCTTTCACAAATATTTATAAAGCCATCTATATTAATACTTAGAGAAAATATTTACTTACTCATATGAGGTTTTTTACCGGCAAAGAGAAAAAATAAATTGTTAGTTAAAAGTCAACTAATCATCGTCATCATAGTTGTTTCAGTTTTAAAATTCCGTCACAGCAGGTAGCTCGCATTATGATGCTTGCTTAGCGGCTTAAACCCAACATGTCAATATAATAAAACACTACCTACCTGCACTAAATGGACACTGCACTAAACAAACTTAATACAGGCTGGAACTTTCACCTCATTATACTCAAATATGATTACTAGAATCTGGATTAGTGCTGCCAGGTCTAGAGGCGTAGACCTATGAAAATTCCGACTATTTTTGAAAAAAAAAGGAAAATATAGTCATTTTTTTGCTAATATCTAAAAAAATTCATCGGAAATTCTATAAAACTGATAAAGAAAGTGGGTTTATTTTGGCGATTTGCAAAACATTCTAACTAGACGGCATTTTTTTTTACGTTAGCACCATCGTTCACTCTAGCCAAGCGCTCTATTTTTACCGGTATGTGCCGTTTCGCTCAACAGATTGCATTTTTTGAATTTTTTAGAATTTTGAAAGAATTTTTTTATGACTGCAAACTTTAAGAATTTTCCAAAAACTCGACATGCTGACATGCTTCGTTAATAGTTGATACTCTCCATTATTATTTGCAATGGTTTTTAAAATTATGTTGCATAATTTAATACAAAATTAAAGTTTCGTTTTACGTATTTTTATTATCACTTCCGGGTGACTATAGGAACGAAGTAATAATAATAATAATAATAGATTTCTTCCCAACAGGTAGGACACATTTACAGAGAATTACAAAGTAATGGCGAAAAAAATAAAATTTTAGATTTGAACTAATTTAGACGGTACATTATCCCTTCACATCGAAAAAGCGAGTTTTAGGTGTCATGTCGAGAAGCTTAATTGGTTCTACGGATTAAACTTAAGAATTTTTTTCCTCTATTTGCTCAACTAAAAAAAGCTTACTACTGAACTAAAATCGAATATTGGACATTTTTCGAAAACGGCTTCGACAATTTTGATCATGTTTCTATAAATTGATGCCGTTGATGACTTTTACAATATGCCACAATTTATAAACATTTCGAGTCCATTTTTGAAGTCGGTCCAATAAAAAGAAAATGCCAATAGTAGAAGTTGAAATTATTTCCGTCTGAAGATTGTTAAGTTAGGCCCTGCTGCAGTATCGGAAGCAAAGTAAAGTATAAAGACAATGAAAGAGTAGGTGAACGTTTAAACATGTTTGACAACGAACTAACCCTCGTTCACTGTATGTAAATATTTACATAACAAAAATGTAATATGAAAACATGTTTAAAAACACCTATGGCGCTGATGAATCTATTAGCGACTTTACCACGCTCCTTTACCATTATTATGAGTCCATCACTTTTGTTTAGTCATACACACCGACTCTTGGTGGTCCATCGTACCACCAATGATCACCCGTTGTTCAAACATTATAGGTATTCACAATTTTATATTTCTCTTTCTCTCGGCAAATACTATAGGTAAGATCAAAATTCATTTGCTTCATACATGTTTACGTCTTTTGTCCTTTGATAATCTTATTCTTTTATATATACAGTGTAAACTCTGTATAGCGACGCTGAAGGGACTGCCCATTTTCTGGCGTTATAGAGAGTTGTCGTTATATGGAGAGAAAGAAAAATCAATAATGTTTTACTATTATAATATTATTTAATAAAAACGCATACAATTTGCAAACAAACATTACTATTAACACAAATAACAACAACGCTAGACATTAAAGCTGCAGTTCTTAATCATTTCGGCAACTTAGAAAGTACCTACAAACAGTAGGTGCTTTATAAGTTGCCGAAATTACTTGGCATATGGTCGTTATTTAGATTGGGTGTGATGCTACAGAGAGTGTATCGTTGTATGGACAACAAGGCAAACCAACCAAAATCGAGTAATTTCGACGTCTTAGGGAGTTTGACGTTAAATCGAGTGACGTTATATGGAGTTTACACTGTATTAATACGTCTGATTAAAATTAGTTTAGTAAATTTTGAAATAACTTAAACTAAACAAAAAGGTAGACAAAATTTTGAAAATGGTCATAGTCTAACGAAATTTCTTTAAAAACTGGCAAGTACAGATAATGTTACGGTTGTATTTATTTGCAATGGTGATCGTTTTTAATATTTCTTATTTAATTATTTTGTTGGTATTAAGTTCCTTGTGATGCTTTTAAGTGTTGTTAGATTTTTTATAATTATTTCGTTTTTTGTATCCTGGTCGAATTAAGAACTATGAAAATTTGAGAAACTCCAAACAATTTGTTTCAACTTTTTCCCAACGCATTGAAAAAATTCATTATATTATACTTTTTAAGTTTGATCAAATTGGGTGGCAGTGCAGAGTTCCTCATAAAATGATGCATCATTGCAAACAAAGAAATAAAATATTTGAAAAAAGTTCGAATGACAAGAGATCCTTGATCGAGGGTTGACTTAACCGGCTCTAAATTCTGTACAGACGCCAGAACCTGCAAAAAAACATGATTTTGGTTCTCAATAATTTTTGTTTAATTTTTTCCTCTTTCAAATTATCTGATTGATATTGAAATAAAAATGAAAACCCGGGTCGCAGTGCCAAAACCCTGCCGACAATATAGTGTATTTGCTTGTATAGGGCCGTGTGGTTTTATACTTTTATTATGTGAAATTAAGTTTGTTTTTGGGCAAAATAAAAAATTTAACCCCTTAATACTCCCCTTAAAATAACATTTTTTTCTTAATTGTAATATTATTATCAATCTAACGTCTACACCGAATTAAATACACCCTTCAATAAATAAGTCACTATCTGCAAACTAGTGTTTTCATAAAATTTGTAAATCCGGTCCTGTCGGGCCGATTTTATTAAAATTGTGGGGACACTTTTTAATCACTAACAAAGGGTTAAATTTCAATTTTGAAACGATTCGGAGAATTTTTTCGGTATTTTGGGGCCCAAAAACAGTTTTCAACCCCTAAAAACTACCCTTAAAATAGCCCGATTAGGCCTATTTTAAATAGGCTTCTTGCGGTGATGGATTTCAACACGTGGCCCAAATTTCGTTGAAATCAATTAACTCTTTCGAAAGTTATCGCGCGTACACATATATATATATATATATATATATATATATACGTATATAAATATATATATATATATATATATATATACATATATATATAAACATTTTTAAAAATGGTGCCAAAGTGTTTAGGAGGTTATGAAACGTCGAGAAATTTTGGTCCGACCCCTAGGTCCCGCCATCCGACCGACGCCAATAGTGTATGTTGCCATATGGCAAATACACTAAAAATTATAATAAGCCTCACCCTCATAAGCTCATAAGAAATTAACTTTTTATACATTGAAGCTCAGCTTCAATGTATATTATATTTGGTCAGAAATCCTGTATGTGTAAAATTTTCTTTCGTAACGTATCTCTCGTTACGGACTTTTGTTTTCGATCAGATTTTGCACACCGATGCGTGCCCATCATAAGACGGTCTGTATTCATTTTCATTTATGTAACCAAAAAATTAGTGCCCTTTTGGCCATAATATGTCAAACAAAGCTTCGTAGCATCTATACCATTCAACCTACAAAAAAAATTATCGAACGAAATTTGTACATCGTTTCATTACCTTTCCGACTGGCACAAAAAAAATACCGCTATCGATCTGCATCTGACCGTAATAAACGAATTTCTACTGGCTTGCTTGAAAAATATTTTTCCTGATTATTGACGTATCTTCGTAAATAATTTTCCAATTATCACGAAATTTGTTTTAAACTTCAATAATTCGCTCTTTATCTGTTAATAACATAATTTCTAATGCTATAATGCGTTATAAATACCATTTTTTGCATAATTTTACATAATTTTGGGAATTTCAATCATTCATGCGATTGTCATTTGTTATTAACTAGCGGAAAGACTTTGTGGACACTTAGCTGTTTAATTAAACTATGAATGAATTCAATACTATTCAATCTTGACAATCTTGTACAAGCCGGGTTCCTATTTCAGATTTTTGCCGTATGAATGGTGATTTTATGACAAATATTAACTGTTTTTAAAATACATATCTCACTTCAACTTCATTTGTCAAAATATTATAGGTTACATTTTATATTAGAGTGAGACACCGTTAGACCAACGACTCTCAAACTTTTTGTGGCGACATATTAAACCAAATTGATATTCCAGTTATAAATATTATTGTTTTTTTTTTTGCTTTTTATAGTAGTTATGACAGATAAAACGTATTTAAAAAAATTTATTTGAAGTTAAATATTATATTTTATATAAAATTAATATGAGCAATACAAAAATTCGCGACACCCAGTTTAAGAGCCACTGTGCTTGTGGAAGACTTCGTTATTTTAGAAGTGACGGCTCAATGTGGCATTTTGATGCAAACAATACGATATTTGCCATCATGATAGGCACAAAAGCAACGACTTTCAGAAAAGCACAAATAGTCAATAAGCGATTTAGTGAAAGACATAAGAAAAATTATGTACCGTAACGCCATACCATAATTATTATGTTTCAACAATTAACGCAACTATTATCGAACTGTGTTCAAAAATGACAAATGTGCTGTGTGCACATTGTCATGTAATTATCACTATAAAAAACGAGGTATTTTCAAAGCTACTTATCTTCCCATACAAAGTTTCATACAGAAGAAAAATGAAAATTTATGTTTAAAATTGAATTCTAAACAAAAAATCTAAAGCCAACTGCTGTTCTGATCGGCCGGGTTTGGACGTATCGAGGCATGAATATTCTGAATTTACCAAAAGTTCAATAAGTTTAGAAAACTTCGTCTTCAAAACAAAGGCCGATCAGAACAGAAATTGTTACGTATTTTTTGTTTAAATTTATTCTCAAACACAAAAATGCTTTGTAATTCCCAAATGGAAGAAAAGCAGGTTTTTGTATAGGTTGAGTCTCCGGCTTGTCGAGTAGGAGTCTGGCACATTGCGTTGAGCAGCTACAGCGTTTGGCCCAGATTATCATTTTTTGGTGCTCCTAGAAGAAAATATTTTCCCCCTACTGGGGGTTGCCTAGATTGCCCTTCAGTAATTTTCTTCCATTTTGTAGATGTTTTTTGAAATCACTTGGACAAAACGCTGTAGCCGTTCAACGCAATATGTCAGACCCCTATTCGACAAGCTGGAGACGCGAACTATTCAAAAACCTGCTTTTCTTCCATTTGGGAGTTACAAGGCGTTTTCGTCGCCATCTCTCTAACTATTATTCATTATCTCGTGTAAATTATCGCTCCAAAAAATCTGTTAATTACATTTTATTGATTAATAAATTTTAGCTCTTTTAATTTTTAAATAAAATATATTTTTCAAATTATAAGAAATCTAAAACAATATTATAATAAATTATATGCTAAGTATCCAAACAAAGAAAATAATTGATTTATTTTATAAAAAGTAAAAACTAAAATCAAACCTCACCGAAGAATCGTTATATTTTTTACGAGGCACAGGACTTTGCTGGCCACTTACATATTGCTCGGTTTGTAGTTCGTTAAAACTTTGTTCGCTTTGAATAGCTTGAGTAAAGTTCCATATATCGACAGCAATTTGACTTTCAAAAGCTCGGTGCCATGCTTTTATAGAACTATTCGTGGGGAAAATGCGGTGTACAACGGTGTTGACGTCATTGGGGACGATCGATCCAAGTATCTTCAAATAATCTACCGCAGACTGAACTTCAGGAGATAGCAAGTTTTCGTCACAAAGTCGCTCGAATGCTTCTACTGCGCTTTCTGTCGGTATAAATGCCAACGCAGATAACAATCGAAGCTTCAGAGCAAAATCTGCATTTGTTTCGTATGTCTCCTGAAAACTGTTGGATTGAATATTGCGAAATATCCATTCTGAAACAGGGAAAAAACATCTATGATGCCTACTTCTTGGAAACTCATGTGCGAAAGGTTCCATCATAACAGATTCAAAATCAGTCAAAATTTCTGAAGAAACGTGATGTACGCAGCTTTAGTTTTGCCTGGTAGCAAAGCAAATACTAACGGAAAAGCTTTGTTGGTTCTATAATCCATTTGATAAAAAAGGTGTGGTACAGTTTTAAATGTACCATCTGCGAACCAAATGATCAGAGCCAGCCAAGAGTTGAAGATTTTTTTAGTAGAGAAAATTAGCATTTGATCTTCGTTAGTTCTCAAGTCAAATAGCCCAAAAACTTCACCATTTTTTGTTCTGTAACAAACAAGAAATAAATGTTTTCGTCAATTACGCATTAAAAATTTCAGGTTTTGGCATTCTGAAATGAGAGGTCGTATGAAGAATTATGATTGCATTTTTTCCTTACCTGGAAAATGAATGTCTCTGCGGTGAATGGGTAGCACTGGAAAATGTTTGGTTGTTTTATACATTTCTTACGGTTCTTTTAATGCCGCTCACTTTTGCCAGGGTCGTTGCTAGGGATGAATCGATACTATTAAGTACGTATATGGTATCGATACTTCTCATTCGATCCTAGTAATAGTTATCGATAACAATAGTATTGTATCGCTTGGCGTCGCGATGTCGCTCCCCGTTCCGAGCCCTCGACCAGCCGGCGTTTAATAATTTGTGTTTACGTAACAAAGCATTACTGATTAAACAATTTTTTTCATTTTGTTCTTCAGCTCTATTATGTATAGTTTGCAAAATTTGATTGTATCCTCTCACGTACCGATTTATATAATGAAATGAAGCAAGGCAGGGCAAGCAAAAGCCTCGATTATGCATTTAATAATGCTATTAAATATTAATTGAGTAGGTACTCAAGTATCGATACCGTAGAAAATAAACCTGAATCAAATACTAGAAAATTTTTAGGTTATGAATACAAAACATCAAATAATTTGAACTAATAGTTGTCAACTTCTCACCATCGCCTTTTCGTGTGCAATAGGCGGCACTTCGAAATTTTTGAAGCTTAGTTTTTATCCTTCTTAAACATCAAAATGTAAAGCCGGTTTATGAATATTGCTAACAGTGTCAAAAATACACACTAAATATGAGTAGATGAAACCATTGATTTATAATGGGCATGAACGTAGCACAGACAAAGTTAAGATTCAAGGAGTATAGATTACCACCAATGTACTGCACAGCAGATTGGTGACGCAGTTTGTGACAAATACTTTTGAAAAGTATTTAAATACAAATACTCGCTTGGCTAATTAAAAAAATATTCTTAAGCCAGTATATAATTGTAAAAAATACTTTATTTCAAGTATTTAAATACAAATACAAATACTCGCTACAAATATTTAACTGATAATTTCTTATTTGGAAATGGCATTGTATTATTTTAATAATAAAAATTGTTTGAATAATTTATATTTAATTATTCATTAATCATTCATAGCTACAAAAAATTATGTTAAGTATTTAAAAAATCAAATAAAATACCAAAAAATTTGTATTTAAATACAAATACTAGAAAAGTATTTGTATTTGTATTTTGAAATACTTTTACTCAAATACTTCACAAGTCTGGTGACATGTTGGCAGCACTAAGCAAATTTTTTAGCTTTTTTTCAGTTCGTATGGGTGGTGAAAATACATACGAATTAAATTCAAAATTGCTATGGAAACAGTAAAATAAATTAGGTATTAACTATTAATTAAAATATTGTGTCAGAAAAAATTTATATCATATAGGAGGTACCAATGTAAAATGATTTATTTAACAAAATACCTGGAAAAAGAAATGACTTAACGCGGAAAGAAAAACTGACAGTGGTCAATTGTTGAGATGAATTAAGAAAAAAAAACACTAAAACAAGTCATCATAAAAGTCGGATTTCACTTTGTTTTTAGCATCATCTACAATTGCTTTATAATTGTTCACTTGATGTAATCTATACTAATATTATAAAGTGAAAGATTTATTTCTGTTCCGTATAAACACAAAAACTACTGACCCGATTTTAAAAATTCTTTCACCAATAGAAAGCTCTATTATCAGCGAGTAACATAGACTATATTTTAGAATAGTTTTGGACTCCACTACAGTTGTCGCAGCCGAGTTCAACACACTACTGTTGTTGATATCGAGTGGGGCTTAGCTCCACGAGCTAAGTTAGTAATACGGGGCTGCCGAGTCTCGTTTCTATTGCGAGCGAAACCACGAATAGCGGCTAGTATGTTATAGAGACATTCACTAAAAATGGGATTTCCTAAAATCATCTTCTGAGTGGGAAAGGGGGCAAGTTTGGGATGTCAATAATTAATATTTTCAAATTTTTAAACTATATAGTTCCTATGGACTTGAAATCTAGCTGTTATATTTTTTATACTCTTTTTATCCTACCGAGAGTGGCGCAGCCTCGCGAGGCAAAATCGCAATACAGTGGAGCCGAAGGTTTCATTTTTGTTTCTGTCGAGTGGGGCGCAGCCCAGAGAGGCAAGGTTGTAATACGTTGGAGCCGAAGGCTCCAGTACAGTCATCGCTGCTAGTTAAATATCAATTAATTGTATCATTGTCGATACAATAGTTGCTAAGTAAATTACGAGTTTTTAGTATTTAATAACTTAAAATTTAGAAATAATAATTACCAAAAATACCTCGTTCTAAATTTTGAGTTGTGAATTTATTAAAGTTTTTATTGTTTTGACAAATCATAAATAATTAGCAAACTGAGAAAAGATGCTCAACCATTTGTGTAATGCTTCGATGTATTTTGCTAAGAGCTACAGACTCTTTACATTTAAATAATAAAAATAAATCGTTTTTAATCTTTTTGCCAGCTATGATTAGCGTACTGAATTTAAAAAACCATACTCTTTAATCTGTATGTATAAAAACCATATACTCACTTGTTTAGTTTTTAATATTATTTCCAAGTTTAATTTTTTACGTCAAACTAATTAGTAATATTTACAGCAACACGCTGTAAAATTCTGTCTTTGTTAGTTTCATGTAATTTAGGAGGCAAACTAACTTCCCCTTTCGGGGACAATTCTACTTCCCCTCGATTTTTACTTTTTTCAAACAGATACGTCGCTAAAGAAGTTAAACTTCAAATAAATATAAAATATAAACATCTAAACAGCTGCATGAAAGTTAAAATTTATAAAGTAAAAGTGACAGGTATATAAAAATCCGGGACAGTGTTGCTTGTTGAAAGGTTCAAGATTACATTAAGATGGAATTTGGGTCCGGGTTGACTGGTGAATTATAGATATGTGGAATGACATCATTTTATGTGTGTATAAAGATTATTGTTTGATAGTGAAGAAGTGTTTCAGTGTAAGTATTTATGTATGGTTTATACTCACCATAGTTCGGTAGATATTGAACATAATTTTTCATTTATGTCGATTGTATATCTTCATGCAACAAGATACGCTTTTGTTCCGAAATGGTATATCTTTTGACAGCAGATAAAGAATTTCTAAAATGCTTTGAGCATTGTTAATAAACATTGAGTTAACTAATAAATACAATTTAAAAAAAAATTAGCAGTGTACAAGTAAAAGACCGCGCACACTTGTCAAGCATGGACCAACACAGCACGGAGTAGTAAAGCCTGTTCGTGAAGGTACGCGTGTTATTTAACGGAGTAGCGCACATTGGACAAGCACCTGCAACCAGCAGCCAACAATGACCGTCAGTCGGTCGCCTGCAGTTTCCGTCTAACAGTGCATAACCAATCTAGTATGCTAGCGATATTGTGTTATTCGTGAACCTGCACTTATAGTCTTGGTTTGTGCTGTGCTGGTCCATCCTTGACAAATGTGCGCAGTTTTTAAATGATTTTCTTTTTCGAATTGGATATTTAAATAGATAGATATTGTAAATTATAGACACAGAAGAGTTTTAATATTTAAGAGTATTCCTTTTTCGAGGTTAGTAGTAACGGAAGAAAACTTTATATACTGAAGATTTTTCACATTTTTCGTTATATACCTACCCTTTTTCTTGTTACATAATACTGTCTTTTCAAATTTTGTTAATTTCCTACCCCCGAGTGCTCATTTTATATATTATTGTCACTGAATATTAAAATATATAGCCTGAAAAAGGGACTACAATAGATCTTCGGTGGTTATTATAAGAATTAGGTTTTGAGAAATAGTCCAGTCAATACGTATAGTGTTTTCACGAATGAAAATATTTGTATTGGAGCCCTAGCCCAAAGAGATTAATTAAAAAATTACAGCTCTTCCCACTGATTATTTTTAGTGAGTTGAAAAAAGTTTTTTTTGCGAATCTCTCGGTTATATTTAATTTTCAATAAAATAATGGTTAATATCAAACTTGTGTATTGAAAACTGTTGATTCAGTTTATTGTCTGAGAATATTTGAACATTTTTATTAATATACCTCACCTTTTTTGTTCCGGGTGCATTCACCAAAATAATCGTGCTGTTCTTATACATTTTTTTTGTGGCAAATCGATCAATTATTATATAGCAGTATCTGACATATTTCAAAAGCCTTGACCTGCGACAAGAAGATGAAATTTTGCTTACTTCTGTAAATTCTGTATTAAGAGGGATCTAATTCCACAGTATACAACCCCTACGGGAGACAGTAGAATCAGATACTGTCGGAACCTTTGATGTCTTATCAAATTTTATTTGTTTTTTGCAAACAACCCCACCCATGTTTTGAGTTCGCTGTCAATTATATGCGAATAGCAGACCAGAGGCGCTGCTCACTCGTTCGCTTACCAATCATATGACAATGGCTGAATGGAACTTCAACTACACATACTACATTTCTTAATACAAAAATATTGCTTGAGTAACAAAACTGATTAGTTTGACTGAAATTTTAATACACGCTTCTGATCACATTTTTATTTGATAGATTTTTCAAATAAATAAACGGTCCCTTATTGGGGCATTTTAGGTCAAATTTTAATCATTTTGACTTCAGATTGCACGTAACACAGACAACAGAAGTTAGCACCCATAGCACATTTCATAGCACATTTCACACATAGCACATTTCTGAATATTAGATGGTTTTATATAGTTCAATTGAAAAAGCTCTGTTTTTAATTTGAGATCAAAACTGACCCTCTGAATTCAAAAATAAGGCCGGGGTAGTGTGAATAGTGAAAGTCTGTTTTCCATTTTTTACAAGCGATATGCAATATTATTTTCTGTCTTGTCAACCGCATTTAAACCCTATAAGGAATATAGTTTTCGATTCATGTTATTATCAATACTTTGTTTATAATGTCTATTAAATGTTTGATCGTCAGTGACTGAGCCCTCTTAAATGTTGACTAGTTCTACTATACGCATTTTGGAAAGTGCGCTTTTTGTATATTTACGTATGCACATAACTTCTGTAGTAGGTATGATGTCACGTAAATTGCCTAAAAGCCAGTATAATTTGTTATGAAGACAGCGTAAATATTCGAACGATGATGAAATAAAGCAAAATCAATCGATGAACTCACAGTATTTGGCAGAAATATAAGCAGTTTGACCGAATTATTGCATATTATAAATATAATAAATCATAAAGTATTTTAGAATCAAATAAAGTCTGACAATAACGGTTACCAGATGGCGTTTATTTCATCTCCATAAGATAACAGCATTTCCAAAGAAAAACCAAATTTATTTCTCCATACTCTCAAGATACTAAAATTCGAATACGACGACAGTTACTATACATAACCTCAAAAAAATATTGATAGCTCATCAACCAGTGTAGAATGCTGATGGAGCTTTGCGTCAATTCCACAATAGGTACACTACCTCCGCGACACAACATGTCCGTGACAATTCATCGAATAAATCTAGCATTTAACCTCAACAAAATGAAGGTAGCTCAACGCTAAATCTACTTCCAAATTAGATGTAGAGTATCAAAAAACTAGAATAAATTTTCGAAGTGGTTAAGAATAAAAGACAAAAACGAACTCGTTATTTTTCTAATTTATGCTTCTTTGCAACACTTAATATCCACATAAAACAATTTATGAATGAGTATTGACTTTCATATGTACTAAACTTGTATGTATAAAAGCAATATTAATAAATAATATAAATATTATTTAGTATTATGAGCTTGGTTATTATTACCATGATTTAATACTTGGCTCGTTTTAATAATACATAAAGATATTTTATATTTTGAGATTTGATTTAATGCTCTACTTTTGCAGTATTGAATAAGCATCGGATATATACAACAGGTACGTAAATATTCTATTCATATTTTAATATCTTTAATGTGTCAGTGTCTGTATAGTACATAAGTACGTAGCAGATATCAATATTATTGTATCAATATTTTTAATCTACTTGTTTAACTGTAGGTATCTGCTTTATTTCGACCATAATATATTATTAATATTATACTGTTTGGTGTATTTATTATTGTTTCGAAACGCTTATGTAAAAAGGCATTTTGTCCCCCAATAGGGTCGTCCTGAAATCAAAATTTCATCATTTCGAATAGTGCACGTTATTTCTTAGACATAAACAAAGTAGGTAAAGAAGCTATCGCAGAATTTGAAACAAATATAGTTTTACGGACTCAAGCTAAATAAAACTGTTTAAAAATACGTACTTTTGGAAATTTTTTTCAGTAAAAATAGCTTGCGAAAAATTCTTAAAATGGTTTTGTAAAACCCAACTCTAAAAAAAATATGAGACACCTATAGTATAGATATTTGTCTCAGAAATGTAGAGAAAAAAATGTACTGATGGCTTAATATACTTGTTCCAGAATCGTCAGTGTAAAAATGAACCTGCATCCACTTGTGCCAGGATTAAAAATGAATCAATATCTTTGTATGCATGTCCTAAACTGATGGTTTTATATATTTGTAACACAGTTATTGCTAGTGACAAAATTGGGCTAATTAATTATTTGGTTCTAAAAATTGGTCATTATAAAAACGTACTAAGATTAATCTAAGGCACTTATCCATTAGTATACTTGCGGATTTGATAGGACACTTTAGGTTTGGGCATGGGCGTCGCCAAGGGGGGACAGGTAGGGGCAGCTGCCCCTCCCTAGAGGCTCGGGAATTTTTTAAGTACCGACTACCGCCAGAAACTTTGAACCAACACGCGTGGTCCCCACCGCACTTTAAATTCGCGTTTTTAAATAGGTATAAGGCGCGATAATTTAGCTGTTATTTTACGTAATTTATTTCAGTTGAACTTAATTGCTTCTTCCGCATCTGCCTGTAACAAAATGACTTTTTATGGCAAAGGTTCGCTAACTATTTTTTTTTTGTGTATTTCATTTTTATATATTTGTGCAATAAAGAGTTCAATAAATATGTTAATCTATCTTAACCCTCACAAATCTGCCCCTCCTTGGCTCAAAGCCTTGCGACGCCCTTGGGTTTGGGTATCAATAGATTGAATCATAATCACTGTCGCCGAGTTCGAGTTGAATGCGAATACTGACAGATGTTTTGCCCGTCTAAAACACCCGAACATCTCGAAAAAACTTCCGAGAAAAATGAACACAATAGTTTCGTTCCAATTTTATATATTTATATTGATAGATATTGAAAGATAGTTTATACACGGAATCAACTGGTTGAGGTTAACAGCGTGATATAACGAATGGATCACTAATATACATAATTTTAAATATTCAATTCACTTGAAAAGAACACCTGGTAACCATAATGTCAATATTAGACAATTTTAAAGATTCTTGTATGCTGTGACATTGAAGACCACATGGACTGAGACATTTATTTTCTATACGCTATAGAAAATGGCGAATTACATCATTTTCGAATTAAAAACAGCTAACAAACATAAACTTAAATATGAACCCGCAAGACTAAATGGGTTATGTGAAAATTCTGAGTATACATAATGATAGAGTTTTGAATTCTTTACGATGATTTACTTTAGTTGTAACGGTTTTTCGAAATTAGAAGAATATTTTAATTTTGTATTTCTGTCTTTTTGAAGTAAAATTTCTTTTGGTGCGGTAGGGTAAAATTGATTCATGAGATCGAAATGATCGGCTAAATAATAAATATATATTTCAAAACATTGATTTATTGATCATCAAAGTATCTATCAACACTAGAGCTGGGCGCTTTTTCCGTTATATTGATAAATATATCAATATTTTGTCCGGATGTCGGCAAAACCGCACAGCCTTAGTAGTGAGAGATTATGTGACATAACTCACTTTGCCCTGTGCTCACAGATATTACGACTAATGTCGTTTAAAGTAGTTTAACATTTTTAATATGCAACATAAAAATCTCACCTGAATATAATAGAGAAGGCTGTTTGTCAGTTAACACGGTCGTATTTTAAAGTTAACATTTTTATATCTGTCGGATTATATACGTATTCTGATTTTTATTGGTTTTATCGAAACAAATTTTTTACATTACGTATGTAAAACACTTTATTGTACATCGATGTCAAATAGCAATTTTTCAACAAACATCTGAATTCTTAAAATACGTACACATAACCTTCGATTTACGCAATACTCTGTTGCAGGGTTTCGAATTAACACGGTAGATGAAATGAAAAAAATGGGTGTGTGCACTTCTGTACGCGCGTTAGAAGTTATACTTTTTTGGCATGACTACAAACTAATTTTTAATTTGCATGCAAATAACTTATTGAAATAAAACAGTAAAATGATTGTAGTGAGAGCACAAGCTCAGCTATTAGATGCTACGCATATGCGAACATGCTCTCTACCATACTCTATCCTCCTCACTCAGTGAACCTAAACACGACTACAACGATATAAGGACGAAGGTATGTCCACTAATCCAAGTCAATGGTACCTACCTACTTAGTAGTTTTTTTGAGGTTACATCGTAAAAATCAAGAGTAACAAATTTGTGACATATCACTTTTTGTATTTCTTATAGTTTAGTCAGCGAACACCAATTTAGCGATTCGCTTTAAATTTTTGTTCCCTGCTCATATCCCGCATACCTGTCTTAGCGTGATAATATATACTCGGAAAAAAGTTGGCTTTTAAACAGTGAAATGATTTTTCAGATCATTTCAGCAGTTCCTCAGATCACTAACAAGAAACAAATGTAGATGACGGTATTTTTTTAACAACGTTTAAAAAGCCGGTGTAAAAGCCCACAATTTTTTTAGAAATCAGTTATTCTTTAAACGGAATATTTTGACTCCGCCGTTATTTACAAAAAAATTGAAAATGGTTTCGTGTGGATACATCTTTTGACATAAACAGCAAAGTTGGTTGAATATTTTTCAAAATTTTTCTTAAACTTAATGTTAATAAATAGCTGTCAAAAAATCCATTTCTGGTGTTGAAGTGCGATAGCCAACGGCAAGGTGGTTACGGCGGATGTTGAAGGCCTCGCTGTCCGCTGGTCTATTATGAAAACAATACCTCGTGGTTCTAAAAGATACCGTATACTATTATAGATCGGATATATAACTCACCTCTATTTATGCCAAATTGAAAGAACTTAATTAGTTGACGCGTTGTTGGTTTTAATATTTTATATATGGAAAAGAAATTCCGTCGACTATTGACAGTAAAGATGGAAAATATCAGAAACGTTAACATACTCAACAGACTATAGAAAATGTAGAAGTAACTAGTTTATTATTATTCAAACATAACAAGCCGCACATCTACACACTGTCTGAAAAAGAAAAATATGGAGTTGCAAATAATAATTAAAAGAAGAAGAAAAACAAACAATTATCATTATAGTGTAGTGTAAAATATTAAATTTATAACAACTGAACATGTGCGATTTTTAAAGATGAATTTTCACTAATAGTTTAAGGCAGATCATTCCATAATTTTGGACCCAGAATATGAAATGGAGGCGTCTACCGATTTCATGTTGTGTTGCGTATTTATATCAAATACCTGGAGTTCTCCAATAAAATTATAATTAAAGAAATGAGTGAAGTAGCCAAAAAAAAAAAAAAAATCAAACTGGAAAACTCATATTGAATGATTTAATTATTAATTTTTAGAGAAAAAAAAACAATCTTTGTTAAATCCAAAGATAAAACAAGTGTAATAGTTCTGTACCTATAGGCAATGATATCAGTGTATACGTCTTGCAAACGTGTGTATGGAAACATTATGTACAATAATGTGAAACAGAAACTGATTTAATAAACAGTTCTCAAATTAAATAACGTCACTTACTCTAAAATGTAAATCAAATACTAGTTAACAGTTCTCAAATCAAATGACATTCATAAAATAACTTACTGTTCCCAAGTTGTTAGAACAAAAGCATTTATCAAAAATATTGGCCATCAAAAGTAACAAGTGCTTTTACTATCCCAATCCCACAAGTGGAAAGGCCACTAATTTAAATCAAAATTCACTTTTCAAAATTTCACAAAAAAATTCGGTTCAGGCAGTCTAAGAGTACAGGTAAGTACAGGCTCAAATAAGGAAGTGGATAAAAATCAGTCTAAAACATTCTGGAATCAGATTTCCAGGCAACAACATAGCAAGGTTTTCATAAAATGGCCATCCCGAAAGATTACTGAAGAACTACTATAACATAGTAGGAACAATCTTCGGGTAGGCCTTTTAAGGCTGTCGGAACGCTCTGAATTTAAGTTAAAAATAGGGCTTCGGCTGATAGGTAGACTTACTCGTCAACATTTTGCAAAAATTCTTTCTCTATAAGGAAGATAAAGGACAAATCTAGGTCTCTAATGGACTACTTTTGTAATTTATGTACGATTTCCTAGAAAAAAGTTGGCGTTAACTGTGCCAAAAACACACGTTTTCAATGTCACACTACGACCGTATTTGTACTTATTGCACAAAATTGTTCCATCACAAACCTAAAGTGACTTGTTTTTTCGGAAAAGTTTTTTAAGTCTTCAAACTATTTCCAAAATTTAGAGTAATCAACTGACAGCGGCATCCTTGCAACATCATTTTTTAGCCTCGTAGTGTGGCTTAAATTCAGAGTGTTCCAACAGCCTCAATAGGACACGGTGCCCTTTTAATGAACACTTAAAGTGAAGACAGTGCAGTAAAGAAATACAAGCAGCGTCACATATCCTATGCAAATGTGAGGTTATGAATCTAAAAAGGCAGGTAATGGTCAATCAATAATGAGTTTAGATTTCAGAAAACGATATCAACCGATCTGGAACGAGAATACTGGATCGGGTGGTCTAAGAAATTGGAAGGTAGCACAATATAGGTCCTAGGGTAGTGCTCCTGGCAACAGGTCTATTAAAAAAAAAAGAATAAAAACCCGACTAGTTTTTCGAACCACGTAATTGACGGTAACTGATTATTTTTCACATCGGTGTACTGTGTATACGT
Source organism: Venustoraphidia nigricollis (assembly GCA_034508555.1). NCBI lineage: Eukaryota > Metazoa > Arthropoda > Insecta > Raphidioptera > Raphidiidae > Venustoraphidia > Venustoraphidia nigricollis. Next base: position 772,273 of record JAVRKA010000028.1, read on the forward strand.
AGAACGCTCTGGTAAAGAAACAACACTCTGGGGTCCGGTGCCGGTCCACCAGGTTTATTGACGCCGTCCGCATGCCTATGTCAGCTGCACATTTCACAATTCCTCTCCAAAGAGCTTGTGGCAATCTAGAGTACAGACAATTAACCCATCTATAGCAGGCGCGGACACTGAGTACGTCTGCTATAGTATCCTATAACAGATATAGCATTCAACAAAAATGATTGATTGAAGTTGGCGAGAGTTTTTTTTTGTATTTTTTTAAGTACATTTATAATATTTTAGAACGGAATGGTGTTAATAAAATTCTTTCCTGAATTTATAAAAAAATACTAGGGTTGGGTCATTAACTATTAAAAATATCCGTTTTACATCGTAGTTTTATCTACGGGTGTTCGTTTGCTATAATTTATGAGCATTTTGCGAAAATAAGCTATTGGTATGATGACATTTGTGAATGATGTCGGAAAAAATCGTTCCTTCTGAGAGTTTCCGTGGCGTACACTGCGTAAATAATTAAAGTTACATGAAAATAATATATGGTAGAGTTCCTCTTAAAAAGTTCTAAAAAAGTCCTTATTTTATGATTTTCATATTTGAAAAGAATGCTTTATTTGCGAAGGTATTTTTACCTTATTTAAATAAATATATTAATCATGTTAAGTATTTAATTTAGATCAAAATTGCAGTTTACATCATATCATTTAAATGAATATCTTAGAAGATATTACAGATTTAAAAATGACTCGCAACACAATGAGTATGGTTTAATTATGATTTACTTGCTTGGCGAGACTTGCGAAGCTATTTTGACCGACACAGTAATAATCCTTGTCCAATTAAACATGTTATCTTTAGTAGGCAATCTACAATTCCGGGCGAAGTCGAACCGGGTCGCTAGTAGTATGATGAACTTATAACTTCAGTTTTATTGCCTGAATTGGACATGTAATTTAATGTTAAAAGTGATTTTAATGTTGCAATAACAATACTATCTATCTAGCATATAATATTATACAGTAGTAAAATAGTTTAAAATATTTTTATTGCGGTCGGTAATTGTTATTTTTAGTTTTTTTTTTGTAGCATATCAATAAACAGATTACGGACTTTACCGACATTTTTTATGCGAATTTCTGATAGTTATTTTAAGGACGATTTTATAGAAAAAATTGTCATAATATTAAATTAGTTCTAGCGTGATATAATAAAGAAAAAGCTTGGCGAGCTGGATAGCGTGCGTTTACATAGATCATATAGTTTGTGGAAACAAAAACATAGGTAACGTTAATATCTGTTCAGGATCTTGACTCCAGTACAACTCATAGATCATCTGAAGGTCACATACAATCAAATTTTTATTTTTTTAATTTTTTATAGCTAAATGATGCTCGAAAGTTACGGAAGTGGTCACTATGGTTGCTGGTCTTCCAGACCTTTCTGTTACGCAGGGATTCAACATAGTAGAATATAGAGTTGTGTAACTCAGATCTGAACCGGTTCAAAGAGCCGACTCCGATACTCCGTGAGAGCCGACAGATCAACGGATCCGCGTAACTCAGTGAAACACTTAACACACAGAAGCACGTTTTACACTTACGTATCAGTTCTTGCTTTGATGCATCTGTCAGCTCAAATGACTCATGCATCACATGTTTGGCTATGCATTCTTGATTCTATACAGGTCGTGATATGATTGACCGAACTAGGTAACTCAGTGGCAGACTCCAGTAACATATTCAGAACTCGGCTCTTTTTGAATCGGTTCAGTGAGCCGGCTCACATACGGGATCCAGATGCAAAGATGCAGATCACTAAAAAGACCCGTTTTTCCCATCTCTAGTAGAATATATATGCAAGCATATATAGATTTAGATATAAAATTTTCTTCAGAATTATGTGAAACGCTGAGATAGTGTGGTTCTACATCTAGGTTTTGTCATGCGACCGACACTAATAGTGTACTACTATAATTTACAGGCTACGTGAATAAATTATTTTTAAGAATTAGAATTGGAATAGTTTTTATTGATCTGTTGAATGTTGCATTAAATTTAACTTTTGACAGTTAATAATGGTAAACATCAATCAGATCGGTAATTGTTTTAAACTGTGTATATATGTGCAGCTCTTATTAAAAATAGTATAGAAGACTGCTGGCAGATCTCGCTATTGTTACATGTGCTTGTTGGTTAACAAGAAGATATACACGGAAACTGTTCATTTAAATGCCAACTGGTTCGGGCTTTTATATTGCCACGCGCATAAATTCATTTACATTTCGGCTAAAATATATTCGCTCACACTAGTTAAAACAAAAATGTACACCCGCTAAGTTTTCCGCTGTATTAACCTATTATATGTTATATGTATTAACCTAGATATTTATATGAACGCGATGTCAGTTCTGGCGCATAAACCGATAATAGAGCACATTCGCTAGTCTAGCTAGCGGATGTGCAATCCATGTAAATAGAAAGATTTTTCAGTGATATCCAGCCACAAAATATCTCTAAAAGAATGACGTCGTTATACTGTTATTGGCTGTAGACTGCTCGAATCAAATTACGTCAGAGCGGGCGACAAAAGTTATTGTTTGAAATAAATATCTAACTTTAATCTCGCATTTTCTTACGTGTCTAATCCTTATTTACGTATGTTAAATGCTGACTAGGTTATATCAGAAACGTGAATTTTATTTTTGGTGGGACGATCTCCATTCAAATGTACTCAAATGAAGGACGGCTATTACTGCCGGCGATGCACAGAAAAATTAGACAAGTTTGACCTTTCTTAGAGCATCCTATGTGCGAAATAACTTTCATCATCAAGATTTCCTTGATGATATAATGTTTAAAATGAAAGCACATAAAATATGCAGAATAGCTAAATATTATTTTGATAATTCCGTTAGGTGTTGTTATGTACAATAAATAACATGAACAAAACAACAGTGAATATTTTAATATGCATAATATCTATTTGGATCCGGATGCATAGCGTCATAAAAAGAACATAATACTAATTTCGATACTCTAGTGAAGCCCTGAGTAAAAATAGTCAGTAGCTGTGCCTTGTCCATTCATACATTCATAACTAGCTAGTAACAACATATACGTTTTAAATTAAAATCTGACTTTATCTCGGACACAATTTTGCGATCTTACACATACTCCCATTTCTTAACAAAACATGAAAGAAAAAATTGAAGCAGAGCATAGTTCCTTCATACATCCGTTACCAACTAGTAGCTACTCATCTGTTACTTTTTGAGGTTGGTACAATCAAAATCTTGACCTTATTTCGAACACGATTTTTTGACTCAAACACCATTATTCCGTTTCCTTATAAATATGAAAATAAAAACGAGAGCGAAACATTATTATGAATAGCGGGATAAAATATTATTTTTATGCACTGAAGATCGTTATTAAATTCGTAAAAATCATATATATGATTCTTTCTCGAGTAATTGACGAGTAATTAGTGTATTTGCCATATGGCAACATACACTATTGGCGTCGGTCGGATGGCGGGACCTAGGGGTCGGACCAAAATTTCTCGACGTTTCATAACCTCCTAAACACTTTGGCACCATTTTTAAAAATGTATATATATATATATATATATATATATATATATGTGTGTGTGTACGCGCGATAACTTTCGAAAGAGTTAATTGATTTCAACGAAATTTGGGCCACGTGTTGAAATCCATCACCGCAAGAAGCCTATTTAAAATGGGCCTAATCGGGCTATTTTAAGGGTAGTTTTTAGGGGTTGAAAACTGTTTTTGGGCCCCAAAATACCGAAAAAATTCTCCGAATCGTTTCAAAATTGAAATTTAACCCTTTGGTAGTGATTAAAAAGTGTCCCCACAATTTTAATAAAATCGGCCCGACAGGACCGGATTTACAAATTTTATGAAAACACTAGTTTGCAGATAGTGACTTATTTATTGAAGGGTGTATTTAATTCGGTGTAGACGTTAGATTGATAATAATATTACAATTAAGAAAAAAATGTTATTTTAAGGGGTGTATTAAGGGGTTAAATTTTTTATTTTGCCCAAAAACAAACTTAATTTCACATAATAAAAGTATAAAACCACACGGCCCTATACAAGCAAATACACTATATTGTCGGCAGGGTTTTGACACTGCGACCCGGGTTTTTTTCATTTCTTTTCAATAAATTTTTATTCTAGCATGTATGACGAATTAACAGCGTTTGATGTCATTTCGTCAAAACAACAAAATTCTCAACGTGCTTCTGTAATTATATAGCTCTTTCGACTTTCGTGTCAAATAAATAAATATGTTAATGCAAGGTAACTCTCACCGAATGGCCATGAAAATTATTTTGAAAGCCAAATCGCGAGATTTTTTTTTTTGTATTGTGAGCACCTGTAACATGAAATTAAATGTCTTATTTATTCCTTATCTCTGACACTTTAAGTGTTATGTAATTTTCAATCTGTAAAGTGGAAAGTTAGATCATATAGTTTTGTATATTGAACTTTATAGTTGAACAACGTTACGAACCTGTGTAATTCTGTACAAATATAAGACCTGCTGTTGACAGGCACATTTCAGTCGGCCGACAGTTTAGTTGCATGAGTGATTACGAAGCATTCATATGCAATTGTTAAATCGGCCGATTAAATTGACGAGTCTCCGGGCGCTAATCATCAATCGACTGATCGAATATTTGCGCTATTATAAACACTGGCAACTTTTATTTTCGGCAATTAAATTGTTTAGTCGCCTGAAAGTTGCCACACAGCTCTTCCAAACGCCCATTCGTTACCGAATACTTGTTTTCGCTCAAGTTTAAAGATGGGGAAATAGTATATTAAAGCAAGGGTAGAAAGTTGAAATTCTTGCACTGCTTCGCCTCGGGCATCTAGTTTCGCGCTTTCAATCTAGTGCCCGTGTGGTGTAAACTATTTTTTTTATATTCGGTCGAAAGTGCGTTTAATTATTATCTTAAAAAATACAACCATGTTCTAGCAGGCAGCTTGTTATGCGTTTATGCGTCATTTTTGCTCCTTGATATTTCAGCGTTTTTATCGGATATTCACAATTCATTGGATTTTTTTTCTGTCATTCTCTAGTTTACTCATTTTTCTGGGATGCAAATGCCTCCTAGCATGTTTTTGATGCCTGCCCGACATTTGGTACAAGTATAAAAAATGTTTTTTTTTATACAACATTAAATCGATAAAAAGACATTCGCAAATAAAATTTTCATTTAGACCAAAATTTGAAAATCATAAAAATGGTTATTGTGAGTCAACCTTAAAAGATAGACACAATATACTATCGTGGTCGTTTTTTAGAACTTTTTAAGAGGAATTATTCCACTATATACATCATTTTCGTGTAACTTTAACGATTTACGCAGCGCACGCCACGGAAGCTCTAGAGGGACGATTTATTCTGATTTCATCCACAAAAGTTATCATACCGATAGCTTATTTTTGCAAAATGTTCATCAATTATAGCTTATAGGCTTCCTAGACAATCCTTATTTCTATTGGTCAAAACCGTATGAAAATCCGTACAGTAGTTTTTGAGATTAGTCCGTACGGTTTTACTCTTTAGTGTTGCACAGCAATAAAAAGTGAAGGTTAGTTTATATGTGATATTTATAACTAATAGTATTTGTATGTACCTACGTATTATTTATATTACTATGAAGATAGAATGACAATACAGTAATGCATAATCAATGTTGCCAGCCATATCGTAATAGAGCCGTCCAACATATCGAAATTTGATAATTTTGCAGTGCATGTTATATAATACATAAACAAATAATGTAAACGATATGTTTACCTTAATTCGTGTATCCATACTACTAATAGTATAAATTCGACATTCCCAAACTGTGAAGCTACAATACAGCACTCTTTTCGTAAACTGTAATGATCGATGGTCAGAAGTGCCAAAAAGTATCGATATATGTATATATCGTATCGATATTTTTTTCAAGTATCGATATCGGTACATATATATTGTTTAAAAAATATCGATATATGGGTACTATTTGAAACAGAACATTGGCACTCGAAGAAATTGACTATACATATAGTGGCTAGCTTAATATAATCTCAAATAGCAATTAACGGACATTATTTCTAATAAATCAAGTAATGAATAATTATCTGAAATCAAAAACAACGACAAGAATTTTTTTTATTTATTAATCAAACGTCTAATACATTTAGGAGCAGATAATTTTAAAGATTAATAGAACAATTACTTAATAAAGTGAGGGATGGCGAATCTATGGCATGTGTCAAACGGCCATAGTCAGTCGCGACTTGCGGTAGTATATACAAGTGTTACTGCTGGAAAAAAATATCGATTTTTGATACCCGGAATTTTATATCAATATATCGAAATATTAAATATCGCCCAAAAATATCGATACTTATAATAAATAAAAAATATCGATACATCGTTATTTTTTCAACATTCCTAGTATATACGAGTGTAGATGGTACGGCTTACAAAGCCCACATACTGCGAGAATTGTTTTATCATTCCAACCCAATAGTGGGGAATGGTACTAATTTAGATCAAAATTCACATTTCAAAATTTCACAATAAGTATTTTTTTTGTTTTGAGGTCCTCTAAATCCAAAAAACATATTTTTGAAAAAAGTCGGTAGGTACGTCTGTTTATCGATTTATTTGCGAACACGATACAGGTCAAACGGATGAGCGGATTGAAACTAATTTTGGAAGGATATTTAATATGCAAATATTGTTGTTGGGGAAAGTCGACGCATGCGTAGAAGAGATATAATATGCTATATAATGATGATATTCTTTTTATAACTTTTTATTATTCTATTTATTTTTTCAGGAAAGTTTCGTAAATATTTTTTTCTAAGCTTCATCGTTTCGGAAATATTTAAAAAATAAAAAAAAACTGCTGTTCTCTTTTTCTGAAGATCTGTCAAAAATAAATTGGCTGACAAGCATGCTTTAGTTAATTTTAACGTGTAAAACAATAATATAATGTAGCCATGCAAATGAATAACGAATTTCATTATATTTATTACTAGTCGTTACTTGCGTCACCGCACGCTTTAACAGAAATGTTATTTTATTTATTATAATAAATGCCAATATTTATGAAGCTTAATAATCTCCAAAGTTAACGACTTCAGTTAAATGAACATTTTTTAGTAGTATTGACTTTTTTTGTCCTTGGTAATTAATATAAAAATGATTTGTCGGGAAAAAGAACTTTTTAAGTAAACACTTATTTATTATTTATAGCGACGTTTCGTCCCTTGCTTGGGACTTTTTCAAGCTTTATAACTATTAAATGTTGTGATCAAGTAGATATAAAAGTTAAAATACACATGTAAATATAAATTTGAGTTAAACAGTTGTTCATTAAAAAGTTTGCAATAATTCCGTTTTTTAAAATATTTTTACGGTTGATGTTCAAACTATTTTATTTTATTTTTTTATTTTTTAGTAGTTTTGCATAGCTTAAAATCATGTTTATGAGTTAATTAAACAATAACTTTTTTTTAAACCATTTTTTTGAAAAATTCGCCGGCATTAATATCCGAAAGTTGCAAATAACGATGTTTCTTCACTATTAACTTTAAGGAATTAATATCATACATCAGAGAGAAAAGGAGAACTCATTTTCTTGACAGAGGCACGCGTAGTATTATTAGGAACCCAGTTACAGACGACCTAAGAACTCGGCTGCGAAATGCAAACACAAATAACCTGTATAGTGTACAATCAGTTAATCATAGATAACCATTAAATATTAAACCTACATTAGCATTATAGTGCATAAAATGCATTCGTTTGCAAGTGAAAAGATTTCAATCGTGCTTATAACTATTATCAATGATGTAAAATATTATCTGCACATATATCATGATACAACTTTTATTGAGGCCATCGGTGGAAACTGAAATAATAATGTAAAGTCAAAGCATTATAAACAAGATAAAAGTATAACCAGATAATCAGAATTTATTCTCACATGTGTAAATGAACTGCGTATAGAATCTCCCATCATGGAATGTTAGTTTTCAATAATTAATCCGTCAACGTAAGATTCAAAAGAGCGCGTGCTGTTCAGTGCCAGAGAAGTTTTTGAATTTCCCACATATTCTGGTTTAGAGATGGGATATTTCGGGTGATAATGTTTGAATTATTCAATTATTAAAATATTTCAAAAGGTTATTTAAAATTATTCGAATGATTTTTATACGATTGATACAATCTTGAGTAATAAATTATTATATTACGCTCTTTGACACATTGCATATGTTCTCATCAACTGGCACACTTCAACTCATTTCACAGTATTGAATATGATTACTTACTCTTCTTGTCTGCCTTTACTCTATGACTAGTGGCCTGGTCTTGCTTCGCCCGGATTTGTAAATAACCTTTTAATCTAAATTAAATGGAGTGAAGGGCAGTTTTTGTCTAAATTAAATATTTAAGATGACTAACATATTTATTTAAATAAGAATTCAATACTTTGACGATAAAACACCCTCGCAAATAGCGCATTCTTTTTGACCAAATTTGAAAATCATAAAAATGATTATTGTGAGTCAACCTTAAAAGATAGACATATACTATCGTGGATTTTTTTTAGATCTATCCTACCATACATTATTGTCGTGCAGGTTTAACTATTTACGGAGCCCACGCTACGAAAGCTCTCAGAAGGGAAGATTTTTTCCGAGTTTATTCACAAATAGCCATCATATCGGTAACCTATGTTCATAAATTATAGCCTATGAAAATTCGTACAGTAGTTTCTAAGATTAGCCCGAACAAACAAACTCAGCGAGGCAGGGGACTTCAATAGATATTATGTAGTGAGGCACTGCATGCAGGTGACCCTCTCAAATCTCATATAGTTGAAAAGAAGAGCTAAATTCATTCGTTAATAATAACATTATATCGAATACACAATCGAATAAACTGTGTCTTCGCACACATAGTAGTTACCTAACTTTTCGAGATACTAATCCATTGCTCAGTGTTGATTATGATTACGCACTTACGTCTGTTATCTGCAATTCTCTCAAGAAACCGAGAGCAAATTTATTCGAGAGTTGAAACACTCACCCATTCAAGCATTGGACAAATACACCTATCCGGAAAGAATCATTTCGAATGAATCATTTCGATTATAAAAATTATTCGATTTGCAATCTTTCGATTATTAAAATCATTCGATTATTCCCAAGTTTACTCTGGGTGTATTGCAGAACCTCTTGGACATAATGTACAACAATTTCTGTTGCACATTTTGTTTCTCAGTTTTGCATAAATGGATTAATAATCGACGCTCGTACTGTAAACGGCGCAGAAGTTGCTCTTACCATATTCGATCATCTGTTCGAGCATAAATCATTTCACCACCTATCTTTCTATATTATTAACTTAATGCTAAATAAAATCGTTGCGCAACAACAGCTCAATAGCTGAAGTGACCAAACGCACATACAAATAGATTATTTATCTTTATAATCGCACCAGCTCCGTACTATATAATACATTATGATTATGCTTTAAATTTTAATTGTTTTTGTAAATTGTTACATTCCTTATTTATATGGAAGTAATTGCATTTGCATATTGTGTCTGGTCGCGATGATTTGAATCGCAGATTAACTGAACTATGACTGCAGCTGCAATATTTGCATAATCTAGATGTTATTTATTTTACAAATTTAGCGGGCCAATCTGTCAGCTATGATGAAGTCACAAGATACGAATTTTGGGACATTAGTTATGAATAGATATATTGTCTTTCCTCTCTTTTTAAACAGGTCCGGCTTTACTTTACTTTACTTATTGTCAAAATGAGATCAACGATTTGTCTTGAGACACTTCTCATAGGTAGTTTATGAAAATTGCTATTCGTGCGTATTTTTTTATGTCATATGTTTTTAATGGTAACTTATAGATAGTTTATGAAAATTACTTTTAAATTGGTTAGATCGTCTGCTTTCATTCTTCATTACGGTATTAGTGCGTTATGTGTCATTTTACATGCCTACATACATATGCGTGTTAGGCAGCTATTTTATGGGGGATATGACAAAAAATAAGTTTTCTATCAGAAGCGGTGTGTGTTTTTCTTGGAAGTGAAATGATATATAATAAAATGTAGGTAAAAAACCTTATAAAAACAGGCTTTTATTAAAATTTACTGAAACAAGAAAATAACAATCATTGAAATTAAGTCATTTTATTGTTGTTAACCTGATCTTAAAGCTTTACGTTTTATCTCACGGCAAGCTTTTAGATCACGTCATTATGATAAAACGATTCTATTTGAATGAGTGTTATTTTCTTCATTTTAGTAAATTTTAATGAAAGCTTTTTAAAAAGATTTTGTTTCTTATATTGTATTATTTCCGTTTTAATCATCTATAAGCACATAGTATGGGTATGTCATCATCAGAACCGCGTACCGATCAAAACGAGTCCAAATACGGTACGTCCTACCGCATAGGCTGTTAAAAAATTGCATAATAATTATCCTGACTGCGGTATCACGTCATGATTGTTATCAATACTATACGTAAGCAAGATTTGGACTCAAATTGACAAACCGAAAAATTTTGGATGTTGAATAAAAGCATGTAATAAAATTCCAACCAATTGGGCGACAGGGCTATTCCAATTTTAAAAATAATGACATTTGATATACATATTATAATAAACACATAAAATGTCTGTTAAAGCGTGCGGTGACGCGGGTAACAGCTAGTAATAAATATTATGAAATTTGCTAAACATTTTCATGGTTACATGTAAAAATTAACCAAGGCATGCTTGTTAGCTACCCAACTAAATCATTTTTGAGAGATCTGCAGAACCAAAAAACAGCAGCTTTTTATATTTTCAAAATATTTCCGAAACTATGAAGCTTGAAAAAAAATTTTTCACAAAACTTTCTGGGAATATAAATAGATAATAAACAATTGGAAAAAGTATGCCATTATTACCTATACAAAAAAACAGCATTATACCGTATATTTTTTCCCCAAAAACAATAGGGCTCTTCACATTTGTCTACATAATATCCTCCGAAAATTTGATTTTCAATGCGCTCATTCGTTTGACCTATATCGTGTTCACAGACAAACAGACGCACAGACGTTTTCCAAAAATATGTTTTTTGAATTCAACGGATCTCAAACGAAAAATATTGTAAAATTTTTACCAAACTTAGTGAGGTGGAATGGTGAAAAATTCATCTTCAAAAAATACTACTTGCAGAGCAGTAATTCAAAATCATTAAAATACTTTTCTTACTTCTCAAAAGGCTAATATTGCACAAATAGTATAATAGATATTATAAAATGACATTTTGTGTGAAAGGTTATAAAATAAAGAACTAACATTTAACAATTAACGTGCATACATGTGATTTACTGTTAACAGGTATGTATGGTACCTATGTTATAAGTTGGTGAGTACATGATCAGATGAAGGTATTTTGCCGTCTGTGTAGTTCTTTAGTATTTAAATACTCATGCTGACTTTCAAATACTTACTTAAGTACCTCATATAGATTTAAACGTCACGACTTACTGAATTATTCACTCATTTGTTCTTTGATCGATAATGATCCCACACTTTTGGAGTCTACGTCACAAATACATTAAAAAACAATTTTTTCAGAATTTTTCTAAACATTTTTCTATTATAAAGAAAATGCCAAAAGTGTTGATTGTGCAATGGAATTTGAAAGGTAGAATTATGTGCTACCGAAATGACGCAGAATGGACGATCTGTCAAATTAAAAGCAAACCACAATTAAAATAGATAAAGAAGTGTGACTGTCTTCCACGTCATCATATCGTGGTTTATGCGCAGCAGTTACATTATATATATCATTAATTTTTTCTGCAATTATTTTAAAGTATAAATGTAAACAAAAAATTTGGTTTACGTTACCATTTAGGGAAGGGGAATATTATTTACTGTTTTCGTACGTTGGACGACTTTAGTGTGAGACTTCTTTAATCAACGTACAAAATATTGAATAGCTAAAAAACAAAACATAATGTAGCTTTAGGTTTTATGAATCGACGTTAACAGTAAGTTGTCAACACGTCTGAAAAAAAAGAGCCAATGACAATTGACTATATCCCTTTTAATCAACTAATTTCAACGCAAATTACATAAAATTTATATGCTGTTATTATTTTGTGTCACAGCGTTTAACGGCACTGGTCTTAACGTATAAAATTGTAAAAAGTAAAAACATCGCGTAGAAAATGGTTGAGCTTCTCTGCTACGAGACTGCTCATGCTCGAACAAAATCACTGGGCGATGCAAAATTCTCATTAGGCGGAACTATGCTGATGTTTAGAGATGTCGAAAAAATATCAATATGTCGATATTTTTTATTTGATATATCGATATAAAATTCCGAGTATCGAAAACCGATATTTTTCTCCAGTAGCAACACTTGTATGTACTACCGCGACTGACTATGGTTTTTTAATTATTCCGAAACTATCGAAAACTCCACTGAAAAAAAAACATGTGATTTTACATATGTTTTTGGAACATACTTTTAAGTGCGTTCCAAAATCAACAACAGTGAATAAAGCACATTTAAAACACATTTCTTTTCCTCCAGATTTTTCGATATTTTCGGAATAATAAACAGTCAAAATAGCTATTCATACAATATTTCATTTTATTTCTACAACATCTAGAATATTTTTAATTATTTCGATTTGCACTCCAATTCATGCTGTGCCAATAATTTTCTGTCGAATGTCACCTCTAGCACGCATGCCATATAGTCACCATCCCTGGCTTTATTAATTATTCGAATAATCTCTAAAATTATCTGCTTCTATAATATATTAGACGCTTGATTAAGGAACAAAAAAAATCTTATCGTTGTTTTTAATTTCAGATAATTATTTATTACTTGATTTATTAGCAATAATGTCCGTTAATTACTATTTGACATTACATTAAACTAGCCAATATGTATAATAAATTTCTTCGAGTGCCAATGTTCTCTTTAAAATTGCACCGATATTTCGATATTTTTTAAAAAATATATCGGTACCAATATCGATACTTGAAAAAAATATCGATACAATATATATCGATATTTTTTGGCACATCTGACATCCCTACTGATGCTTAGTTTAAAATGTTATTTTTTGCACTGCTGTATAGTTTGTATAGACGCTGATGATCTCCGCAGCCAAACGTCTATAATCTAAAATCTATCGTTATAAGATTTGAACGTTATCCTTCGTGCATTGACAGCAATATTCCTTCTTGAGCCTAGTAAACAATACCGGAAAGTACGAAGATCCTCACGCAATTTATTCATTAATTGTATCTTTCACTTGCAGCGTGCAAGAGTGTGATAACGCGCACAGAGAGCTGATTGCTTTGTTTATAAAGATTCAGTGAGGTACAGCACACGTGTTAAGTCTTTTGCAACTCTTCTTCACTCCATACATTCACACTTATGTTTCATTTTGACGTCTGCGCCTCTTTGCCCCTTAGCTGTTGGCTGCCAACGTATGAATTGTATATAAGAACAGCCCTATATGCTCATTGCTCACATTTATTTTTGAAGTTTAACTTCTTTAGCGACGTATATGTTTGAAAAAAGTAAGAAATTGAGGGGAAGTAGAACTAACAAATAAAGGGAAAGTTAATTTGTCTCCTAAATTACATGAAACTGACAATGACAGAAGTTTATAGTGTGTTGCATTTTAATTCACAAAATAGTAAGACAAGGATGCACGGCTTGAATCTGACGTATAAAATTACGAACAATTAAGTACAAAATAATTTCTGTAATTTGACGTACAAACGGTAGGAACTCATAATATATATTTCATGTAAATTCAGAAAATATGAAATATAATATTCTGTATTTTCAGATATAGGAACAATTTTCGGGCATTTTTTAAATACAAGTATATGTTGAAACGTCACATAATGTGAGGTTATGATGTTGATATACTACAGACAATTCATATTAAAAAATTTTTTCTGTAGATTATAGTATGTAAATAAAACTATGGTACGAATGTGACGATCTATCCATGTGAGAATTTGACATAAACATCAAAATGCCCTCCTAAAATGTGTAATAATTTCGCCATAATTATAATATTAAAAACTTCTTATGTGAGTTTATGAGAGCGAGACTCATTTTAATTTTTTTTTTAAATTATTGACCATATATTCTCCAATTTATCACTTTTCTGTGGATGGAGATTATAGGAAATGATTATGGTCTGCAATCCCGCAGTGTGAGGTTTCGTGAGATCCTGCACTGAATGTGCGAAATTCTCGCGGAATTTTTTGGACAATAAATTAGTACTCAAACATCTATCCATCGACCAGGAAGACTAATAATTGATTTTCGATGTTAAGTAAATAATAGTTAAAAACAATCTCTTAAGTAAATTAACTGCAATAAGTTTTATATCATGTTATATAGATGGTAACTTAATAAGCAATAGCGTCTTATCCAATATTTTTGGAAATTATTATTGACACTCTTATACTTACTGAGCAAATTTCGAAAAATATGTTGGCTAAGATACTATTACCGTCCATCTATAATAAGTTTATAATTATCTTATTCATATAACATTAAACAAAATTTTGTTATGTTTATTTCTGTTTTTTTATCACATACAAGGAAAAGACATATGTTATTAAATAAAAATAACAGAAGATAGTGGACCTCTTATTACCAACCTTTGCACAAATACATTCTCGCGAAATTCCCGCCGGAAAACAAAGTTTACGGGATTGCAAACCCTATATTTGTGATCTCCATGGCACGTCCTCAGTGCCTAGATTCTAATTGGATATCTAGTAAAAGTTTTAATCGAATTTTCAATTTATTCTTAAAACAATAATACAGTAATACCCCGGACTTACGCGATAGGTGGGACCAAGAGATAGCCGTGTAAGTCGAATTCGCGTAAGTCGGGGTTCAACCTGGCATATAAATACGTATAAAGTTTGTGTAATCGGGACCAGAGTCTAAGAAAACAATAATTTAGAAGGAACATGTTTAATAAAATGTTAGATAATTGAAACAATTTACATTAGTAGGAATAAAACAGGGTAAATCAAAGTTATTTTGATGTCGAAGGCTTCATATATACTAACAATGTCGCCTGACGAGTTAAGATTTTCTTCTTCTCACGTAAAATTTCCTCGTAGCGTGCCAGTAACTTTTTTAATCCCCGTTTTGTAGTAGACACGCGCTCTTCATTGGAATCTATTTTTTCTAAAATTTGTAACCCCCTTTCAATTGTACTAAGGGCCTTCTGTTAAGTTTGAAATCGTCATTTGATTTTCCGATTCAACTGGGTCTAACGAATCAGTTTGTTCAATGTTTTGATCAAGAAAAACCGCGTATCTCCGAATTCACGTAAACCGGGATAGCGTAAGTCGGGGTATTACTGTACATTCAAAATATTAGTACCAGATCTAAATAAGCCTAGTTGTTGGGTGGTCTTAAAAAAAGTCATGCATAAATTAATTTTTACTTTTCAAGTTCATCAAACCCAAAAAAGTATTTTTGAAAAAATGTGTGTCTGCCAATCGATTTTGCTCAAACTTTTCATGCATGTTCAGAACTGTATTACGCTTATAGCCGAGCTTGCAGATTTGTTATAACGTTTCCGTGGCTTGTCTATTTAACGAAACCTCAGTCCGCAGTTTCTAATTATGAACTGGTAAAAGTATCATTTTGATTTGCAATTTAGAATTATTGCAGTTAACAACTACTTAATTGAAAATATGAATTGGTACTAAACCCATATAATCTTGACCGTCGGTAGAAATTATTTGTCAAACGAGTTATACAAAAATATAGCCGCGTGTACCGAATCAAACTACTCACTACTCAGTAATTTAAATTTAATATTTGTAATGGCGATATGGGCATATAGCAAAGGTCTATCGTATAACATATATTAAGTGTTGGCTGATTCACAAAATTAACACCTTCACTAAAGTTTAAACTATGAAGCATTTCGAATTGGTATACAATGCAGGTACTTAATTTTTGGTTGGATCTTCCAACGTGTGTTCATAATTGTCACTATATGGAATGTAGCATGGCGTCGTTGATACAAGTAGTTCCATAAATCTCTTGAAAACAAATGGAACCTCTGACGCTATGAAAAAATCATCACAAAAACACTATAACAGAGCACTAACTTTATTAATATTGTGATATATATGCGTTATTTATATCTCGATAATTTTTTTCCTGATTTTACAGTAGCTGATGGAAAAGATTTGATTAGATTTTTCCCTGTCCTAGAATGAATTGTTTGTTACAAGGGAATATCAGAACTGAAGAGTCGACAAATTCGACCTTTTTTAAAGTAAAACTTCTTTTGGCATGGCTGTTCTATAGTCAAATCGATTCATGATATTGAAAATGTAACGAAACGTTGCAATATACTATCAAAAGAGGCTGTAATACATTAAGCTAGGGTGGTGGAGTAGTAGAGTCGTATGTGGGTGTCATTTTCATTTATTTTTTATACAGTTATACTAGTTTTACTTCTTACTGTGTAGTGTAAAATACACGGTCTCTTTTTTATACTATTTTTTGTGAATCTGGATTGCAATATAAAAATGATATTTTAATTTGAAATTTTGAAAATTTGAATCATTCGGGCAAACCAGTACGTTAAGGCTGTCGGAACGCTCTGAATTTAAGCCAAAAATAGAGCTTCGGCTGTCAACTGATTGTAGCCTTATTCGTCAACATTCTGCAAAAATTCTTTCTCTATAAGGAAGATAAAGGACAAATCTAGGTCTCTAACGGACTAGTTTTGTAATTTATGTACGATTTTATAGAAAAAAGTTGGCATTAATTGTGCCAAAAAAACACACGTTTTCAATGTCACACTACGACCTTATTCGTACTTATTTCATAAAACTGTTCCATCGCAAACCTAAAGTGACTCTTCCTTTTTCGGAAAAGTTTTTTAAATCTTCAAATTATTTCCAAAAATTAGAGTAATCAGTTGACAGCGGCACCCTTGCAAAAAAATTTTTTAGCCTCGTACTTGGCACTAGCCAAAAATTGAAACGTGCGGATGATTTGAGCGAGACAGAGCTAAAGAAGGTCACACCCACAATATGTCTTTTGCCTACCTCGCCCTTTATCGCTGGGTCTCAGCACAAACAAAATTCAGAGCGTTCCGACAGCCTTAAAAGTTGTTCCTCCAAGGGTTTAAATATAGTTTTCTTTTTAAGTCTATAAATTACACAAAAAATAAAAAAAACTAAACTGATGACTCCACAGCTCTGGTATGTTCCCTGGGAAGAATAAATAACAAATCCATTTTCGAAGTATCGTCTGCTTAATTAATGCAGCTTTTATTTAGAGATTTCTGACAAAAAAAAGCAGAGAAATTATCGAGCGCTATTTCGAACTGCACAGAGCACATGCCTTGTCTAAATACAACGCATATGTATTAGAAAATCAGTAAGTCGCGCCAAATTATGAATCTTTGGGGAATCCACGTTACGAGCTGTTCTGTGATGTTAATGGACAGTTTAAGTAAATACGGTTTTTGTGTTGTTTTCGTTTCAGACGAAAGACTTATTTCAATTTACATGTTCTTTATAAATCTCTATTTTGTCTACACTCAATTGCACTAATTGCTTCCTATTGTTTTAGTCTGAGATGATTTTACTTAGTTTTCTTACTTTAAGTAAATATTGTGGAAACATGCAATAAGTATAAAAACAGGTGCTATGTAATGTGTTCGAGACTTTACATTAAAATACATTGACGTCTAAGGTCACTTGATTCACTTTGTATGTATAAATAACAATTTATAATAATTATGTGCACTTATTTTAGCTACTGCTCAATCCCATTCAGACTTTAGTAGAAATAACATTAAAAATGTCATCTTACATCAGATTAGAACTAGCGAACTATTAATAACGGTATCCCTACAAAATAGTCTAGGGATCAGAGGATGAGGAGCACATGGAGAAGCCCGATAATTAATAATAATAATAATAATAATAACTTTATTTAGAAATACATATAACGATGTATAAATAGCGTCAATATTCTATATTTAAAAGAACTCTTTCATCGAGTAAAATGTTTTATTAATTAAAAATGTTCTTAATTTAATTTTGAATTTTAAATCATTTACAATTTTTATTTCATCTGAGATATTATTATGTATCCGTATCATAGCGTTACGGGCCCCCTTAAATGTTACAGAAAGATGTGATATGTTTGGTTTTAATTTATATTTATTGCGGGTAATATGGTCATGCTTTATTTGATTTGAAGTGAACAGAATTGATTATGTATAGTCGATACTTGGAACATCCTATAGTCTATACTCTATATCATAAACGGTGACCGCTGACCAGTTGTATATTACATTTTTTTTCTAATTATAGCTGTGTAACTTTTCTATATACCTACTAATTCACTATTTTAAGTGAATATGTATATTGAGTGCAAAAGGCTTCCTTTCTCATATATATTTTTTTTACAACTTTTTCATTCACTTATATTTATTTTTAGGGTTTTGTACCTCAAAAGGAAAAAAACGAAACCCTTATAGGATCTGTCCATCCTACTGTCACAGCCAATTTGCTTCGAACTACTGGACCGATTGAATTGAAATTTGGTACACATATATAAGTCGGTGACTGAAAGACGAACGTGTAATGTAAATAAATGAACTTTGAACATGGGGGTAATTTTTGGGGAAAATGAAAATGAAAGGGCTTGTAGTAGGGGTCTCAAATATATATTTTTTTTTAATTTTAAAATAAATAGTTTTAAAGTTATTTAAGAAAATAGATGAACAATTGACCATTATTTCCCTTATTTCCGAAACTACTGAGCCTAAAATTTTGAAAAAAATAGGGAATGTTGGGTCTCACCCATAGTTTACAGGAAAACCTAAACGAAAATCTCAAGTCTTAAAGTACTCACGGAAAACGGAATAGTACGGAACCCTTTTCTCGCGAGTTCGGCTTGCACTTGACTGTTTTTTTTTTTTTAATATCTTTACTCCATATAATCAAATCAATGACATTAGAGCTGTTTCTCGCCTTTTTTGCAAAGGAGTTGTTAAAAAAACGTACGCGGTGTGTATTGGTGATATCGTGCATCGTCAGAGTCACTTGCCATCCCTACGAGGATGGCTTTTTTCAAGATTCCTATACTATACCAAGACTCCAATCAGGCGTTTTTTATACAGTGTTTTAACAGTGGATTTGTAATCTACCTTTGGATCGCTTTCTTATTACAAGATGTATATTGTATAGGTATTTATATTACATTATTGTTTGCTGTTTGTATAATTACTGGAACAGTAAACTAAACACGCTTTAAAATACTCGGTCAAGACAATGGCCGATTTGCAGTAATCATTGTGGCAAAAGTAGTCAAGTGGAACTAAACTTTTATTGTCACGTTCAATAATAAATACCAACGATATAGTATTCTTTGTCATACAATAATAACAATAAAAAATACAGTAGGTATTTTAACACGCGTATGCCATTTAAATTGTTGTAATTATTGTATTACTATTTGATGTTTAAGCATACAACAATTTAATACATTTCAATGACGTTTCTGTCTGACTTTAATTATTTTATAACAATGTTGTTATGAATTATGATGTAAAAGTGTTATGCAAATCTGTTTTCTATACCTGGCAAAGATTTCTCGTCAAATGGATAAATGTTCAATATAAGATCAGGAAGGTATGGTAAAGAAATGCAAGGCACAAATAATCGAGTAGTGTTTTGTACTAACAAAAAAAAAAAAACCCGAGTCGTAGTGCCAAAACCCTGCCGACAATATAGTGTATTTGCTTATACAGGCAGTGTGGCTTTATTATGCAGACTTAAGTTGGTTTTTGGGAAAAATAAAAAATTTGACTCCTTAATACACCCCTTAAAATAACATTTTTTTTCTTAATTGCAATAATATTATCAATCGAATCTCTATACCAAATTACATACAACATTCAGTAAATAATTCAATATCTGCAAACTAGTGTTTTCATAAAATTTGTAAGTCCGGTCCTGTCGGGCCGATTTTATTAAAATTTTAGGGACACTTTTTAATTACTACTAAAGGGTTAAATGTCAATTTTGAAATGATTCTGAGAATTTTTTCGGTATTTTGGGGCCCAAAAACATTTTTCAACCCCTAAAAACTACCCTTAAAATAGGCTTCTTGCGGTGATGGATTTCAACACGTGGGCCAAATTTCGTTAAAATCAATTAACTCTTTCGAAAGTTATTGCCCGCACACATTTATATATATATATATATATATATATATATATATATATATATATATATATATATATATATATATATATATATATATATATATGTATATATATACACATTAATTTATTATATAAACATTTTCAAAAATGATGCCAAAGTATTTAGGAGGTTATGAAACGTCGAGAAATTTTGGTCCGACCCCTAGGTCCCGCCATCCGACCGACGCCAATAGTGTATGTTGCCATATGGCAAATACACTAAAAATAAGCTGTCATCGGGGACTGCTGACGGAAGTGAAAACTTAAAACTCAACACGTCATACTTATAGCTCACGTGATTGAGATGAAACTCGGTAGCAACAACAGCAATGGAACCTTCGGCTCCACCGTATTACTATCATTCGGTATCACAACAAGTAATACTTATAGCTACAGATATACTGTTAACATTTAAATTGAACTAACTCTAAAATGAAGTAAAAAAATTGAATTTGCTATCGATTGGATGTTTTTCGTTATATTATCTATTCAGTTCAATAATAAATTTTTAATAGTGGTGTCCA
Source organism: Venustoraphidia nigricollis (assembly GCA_034508555.1). Classification (NCBI taxonomy): domain Eukaryota; kingdom Metazoa; phylum Arthropoda; class Insecta; order Raphidioptera; family Raphidiidae; genus Venustoraphidia; species Venustoraphidia nigricollis. The sequence goes on from JAVRKA010000028.1 coordinate 793,180, forward strand.
GTAGACTTTTATGCGGTCAGAGCTAGGAGAATAAGTGATCACGCTATTTCAGATTTATCTCCTGATATAAAAGTTTCATAAAAATATACGTTTTTAGTGTATTTGCCATATGGCAACATACACTATTGGCGTCGGTCGGATGGCGGGACCTAGGGGTCGGACAAAAATTTCTCGACGTTTCATAACCTCCTAAACACTTTGGCACCATTTTTAAAAATGTTTATATATATATGTATATATATATATATATATATATATATATATATATATATATATATATATATATATATATATATATATATGTGTGTGTGTGTGTGTGTGTGCGGGCAATAACTTTCGAAGGAGTTAATTGATTTTAACGAAATTTGGCCCACGTGTTGAAATCCATCACCGCAAGAAGCCTATTTAAAATGGGCATAATCGGGCTATTTTAAGGGTAGTTTTTAGGGGAAGAAAAATGTTTTTGGGCCCCAAAATACCGAAAAAATTCTCCGAATCGTTTCAAAATTGAAATTTAACCCTCTGGTAGTAATTAAAAAGTGTCCCTAAAATTTTAATAAAATCGGCCCGACAGGACCGGACTTACAAATTTTATGAAAACACTAGTTTGCAGATAGTGAATTATTTACTGAAAGTTGCATATAATTTGGTATAGAGGTTCGATTGATAACAATATTGCAATTAAGAAAAAAAATGTTATTTTAAGGGCTGTATTAAGGAGTAAAATTTTTTTTTACCCAAAAACCAACTTAAGTTCGCATAATAAAGCCACACTGCCTGTATCAGCAAATACACTATATTGTCGGCAGGGTTTTGGCACTGCGACCCGGGTTTTTTTTTGGTTCATCGTGAATCTGTATCTTTATATTTTCATTGTACTTTCATTACCCAAAAAATACCTGGAATATCAGAAAGATCTACACTCTAAAATGGATCCTTAATTGTGTGAATTTTTTTATTCTTGTTGGCACTAAGCGTTGAGGTAATGCTGTTAAAAATATGTAAAATGAGGGGTGATTTATTTTATGACATTGTTGATAAGACAAAATAAATGTTTTAGATCCATTAATTGTTATTTTACACACGATGCTAACAACAGTGAAACATCTATTAAAAAATACTGGTCACAATCGCAAACCTAAATACTCTTGACCAGATTATAATAGTACGAACTTTGTACCTGGAGCAAATAAAAAACAATCCCATTGCTAAATTAGTGCTGTGTCTTGGAATTATGGCGCTCCTCACTAAAAAAGGGCTTGGCGCCGCTGTCGCAGGGAACATTTGATGCCCTTGGAGAAAGGAGAATTTAATATTCATAAAAATTCATACAACGCAGAACTAAGACAAGAACTATTTTAATAAGTAAAACAGTCAAAACATTTAAAATGCCCTCAAGCTCTGTCTGAAATTGACATCTTCCAATAATATAGATTTTCCTGTCACACAACACCCCTTTTCTTCAGACATCTCTGGCGTCGGCCATCCTCACCTACTCCTAGATATGTCGCTGTCCTTAGTATATCCCTTAAATCATTATATTTCTTTCAATCTCAATTTTTAAAAAAACCCGGGTCGCAGTGCCAAAACCCTGCCGACAATATAGTGTATTTGCTAATACAGGTATTGTGGCTTTATTACATGTACTTAAGTTTGTTTGTGAACAAACTAAAAAAAAAATGAACCCCTTAATACACCCCTTACAATAATAATTTTATTAGTTGAAATATTGTTATCAATCCAACATCTACACCAAATTAAATACGACCTTCAGTAAGTAAATTCGTATACGCAAACTAGTGTTTTCATAAAATTTGTAAGTCCGGTCCTGTCGGGCCGATTTGCTTATAAATTTAGGAGCACTTTTAAATTGCTACTAAAGGGTTAAATTTCAATTTTGAAACGATTCTGAGAACTTTTTCGGTATTTTTGGGCCCAAAAACTTTTTTCAACCCCTAAAAACTACCCTTAAAATGACCCGATTGGGCCCATTTTAAATAGGCTTCGTGCGGTGATGGATTCCAACATGTATGCCAAATTTCGTTAAAATGAATTAACTCCTTCGAAAGTTATAGCCCTATATATATATATATATATATATAAACATTTTTAAAAATGATGCCAAAGTGTTTAGGAGGTTATGAAACGTCGAGAAATTTTGGTCCGACCCCTAGGTCCCGCCATCCGACCGACGCCAATAGTGTATGTTGCCTATGGCAAATACACTAATAAATCAATTCAACTTCTGTATCAAATGACATCCCATTAAATATAGGAGTATATTTAATGGAATGTCATTTGATACAGAAGTAGGTATACCAATTCGATACTCGCAAATTAGTGTTTTCACGATCTTTATAAATAATTCCTTTAAAAATATTACAAAGTAATCATTGATCAAAAACGTGATTTAATAAATAACGTGTGAGTTCCAGCTTTCATTAAAATCGCATGTAGGTACTGATATATACAGTGGTTCCACTGTACACATAGTGTGAAGTACATATTATAAAAACTTAATGCTTGAGATAACCTAATGGATTTTTTCCATGGACAAGTGTTGCTGTCCCATTAAACATTTTGATGTGTGTATTTTCATTAACAGTATCACAAAAGAAAATAAAACACTAAATTATGTAAATTATGTATATTTAACCCTTAAATACATACTAGATATTTTAAAATCCCGGTAATATAGTATTTTGTCAATGCAGATCTATTATCAAATTCTTGATTAGTCTTATAGACATATTTTTACAAATTAAACGTGAAAATTAAAATATGATATTAAAAATCATGGCAGGCATTCTCTTAGTTTCTGAATCAAGATTTCAAGCAGGTACAGTATCCACAAAATAAAACGACGAGGATTTCGACAAGTCAGTATTTCTTCTCTGTAACAACCCCGACGTCCAAGACGAAAAAGATAATGTACATGTGCATGGACACTCACTGAAATTTGTTACTTTTTATATAAGCTTCGTTACATCATTTAAAAAATATCCGAGACATTTCCAATTTTACTGAAAATTACATTTTGTCAAAAGCTAACACAAAGAATTACTTTTGGTCATTTTTCTAATTCGCCATACTTGGTAGACTAGATATGCTGATGGCAAAATTAAAGCCACGCAAAATCTCTTATTTGCAAAGTTGCAATAGTTCATCAAAAAAAAGATACATTATTGAATCCTTTTCGACGCTAATAGCCTAATAATTTAAAACTTACGCAGTAGATTTCAAAACATCTTCATTCGATAATTAATCGATCATCTGCATGATCCTCTATCCTTTATCAGTAATAGCTACCGTTCGCAAAAACCGAATGAAGAGATGTAAAAAGCTTTTAAAATTTACGCAGTACCTTTAAAAAAATATCGCTGTAATATAATCGGTCACAAAAACCCTACATAATTAATACTCTATCAGTAATAACACATATTTATCGTTTATACTTTAATAATAGTCGACTATTTGCAAATCTCGAGTGAAAAAATTTAAAAAACCTTTACTCAGTACCTATATCAATCCTCTGTCGATAATAATCGATCATCCTCTATCAGTAATAGTCGATCGTCAAAACGTAATTCTCACCGTTGAGAGAAAAGAATAGAAGAAGCATAACTGACCCGTTGCACGGCAATGATAGCAAGAGTCAGGACGTGACCTTCGACCTCATTTGAATCTCAAGTTATCTGGCAGCGACTTGATCAGGTGGATGCTGGTCATGCTTGTCAGCTAGCATACCGATCGTCATGTGGGAATTCCACCTGACTAACATAATCATGTGCCTCTATAAATATACATATGTAATATGCCTACGAACTTGTAAATCTATAGTACATTCCTTTTTCAAAAGTTTTTTTAGACGAGAGTGATTAAAAGAGCATGTTTTTGGAGTATATTGAGAATCTGAAGTAATGATGTATTTCAATTTTTAACGAAATAGTAAGGGCAGAATATTTCAAAATGACAGCTTATAAAAAATGATCGGCATATATTATAATTTTTTTATGCGTATCTGTCTGCATATCCCATTTGGATGTCTGTTTTACTGCCCAGAAGACCTCCGTTGACGTAACAAGCTGAAACTCTGCAGTATATCTATGTCCTATTGTATAAGGCACGGAACGGAATTTTTGATTTTCTTATTAGGGATGTCTTTTTTGTTCTTTAGACTTGTATGCTTATGGTCAATTTTTAACCTCCGACGCAAAAACAGGGTTATTATGAGTTTGACCACTAAGTGTGTGTGTGTGTCTGTCTGTGGCACTGTAGCTCTTGAACAGGTGAACCAATTTGGATGCGTTTTTTTATATGAAAGCAGGTTTTCTAGCGGTGGTTCTTAGACATGTTTTATTAAAATCAGTTCAGCCGTTTCAAACTCTTTTCTTAACTGTGGTAGGGATTTAAGATACATAACGGGTATTTTGTTTGTAACTAAGTTTAAAAAGTTTAAAATAAAAATTAAATTAAAAAACTAAAAAAAAATCCGGTACACAAAAAACTTATAAAAAGTTAAAAAATAAAATTTCTGGGTCTGTTCTTTTAACTTTAATATTTAAATACTTAATTAGTAATATTTTGTGATTCAAACGTTGTCGCGTCGGAGGAAGTTAGAATACAAATAAAAAAGAAGCTTAATAGAATCTAGGTCCCCCGACGCGACAACGCTTGAATCACAAAATATTACTAATTAAGTATTTAAATATTAAAGTTAAAGGACCAGGCCCAGAAATTTTATTTTTTAACTTTTTATAGTTTTTTTTGTGTCGGAGGTTTTTTAAATTTTAAATTTAATTTTTTACGTGCCGTTTCGTCTACAACTGCCAATGGACCACGATACTGAAATCGGCGTTTTGTTGACTGAACAGCTAGTGTTTTTCCATAGGTGTTTGAAATTTCGTAGCTGAAAGTAAATATCTTGACAATGTGTATTGAATTTTTTTTTTATTGTTAAAATTCTCTTTTCATTTAAAACCACATTTAGAGATCGATTTGGACTTAAAGTAGATTCAAAGTACTCTGAAAAACGGACTAAAAGCCCGAAAACTACGAAGATTAGGTACAGCGCCAGTCGTGGCAGCCTACAAACTTAAGAAATTAAGAAGATTTTTCGAAAAAAAACGTATTAATTTCCGGGTAAATACGATTCTAATATATGAAATATCGTAATACAATTTCTTAGCGATCTTTAGTGAAAGGATTGACTATACTTACACATTTCGTACAGGTGGACGTGTACATGTATAATTTATAAATTATAATATATACGTACAGAAATCACTGTAAGCGCCACGAATCGCAATAAATCTGTAAAAAAATATCTTATACGATGTGTAGACATCGTTAAAAATTTTGTATCAGACGCACAAAGATAAATTGTGAAAAATACTACTTATATAAACAAAACAATTTTTTATACATACGTAAAATTTAATGTGCAACGATGCACGCTTATGACCTCTGCTGTCAAGCGTCTATAATCTACAATATCTTACTACTACAAGTTTAACGAAATTATGCATTCAAAAAATGTTTTTTTGATAATTTCGAATCAATTATTTTGCCCTTATATGAAAAAAAATCAATTCAAAAACGTTAGCCATCAATCTAAGTCCGGCTTTTCGCGTCTGTCTGTATGCTTGGGATTTAATTTTCACGGAAGTGCTTTCGGTTATATTATGTATATTATTATCGCGCCGGGGTTAACATCTAGCAATATATTGATTTGAAATTGCATTGAGAATTGACTAAAGATTTTAAAATACTGACAAGTTAAGGTTTCTTAAAATTTACACGGTATGATGAAAAACACGAACTGGACAAACGGGCTAGACTATAGACTCCGATATATTTTGAACATAGATAAATATTCTAGCTTGTTCACACATACGACAATATGAATGCCCGGTCCATGCCCTAAAGTTCCGGGCGATTTTTTGTACCAGTCCTGGCCTGATAGCGTTTATTGTTACGTAGTTACCTAATTAGGTGATTGCATTAATTAAGAATTTATTAATAAATATCCAATTATAGTATCATGTTTTTGATTTATTTCCAATTAAACTAATATGTCAAATAGTTAATTGGTAATCTTTTTTATTTACCAATAATTAAAGATCCGGGAAAAAGTAGAGCATCGGACACGCATTTTTATAAGAATTAGTTACGGGTAACATATTATGACATCTATCTAGAGAATGTATAAGATAAAGATAAGAAAATATGAACTAGATATTTACATTCAGAAAATAAAAATCCTTGAAATGTCAAAATATCGATCATTGATTTCGATTGACAACTTCAATTTGTATCTCACATGTTTTAAACATTACCAATTTCACATACCATTGCATCAGGCTGTTCACAGATTATAATATGCAAACAGATGCCTTTGAGTCTGAACTAAAACAGGCTAGAACAGAGTCATAGCAAGGGTGGCGTTTTTCACAGTCACACGATTTCTAGGAGGCGAAAATTTTATTTGAAAACCACTGGAAACACAGTAAGGGACATCTTGGCTTGGTACTAGAATAGAATAAAATAGTTTTTATTTATAGAGCCAAGTATGGATACAGTCGTCAAAAATACCAAAATACAATTTAAAAAAATGTACATATATCTGAATTGTGATAAGGCTCTCTCACCGATTCTCGCTTACAATCAATAAAAACCGTAAAAATTTTTAAATAACCACCATCTAAGACCTCCCGTAAAACATCTGTTTTACATACATGTATACAGGCGCCCAAAGTGACCCATTACGCACTAGTGCGGTAAAGTAAAACAAATCTGATCGCCCTATACCAATTCCATAGTAGCTTTTTTGTAATCTACAATAGGCTGTACTGTCAAAAGTTTTACAAATGAAGTGAAAAGTAACTATTTTATAGGAGCTAGGTGCAAAAAATATTACATATATATATTTCGCGCATAATGATATTTCGACAATAGGTATGCAATACACTATTATTAGTGTATTTGCCATATGGCAACATACACTATTGGCGTCGGTCGGATGGCGGGACCTAGGGGTCGGACCAAAATTTCTCGACGTTTCATAACCTCCTAAACACTTTGGCACCATTTTTAAAAATGTTTATATATATATGTATATATATATATATATATTTATATACGTATATATATATATATATATATATATATATGTGTACGCGCGATAACTTTCGAAAGAGTTAATTGATTTCAACGAAATTTGGGCCACGTGTTGAAATCCATCACCGCAAGAAGCCTATTTAAAATGGGCCTAATCAGGCTATTTTAAGGGTAGTTTTTAGGGGTTGAAAACAGTTTTTGGGCCCCAAAATACCGAAAAAATTCTCCGAATCGTTTCAAAATTGAAATTTAACCCTTTGGTAGTGATTAAAAAGTGTCCCCACAATTTTAATAAAATCGGCCCGACAGGACCGGATTTACAAATTTTATGAAAACACTAGTTTGCAGATAGTGACTTATTTATTGAAGGGTGTATTTCATTCGGTGTAGACGTTAGATTGATAATAATATTACAATTAAGAAAAAAATGGTATTTTAAGGGGTGTATTAAGGGGTTAAATTTTTTATTTTGCTCAAAAACAAACTTAATTTCACATAATAAAAGTATAAAACCACACGGCCTTATACAAGCAAATACACTATATTGTCGGCAGGGTTTTGGCACTGCGACCCGGGTTTTTGTCATTTGTTATGTACTTGGCCATTTTTTTTTACATCGCCACCTACACAAAAATTAACTGAATCGAACAGTCAGTCAAAATATATATTTAAAATTAACAATAAATATATGCAATAAAAATAATAGGTAAATACATTACAGGCATGTAAATAACTGATTCCGCCGCGAATGTGGAAAGATTCGGGTTTGAGTCCCGACGGTGACAGTCGTTTGAAAAATAAATTTGTCTAACATAGCATTGTAACAATGGATGTTTCTTAATAATTATAGCTAACGATCGCTATTATACTGCCTATTATTATAAAAAATAATAGCAAAGAAAGCGTATTAAATCGTAGGTACTTTCAACCGCAATGTGTTCACAATCTGTATTTGAACAATAAGCGGAATTGACTTTTCATTTTACATTGTCTATAATGTTTATATTATGTTATTTTGGTTGTCTTGCGAATTATTTTTAACTTTTTGTTATCTGAAATCAATAAAATTGTTCAAATGAAATAATATTCGAAAAATTCTGCACTGCCGAAATTTAGCTTTACGATTTACTGTTGTTGCCAGGGGCGACCAAAGTTAAAAGATGTTTAAATTTTATTATCGTCATACAGTTGTAGTCTATACGATGTAAATAATGATTATAAGAAATAAAGTACTTTAGTTTAATAAATACCAAAAGTGTAAAACATCCATACATTCGTTTCTTTTCATTAAAATCGATCACAGCAAAAAAAAAATTTGAAAAAATATGTAGGCACGGGCCTATCTAAAGAGCAAAGACTTGTTATTTGTGTCAGAAATGCAAATCTACTGATTTCAGAATAAGACATACGAAACATTAAAATTAAATATAGAATTTTCGTAGCATAAAGATCAATAAAGCACAGCGATACCGATGTTACAATGTTGCATTTAATTGCTAAAATATCGTCTTTCGAGTGATTTTCTCTCATTTTCAGAGCTCAAATATCGTCAAGTTTTTCAATAATTTGACAATATTGTAGATAATGAAGTTTTTTTAATATTTAAAATTATGTTATTACCTATTAAGGGTTTTTTTGTAAACTTTAACGTATTTGGAAATTAGCAATTATCTTTAATATAGTTTGTCTAAATTATATCCAAGATCACATCTACCTACAAAACTTTGTAGAAATTTCATGTAGTAATAAAATTTAAGGTACCAACACTAGGTTAGATAATACATTGTTACAAAATCTGATTTTACAATACCTTAAGGTTTGTGACAACATATATTAATTTTTATAGACATAGAGATAGTCTAATGCTGGCAATCTTTATAATGTAGAACATTGAATTCGACACTCAGAAAAAAATAATTTATTTACCTAGAAAAAGATCGTCTTTCAAGCTAAATTTTGTTTCGAACGGCAAACTGTAGAAAAAAGTACGCCAAATAGGTCCACGTATAAATAGTTACACGTATAAATAGTTAAGAAGAAATATTGTTTCAGTCGATCAGTTATTTTTTGATCTATAATGTTTTTCTTATGATCTAAGATTATGGTCAAAGCAGAATTACTTTTTTTAAGGCCGCTAATAACCAGCGTTATTTCATACCAGCTCTCGGATTGGAAACTGGGAGGTTGTAATAGATGAGTCATAGAAACAATGGAATCGCTACACCTTCGGCTTTTCTTAATCCATAATAGATTTTCTTACAATGCGTTCCCAGTGTCCCATCTGTTGTCCTCTTGTGGGATAAAAGTTGGTAGAACAGTTGAGCTGCAAAACTCCTCGTTTTGCATCATTTCCGTGTACCACATTAAGGTGGTAGTGACATTAAAACAAAATGTGTATGTAATACTTGCTTATATTATGTATCTTACAGCTCAAACAACAACTGATTCGCTGAGGTCAATGATCTTAGCTTTTAACGTATTGGATTCCTCGATCCAAACTGAAACGGCGTGTCCCTACACTGTAGTGTAGTGTAGTCTAGGATTATAGTGTCGAACGAACTGACATCCAACCAAACAACACAAACTGAATCTACTGTACTATAATAACATAGTATACGTATTTAGAGCTGTCGACATTGAGAATTGAGACGCTTGACCTTGACCTCGCTACAGATGAGTGACCTTGATCGTCCTCGCCAATACAACATGTTTTTAAGAGATTGCTTGCTGTGTGTCTACATAAGTTCAGTCTCTCCATACTCTACGATGTCTGCCTATAATTAATTAATAGTAGTACTCAAGATTATGCTTGCATTTTACAAGAAAGAGAACTGAATCGATGGCTGAAAATATATTTTCAATCACCGATATGTTCAGTAATACTGAAATCTAACTTCTGGTCACAACATCTGCGCATCGTTTAAGGGCTATGCATTTCTAAACGTTACAGATTATTTTTCATGTACGATCGCGATGTGTGTTTTTCAAAAAACTTCCAGTGTTCATTTCGCAAACAAACACATTTTAGAACTTTTTTAAACTAAATCCTTTTACAAAAAGATACGCTGATTTCAGTGAGCACAAGCAAGAAGTTGAACCCATTTAAAGTCTCTTCGAATACTTGTAACTTCTAAACGAAAAGAGATGCGGGTTCCACATATAACTCGGTTGTTATACAATATTTAATTTAATTAAATATTATTCTGTTTCTTTACGTGCCGCCTCTGGCCTGCATTATAATCATTATAAAACGTTATTATTTCTATTTATGTAACATGTCCTTGTGTCGTCTTTATACGTTTATCAAAATTCTTGCTTGAAAAATGTTTTACACAAAGGTTTTCAATTAGAAAAATGTGTGATTTTTGATGTTTTTAAGGCATATTAACCCTTTTCTGGACACTGAAAATTGAGTAAAGTTCAAATTTTGACACTACAGCTTTAGAAATAATAATCACACAACCATTTCGTGAAAAAAATTGTTATGTTTCACAATATTGCCTTTTTAGTGATACGTACCATGACACAAAGCATGCAAGGTATACAATTTCAACTGGCAAAGAAACGGCTCTATCCGTTTGGCTAAAGTGCCTACGAAATAAAAATATAACCACAAAACACCAAAGGTTCCATCACTCTTCATGGATAAAGTGCCTACATTCCGTTTTATACAACGGCTTTAGATTTTAGCCGTCATATCAAAAAATTAACTTTTGCTGTGATGGTTTGAGCTGGTTTGTCCATGAGAGGGTTAAATATGTAAAAATTTACAATCTTTCAATACTTGTGGAAAAAAATCTATTTTCCTCTAATATGTAGTTGGATGAACATTTCTCACAATTTTCAATTAACGTCATTTTGGTAAGTTCGTTTTTTTTTTTTTTTATTAAAAGAACAAAAATTAACGTCGCGCGAGTGAGTTAGTTTGATTAATTGCGTGCAAAACACCTTTAAGTGGACACAAAATGTCAATTACAAACGCCCACCACTTTAATATTTACAAGACAGAAATATTTTCTTTGTGGGATGATAATTTGTTTACAGAGAGGATATTATGTGGCTTTTATTTTTTTGCATGTTGCAAAAATGATTAATGATCATATTCATTACATTTATTACATAATCTATTGTCTAAATTTCCATTTATTTTTTCGATCAATTCCAAACACTCTCTAACGTGATGACTTAGGATTTTCAAACAGAAGAATCTGGTGTAAGATTAAAAGCTTAAAACAAATAAAGCTGATCCTAGGTTGACCCAAAAAATACTTTAAATCCTAACCAGCAAATATTCTAAATTTTCTTATGAGATTCATAAGATTGGCCACAAAATTATCCTGAGGAATGATTCCGTCCTCATCTATCTAACCAAAGATGGTTGTCCTTCTAAAGATTAAAGCCTCAGATTCGAACACGATATTTTTTGGGATACTGACAACCAAAAATGATAAGAAAAATTGAATTTGATTTTTTCCAATATGTGTTATTTATTAAATTCAGTTATAAAATTTTAGCAGTGGTGTACAGTAGTCTTTTGTGCGCTAAGAACGACTCTGATGGTAGTTACTGATGCGTTTAGGACCTTTTTAATATTTTAATTATCTATTTGGTTTGTATCGTACTCCTATAAAGCTATAAACTACCGTAAAAAGATGTATTTTCTGATGAATATCACTTCTCAATCGTGTTTTGTTTTAGAGTTATCACGTCATAGATCATTTTTTTGAATAGATAGCCCAGCTTTTTTCAACAGATTTGGAAGATATTTGATCTCAAAATTTAAAAAAAATTGAAAATTGGAAAAAATTAACTATTAATGCGTTTTATTAAAAAATAATCAATTGAGCTGCTCGATTTGACATCCATTGACTTCCAGGCATTACGTAAACATATTTTGAAAATCTTGACGGACGTTTTGAAGTGGTTCTGGTGAAAATAAATTTAGGTTGCAACTAAAAAAATTTTTAATAACGAAGGTTATTAGATTACAAATATTGCTTCGTTCCGTTGGATAGTAGGGGGGGATGTTGTTTATAAACTTTTAACAAATATCAAAGAAATCAAAATTATTATTTGCAATAAATTGAATTTTTAAGGTAAGATATTTATACAGTCCTAGCTAAATATAAATGACATTTTTGATATTGTCATTATAGGTTTATAAAAATATGAGTGTTGCACCAGCTGATGTCATTTCCGGACTTACGTTGATGGACGATCTCTGTAATCTCTGTCAGCCTTGCTAATAACCTCACAGTTCAAAAATAAAACACAATCTAAAAGTGAAATTTATCAGAAAATATGCCTTTTTTAAAAACAAAGTCGTCGTGTGCGAGTATTTCTTTCTCAAAAAAGTTTTATCTAAAATTTAGATTGCTTAGAGCAAGACTTTAATATGTGTTTACTGTATACTGTGTGGTACTTACTACTATATTACGGTGTCAACGACCGCCGCCGATTTAAAAATATTTCTTATTCAATTAATCAAATCAGATCTTGACATATCAATGATTAACTGTCGAAGTGATAAAAAGTAATTTAAGAATAAACGGTTTTAATATAACATAACTAATACTTGTTATTGTGTTGTTCCGTGTTCTGAGACAACTGCAACATAGGAACTACTTAATGAAACATACAGTAGAGTCCCGATTATCCGAATTTTTTTCTATTATCCGACAATTTTGTTTCCTCGTAAGCAAAGTACAACGGAAGAAAATTATCATTGATGTTTTAAAAACCGAACACCTTTCTTATTCTTTCAAATTGCATCCTATGAATGTTTACTTGGAAGGAAAAAATTGATTGCCGTATTTTTTTTCACCTGTCGCGTTCAGGTGCAGGGCAACGCAGGTCAACTTTATTTTTTCCAATAGGGACCCCATTTTTTCTTGCAGGTTCCGATTCCTCGTCAAAAAATTTGTGCCATCCCTGGTTTTATTAATTTTTCGATTAATCTCAAAAATTATCTGCTCTTAAATATATTAGACGTTTGATTAATAAACAAAAAGAAACTCTTATCGTTGTTTTTGATTTCAGATAATTATTTATTATTTGATTTATTAGAAATAATGTCCGTTAATTACTATTTGAGATTATATTAAGCTAACCAATACGTATACTCTTTGAGTGCCAATGTTCTCTTTAAAATTGTACCAATATATCGATATTTTTTTAAAATATATCGTTACCGATATCGATACTTGAAAAAAATATCGATACTAAATTTATCGATGCTTTTTGGCACTTCCGACATCCTTACAAGGGGTAACAATTCATAGGATCCATTTTGAAGGAATAAGAAAGGAATTCGGTTTTTAAAAAGCCACCCTGTGTAATTAGTATATAGACTATATAGGTAGATGTTTAAGTGAATTGCAGCTTGAATCTTACTTTGTGGTTAATATTTCAAATATTATCGTTAAAGGGTATTTAAATTTTTATGGATAATAACCACGAATATTAATTATGATAATGTTCCTTATTTAACTTTCTGCCACTTCATTAAAATTAATAGCAACAGATGAAGTATTTTATATCTATGTATTTCAATGAACATAAGACAAAACGTCGTATGTCAGATTTTTTTTACAAAAAGATTGTGTTATCGTAGAACTGAAACTTACTCACTAAAAATATTGTTGTAACGAATAGGAGAAAGTTTTGCAATTTTTTAACATTCATATTCGGTTTCGCAACTTTTTTTCTCGAAAAGACGTGATAGATAAATAAATAAGCAAATAATTCATGTATAATTGTTGGAGTAATTTTAAGGAATCTTTATAAATTGGAAATTACAATTGCTAAAAACATTATATTTTTATCTTCAAAGTTCAATTCCATATTGAGAGCTTGAAAAAGTCTTAATAAAAAAGACGAAACGTTGCAATCAATGAGTGTTTAAATTTGATTTATTTTCATTATTGCAATTACCCGTGATCCTGTTTTCTATTATTATATTTTTAGATTGACTGCAATTGGAATATAAAGAATGTAAATTGCTCTTGCAAAGTTTGTCTGCAAAGTAAATATATTTACTTAATTTCATTAAATGAATTCCCTAAAAGTGAAGAATCGAAAATGCATTTACTTCTTCTCTTTGAAATACAAGAGTTGACGATATAAAATGTTGCTGAGATCGTCGATGTTGCCAACTTCATTGCAATCGTATTGCCTCGTGTGCGGACGCCCTAAATGACACTATGTGAATCACAGAGTCACGGTGTAATTCCACCCGAGAGATTGTACTCTATATTTTGCACGGGCATGACAAGCAGTTAAAAAAAAGCAGTAAAAAAATCTCTTTGAACGATTTTGCCTTGTGGCCGCTGATGTTTATTATCGTAAGCTTTCGTTTAATAGTCTATGAGATGAAGTGCAACGAACTGATCATTCGACGATACGTGATCTGGCCGTCTCTTGAACAGCCACGTCGGATTGTCTAGTAAAGAAATTAAGGATGCACACCTGTGCTTTACAACAGCTGTCGACGTTTTCACATGAGCCGCGACAATTGACCTTGGCTTTTTTTTTTTTTTTAAATAACAGAATGGCCTTTACTCTGACAAGTAATTAGCCAGGGCTAGTTTCTTACTTAATTTGAAATAAATAAAGAAAAGTTTGACTGATCTTGAATACAAGTGACGCAATATGAGACGGCATATATAACATGGACACAAGGGGGATAGTATACACGGATGTGAGGATAGGGATCATGGATTTGCCTCGGGCCATTCTCGGCAGGTATTAGACAAACAAGATGGCCAGGAAGAAGGACGGCTGGGACGGGTTGGGTTAGACACAATAGGTGGCCTCTGACAACGAACACTTATATTTTAGATAGTCAGATTATTTTTTGCCGCAACGCGATACAATGAATATGTAATATGTTTGTTGCCACAAATAAGTATTGTGGCAACATTGAATGGGAGCATTATATTTTGTTCTTTTAAAATATCTTTCCACAATTGGTCTCGTTCGGCTCTGTACATATGGCAAGAAAGCAGAAGATGATCGGGATCAGCAATTGCTTCACCGCAAACGCAGACTGGAGATTCTTTTAAGCCAATTTTATATAGATGTGCTGGACAAAGCGTGTGTCCTAGTCGTAGTCTTGATATTAATGAACTATATTTACGATTGATCCATACGCTTTGGAACCAAGTTTTTCGGGTTATTTTGGGCTGTATTTGATAGAAAAATTTTCCCTTATATTTTGCGCTGTGGTGCCATACATTTTGCCAGTTTTGATATGCTTCCTCTTCAATTAATATTTTTATGTCCGTTGCGGGAATTTTAAAATTAGAGTTTTCCCCCTCCGTACAAGCGCGCTTGGCTAGAAAGTCGACGGAATTATTTCCTTCAAAATTACTGTGACCTTTTATCCATACAAAAGCTATCACTTTGCCGATATTTTTGGCTCTATTGATTTCATCGATAAGTTCATAGATTAGATAATTCTTGCTTCCTTTCGGATTTCGTAATTTTGTGAGGGCACTTTTTGAATCGGAGCACATAAGAATATTTTTTTCAGTTAAGTTTTTTGCGTACCTGACGGCATAAATAAGAGCAATGATTTCCGCCGAATATATGGAAAATATGTCCGGGAGTTGAATTAGTTTGCTATAATTACTTTTTGGATCATATACGGCGCATCCACATTTATTGCCATTTTTTGAACCATCTGTATAAATCAGTTGGAATTCGGGCCAGTTTTGACGGATTTCTCCTGTGTACTCGAAACACTGTTCTACATATACATCTTTAGTTTGACCTTGGCTTCAGTATTGCCGATACGCGACGTAGAGGAATTAGCCAAGGTGCGGTGCGATCTGACACCGTCCTCTGAGTGCATTAGATTACTTAATTAACTACTGGTTAATTATTGCTTCCTCTGATTCAAATTGAACGGTTTGCGTTCAGACAAAAAGAAATTATAAATGAAGACTGCAGCGGATTGAATCGGTTCATAAAATATTTTGCAGCGCCTGTGAACTGCTGATAACCGTTGATATCAAAATATACGTTTTTAATAACTTTTTATTTTTATTTTTTGAAGCCATCCATAATTGCGTAGACAAACTAGTCAAGAATTTCACTTCTACCGTCTGGTTTTATGTTCGTACTATATTTTTTGTATTTTGAATATGTAATAATAACAAATATTATTATTAGTATTATTAGTTCGGCAACGAAATAATAAAGAGCAAGAAAATATCATAATATTTCACTTTACTGTATCTCTGGGAGTTTAGCCAGCGTACACCAATTTAGTTCAGCGTGATGTCCAATTTTTTATTCTTCATTCTCGTTTTGTTTATGTTACTCGGGAAGAAGTGGACTTATGAAAAGTAATAGCAGTAAATAAGAATTATACTATTTGACTTCTACAAGTACAAAAAAAAATATTTTTTTAGATATGATTCAAATATAGATTGTAACTCACTACTTAAAGATAAAGCATTTTTCAGATAACTTCAGTTATTCTTGGGATTATTCGTGCCAAACAAATAAAATACCAACATTTCCTCTTTGCATTTTCTATTTCTATGTATTTTCAAATGGTTGGAACTAATCGACTCATGTATTTTCAACTTCTCCTTCAACCTCACTTCGTGGCAATCATAAATCAATCAGAAAAAATATCTATTAATTTGAGGTTAAACGTCAAACGTATTTTTCTATTGGCTGAGTACCGTAGAAGACTGCACTTTGAGTGAGAAGTAGGAACTAAAAAATATAAAGTAAAATAAAATCAGTTGAAAATCCTACTGTATTAATACAGATTAATGTTGATATGGCTTTCACTCTAAATGTACTGTTCTTCACCATGCGCTCAAATTTAGCCAGTTTATTTGAGATTTTTTTATTAATATAAAATATAGATTATATTATAATGTAGCTTTTACTAGTGAAAGAATTTTTAGAATCGTTTCAGTAGTTCCAGAGATTATTACTACATATAAGAAAAATTTTACTTCTTTATAACATAGTATAGAAATATTATTTAACATAAGTGAATAGTTAAACTAGGCATATGTACAGAGCACACTTGGTGGTGACCCCATCGGGATTATCGATGCTGTATCATCGTCTTTAAGGCCACGACGATCCTCCTGGTGATCATGGTGACCGCTCGCTGTTGTGCGCTGTCATAACAAACCGTGAGCGCCCACACAGGGAGCCGAACCCATAACGCCCCGTTTGTAAAAGAAGATTGTATATTATATTATGTGCACTACAATATTATTTTTATATACGGGACGTAGACTTGGTTTTGGCACCTGGGAAAAAACAGAAATGATAATTGTTCTTGAGTTGCTGGAAGAAAAGTCCATGATGTGAATTTTTGGCCCCAAGGGTAATGAAAATTTCGAATACATAATATTAACGAAATTCGATTTGGAATGGTTGACAATTCTATGAAATTTGTATAACGCTTTTATACTGGGTTGCAGAAAGCATGTGAGAAAATCTAATTTGACAATACGTTTAAATCGTGAACACACACATTTCTTCATAAGAAATCATAGTAGAACTTTAAAATAATGACCCTGCGCGAATTACTTTAACTGTTGTACAATTTCCATTTCGAAAAAATATTTTTCTGCGCGTATTGATAAAAATTTAGCTTGAAAAACGATATTTTTCAATGTAGATTTATAATTTGTTTTTGTTTGAGTGCAATATAATGTTCTAAACGACAGGGAGTTTTACAACAATATTAGACTGCTCCTAGTCCTTATGTATAAAATCTGTAATTATATGATCACAATCTAAAGTGATTGTCAACTCAAATTGTTTGACAATACTTTCTGCAATCCAGCGTTAGACTAATAAACTAGCTGTATTTATTACCTGTTTTTACTGATTCAAACACATTTTTATGCGAGCGCAATCAAGTAGTATTTTATTTTCGATATATGTATACATATTGTAGAAAATATCAAAACATTACATATAAAAAAATAAAAATGTTTCACCCCTGCGCTCTTATTGAAAACTAAATCCATTCTCGCTTGAATTAAATAATTTCTTATGAAGTGATAAATACAGATGGATTTTCTTGTCTAAACGTTGTACAAATCTCATCAAAAAAATTAAAATATTGCTTGAACCTGAAAGTACAAACATTCAAAATTGAAAATACATAATTATTTCGTTAGTAGCCAATCTATTCAAATTTTCATCATTCCTGGAGCCTCATTTTTTCTTCGGGACTTGAGAATAGCTTATATGTTGTTTCCATGACTTCTTTATTACAGACCTCCAGCTCCCAGATTCTAATCTGAAGAACTGGTAAAAGTAGGTATCATTTAGATTTTCATTTTATTAGAAAAAAATTATTAATTGAAAATATGGGCAAAAATTTGTCTTCCATCTGTTCTTCATACAAATAGTTACAAATATCAATGCTCTACATATGTATGTGGATATATGCAATTAAATGTAGATAATACGTGAAAATGCATTAATAGGATATTTGACACTAAAAAATAAATGATGAAATTATGTATGTGAATACGATAATTTGTCGAATAAGAAACCAGAAATTCTCGATTTGTATTCACAAAAATACGAGGTTGATTTCAATTTTAAAATTGCAATATTTTGACCTGTCAAAAAACGCTGTCCACCATGATGAACTGAAGTGTGACGTCACTCTTGTAGTAAATACGCGTATTGAACGTCTTTCTAAAATTTCAGGAAGGGTCACATTACATCGAATCGACTTTATTTATAAAGGTATATATCACATATCTATGCATGACGCCGCGGGGTACATCATTGCTTTATTTATGTGTATTGTTTTAGATAGGGTGGAACTGAATTAATACTAGTTGCTCAAAGGTACAGTGACGTAACACTAATTTTATTTACAGTAGAACTCACGTACTTTTATAGTGTCGTGAAATTGATCCATGTATTTTCAACTTCTCCTTCATCATCACTTCGTTGTAATCAGAGACCAATCAGAAATTTGTTTCGTTCATTTGAGGTCAAACGTTGTCTAATATATTTTTCCATTGGCTAAGCGGCGTAGGAGAGACACTTTGCGTGAGAAGTGGGGACTACAAACTTGAATCAGTTGAAAATAGATGGTGGTGAAAACAGAGATGGGCAAAGCACCGAATCTATACGCGTTTGAAACACCGAGCACTTAGAGCATCAAACACTTCAAACATTAAACATTTTTAAGTAATTTCTTAAATCTTAATTTCCAACATTAGTGTATTTTTTTGTCAATGACCTACGGATCTATTGGATTTGAAAATGCTATAGCGAAAAGAAACAAAAACCTATAGTTATAGCTTAATGAGGACCCTTTTTCTTTTTGCTTCTACTGTTTTGGTTCTACTGTCTACAACTCTTTGAGCAATTCGGACTGAATTACGATTGGAACCAGATCATAAAGAGGTCGTCTCAATTTTTTTTGTTGGAATCTACATTACAAACCATTTATTGTGAAACTATTTTTTGTTAGATTTTTGGGACGTTTTTTCTATAATGAAAAAATCCCAAAATTTTTCCATGGAATTGAATTATTAGTGCTATTGGTACGTTCAATGTAAGAATTTACAATGCTGTAAAAGTTTTGTCAATTTCTCACAAGTAAAAGTGAGACAGAAATTTAACAACGCTGCTAATTTTAATATTGGCCTTACAGAATAGAACCATATTCCGCTAACTTAGATAATATTCAGCTTAGATCTGTCCAATTGAAATCAAATCAAAAGAAAGGTAATTTATATACATCTCTTTCTATAGATAAAGAAGTATCCTTATCTTCTACGTCATCTATGGCGGTTTATGTACAGCGTTTAAACATATATATTTCTTTAATTGTTGTTTGCAATTAAGAAGAAGTATATAATAACGATAAAGTTTTCTTGTATATTTCTTGATGAATGAATAATACGTAATATGCACTGTTTATGCATTACAATCAAATTTTGATACGTAGGACAACCCTTTTGTTAGTTGGAGCAAATAGGCACTATACGTCCAACTAATGACCAAGGGTTCGGGTTATGAACGGTGTAGCAACAATAATTCGTTACATTATTTTTCTTTCTGTAATGTAACATTGTCTAAATTATTTTCCTTAGCTACGCCGAAAAATTGAGAAAATCAATCTGCTGATAACATTATAACATTATTTCAACAGTATTTGATATGTCAAATATTTTATAGCATTCTAAGTCACATAGTGTTTAGATAGATGAAGGGCCCCTTCATCTATCTAAACACTATGTGACTTAGAATGCTATAAAATATTTGACATATCAAATACTGTTGAAATAATGTTATAATGTTATCAGCAGACATAATTATACCGAAAAATTAATGGAATATCAAAGTATCATAAAACATCGTCGAAAAACCCATATGAAATCTATTTGATAGACAGAACATCTGTTATAAATGTATGTATAAGTATGTAGCAATTACAAGTTATTACCTATTAAATCAGAAAAAAGTTCGTAATCTCTTACTGTAGAAAATGTATCGATTGAAAAATGTTGCTATGATAAAAAAATGTAATCGATTACGTCAATCATTTTATTATATTCTTTTTATAATTTGCTATTTTATTATGGTTACTGCAACTTTTTTTAATTATTACTCGAGAATTCTTCTGCATAATAAATTGTGTTAATAAAACCATTAATATTTTATAACCCCTTCTTACGTACACCACTGGTTAAGAAACCGGTCGAATATGTAAAATTGTAAAACAACAGAGGCTTGTGTTTATCGTCAGAGATTGCCAACAGGTGTACCACGACACTTTAATCAATTAATGTCGGAAGTGTGCTACAAAATTTTGTAATAGGATATTTTTATTGCTGATAACGTCGCCGGGCGAACTGTAGACAAACTTGCATTCTAAATGTATTTATACAGTTCGATCGTGATCGAACTATGTATACAGATTTACTCGCTACAAATGTGAGTTCCACATATTGTAAAATTATCTATCGTCGACTAGAATCATTGTTTGCCTAACAGTGTTCTTCGATCGTCGCTGGACAAAATGTGTAACTTAAACGCTCTCAAACTTGCGTTTCATAAGCAGAATTACTTACTTTTGATCATACAATTAAATTTTAATAATAGTTGATCAATGCGAAATATTGTTGACATACCATAATAATCTAAATTAATTCCCATCATGCTCCAGTGTAAAAAGTGTTGACACTATTGCGTTTGTTAGGTTTGAAAGGTGTATTTAATTTGATGTAGATGTTCGATTGATAATAATATTTCAAATAAGAAAAAAATGTTATTTTAAGGGGTGTACTAAGGTGTTTAATTTTTTATTTTGCCCAAAAACCAAAATTCACATGATAAGTCACACTATATTATCGGCAGGGTTTGGCACTGCGACCCGAGTTTTTTAACATTTAATTTGTATAAAAAACCATTGCACTAAACTCCAAACTGTTGCAATTTTTATATCACCCAAGGCAACATGACACGGAATGGGCGCCATATTGAATTTGTGACATGGAGATGAATCCAACGACACTTCGTTTATCAAAATCGGTCTATTAAGTTCATCTTTAGAATCAAACACCTAGAATGCCAGGTCACATACATACATAGCATTGATAAACTGCTAAAGTTATAACATTTCCTTCTGATTTTGCCGCGGTCGGGTAAAAAGTTGAGAATTTCTGATTTATCTGGTTCTCTTGGCTGACAAGAATTCATATGTTACGATTCACTCCACTTTATACTAGCACAAGATGTTGCGCATTATAAATAACTATTCTATTTTTTCAATATTAACATTATTTTTATTGAAATTTAAGATACCTATTCTATTGGCTTGAGAATGATACTCGGGAATGCTCTTAATGTACTCAGTTCTCCAAGTCAGCCCTTGTTCATATAGAAGTACCTACATATATAATCTTATATATTTAAAGGAGCAATTCTTGTATATATATTTATTTATATATTTCTATCTTGATTAGATATTTCGCGTATCTAACGGTTCTAACGATTTGGATGAGACAAAAAATCGATCTAGCTAAGTTTTATTCTTGGAAACTCCCGTTTTCTTGCAAATTTATTCATTTTGAAAAATAATTTTTTGAGATTTCACAATACCGTAATAAATACTGTAATATTGTAAGTTTTGGAAATACAAATGAACAATTGTGTCAAAATACTGATAGTCAATCTTTTTAATATGTTATACTAAGTAAAACGTAAATTATTTTAATAAAAAAGAAGAAATATTAATTAGGTAACATAATGCTAACTAATATATTTCAATAATTGGCGTAAGGTATGTTATTTTTATATCATAACGTAGGTATTTATTTAACATTATTATATATTTAACATTATAGTTCTAGAGTAGAATTTCGGTTCCAGAGAAGTGAAAATAAAAATGTGATTTGTTTAGAATTCTCTCAATTAATGTTAGATCAATTCAAGCATTTTTTAAACGAAAAGGAAGAAATTTCTTCATAAATTTTGTATATTACTGTGTTAAATTAGTTCTTTATAAAGACTTAGAAGCATTAAAAACGTATAAACTCGATTTTACGGAACATATCAAAAGAGAAAAACGGTATGTGAAAATTAATGCAAAAGGATCATTGCACATAAACGGCGCTACCACTGTACTATGTAGTGTTCGATAATATAAGTTTGACATTAGTTACGTAATAGTAGTAAATTACACATTTAGATTTATCAAATTTTAGTTAACATTTGTCTATTTACGAGATTAGTTGTGTGTGTTGAAACTTGTAAGCAGAGTGTAAAAATTTTTTTTGAAAGCTGTCTTAAATTCCCTGACAATATCTGTGTTTACGAATGTTTAGTTAATATTTATTTATGTAGTGAGGACGGATAGACAGTGGAAGTTCAGATTAACTTTTGGTAAAAAAATGATAGTACCTTTTCAGGGTTAAATTAGATAAATGAGATTTTTTATTGATATCGTATATTGGTGCTGTGTTTTAGTGTAAGATGGTGGCTTTGAATGGAAAATATGTGCAGTTGATTCATCTAGAAATTTACCAATAATGTCAGGTAGTAACTAATATCTTGCTATCTAATTTTTATTCGCGGGGGGAATTTGTGAACAATGCTCTTGTCCATGTGAGACCTTCACTCGAAAACATCGCTACACAAGTAATTCAAGAATTTCAAGGTACGATATTTTTATAATTCACCGTATGAAAATCGGGTATATATTTTTATTGACGATTTGAACTTAAATTTGACTCTTTAATACTGTCAAACCTTCGTAAATTATCAAGCACAGTTAAATCACAGCTTTCACATAGTTTTGCGACGTGTATGCGAGTTATCGCTCATTAAAATGTAACTGGAATAAATTAACGGTATTTTTTCATTGTTTGAAAATTTTTATTTGTTGGTTCATTGTTACCAATTTTTTCAGTTGTTATTTTAAGTGAGAAAAACAATAATTAAAAAACGTATAGAAATCACAGTAAATTAATACCACTTTGTTGTAACTCGTCACTAGACCGTAATACAATGGAGCCAGACACTCCACTACATATCGCTGCCGTGCTTCATCCCATCTCGTACAGAGTCTCGGGTAGCGGCTATAGTAAATAAAATAGCCAACAAATATACTGTAATACAGTGGAATCGATGGCTTCACGACAGCTGTTGCTACCAAACGGGACGCAGCTTCGCGAAGTAAGGAAGGCTCCACTCCTGCTGTATAAATCATTATTTCAATCCTAGGGTAACGGCTATTTTATATAAAGTCCGCCATACCTTTGGCAAACAATTTACTAATTCGGGCGAAACCCAGGACCGGGCCACTAGTTTATAATATGTATTTCTGAATTTTTGAAAACTTTGTGTCTTAAGCTGGCTTTTTGGATTAACATATTATGTAATTTAAGTGTCGTAATTTTTTCCCATTACTTTGTCACGATATCCTGTAGCGTGGCAAATTAATATTTTATTCAATTAAATAGTTCTTTTCCTGTTTATTTTGCTACCGTCACCTGCAATTATTTCAGACATAACCACGTGATCTTAATAATTGTAGGTACTAATTATTATTCCGCGTGAGTTCGTTTTTTTTGTACCTCTTCTGTCTAATGGTATATTTATATTTAAGAAACTGCAGCATTACCATCTAAAATTTAGTAGACTCGTATGACCTCTGTTGTCGAGCGTCTATAATCTACAATATTTTATAAATACAAGGGTAACCTGACATCTGTCTTTAAATTCGTTTTGAACTTTAAAATGTCCTGTTTATTATATTCTTTACAGACTTGTCTTAACTGTGTTTCACTGACGTCTGCAGATGCGGATGTGGAAATAATTAAAAGAATAATAATTTTTTTAACAATTCTGATTGATAAATATTAAATTTTCCCGAAACTAAGTGAAAGAGAGTATAATTTATTAACGTTGGATAAGTTTGGATAAAATCCGTGGCGCAGGATCAATAAAACAGCAATACTGAAGTTAAAATTGATTTTTGATTGATTGATTTTATACCGCTACTTTATATTACGGCTAATGTTCAGATTAACAATGCTGTTAAACTCCTGCCTTGTTTAACTTACGTTATGCTATATTTGTTAGAAAGCGAAAAAAAATTAACAGCATTGTAAATTTTAGCACTGACTATATAGAATATTATTATTAGACTGATAAAGTAATACCGAATACTATAAAAATTTATTAGCTTGGGCGAAAAGTCTGTATCGGGCGTTACAGGAAATTGAAAACTCAAGAAGCATGAAGAACAGTCTGGGACGCTTGTCCGAACCCTAATAAAGAAATTATTATTATTATTATTAATGGCTGTATTGAAGAGTGAATTTGTTAATTTAAAGTTCACTTTTTGATTTATTTTTAATGTTATTAGCAAATGCACTATTTTGTCGGCAGGGTTTTGCACAGCGGCTCCAGTTTATTTAATAATTAACACTTGACTAAAGGCGCCAGTGTCAAAGAAACATGTGATAATTATTTTGTAATTAAGTAATGAACATTTATACATCACACCACGGTGTTCACTTTATATGTTGTTGTTAATTTAATTTGACAATTTAATAGACGTATAATTTATAAAAAGTGCGCAAATTCTATTTTTAGATTTCTGCATATTTAATAGGCATTACGTTGACAGCTTCAATTTTGGCATGCAGACATCCTACGGCTTATCTAACATCGTGTTTTGTATAGGATGCTTCATTTTGGTTGTCCGTTTACAGAGAAATAATTTTGTCCTTGGTTTCTTCATTTTGATTATTTCTATGAAAATAATGAGACCGCAAGCGCACACTCTATTTTCTATCTCAGAATAAACTGAGCATCCGCTTTGCTCATTGATTCCTTCATTTTGATCATTTCCATCAAAATGAAGAAGACAATGAACAAGGAGATTTTGAGGTGGAAATAAATTCGATAGTTTATAAAATTACGGGAATTTTGCTTTATATTTGAAACATTTCTACGCAATAATTTCGTAACTATTTTTGCGTTAACAGCATTTTTTATCTGTTCGAAATTTATGAAACATAAAATATTTTGTGTTTGAAATAGTGGAATATTTTATACTGTAAGAGTTTTTGGACAGTTTCGAGTTTATTTAGTTTCAAGGCCGTTCATAACTCAATGTTAAAATGCAAAAGAAACTCAAAAATATTACAAATATGCTTATTATGATGTGAAATGAGCTATTTTATACGTACCTTGAATGTAATGCTTTTATGACTCGTGTGACTGTTAATCTCGCTAAACGCTCGTTTTACATAATGTCACACCGGTACATAAAATAATGCATTACAATCTAGATACATAAATTGCTATTATGTATAATGTGAGAGTTGTTTTTCAGTTTTTGTTTTCATTCAAGAAAATGCAAACATAAGATTATTAGAATAACAAGAAGTTTTGAATAGATATTTTTATCCCTAATACGATATCGTATGTCAATTTTCAGCACTAATTTGTTCTTCCCTTAATGATGCTAATTTTGATGGTATTCTTAAGAATTCAATGCACTTAATGTACTCGTTAGTTATAGGGTAAATGATACAATTCTTTACAATGCTTGCAATGATAAAAAAATTACTTTTAGCTTAGCTAAATGAAGCTATCCGAAATTCTAGATATATAATTTGTTGATTACAAACGCTCGACAACTAAGAGATCTGTAGTTCTGAACTGGCAAATTATAGTTAGCTAAATAATAGTTTATGTATATAAAATGTGATAACAGTTATTTCAGATGAGTAAGTGATATTATGTTGAAACGAGGTAAGATAGTATTAGTAGTCACACAAACCAAAATATTATTACGTCCGAAAGACGTACCGCATTTTTTGCATATATCCTCTACAAAATAACGGATTTCCAGTATATTTTCACAATTTTTGACATTTAATATTTTGTATAGGTATCATATTTGTGACACGTTAGATCACTATATAGTTACTATTAGTAAATTATCATTGAAATGTACTCTACAGCACCTCAGCTCACTCAAATGACGGCTTTTTTAATTCGAACAGAACTAGAAACCTAAAATTTCACATGTGCTCTTTTTTAAAATCAAAAAATTTTTGATGAAACTGTTTATGTGTAAACGTTTTAAAGTCTGAAAAATTATATTCGTCGTTCCGAAGCTGAGGTTACAAAATAACGAAATGTTCACGTTCGCAAATAAGTAATTAAATAGCACATTTATTACTTTTGTCTATTATCCGGCGAACGTTATTAGATCAACAAAGAGCCTGTTTTTTGTCCCGATAAAAGTAATTCCGCTTAGCAATAAGACGAAAAAAGTTTTTAAAAAAATGAGACCGTCAAAAATGGAAAATATGCAATGAGCTGCTAGCGGGAAACCTATCAAGTAGTGCTTTGATCGAGAAACTCTGTCGATACGTCCCTTTCTGCTCGTATAGTAGAAATACTTATATTCAGGGGGCCAAAAGTACCTATAATATAATTTACATCAAATTAATTGTATATATTTAAGATCAAAAACCCACATATATTGGTGTTGGCACGTTATGTAAATGTTCACCCCTAAAATTTCACTACAGACTCACGAGATTCACCCGCATTCCCAGATTTCTAATGCAGTACCTGTAATTATATCGTTTACCTTAAATTATCTTCTATGCATACATTATTATTGTAGTGATGTACGTACATGCATTTGACTGTTATTTATTCTCATTGCTCTAATTACGTTCGTTTTGTATATACAAGATCAGGGTGATTTATTGAGTCGCTGACAATATTATAAATGATCCTGTTTGTGTCTAACTCTCGTTCAGTTCTGCTGCAATTCGAGATTAGTGTCTATTCAAAGCAAAAGTAACATAAATGGAATATAAATAAAGACTATATCAGATCTCCAGCACAAAGATAAAATCGCTTACGTCGAAAGTTACGTACCTGCTTATTTTATTGCGATTTCAAAAAAGCCTTATATGCCTTTCCTATGGATTTTCTTACTTGCTTGCGTTTTTGCTTGATTTTGAACTCTCATTACTTCTGTTTTATGCAACGTGAAACAACAAACAAATACTAAATACAGTGTTTAGATGTAATCTTGTTCTGCTAAAATGCCGGCCATGTCATTATTTTATAAAACCTGTTCTAACAGTGAGATGGGTCCCGAATTGCTCAGCTAGCTTTGAGGAGAGTTCTTGGATATTTTTTCTGGAAAATTTTGAAAAACAAAAGTGAGAAATAATTGATTTTAAATAGCAAAGGGGTAAAATAATTGGTCTGTCAATTTAAAACCACATTCACAAAACATTTATTCTACTAAATATATAAATAAATAATATACAATCTCTCATAGACGCTAATGATTTAAGCTAATCTACAATCTCTCTCTACTCTCTCTCTCAAAGGGAGCTAAGCGACAGACTTAAAAACCGACGGGTAAAGGTTAATGTCAAAATAAAAATTTATTCGTCACTTCGGAACAACGGAAGATAATTCGTTGCAAACCAAAAGTATACAGCGAGTTGCAGTAGTATTTGAAGACCCCGCGACCTAAAAGATCTATTGTGTTCTCCAAATACTCCATCAGTTTTTTAAGATCCTCACCAAATGTAGTATCTTATTTAAACGGATGTGCCTTAGCAGTTCGAAGTGTTTTGGTAGCAAAACAAGTTATCCTAAGTGCTTGTATCTTGTCTATGCGATGACTTCGTACTTACAGGACATAAATAAAGCTGTATTGTTTAGGGAAGATAGTAGCGTCATTTCTACAAACAAACAAGTTTTGCATCGGAAGTATCGATGTTTCTCAACAAAGATGGTCAGTTGTTCATTAGTCGAGATGGTGCATTGACAGTGAAGATAGCGCCTATATGATTGCACCTGAAATTACAAATAACGCCGGTGCTGGTCGCTTTTTTCACTGTTCTTACTATGCAGATTCCCAACGTTGCTAAACGACACCATTCTACCTACAGTCATTTCTTCTGCTTTCACTTGCTAAGACTGCAAAAGTTTGTTTAGATGACCCGTTAATAGTCCTGTTCCTACCAAGCTTGAAAATTTCTTCAGTTCTTTTCATTAAAGTCTCTTCAACGAAGGCCGTTAAGTAAGTTTGCGCTGGAATATCGTTGCGAATTACAATTGTTTACAGTAGCGTAGCTAGGTGGTCAAAGACCCCGGAACGAAAAATATGCGGAAGCCCCTGGTCTGTATCATATTATCAAAATATAATAAAATATAAACATAGATCTTTGTCAATTTGGAAACTACGTAGCCATGACAAATAAATTGATATGTCTGAACTGTTGTTTCTCAAGGAAGAAGTGCTAGGGTTGACCAAGAGCCCCATGAGATCGGAAGCTCTGAGGCTACTGCTCCATTTTACGCTACGGTGGTTCCACTACCGGTTTTATGCAGAGTAGCTGCATTTACATTATTGCAGACATTCCAGATGTTCATTTAGTATGACTGCTCTTCCAATTTTCTCAGTAAACTCTCCTTAAACATGAACATTACAAAAATCGTTATTAATATTTGAATCGTGTTCTTTTAATTTCTAATCAATTTTTTTTTTTATTTTTTTCATTCTGGGAATTTGAAATGATGTTTAATATCTGCACACTATAGTAAACAAAATTTATATAAAAATATCAATAACAATATTTACGAGTATTAAAACATTAAAAATTCAAAATTTTAATACATAGCAGTTTGGTTTTATATTCAAAAGCTTAAAGTCGGTCTCGGCAAGAATTAAATCAATTTTCAACTATCATAATTAAACTATTTAATAAAGGAGGAAAAAATCCTAAACTAGTTTTACATTTTCGTGAATTTATAATTACCAAAAAGCGGAGCATACATCAGGGGTTGTTTTGAAACTAATAAAAACAGCGTTTTTTACTTCATTTTAATTGTAAAAATATATTTATTGGCTGTAATAAATCTTTAATATAATATATTCTTATTATTATTAATCCTTAATTTATTTAAAATAATTAGTTAACCTGCACCCTCAGTCCTCTTTAACTATTATCTGGCACATGGATGAACCGATTTTGATATGGATTTCTTTGTAAAGAGCCATAGCTTATATTAATTTTTGACTATTTTTTAAATTTAAATTTTGTATTTTGTTCCAGCTGGAAATCGGGAAGCTTGCATGAATGAAGGAGAGCAGGTTCGAGTGGAATCAATATCATCGTGTTACTCCTGCATATGCAAGGTAAGAATTAATACAAGGTTATATTATTTTGATCTTTTTTCAATAAAAAAAATAGTAAATTATAATGTCGGACTATACGTCAAATTTTTTCGAATACCTGTAATTGACGGAGTTTTCGGATAGGAAATTACTGAAAGGTGTGCAGCCGTTGGATTGAATGCATGCCAAATATTGAACGTGAAACAAAACTAATTATTTCAGCGAATGTGTTAAGGAATTATTTATTTTTTATTCTGTCCAAAAACAAAGCTCAGTTCGCATAAAGATACAGTTGAATAATAATGGCAAATAAACTGTTTCATTGACTGTAATTAGCAAGTTTGCTTTCGTCCGATTTCGCGTAATCTTCAGTTATGTCGTTATTTAAATAAAAATATAATCAGTAATTACTAATCACGTAAGAAGAACTTCTAATCCACATTGTATTAACTTAACATATTATTAAAGATTATTAAAAAGTAGAAATTGAACATGCATTAATACTGTTTTCCTAGAAAAACTTATTTATACATTTATAAATTCACATTATAATTATTATAACTATTAGATGAGTGATTATGCATTCCTTTGTATTAATGTCATTTGACTATTTCTTTGAATAAATAAGTAATTATCATTATTACGCAGATTGCCCTCAGCTCTTTATAAGGTGTATTGTTTTTATTAATGAATAAATTATATTTGTAAACTTTCTAAACTATAAAAATAAGCGATCCGACACAACATAGACTTACTTTCTCAGATTAGAATAAGGCTATACAACAGCTCCCATAGCCTTCCTCCCTGTATTTTAGACGTGAAAACGTCTATTCGCTCATTGCAAGACAACTGATCGAATTTTCTTGTGTGACAAAATGCCGTCAGATTTGAAACGCTAATAACTACGGGACTAATGCGTGAGCAACGGTTTAACTCACAACGAATAGATCATGTCTGTATACGTGTTTGTCGTGTAGAATTTGTTTTGCCTGTAACTTCATTGCACGAGTTCAAGCGCAAGCGCGTACTATTCACGAATTAGCTTTGTGCTAAGTTTTAAATTGAAGAAACGTGGATAAGCTCTTAGCTACGATGTTGATTCGACTGTCGTTGTGAAAAGTTCGCAGAGCATTACTAGGACCTAAAGTGTGACAATAAAAATAATCGCTGGAATATATGTGAAAATCGGTGTTAAATTGAAAATTACAAAATAATTAAAAGTATCGTCATATTTGCTCAGAATTCAGTAGAAAGTTCGCATCGAAAAAAATACAATAGGCCTAGAAAGGCCAGTGCTGAACGAATGCGAGGGTTCCGGCAGCGTCGAAAAGAAAACGAAATTAAACATTGTATTAAAGAGATTAATAATTAAATTAAATATTAATACCAGGTACTTGTTATGATTTTATCCTGACGCTTTCACGAAAAATGTACAGTATAAATCCGAACTACGCCTTTCACTTTTTTAAAGAGCAACTAGACATACCAGCTCATATTGGTACTAAGGTATCTCTTGTATCTTTTGTGTGGTAATGACTGTTTTATGTCTGAGATTTAGATACGTTTTTCCTTCACTTATTTGAGCGGCTTCTTTTTTGTGCAGACGAAATAACGCCCTGGCCTTTTCCTATTTTAAAATGGTATTGTAGTTTATTTGTCTATTTGCCATATATAGCACCTACAGTGTTGTCGTCGGTCGGATGGCGAAACCAGGAGTCGGACCAAAATTTCTCGATGTTTCACACCATTCAATTGTTACCATTTTTTAAACTGTTTGAACTTTCGAAAAGTTGATTGATTCTAACGAAATTTAGTCCACATATTGAAATCTAGCACCGCGCAAGCCTATTTAAAATGGACCCAATCGGGTCATCTTGAGGATAGTTTTTAGGGGTTGAAAAAAGTTTATGGGCCTAAAAATACAGAAAAAATTATCAGAATGATTTGGCCTTTCAGTGTCAATTAAAATATGCTCCCAAAATTGTAACAAAATCGTCTTGACAGAACTGGACTAACAAATTTTATGAAAACACTAGTTTGTGTATACGACTTTACTTACTGAGGGACGTGTTTAATTTAGTGCAGATGCTGGATTGATATCAATATTTCATCTGAGAAAAAAATATTATTTCAAGAGTTGTGTGAAGGGGTTAATTTTTTTTATTTTGTTCAAAAATATACCTAAGTTCACGTAATAAAGCCACATTACCCATATTAGCAAATACAACTATATTGTCGGCAGGGTTTTGGTACTGCGACTCAAGTTTTTTATTCATTGTGTTACTAAAATTTAACACTTTTTCACAATGATACCTACTACAATAATAGTGAAATAATTATAGTTTGCCTCATATAGTAAGATTCGTTTTGATGTTTTTTGCGCCACATTAAATACAAAACCATAATTAATATATACCTGCAGACGACTTGATCTTGAACTGTCGTTTATTTCAACTCATTTTCGTAATCACAACTTAATTATATGTAGTGTGTTCATTATAATAATTCTTGAAAATTATTTATGCAATTATTTAAAATTTTAATCGACGTAGGTTCAAAAAATCATCTTAATTATCAAGTTATGATCAATCTACTCTTGATTGATTGATTTATTGATTTTCTCAAACAAAAACAAGTGTATATTAAATTATTTAACTGTCGACATCTTTCCATACGTAGCAATTTTTATCTTCGAATGAAGACAGTCTTTTAAAGGTGAACAAATCGAAAATTTTAGCGAATTTAGACTTTTCATGGTCTCTACATACCAAAAAACGAGTTTTAGTTGCTCGTTCATTCATTCATCCATTGCAGAAATCTGACTGACACTGCTTGACGAATCGAAATAAAGTGTTTAACTTAGGATTTTAAATAGATTCATCACAGGCCAGTTTTTTATTTGTCCTCTATTCCCCTAAATATTGGAGTAATTTACTAATGGACGAAGATTTAATATTGCGATTTTTACAAAAAATGATTTCAAAGATTGTGTTCTTATTTTATAAATGCGTCAAATCAATCATCCAACAATATGGCATCAATCATTCGTTACAGAAAATTCCAGAAAAGATAAACTAAATTTCGTATTTGATGCACTCAATCGAAGATGTCAGTACAGTAGAGCCAATCAATTTATTTTTATTGCCAGAATATCGTCACGAGGCAAAACGACATAAAATTTTCGGTGAAATGACGATTTAGCCATCCATTTCTCTATTTTTCGCTTCGATGAAAAGAGTCAGCAACCAGACACTTTAAAAAGACTATTTTTTTCTTTCTCACAATCTTGCTGCTTGCTCCTGGACATTCTGAGTCGATATTGTATTATATGTCCATGGCTTTAGGTGGCTTAAAAGGATAAAATGGCCGTATCTGGTGGCAAGTAGCAATACTGCTAAGCAAGCTAGGTATTGTATTGCATGTACATCGGAACACTTTATCCACTACAAAACACAACCATAATGATCTGACATAAATCAATTATAATGGGATAATATAAATACCAACATCATAAATAATCTGTTGATGATCTTGTTCTATGTAGATACAATACTCGTATTACACTATACCAGTGGTTTCCAAAACTTTTGAATGCCACTATGTCATGCCTTTCTAGCGAAGCCAGATATTTGTTGCATTTCCCAAAGAAAAAACACCCTATAGATTATGAGAGAGCAGGGATTTTCAATCGACGTGCCGAAAAATTTTGCACAAAGATAATAACGTATTGTCGGTAGATCTGTATTAATAATAACAATCATAATGATAACAATAATGATGATAATAATAATAATAATGATGATAATAATAATAATTCGCTTGACGTCCGCTTCTCGACTTGATGCTATAACAGACGCCATTCGCCCCATTATTATTTTAAAACAATATAAGATATATTTTATTTCTACAAAGCTGCAGAACGCTATATAATTATTATAAACATCTATTGTTACAATGCTAAATTAGAAAAAATTATTTTTTATCCACCAACACCGTCGGGACTTAAACCTGAATCTTTCCACTTCCGCCGAAAGTGGAAAGATTCGGGTTTAAGTCCCGACGGTGTTGGTGGATAAAAAATATTTTTTTTCTAATTTAGCATTGTAACAATGAATGTTTATAACAATAATGAAGAGACAATATCTCAAAATTATTTTAACAATGAGTTTTTAAAAATAACTGTATTTCTTTACTCGCCATAAACTTGCGTTTACAATCACTGTTTATCGAACGGCGTTCGTACAGTTCGACCATACAATATTTATGTATATTGCTTTATTCTGTAATGTCTCTTTTCGACGTGTGTTGCTGTTTATATATAAAATGATTATAATAACACTATTAAATAAACAATCAACTGGTTTGTGAATTGAAGGGTTGGATTAAAACGTGAAAGTTTATAAAATGTTATAACGCCTTATAAGTTTTAAATGTGCTAAATATTTCTGACCTCACGACCTGCAATATACGATACACACCCAAGGTCATTTCAAGAGAATAACCGTTGAGGAAAAATAACTGTTGCATCAGATGATATCATGGTCTTTACACAAATACAAGAGTAGTGCTTAATTGTACAGAAACATTGACGTGAAGTTCACCATGGTGGTGTGCCGAGGCTGAACATTGCAACACTTCAATGCTTGTGACAGAAGATCTCTACTTGCCTTCTGGTGCTTGGTAGCTGTCAGTAACGTGTTCTTGTGTAATTTTATTCGCATAACTTCAATTTAAAAAAGAAATTTATTATAAATTAACAGAGCTGCAAAGAAAAAAACCCGGGTCGCAGTGCCCAAACCCTGCCGACAATATAGTGTATTTGCTAATACAGGCAGACTGGTTTTATTACATGAACTTAAGTTTGTTTTTGGTCAAAATCAAAAATTTAACCCCTTAATACACCCCTTAAATTAACAGTTTGTTTTTAATTGCAACATTACTATCATCAAACCTCTACACCAAATTAAATACACCTTTCAGTAAATAATTCACTATCTGCAAACTAGTGTTTTCATAAAATTTGTAAGTCCGGTCCTGTCGGGCCGATTTTATTGAAATTTTAGGGCCACTTTTTAATTGCTACTAAAGGGTTAAATTTCAATTTTCAAACGATTCTGAGAATTTTTTCGGTATTTTGGGGCCCAAAAACATTTTTCAACCCCTAAAAACTACCCTTAAAATAGCCCGATTACGCCCATTTTAAATAGGCTTCTTGCGGTGATGGATTTCAACACGTGGGCCAAATTTCGTTAAAATCAATTAACTCTTTCGAAAGTTATTGCCCGCACACATATATATATATATATACGCATATATATATATATATATATATATATATATATATAACATTTTTAAAAATGGTGCCAAAGTGTTTAGGAGGTTATGAAACGTCGAGAAATTTTGGTCCGACCCCTAGGTCCCGCCATCCGACCAACGCCAATAGTGTATGTTGCCATATGGCAAATACACTAAAAAAAGAGGTGCGTTGGTTCGTGGACACACAACGGAAGCTATGCTCCTTACGTGTTTTATATTAATGTTTAAACTTTACGTATCTTGAACAAAAAAAACAACAAAATTATTATATTTCAATTTTTGGATTTGTTATATAAAATAAAGTCGCATGTAAAAAAAATAATTTAAGGACTAAAATTGCATATCAGAAAGTATAAAGCATTTCCATGAGCTGCCGACATGATAAACCGGTACTATTTTACTTGAAGGCTATTCGATTTTTCGAGTACCGCAACACAATGATATATTTAAAGTTATGAAGTGCGAAAACTTCCTAAATTAATAATAATAATAATAAATGCCTTTATTAAAAGTATTCCTATACAAAAGTATATAATACATGCAGGATGTCTTGACTTTAGAACCAGCCTGTATGTTGTTTCTCACTAATTACCTAATTATTACTGCAAATGCTTGTTAGGCGCGACCCAAGCAGTAGCTGGAAGCGCCTATATACACTCGTTTTGTCACCAGCGCACAGCCCAAACGGCTTAACCGATACGTCCCTCGGTCTGTTTGATCCTAGCGTCGCCCGATTTTTGTTTTTTTTTGCTCCCAGAGGGGAAGAAATAAAAAAAATGGTTTATGCTTATAATTTGCTCAATTTAAATCAGATCGGTTCGAAACGTTTCTTAAACGGAAGAGGTGGAAATTTTACATAGATTTAGCATAATAGAATGCGCCGAAACAGTTTTTTATAAAAACAGAATAAAACCATATAAATTTGATTTTACCTAGTAAATCGCATACTTGTGGGCTATGTACGTTAAGGTATGTATGTATAATTGTATAATTGTAATAAATGTATAATTGTAAACCCAATATGACAGAGGCCCCAAGACGGCAGAATACCGTTTTCTTCTCAACTCTCTTGACATGGACATCAAATAAAAGAGTTTGAAGAATGTGATACGATAAGCGAGAGCTATTCAATTTACTATATTATGATACTTCATAACGATCTTCACTTGGTGCATGTGTTGCAGCGTATTAGGGAGAGAGATAAAGGAGAAGTAGCGGTGAACAATAATATTTATTTATAGCAGTGACCAGTAACAGTTTTTTAATAACAGTTGCTGATAACAGTTATTTAATAATATTGACCAATAACAGTTTTTAATAGCTGTGACTAATAACAGCTATGTATTGACAGTGATCAGTAACAGTTATTTATAACATTGATCAATAACAGTTATTTAATAACATTGAACAATAACAGTTTTTGACATGGGTAACAAATGAGAGTTTGGCGAGCGGAATACTATAAGCTATATGACATCATTGTAAACCCAATATGGCGAACGCCACATATTCGATCGGTTTGAAATTTTGTACACATATGACACGATGACAGTGCATGATTTAATCGTTTTTACAATTAAAATAATCATTTAATTTTAAAAAATTTAAATAAAATAATAGTTGAAAAAAACTTTTTAAAGACAAGCTTTTATTCAAATGTACTAAAAAAATGACTTATTATAACCTCAAAGTGTCATTAAAAATATACACCGAGTTCATACTTAACCATCGGGGTATATTATATAAAATTTCGCGCCTTGTAATTCTTGAATTACTTGCACACCTCACTAGCTGGTTTTATAGTAAAATTAGAATTTTATGGCTTGTTACTCGTCATTATTAACATGTATTGTTCGTTGCAAAATTTTCTGCACAGTAGACACAATGTTTAATGGCAAAATAAGATATAAACAAGAATTGGATGCAATTAATTTATAAACTAATTGCATTATAATTAAGTGACGTTAGAATTCCAGAATATCATTGGCGTTCTTACGAACTTGACATCAAATTATCATTAAATAAATTTCAGTAAATGTACCTGAGCAGACGAACATCTTGTGTTTAATGGCGCTATAAGCGTATTTATAGTTGACATTTTTCTGTGCGCATGCTTTAATTTTCGCCATATTTTTTGGACACTTTTCATTAAGAGAGATAAAAAATGATTGATTTAAAAAAAAGTAAATTGTAATTAAATAAGACATACTTAAAGAAGTGTTACAATACCAAAGAAAGTATCTCACTACCTTTGAAGATAAATTTTTTGACAATCAAATTAGTTGAAAGGCTCCAATCCCACCTATATAAGGTAACCTTTCAACCAGTTTTGGTTTACGTCGTCAGTTTTCCGATCATGGCACTTTAATCACCGTCTCCGGTATACACGCAGTTTTAAAAATATGGTTTAAATTCTTTGAGCAAGATAGATTTAAAATTTTACAGTGTTTTCTTATGGTATATTATATATATATATATATATATATATATATATATATATATATATATATATATATTTGAATCGCTTTATTTGCTCCCAGCTAGAAGAATTTTAATAATTGCGTGGATTGAAAATTCTTCTAAATCTCGATGTGTATGATATCGTTTTCTCAAGGTATTGTTATGTATTGTGAATTTGCGTGTAATATTTATATAGCTGGGAGCAAATAAAGCGATTCAAATAGAAAATTAACTGTTTGTATACTTATTTGGCGTCAGCAAACTAATTTGTATATTAAAATTGAATCTATGTATGATTAAATCGTCTGTAACTCTATACGTATACACCGGTTTGTATTATTTGAATAAATATAATATATGAGAACGAACTTTGAGAGTGGTTGAGATAGTCGGAATACCGTTGTGTATACTGTGTCTATATATAGATACTCTATTTCAAACCCCTAAATTGGACATTCTACACAAAACACGATAATCATGGTTTCTGTACTTTCGTTTGGGACAGTTCCCAGATTATGGTGAAACCACAGCAATCGGAGTTATATTGCACGTATCTAGTGATTTTTTTCTCAGATATGTCAAGAGTTAACATTTATGGAAAAAGCGTCGTTGCAAATGATATAAATAGATAACTTCTAGATGCTACCGTCAAGCGCCTATAATAATCTATAATATCTGTCAAAATGGTATTGTGAATTAGTTTTTCAAAATACTAACCTTTTTGTGGTCAAATTATCTTTTTAACATTAAAAGTTATCCAATCAGTGTTCACAAAAGTATCTATCATCTAATTCGTCGTCTTTTTCAATCATGTTCTTGTGTCTTTATTTTTATAAGTCGGAGCTCGAATATTTCAAATTAAATAATTCCTTTTAAACTATTTACATTTAAAAACTTTATTTTATAACAATTGTTTCGTACAACAAAGTGGCTTCGTCAGACAAGGATTTTAAAATCGCTTCAGATTTTTGTCTAACGAAGTGACTTCTGTTTAAGATATTTGCCTAACGAAACCATTGTATTATGGGAAACAATTATTACAAAAGTTCTTATGTAGCTATAATTTAAACGCTGTGTTTATTAATTTACACCAAGTTATGCGGCCGGATTTATTATAAATGTTAGGTATTTCGATTGAATTTATTTTTTATTTTTTCTTTTCCTTTGACGTTACATACGACCACAAATGTAGATACATTTCCATATAAAAATATTGTTTGTTATTAGTTAAAGTACACTCTCAGTTCATTATTTTCCTTTGAATTATACGCATCGATAAGTAAATTAGCCGGAAGCGTAATGAGGCGTGTTTCCATGGCGCCTACTCTTACATTTGCACTATAATACAGAGCAAAAAAGAATTTACCAATTACTATAATTATAAATATTAGTTGTAAAACAAGGCTAATAATGGTGGAAATTAGATGAATGCAATATATGTAGCTACGTATCGCTGATACTTCATTTTATATAGACTTCTTTTCTGATTTCATCATAAAACGCGTTTCGTAAATGAATCGGTCAATGCAGAAAGTGAACATGTCCACTTTTTGCCGATTTTGAGTTATACATGTAGATATACTAATTCGAGGTAGCTCTATCGATTGGTGCAGAAACGAAACATGTATCTGCATTCCCTATGCTTAAAATAATACCATGATATATGCATGTAGTACAGAAACTAAATATGTCCAGGACATGTTCTGTTTCTGCAACACACGTGTTTGTTTACTGTACTATGAATTTACTGATTACATCTGTTCATTCTATCTTTGTTAGTAGTTCTTTGTTAGTGATAAAGCATTGTGTGTGAAAAAAATAACGAATTTAGGTTCTTCTTACAAGTCGCATTTAGTTTAGTTTTCGCTGGAAGGATGAAAGCATAGCTTTTAACTAAGTTCGTCATTTATATCGATAATCCCAGTTTTTTTTCGCGTGTTTTTAAGTTTATTTAAGTCAAAAAATGTCTTCGTCTGAGACTGAAAGTGAAGTCGAAGTTAAAAGAAGAAAAGGCGTAAGAAATGAATTTAAATACAAAAGAAATGTGATTAAACATTCTAAAGTGGCCGGTAAAAAGCATATAAATTGGAAAGGAAAAACAGTAGAAGCTCGAAAAACTGGCAATCTTTGCAGGTAAGTTTATCTTAAAGAAAACTAGTAAAGAAATAACAAAATTTATCGCTGTTAATGCATGTTTTATTTTATTTAGATGCCGAATGAAATGCTATGAAAAAATTACGAAGGAGTATCTCAATGAACAGTTGAACTACTTCAATAATTTCCAAACTAAAAATGAACAAGACTTATATCTGCAAGGTCTCATATCTTCTCAAAATATTCGACGTAAAAGAAATAGAAATAATACCGAAAAAAAACCCAAGACAGTATCCTATAAATATTACTTAGTTATTGAAAACAAAAGAATTGAAATTTGTAAAACTACTTTCGTGTCTGTGCACGGTATAAGCAATGGACGTTTGTACCGAATTTGCAAACTGCTTTCATTGGGACAATCGCCCCATGACAAACGTGGTGAAAATAGAAGTGGAAACGCTATTCCTGCAGAAGTTACCACAAAAATACACGAACATATCGAAACATACCCGACAAAAACTTCCCACTACTGTGGTAAAGAGAAACAATATTTGGATGCAAGATTAAGCGTAAAGAAGATGTACCAAATGTTTACTGAAAAGTATCCAGATATTAAAGTGTGTTATTATTTCTTTCTATCGTATTTTCGACAAAACTTTTCACTATCTTTCGGGCGACCGCAAGTCGATACGTGCACCGTATGCGAAGAGCTAGGTATAAAAATAAGAAACCGTTCTCTAAATGATTTAGCAAAAAGAGTTTTTGCGGCGGAGCTAATGGTCCATAAACGTCGAAGTAAAAAGTTCTATAACAAAATAAAGGAAGTTGAAGAGCTCTGTAAAGCTAGATCTGACGTGGGAGGCTTATGTTTTGACTATATGTCTAATCTTCCGCTTCCAAACATCCCTGTACAGGACATTTTCTATTTTAGGCAGTTGTGGGTGTATTCTTTTGGAATACATAACATAGCCACAAACAAAGCTAAAATGTATATGTACCATGAAGGCATAGCCAAAAAAACTCCAAACGAAGTGTGTTCATTTCTGACTGACTACATAGACATGCACATTCCGGTGACCGTTAAGGAATTGCATCTTTTTAGTGACAACTGTAGCGGTCAGAACAAAAATCACACCTTTTTGAGATTCCTGTCAGCCTTAACAGACTCTGGGCGGTTTGATAAAATATTCTATTATTTGCCAATACGCGGACACTCTTTTCTGCCCTGCGATCGGGACTTTGGTCTCATCAAACGGGTCGTGCGAAAAGAAGATCGGACATATACACCAGAAGAGTATGCTGTTATGGTTAGAAGAGCATGTAACAAAAAGGATAAGTTCACAATCAATATGGTCGAAACTAATGACATTTTCGAGTTTAAAGGATGGTGGACGGGGAAATGGAAAAAAACAGTTACTTCAATAGAAACGAAAGGGAGAAGTTCTTCACGGGAACAGAAAAAAAATTTCAACATTTCAAAATTCTATGAGTTTGAATTTGATAATAAAAAACAGGGAATAATCACCACGTATGATTTTATCGACGGCTTTATGAAGCACACATTTAGATTAAGACTGACAAAG
The DNA here is from genome assembly GCA_034508555.1 of Venustoraphidia nigricollis. Taxonomy (NCBI): domain Eukaryota; kingdom Metazoa; phylum Arthropoda; class Insecta; order Raphidioptera; family Raphidiidae; genus Venustoraphidia; species Venustoraphidia nigricollis. The sequence goes on from JAVRKA010000028.1 coordinate 834,448, forward strand.
GAACCAGTTCCGCTGCCCACGGATAAGGCATATAACAATAAAGTACCCATAAATAAAAAGAAACAGAATGATATAGAAAAAATAAAGCAATATATTCCAGATGAATATGAATATTTCTATAATGAAGTCTTAAATTGGCCGACGAAAGAAGAAGAACACGGTGACAGTGAAGCCGAAGTATAGTCAAATGAGTAAAAATAATGTCTTACAGCATTTTGTATTTAAAGAAAGAATAAATTTGAGTTTAATTCTACTCTTTTATTGTTTTTTTTGTTGCACCCAGTATGTTCAATGCAGAAAGTGAATATGTCCTCAATATTATAATTTTTTTTGGGGGCAAACTTAAAACAAAATCTTTAATTATTTATAAGAATATTAACTTTAAATACTTCTACTGTAGACCAAAATTAACTCGGAAAACTTTTTTCTCATAATAACGCATTCAAACAGTTTTTTGCGATTTACTCAAAACTACCACTGGTGGACATATTGACTTTCTGCATTGACAGATTCAAATATAGTCTATTAGCGTAATCATAAACATACTTGGTGTAATTGTTTGAAATATAAGCACTTCATCCTTCTTCCTGATTTTTGTTTTCTTTTAACTTTGAATACTAAAATAATTACGCCAAAACTCGAACACTTTTTCCTTGACGCACGTTTGCTAGCCATGTTATCGTTGGATGATTAATAATTATTTTTTTGACGTTATAATAAAAAGTTATTCAAATGGTAGTAAAATGCTTTTTGAAATTTTCAAGAACAATTTTTTTCAAATCTGAGTGAACAGTCAGCTTAAAATAAAGCTCTACAGGTACCCTTTCGAAATTTACAACAGTGACGGGCTTCAAAAGCACCAATTTAATGGAATTCAAGACGGCGATCTGCGCGTCAGTCGAAAAAAGGCTGCGGTGGCAGTTTTTGAATAGTTATCTTTGTTTCACCGGCCATTCAAAATCTTTTTCGTGCCTATTACTTTATTTCAGCAGCATTTGAAAACTCAGTGATGTGATTTATACAATATTAGGCAGTCTATTCACACTTTACAGTTTACAGTAGACATAATAATAATAATTCTTTTTTAATGTATATAATATTATACAAAAATAGTGTCAAAAAAAAATATTCACTACATAATAGAAAAAATATAATATTATCCTCATCGGAAATCATTTGGATTTATTTGAAAATACTCTTGAAAATTGTATAAACATTTCTCAATTAATACACCTTTTATTTTGTTTTTAAAAATATTAAGTGGTAGATTTTTTTACTTGATCAGGTACTATCAGGTACAAATTTTAAACTATGATAGTCGTATTTTAAGAACATATATTGCTTTTTGACACTATTACACTACTTATTCAGGTTCTTAGTAAATTTATTCCATTCTCTTAACATTGTTATACATCTCTGAGATTTTAGTTCCTGCTGAAATAAAGTTTCCTGCTACTGCTAACAAAATATTTCAAACTAGTAGGTCATGTATCTAGTGGCGGATGAGTAATATTTTATGAATGTGATTTAATCTTGAAAACAAGTGCCAGCGAGTTTTAACTATCAAATGAATAATTATTAATATCATCACGCATGATATATATGTATAATATATATATTTGACGATCTGTAGATGGTAGATCGTCAAGTTAGCGAGACAGACGATCTACTAAAAGTCTTATTTACAGGAATATAAATTAATTTTGGCTTTAATTTTTCCACGGACAGACATAACACGTCACAAACATTCCCGGGGCGTTTTATAATTACGTGATATCTTATAAAGTTTTATACATTTTAATTAATTTGTTATTAATTGTCTATGACTTTAATTTTTTTCTTTTTGTTATTTAATATTATTTACGATACTATAATTAAAAAATAAAAAGTTTACTAGCTACCTACTTACAAATTTCTGGTGTTTACAGTAACATATACAGTATACACTAATGTTATATTACTATTATTTTATTTTATTAATTTTGAATTATAGGTTTTCACTACTTTATTGATTTATTGGTGAGACTTCATCATGTTTGCTGTGCTTGAAATTATCTCTGCTGGTGGATAGCTAACAATTAATTTACTGTTATTATTATTTCTTGATTTTAATTTATAGCGTGCGTAGTTTATTAAAAATAGTTTTGTCGATGTCTACATTTTCAAAAAAATAAGCGATCTGATTCAACTCGAACTAACTGTCCCATAAACTCTCTCGATACGTTTTCTAGAAGAAACGAGTCATGCTCATAATAGTACAAAGGGCCTACCAATGTATAATATTTTTTAAAAATTATTGTCCATTTTTTATCGGTTCTTAGGAAGTCAGTTCTATCTTTGAACTAGGACCGATTTTGCGATTTCGCCTCGAAATGTGACCGTCCCAAAAATCATACAGAATTAACGCAAATTCGAGTGATTGGTTTTAAGTATGACCACAGACAGAGAGACAGACAAACAGCCATTTTTAAAAACCATTTTTTTTCTTTTAAAAGATTCGATAACACATAAATTCACTAAAAACTTAAAATTGTTTTTTGTACGATCATAAAACGTTTGTATGTATACTTCGTAAGAATATATGACAAAGTAAAAAAAAAACATGTTTCATTTACAGTCTAGGAGCAATTTTTGAAGTGTAAGGATTATAATGTTAAACAGTAGTATCAAAAATTTACAGAGTTAGTGTAAATAATGCCTCTGTTCTCAAACCGACACCCTTTCAATATAAAACATATTTTACATTTTCTATACTACGTTTTTTTTCTGTAGTTCATAAATATTTTAAATTTGACCTCGGATGCTAACCGCAGTAAATTATTCTTTGATTCAAACAGTGTTAACATACATTAAAATATTTTTTTCTCTCAATTTATTTGAAAATGGAAAAAATTATTTATCGTAGCATAAAGTCGGATTCTGGTACATGAGGACAATTGGTGGTCTATACTAATATTATAAAGAGGAAAGATTTGTATTTTTGTATGTATATAATGAATAAACTCAAAAACTACTGTGCCGATTTAAAAAATTCTTTCACCATTAGAAAGCTACATTCACCCTGAGTAACATAGGCTATATTTATTGCTAGAAAATATTGGGTGTTTTTAGATTATACCGGGTGTTTTTAGATTATACCGGGTGTTTTGAGATTATACCAGATGTTTTTAGATTATACCGGGTGTTTTTAGATTATACCGGATGTTTTTAGATTATACCGGGTGTTTTTAGATTATATAAAACGCGTTACGAAAAACGTGTTATACGAAATTAAATTTCTTTTTGGGAAATAAGATTTTTCTTCGATTTTTGAACATTCACAAATAAAAGCGATTGAATTCGCGCAAATTCAATACACGTTGAGAATTTAATGATAATGATTCTCATCTTTTATATCCTATATATTACATTTACACCCGGGTGAAGCCGGACTGGACCGCTAGTCTGTTATATTTTAAACCAGCGTAAAAGTAGAGATATATTTATGAGGTAAAAATAACCACAATAAAATTTGATTTTACCAGATTTGGTTTTTGAAGTGTTTCGTCTATTTCAATCTTTATTAACCATAACCATAAGCAAAACCATATTCTATCGCCAGAATGTTATTTAATATATGTTTTGATCTCTCTTTTTCTGTATTTCATGTTTTTTTTTGTTTAATTTGATGAATGCGCTGTACTGAACCTTATAAATTTATTATAATATTATGTGCAGGCTTATTACTGGACATTATTGTCTGTTAGCCTGCCAGATTTACAAAATAAAATATATCCGGTAATTTGAATGTCCGTTTTTCTACGCCATCTAGAAGGTGTTATAGCTTGGGACACAAGACAGAAGCAATCAGTGCTGAATTTTCGATTTTCTTTTCGGGAAAAGAAATAGGAGAGATTTACGGTGGAAAATTTTAAAACAAAAACCGATAAATAATTAATGTTTTATAATTTTTAAGGTATTTAGTAGTTATTCTCAGAGTCTAGCTCCTTAAAAAATAAACCAATTATGTTGCCTCAAAGATATGTATGTATTGTTTCATAATTTGTACAGCCGTCGTTCTACGTACCTATAACTTAATAGAAACTTTTTTGACAGTAACAAAGTAGTGCGATCTTATCTGCCTTTTAAATTTTGTTAGTTTTATTGCTATAAATTTGGTAGGGAACAAAATTTCGAGGCGACGAAGTGATTAATTTGGTGAATTAAAATATCATCTCATATAATTAACTACTCAGTAAGAAACTAGCATCACAGTGGGTAAAAACCGGTAGCAGTTGAAGAATTTTAACAAGATTTATATTATAATCAGTTTCTTATTAAAATATGCTTTATTTCAAGGATTAGAAAACTAATTATTTATATAATTTGTTCTTTGTTCCTGTAATTGAACATTCGTACAAAAGAATGCTTTGATTGAAATTATGGTCAGTTATTATATTATTTACGAAGATCGAACTGTATAAACGACATCCAGCATATTATAGTTATTCTAGTGTGTGATCTGGAATGCAATTCAATTAATTAGTAAAGTTGTACAGTTCGGGCGGCGGCAACTAAACTGTACAAATGCTGTCCGGAAACAGTGGTATTCTGTTTACAGCACACACTACACAAGTGAAACGCAAAATATAAATGTTAAAAATTAATTCAGTCGCTGCGATAGTGGAGGATTTAGGTTTAAGATTGTTTGACTATTTTTTTCTAATATTGTATTATAACGTCAGCAAAGGTTTTTTTATAATATAATAGCAAATCACAGCTATTTGTAATGGTTATACAGTTCGCGTTGCTTAACGCAAACTGGCATAAGTGACATTCAAAAAATGCGATTAAAGTTCCCAAATGCCTTTCGTATGTCCTTACTTGACGCAATCTGAAATTATTCTGGCTCGTTGGGTGTTATAAAATTTATGGAAACCTCCTTCCAACCGCGTTCTCTATGGGTGGGGCAATCTGTTTGAAGGTCATCGTACGGAAATCCTTTATCCACGCGACGCTCTAGTTATTATCTAAATAATGCATAAGTGACATTCAAAAAATGCGATGAAAGTTCCCAAATGCCTTTCGTATGTCCTTACTTGACGCAATCTGAAATTATTCTGGCTCGTTGGGTGTTATAAAATTTATGGAAACCTCCTTCCAACCGCGTTCTCTATGGGTGGGGCAATCTGTTTGAAGGTCATCGTACGGAAATCCTTTATCCACGCGACGCTCTAGTTATTATCTAAATAATGCATAAGTGACATTCAAAAAATGCGATGAAAGTTCCCAAATGCCTTTCGTATGTCCTTACTTGACGCAATCTGAAATTATTCTGGCTCGTTGGGTGTTATACAATTTATGGAAACCTCCTTCCAACCGCGTTCTCTATGGATGGGGCAATCTGTTTGAAGGTCATCGTACGGAAATCCTTTATCCACGCGACGCTCTAGTTATTATCTAAATAATATAGACATACTCCAAAGTAAGTAATAAAACTTATATTTGTTAAGAGTACATTATGATCAACGTTTCGACAAAAACATTTTTGTTTTCCTCAAGACCTATTACCTACTATGTTAGTAACTAAAATTTTAATTTTTATTTCAATGTATATGGTGTTTCTTCAAACAATATAGTCACAACAGAAACTAATTTTAATGGTATTAAGATCAAAGCAGGTACTATAAAATATGATTAAAATGGCGGAATGAAATAAATTATCGTTTTGAAAATGTAAGATGAAGCTATCACCCACTTTCGTAACGCATAGGTTTGTTCAAATTTGAACGTCAAAAATGCAATGAAAAATCTCATGAAAATTAGTTTTGTCTGCTTGTTGATGAACAAGATGACCCCATCCCTAGGTTTGTTGTGTTTTGGTATCGTTTTTGTATATACGATCGTTACGTTATTATTATGATATATAAATTATCTTGAAGATAATTCGTTAATGAAATGTGTCTGTCAAAGATACTTACATATAATATTAAAAAGCGTTTATCAGCTACCAAAACGCGTACATTTAATTTAAATGTAAATATGAGATTGCTTAAAATGGCTGTATAATTTTTATATTAATCGACGTATATAGCCTTCAGTAGTAATGTTTGTATGTGTAAAAATATATAGCTATCGGAACTTGTCAGTTTGCACATTGTTGAAATTGAATGTGTTTCTTTATAGAGTATCCTAAACTTCGTTGCGAGATAAATATTTTGGCAAATCGAGATTTTTTAACTTCTCATTCTATTAGAAAATTATTGTATTGGGTCCGAAAATAAAAATCAAAATTTGTTTCAAGGCCACTATAGAAATTTTCACTACTTTTGAAAGTTGTACGTGGACATTTCTTTCTAGCACGAAATCTCGCGAAAAAAAAACGATGTCGACTTCGTTAGGGTGCCAAAATCCAGCCGCTCCTTTTTTTTTAAACAAAAAGGTTGCAAACTCAATATAGTATTATTCCACTTACCTTATAATTAACCACGTGCATATAGCCTAAAAAAAGGTTGCACAAAAGTAAATTCTACATGAAGTTCCTCAAATAATAAAATATAAAAACAAGCTTTTATGAAGACAAGCTTTTATTGTAGTGTACTAAAAAGGATAAAGATAATTTTAATAATTTAAGTTCATAATTATTAAAACGTGGGCCGTAAAAATTACAACCCACTCTTTTATAATTATGAACTTACATTATTAAAAAATATCTTTATCCTTTTTATTTCACTGCAACAAGAGCTTGTCTTTATAAAAGTTTTTTTTTAATATTTTATTTTCAAATTTTTAGTTACGCGTTTCGGCGGCCAAATTGGATTTTAAATAACGTCACACTGTCAAAAAAGAATAAAAATTTATTCTGCAAAATGATGTTGCTCAGTTTCTGGTTGATGTCATAGAAAAAAAAATGTTCTTGTGATACAACCGATTAAACCCCACATAGACGTTTTAAGTACTGACAAATACATTCGTTTGTAATTGTGAATATTTCTGTTACATAAAACACAGATTTCTTTAATTTAACAATTACTGTACCAGTAGATTAACTAAAGGTACCACAGTAGACTAGAAACTAACTTCAAGGTTATTAAAACGAAAAATGTAAATAAAAGATAATTCTGACTGCAGACTATAATCAGGTCTTTTGAAATGTGAAGAATAGACCTGCATGAAAGCTGTAATGTTTTTGACAGCTCACACGATTTAAATAGTTCTGATGTAAGTCGTATGATAGCGTAGTTGCAAAAGCCACTTGACAAAAACAAGATTTTTTATAATAAACGTCCTTTTGACATTCGGAATGTGTCAATACAAAGAAATAAAATCTCACTCGACCGTGAAAATTGTAATTTGTGAACACACAATATTTTATCGCAGTGGCTCAAAAAATGTAGTACCTACTCTTATCCCTTATAGTTTCAGTGGAAAAACTCGTTTGGCCTCAGACCCGGAGAAATTTGCCTTTGACCCGGAAACCCAGGGATCATTCTCGAAACCTGGAGTCTCCGGGCGAAACCCGGCCTGTTGGCAACCGTAAGTGGGGAATAGTAGTAATTAAGGTCAAAATTCACTTTTCAAAATTTTACAATATTTGTTATAGGTCTCCTGAATACAAAAAAAAACCCGGGTCGCAGTGCCAAAACCCTGCCGACAATATAGTGTATTTGCTAATACAGGCAGTGTGGCTTTATTACGCGAACATAAGTTGATTTTTGAGCAAACTAAAAAATTTGACCCCTTAAAATAACATTTTTTTTCTTAATTGCAATATTATTATTAATCAAACCTCTATACTAAATTATATACACACTTCAGTAAATACTATCACTGTCTGCAAACTAGTGTTTTCATAAAATTTGTAAGTCCGGTCCTGTCGGGCCGATTTTATTAAAATTTTTGGGACACTTTTTAATTACTACCAGAGGGTTAAATTTCATTTTCGAAATGTTTCGGAGAATTTTTTCGGTATTTTGGGGTCCAAAAACCTTTTTCAACCCCTAAAAACTACCCTTAAAATGGCCCGATTAGGCCCATTTTAAATAGGCTTCTTGTGGTGACGGATTTCAACACGTGGGCCAAATTTAGTTGAAATCAATTAACTCTTTCGAAAGTTATTGCCCGCACACATATATATATATATACGTATATATATATATATATATATATATAAACATTTTTAAAAATGGTGCCAAAGTGTTTAGGAGGTTATGAAACGTCGAGAAATTTTGGTCCGACCCCTAGGTCCCGCCTTCCGACCGACGCCAATAGTGTATGTTGCCATATGGCAAATACACTAAAAACATATTTTTGGAAAAAGTCTGTGCGTCTGTTTGTCTGTGAGCACGATACAGGTCAAACGGATGAACGGATTGAAATCAAATTTTGAGGGGATGTTTGGTATGCAAATATGAAGAGCTCCGTTGTTTTTGGGGAAAATCGGTACATGCGCAAGAGAAATATATGTTATAACGTTGTTTTTTCTCATATAATGATATACTTTTCCATAATCATTTATGTTATATTTATTTTTCTAAGAAAGTTTTGTAGAATTTTTTTTAAACTTTATAGTTTCGGAAATATTTTGAAAATAAAAAATCAGTTTCCTTTTGTTTTGAAGTATTGATCTGTCAAAAATAGTTGCGAGAAGCATGCTTCAATAGGGTATTTGCCAGTGATCAAAAGATTTATTATAATATGCCAAATTTGAATATTTTTGAAGTTGGAATAGTCCTGTCGCCCAATTGGCTGAATTTTTTTTTTACTTTAAAATGATAATCCATGATCCATTAGAGTAGATGATGTGCCCAAAAAAGTTGAAAATCGCTGTTAAGTTAAAATTTATATAATGGGCTATTCTGTATGATTAATATTTTAAAGTGCTATTCATTTTTGTCACTTTCTAACAAATAATATGTTAATGTAAAACAAACTGAACAGTACTGTTAATTTTAATATTCACCAAACATCATAGTGCCATTGGAGTCTGTATTGCTGCAACCCGTAATATTGCACTCAAAACTATAGACAAATTACTTTGAAATTGTAATCAATTTTAAATAAATTAATTTACATAAAATCTAATTTGTTTACCACTAAATTTAATTACCAGTCGAATAAGTAATTAAATTACTAATTACTCGGTAATTGCTCTTAAAGAAAACAAAGAATAATTACTTCTCCATATTCCAAAATCTCTTATAGGGGAAATAGATGCGATCATGTGTTGTGAATTTAAAGACTATTTGTCAATAATTTAAATACAATAAAATAATTTAGCCCTAAAATAATGAACTATTCCATAATGATAAAAATAATGAAATTTCTGCAAGAGTAATTTAAATAATGAATTAATTTTTATCGGAATTAATTTTTAACGATATTCCTGAGTAAAATACGAGGAATTAATAGTTTTGGAAGACACTTATAGTTTATACTGATGTGGAAAAAAAATCAATTACAATTACTTTTACCTTAAAAGTATCTAAATTAGAATTTTAATTAGTTGGTAGTTTCTTACTCCCAACTCTGATTAAGTTAAAATACTAGTAGGTTTCCTCTGCGATGTCTTCTAAAAGAGTAAGGATTAAACTGTCAATGACATGTAGCATGCAGCTACAGTCATAAATACTATATTATGTCTTCAATCTGTTATTGCTAGATGTCACGGATCATTTTTCTCGCGATTTCGATCGCGTATGTTCTATAAAGTAGTTTTAATATCAGTAGATATTATACTAAGTTTAATCAAAATCAGTTCTCGAGGTATGCAGCCTTAAGGAGAAACAGACAAAAACTCTAGACACGTTTTCCCAACTAATCGTAGAAAATACTGGAAAAAAAAATGACGAGACTGCAACTTTTCAAATCAGTGTTTTAAATTTTCCATTCCCGTCCTGCTCATATGTAAATAGACCTTAATGATGCATATAAATAATACGTATCGTATTTTGTAAGCTGCCAGTGGCGGCCGTACGAGTCCTTGCCGCAGGGCACATACACCTCTCTGGTATGCGGACCCACTGGCCTGCTACCTTCCCCCTCTCACACTCGTCCTACATAAATATACATACATAAACATACAAATAATATGTAAATGTAAATTTGTTCAAAAGTTTTTAATAAGAATTAATACTTACTAATATTATTTAAAATAGTAGGTAGATCTATACTTTCGATTTTCAGGTATTTTATACGGGATCTAGAGGAATGAACGTGTTTCCAGATATTTGATTTAATAATAATAATATCAACTGTTAATACGGTATAGTTCGTAAGGCTCAGTTAATATACAGTTCAGTATAGCTATATCTTCGTATATGGTGGTGTTGATCCAATAGAATGTCACAGGAATATTGTTTTATACACATATTTTATCAGTATAAATTTATTTGTGCACGCATAATAATATTCGAAAAGGGATTTTTTTTTTATTTGTGACAGTTTATTACAATTGAATTAATATTTTAATGTGTTTGTGATGTTTAAAATTGTATCAATCTATAAAAATGATCATGTATATTATTAGAACAATTTACCATCATTCGACCAGCTTAAGGCCCTGAAGATGAAAATATATTTTTCGAAACGTTGGCCATTAGTGAAACTTTGGTAAAGCTTATTTATTTATTGATCCTCAACCAAATCTTCCTTTCCTGTAATATAGCTATAGTTTGCCATTATTGTTAAGAAACACCCATTGTTACGATGCTATATTAGAAAAATTGTTTTCAAGCAATATATCACATTCGGAACTCAAACCTTATTATCCCATATTTGAAGCGTACTTGTAATTGCTTTGACACCATGCGAGAGTTAATGTTTGCATTACTTAGGTAACGCTTGACATGAATCCTACTATAGCTATATCGAATTGTACCTATAATTTTAATAATGTGTTTATACGTCCTTTTTTCGACATTTTGTCATTCGTACCATTTCTGTTTTGCAATCACAACTTTCTCATTATTTTCTACATTTTTTTAACTTCAACTGAATTACGGGCAACGTACGAGTGGAGGAATTATAGGTAATTAGGGTAATGTAGCCTGCAAATTTGTGAGCATTGAATTTTGATAGGCAATGGATCATAAGAAACCTTCTCGATAGTTAAGTTGATTTTAAATAAATAAATGAGGCAGACACTTTTGGAGGTGTTAACACTTAACATTAAACCAAAATACCCCTAAGTTTGAATTTTCAAAAATGAAAAAATAAGTGAGTGATTCCTGCTGAATTTTTTATAGCAACTTCATTAGATATAGTATTTAAAAAAATTGCAAAAAGACACTTTTCCCGGGGTTAAAGACTATTTTTGGGAAAGTATTTTAAATCGTGCATGAGTACTCATAAATAAGTTCCCAAAAATAGTCTTTAACCCCGGAAAAAGTGTCTGGCTTTTTGCAAATATTTTTAAATATATCTATTGAAGTTGCTATAAAAATTTCAACGTGACTCAATCACTTATTTTTTCATTTTTGAAAATTCAACTTTGAGGTATTTTGGTTTAATGACCCTTCCAAAAGTGTCTGCCTCATTTATTTATTTAAAATCAACTTAACTTTCGAATAGTACTTGTTGGTTTTTCAATTAAACGCTTTTATTGGCACATATTTTTTTTAAATTTTTCCTGCATGCGCAGTACCTGGCGTACCCAGGTAGGACAGGCAAACACTCATTTACCTATACATCTTACCTACATATACTATTGTATAAAATTTCGACCTGAATCAAACACTTCATGAAACAGGTGTCATCAGCTCGTGAACTATATGGAAAATCTCGACAAGACGCAAAGCGCCACTGTCATAGACCCTCTTTGATCAGCAGTCAGATAGATAGACAGTATATTATTATAGACGCTCAACAGCTGAGATCATTAGCTTCTATGTGCGTATAGAAAATCTTCCAGTTAATATAAACTAATTAGTACGAGTTCTCGTATGTGCTAATTCTAATAAAACATTGGAATGCTAACTACATTTCAAAGTTTCCCCTGAGGGATTAATCAGCAGTAATATTTAGTGAGGTTATATGTATAAGACAAAACAAAATGTTTAACATTTTTTTTGAATAGCAAAAACTATATGTGAAAAATTTACGCGCATTTTTTATCAGTTCATTATTAACTATTAAAAAGGTTAATAACCGTACCATTTTAATATTTGATTCAAATAGATCTATAATCTTTTCCCAACCACAAAAAACTTCCTCGTTTTACGATAAATAAGAATAAATTATAAATGTACATACATACACTTATAAATTAAATTAATAAAACCAAATATAATCAGTTTTATTCACTGAATGTTTAATAAACAACCACAAAATACCGAAGAACTAACACTTCTTTTGGCACCGTACAGTAAATTTGTTTCTTGAAATTGAAAATGTAACAAACGTGTCGCAATGTACGAAGACCGTATACTATAAAAACTGGGTGTAGAACACAGTGAACGTAGAACATCAAGTTAAGATGGCGGCGAGGTAGGATGTCTCGTAAGCTTAAGGTCATATGTTTGATCCCAGCCGTCGGTGTCATTGCTATTATTTTTTTTACAATTTTATCAGTTTTACTTTTGTATTGCGAAGTGGAAAATACAGTCTCTTTTTTGTTGTTTCTCAAACAAGAATTAAATAAAAGGTCTTTTATAGCATACAGTCAGCTGATTTACTTTTAATTCTGCTGAAATTTGTAAGTTACTGATTATCATATTTTAGAAAAAGACGAAAAACAATTGGATTACATTTTTTTGAAAATAATTATGATGAGCAAGTAAAATAGCATTACTATCATTTTTATATCGGTTTAAATGCTATGCAGTCATAAAATCAGTCACGACTGTTGCATTTCTAATAAGTCAGACTTCCATCTTGGTATTTACATCTCCTATAGTATGTAAATAACTCACGCACATATATTATGTTTAGCCGGGAGGTTTTTGTGTAAATATTCCATGCCGTACTGCCATACTATACGCAGTGTGTTACCATTTTGACTCCACAAGTGGGGAACAGTACTAATTTAGATCAAAATTCACTTATCAATATTGTACAATATTTTTTCGTTTCAAGGTCTCCCGAGTCTAAAAAACATAGTTTTTAAACAAGTCTGTTCGTTTGTGTGCACGATTTAAGTCAAACGGTTGAGCGAATCAAAACCAAATTTTGGTAAAATGTTCGACATGTAAATATGAAGAATTGTTATTTTTGAGAAAAATCGGCGCAATTGAAAATATAATAAGTATATCTTTTAAATGTATGTTGCAAAAGTAGTTCATTTATTACTACAATATTTCTCACTAAAAATATGTAACATTATTGTATTAGCGTTGCTGGCAATTCGTTTCGCTCTTACATATTCAAGAACTATCTATATAACATAAACATGCACCTGCGAATCGCCTTAGGTAAATCGTGATTTGCTTAAAGTATTTCACTTAATTACTTTCAAGAGGCACAGCTCTTTCTGGGCTGTAAATAGGCTCTTTTGGCAAACTCTGATAGCAAAATATAAAAATATCATTTTCATGTACTATTAGACATTATATCGCATCCAAAATTATTACTATAATTCAATAATAAATCGCAGGTATTTGGATTAATAATACAAAACAATCGTGTTATCGTTAATCTTGCTACGTTTCGACTGCTTTATTTACAAATTTTTCTATATATTTTTGACTTATTATAGTATAATTGAATTTGTATATATATGTATTTTTCAGAGCCTGACGAAGACTAAATAAAGTAGTCGAAACTTAGCAAGATTAACAATAACACGATTGTTTTGTATTATTAATCCAAATACCTGCGATTTATTATTGAATTATTTTCATGTATTTTTAAAAGAATTATACGAATGTATTTTCCGCCCAAATAAACACTGATACAAAAGTGCGTACTTTCGACCGGGTATAAAGCAAAATAGTACCCACCACACGGCCGGAAAATTGAAATTCCTACACTGCGCGATACACGTAGTCTGAGGCGAAGCCGAGGGCATCATGTATTGCGCAGTGCAGGAATTTCAATTTTCTGGCCGTGTGGTGTAATATACTATTACGCAATTCAACATCTAAATGAATCATCTTCTTTTTCGCGAAAAACCACCCTCAACGAGGATGCCCCGCTGTATTTTCTCCGCTAGTTTCTGAAGGGTTAATTGGACAGTAAAAGTAAACATAGATAAAGACGATTAAATTCAAAACAAAAAAAATATCCTATTGATGAGATAAGTATTTGAAACGAAACGATGTGGCTGGAGTTTTTGCTATGCGCTAAAATCTTCGTAATTTTGAATCATTTCTATTGTAGGCACAATTTTGAGAATCACCATTAGAACATTTTGTTTTGAAAATTCACTTTTACGTCGATGCGTAGCATTCACATAGTGGCCAATATCGGAACAACAGTTAACTATACGCCATGTATTATCGCACAAGGTGTAGTAAATCGTTAAATAATGTTTCATTCATTCCCGCACTTGTAGCTATTATTTTGAATTTAATGACAAAAAATTTATGTTCACTTTTGTTTGATTAACTGTTTGGAAACAACTAAAACATTACAGTTCAGCTGGGGTTGGTTTTTCACGAAAAATGGTATAATCGTCCCAGATTCGAATGTGATGTTAGAATTTAGCGAGGTCTAGTTAGTTTAGAAAAAGCTTGTCTTAAAAATTTTACCTATTTTACTTCTTGCCAGATGTAAAACTCAAAAGTAGCATAGATCAATATAAAATAATTTTTCGAGATGCTTCCAATTACCAACAGTATCTATAATACCCTGCACTTGCTGTACTTTCGATCCGTTATTAATACGTGTATGTAGAGATACATCATAAACATAAGATGACAGACATCTTTATCAGTTTTTTTCTAGTAAACATGTTGTTGAAGTAATTAAAAATCAACTTGCATAGCTCGTAGTTGTCCCAACCAATCATTAGCACATGTACATAATTCAATTGGTAATTTGAATAAATGACATTACATCCGTGTGCCATATCTAGCATCTTCATTCTGTCAAAATAGACATCGATGAAGAATCGATATTTTCTTAGCACATTTGTATTCACATTTTTTCTTTATTATAATAAACTATTCCAGATAAAACAGCTTCATATTGATAGTGAAGTTACATATACATATATTTGAAATGGATCTTTTATTTCTTCGCTTACTAACTCCTTCCCACCAACAGATATAATAATAACTACCTACATTTTTTAGCAAAGATAGATGGATGCTCTAGTTCAAGAATATAGTAAGCACTATATAATAATAATAATAAACGTTTATTGTACATATAAAACGCACAAAAGGCATGGTTCAACTTTCGTTGGTCTTCCTCCTAGCCCATGGTAAAATTTACACAGTAAAAAGCAATATACAAAACAGTTATCTTTGACTTTTTCGTAAACCATGTTTTTTTGGTCGTTCACAAATGCATTTATTTAATTATTATTATTTTACATCTAGTTATAACATTAGCACATACACTATTGGCATCGATCGGATGGCGAGACCATAAAATCTCGACGTTTCGCATATTTTTGAATAGTTTAGCATCGTTTATAGAAATGTCTATAATTGATAACTTACATATACCTATCTTTTTTTAACGAAAATTTATTTTATTTATTCTTGTTGATCAACAGAAGAAAAATGATGCGTTTTAACTAATTTATTGTTAAACATGTGATTTCAGATTTCATTTTACTAACCGACTTGCGAAATTTACATTTCTTGGCAATTAAATGAAAACAAAGTTAGAATTTGTTTTTATTTTATTTTTTTATTTTTACTTTCTGATACCATTTTTGTGGGTTAGAATACTGCTATTGATTGTCTCAAACAGTTTGCAATTTGTTTATTAAAAATACTGATTTCAAATTTAGTTTATCACAAATGCAATCAAAACTAGAGATAGGAATTTAATGAAAAATGTTTATTGTAGTTCGATGAGCTTCTCAAATGTTGGATGAATATTGACAAAGGTGTTCTTACATTATTTAAAATTATTAATTTTATGAAATGTAAATGTTGCATTTCAGAAATAATAAAAATAAAGATAATTTTTAATTGTTTTGGAAATCTAAAAATAGTTAAATATTTCTGAGCAAAAACAAAACCATCCAACAATAAAAAAAAGTTGCTCATCAAATCAAAAAGACATTACGACCGCCGTGTCTGCGGTAAGTTATAAAACATTTTAGTTATTAGACTTGATTTGGATTGCTAAGAAAAGTAAACTTTGCGAGTTGGTCCCGTATTGAAATGTGAAATAACAATGTTTCAATAGATTAAAAGTGCATTATATTTTTTCAGGTTGCAGTGCAAGCAATCTATGTTGGATTGGATGTGTTATTCACATGGTGGATGTAAGTTAAAACATTTTTTTTTCTTTTTCTTCGTCTTCGAAATGTTTGATGGATTAGACTTTCTTTAAAAAAGAAGTTTACCATTTTTACCCTTAATGAAGTTTTAAGTAAAGACGATACGTCGCGAGTTAGAAAAGAACCGGGTTTTCGTACATTTCATTCAGCGAACGACTTAATTTTGACGTTACAGTCGGCAACTTCACCCTGTTAACTTTAAACTTATATAGTAAAAAATCACTCTCGTAAGTTTTTCGTAACGCGCCAAAAGAAATAATAACTGCAATAATTCCGTGAAGACTTAAATTTTGACTGTACCTTTGAGAACAAATTAATTTTGTATGAAGTAGAAAGGCATGTACTTTTGCTTTATACCAAAATTGACTCGTCACAGACGAGTTACTTTCAAAATATGATGACTGATCATTAGTCTTTGATTATTATGCATATTAGATGTGTTTTTAAATCGTCACAAAAAAAACGTTCACATGTCAATAGAAAACCATAACTCGGATGTTACAGTCTTGGAATAATTTATATCAGTGTTTCCTAAACTGGGGTCCGAGATGGTCTACAAACTCATCTCTGATGTAAGTGTGCAATGCGAAGTAAGATATATAGGAGATAAAACATAGTTTTTTTCATGATTTTTGCCTCCTTAAAAACGAGTGAACATGATAGTTCGGTTTTTTGCACACTGATAGCACCGATGTTCAGGAATAACTAAAGTCCCTAGACATCAGAGTATTGCAAACGTCCATCATTTTGAGGCGAACTATTCAATTACATATTCAAAAATTCGTAACTTTCCCAAATTATACATCACATGGGTGCAATGGATTCCGGTACTTGGTAAATCTACTAATCGTTTTACTTCGTGGCTATACAGCTTGACCGGCGACGGCCGAACTGTATAAACGCCGTCCGACAAACAATGATCTCACTGGAATACCGAGTTTGTAAGCTATACAGTTCGGCCAGCGACGACCACACTATATGAATGCCGTCCCGTAATCAGTAACATGTTGTTCATACTACATATCACAGAAGTGAAACTTACGCAACATCTATACATTTAAATGTAAAAAATTGACATTTACAGAATAATGGATCATTTGTTTTTTTTTCACTTCGATTCAATGAATTTGATAATTTACTCTGTTTTATATTAATGGAGATTCGCGACAATTTTTTTCATTAATATTTAAGGGGTCTGTTAGGGGAAACAGTTTAGAAAGCGCTGTATGACCTTAAACCTGTCCGGTTTCTTGTAAATAACGTGGGGACATAATCTATTCATGTAAAGGATTACATTTCTTAATGCTTGTAATATATTGAACAGTTTTTTTTCGAAACATTAAAAAAATATATAAATAGAAAATCATTTAGTGATTTTTTTTCAGACAGACGCATTTTTATAGGTGAAAACGAACTGCAGTAGCAACCACATACAGAAAAATTGTTTAGTCGCGGTATTATTTCCTTTACTTGTACAAATTTCAAAATCTCGATTTTCTGTGGAGAATTTGAAACATCGACAAGAAAGCTGTTTTATATATTAACTAGCGGTTCGGTCTGATTTCGCCCGGATTACCTATTAAAGATTATGCTGCAGTGGACTTTCTTATAGAATTATAATCGGCGAATTTGTTCGGTGTTGTTTTCTATTATTTATAATAATAGCCGCTACCCGCGACTTCGCACACGATTTTCCCGAATTTTCCACTTTTTAAGTGTATTTTCCAAAAAAAAAAAAAATTCGTACAAATTTTATTTTGACAACTACAAACACAAGCCAAATCGGTCGAGCCGTTCTCAAGTGATGATTTTTCATACATGCGGCAATTGATTTTTATATATATAGATGAGCTTTTTTTTTTGTTAAAATATCCGTTAAAATTAATTTTACTCACAACTTTGCTGGCGCAGTTAATGTCGGTTTTGATGAAAACTTTACTGAGCGAGAGCCAGATAAAAAAAGCCGCGATTTTTTCAAAACCTATTTTGAAAAATGATTGTGGAACATGGTATGAGAGAAATATTATAGATTACATCGCTTGACAACGGAGATGATTAATGTCTTTGGAACATGAAAATAATGGTAGAAAACGTGTCTTATATTAATAGTGTATCAAATTTCATCAAAATCAGTACGGTCGTTCTCGAACAATGTTTGTACAGACCGATAGACAAAAAGTTTGCAACATATCTCCCCATTTCGTTGTACAAAATTCTCAGAAACTTTAAAAAACCAAAAGTAAACCATATTACAGGCATACTATTTTATATTACAATGTTTTTTTCTTTTGTATTCTTAAATTCCGGTAAATATATCAAGCAAACGCATCATTTATTTGTTTAACAGAAATCTGTGTAAGTTTCTTTGTTTTTGCCACACGCGTAAGAACAATAACCACAATAATAATGAAATTTGTTCCGGTGATAGTAGTGGCAACTCGTGGCCGATAGCGAAAACTAAATCGACGACAATAATAACATTTATCTCGCTTGCCACTTCCTGTTCACGTATGAAAATAGATCATTGGCGGCGGTAAAAATAGAGATTTAACTGTGCCTAAAACAATTAAATATTTCAGAAATCATTGAATTTAGCCTTGTACTTTATAACATGGAAAATTCTAAAATTCAGGTCGTCCTTCTGAACCGTAATACTACTTAAAATTTTGTGCTCCAGGGAATCAACATTATGTGTCCTTTCCAATTTTTAACTCAAAATGCAAAACACATGCAGAAGCTCAATACTTTTCTTCCACTCGAATAACAGTGAAAATTTTTATGAAGTTTCCATTTGTGAATCGCTGCTGAAACGAAATGAAATCGATCCATTTTTGAAACGAATGATTAATAGCGATGAAAAGTGGATCACGTGCGACAATAATGTACAAAAAAGGTCGTGGTCGAAATCCGAAGAAATTTCACAAACAGTTGCAAAACCCATATTGACGCCAAGAAAGGTGATGCTGAGTGTTAGAAGGGATTGGACTAGAATTGTTTATCAAGAGTTGCTCAAACCTCACCAAACCATTAATTCGACTCTCTACTGTCAACAAGCAATGCGATTAAAGCAGGCGATTCAAAATAAACGGCCAGAATTGATCAATAGGAAATGTGTTGTCTACCATATCACGACAACGCTGGACCACACACTTTAGTGACTCGGGAAAATCTGAGAGAGTTTGACTGGGAAGTTTTGATGCATCCACCGTATAGCACGGATCTTGCCCCGTTCGACTACCATTTGTTTCGGTCTCTGCAGAACTCTCTCAATGGTGTAAGACTGGCTTCAAAAGAGGCTTGTAAAAATCACTTGGTTCATTTTTTCGCCCAGACATCTCAGAAGTTCCACAGTGACGGAATTATGGTTTTACCAAAAAAGTGTCAAAAGGTCGTCGATCAAAACAACACAATATATATCATTGATTAGTGTTTGAAATTTATTATTATTGATCCCTTATCAATACCATCAAACCATAAATAGCAAGCGAGTGTTGACCTGGTTTTAATGTTGACAAAAAAAATCGACATACAAACAGAAGTCTCATTATAAAGGTTTCGATTTTTATTCATTTGATACAGAACCCTAAAAAGTCGACGGATATTCGTTATTGACTAAAATTTTATTATAGTCAAACATATCATCAACACAGATACTTTTTAGCAAATGCATATTTTCACTGAGAACACGTAGATTTCTCGCTGTGAGCACCTTGGCACTATATACTGATAAAGGTTCAAGGCCGACAAGACTGGTTGCAATTAAAATTTCTAATTGTTTTGTCAAAAAGAATTAACAAACAAATGTTTTGATCTGCGCGCCACTGAACTGGATTATACCAAGGAAGGGCATGTCTTGATATCAATATCAATGTTTTAGCTAATGTTACGTATGCATACGTAATTAATCACACAAATTACCTACTAATTACAAAGAAATGAATTAGTTATATATTTATTAATTAGAAATAATGTTGACGTTGATAATGATAATGAACAGATAACAAAACTGAAATAGAAAATATAATTTCCCTACAAAAATTCTAACGATTCTTGATACACGAGAGAGTTTTTAAGAGGGTGGCAAACAGGAATCTTCTCATTGCAACTCATTTGCAACTATCAGTCTTGTGATCAACAATATCTTTGCACAAATAATTTAATTCATCTTTAAAGTTCAATTCCAAAATATGTAATAATAGAAATTAGTTTCATGGGTAATTGGAATAAAAAATCAATTTAAACAATTATTGATTGCAACGTTTCGTCTTTATTAAATTAAGACTTTTTCAAGCTCTCAGCATGTTTAAATTATAATAAAACTTTGATATAAAAGGCAATTTTGCATTACAAAGATCAAAATTGAAAATTGTAGAAAATAATAATAATTAATTTTCTACAATTTTCAATTTTGATCTTTGTAATGCAAAATTGCCTTTTATATCAAAGTTTTATTATAATTTAAACATGCTGAGAGCTTGAAAAAGTCTTAATTTAATAAAGACGAAACGTTGCAATCAATAATTGTTTAAATTGATTTTTTATTCCAATTACCCATGAAACTAATTTCAAATAATTTAATGTCAAACACATCAATATAGCATGAAGAATAGTTCTTACTGTACCAGTTACAGTTGCATCTGGAGAAAGATCTTTTTCGAAGTGAAAACTGTTTAAGAGTTATTTAAGATCAACTATATACATCGGTCATCAACTAAGATTGAATAGTTGATTCATTATTTCGGCGGTATTTTTAGTTGTACACCTCCAATGGCGGACCTGATGACGTGAACACTGTCAAATTTAGTAATATTTTTTGAAAGACTATATATTTTCTTTAAGGGCGTATTCTCATGTGACCACTCCGAAAAATCGATTTTTTTTTTCATATTTCAATAGTAAAACCTATCGTAAATATGCTGTGAAAAATAGACACCGAAATTCCTAGTTGTAAATAAATTACAATTTATAGTCGCCGACGAGCCGTATAAGCGTCTTGTTGGCTCTTGAAACTTTAAACGCATTTATCTGGAAACATTATTTTCTAAAACTGTCATGGTCCTAAAAAAAAAGTATTCAACCGATTGCTTTGAAATTTATATATGTTCTTCTACTCATTAATGGTTATCGTCCGTACCAAAATTGCTTATTTTCGAAAATATTTTCTTATTTTTTTTAAACGATTTTTAACAAAGAAATTAACAAAAACAAACTGTTTTTCTACAGTCCGCCATTTTTTTTTTAATGAAATTGATTAATTTTGGTAGGGACGATAGCGACATCCCTATTGAACAATAATCCATTCGATTTTTTTATTTCAGACAACATGAACAGCCGCTATTACCATGACCAGTGACTTGCTTTTTTTTAGTGTCTAATTTAATTAATATATATATATATATATATATATATATATATATAAAAATGTAAAATAAGAAAAAAAAATGTTTTTTATACAGTTAAGGATACAAACAAAAACATATACAAAAATTAAAACGATTTAATGTTATTGTCGTCTAAAAAAAAAAATTCCCTAAAAAGAGGTAAAATTTATGCGTTCACATGAGAATACCCCCTTAAATGTAATATGAAACTCAGTAGATACCCAAACTAACGGTTGGTTATTTTTATTTTCTTGCACATTCCCTATAAAATAGAATATGAAAAACAACACTATAACGCTCGTTTTCGTATAATGCCACATACCAGCTCGTCGATAAGAATATAGTTCATTATATCCTAGAATCTAGATATATATAATAGTAGGCTACGTTTCTAGTTAGTGATAACATACATCACGTACCTCCTATAAAACAGCTGGTTTCCACACAATTTTCAGAATTTTTGGACAGTTCAATTTTGGGCAGTTTTATTATTATTTGTAGGCTACGTTGGGTTTTCATACTTTTACTATGGAGAGGGTTAGTACGACCACGTTTATTTTACTTCATTAATTTACTATCGGTATGCAGCTGCAGGCATAAAAAGCAGCTATTTTTTAGGAGGATGTGCAAATACAACTCTTTCGTTGTAAACAGATAAAAAAAAACCGCCACAAAATTAATTCTGTAATAAAAATGAAAAATAAATAAAACGTCTGTTTTTTTTGCTGAAAAATTTAAATAATGCAATCGCATTTTTCAGATGAAACAATAAAACTGAAACTATGCGAATAACATAAATAATCGATTTTTCATTGATAGTGTTTTTACGTGGTACTGGTGTAATATTTAGTTAACCAATAAACAGCAAGTATTTTTATTGAATGAATGATCGTTGGCAATGTGTAAATAAACATACAGGATGTAAAATATTTTAACAATACCGTGAAAATGTCAACAGCGTCTTTATACAGTCACATTTTAAACAGGTTTCCACATTGAAAAAAATGTCACCTCTTTGCAAATTTATTGACTTTTCTGTCAATCAACTGTTAACCAAGATCACAAAGCAAGAAGGTTTATAATAACAAATAAATAAAAACAGTTGAAAACTCTACAAAAATTATTATTAAACTATTCTCGACAATCATTTCCAACAATAAACCAATCCTCAAGAATATAAAACATACATATCTTAATTTGAAAGTACGTCCTGTCTGTCCTATGTAAATGGCATCACAATCCGAGCAATGAATTTCGTAAATTCCACTATGTTCTAATTACTAATTTATCCCTTTTTTTATTGTTGACAAGCATTTTATGGTTTATGTTACATCTTCGCAGTGGCTTAACTACTGACAGGCTGGGTTTGCCGGCTTTCCGGGACCCGCGTAGTTCGTGGTCAGATTCTTCACTGAGGAAATTTGAAAAGTGTTATTTGTATAAATAATATGATTTTCAGAAATAATTAGTTAATTTGTGCTGGTCAAAAATTCAGTATTTATTTATATCTTTGACATCAACAAATTGCAAAAAGCGTAACAGATTCACAGACTCACAGACAAAGCGAGTGTATAAACGCGCTTCCGACTATCAAAATGTTTAAAAAAGGGAGAAAATAATTAATGTTCTCTTCGTTTTACAGTCACCTTCCCTAACCTACATTCAATAAAAAGTTGGCGGAATTCTCTATTATCGTCAAAGTGATTTGTCTACCTGTTATTTTTGATCCCGAATCGCCAAGATTAATAATTTAAGTAGAATTCAAGCATATATATTACATAGATTCTCTTGTATACAATATTTTCTGTAAAGATTACCTGTTGTATGGTTCCACATTGCGTAAGAGTTGTGAGGGTACAAGAAAGAAAAATCCATGCCAGTCGTACAAAATGTTCAAAAATTATTATCGAAATGTCGGTCTATGCTATTTTGCATTGTGACCATAGATATATGTTCAAGGATTCCATGTAGTATATAAAATACACTATTCTTGACAGGTTTTAACTTTGGATTGCTTACTTATAGTAAAGATTGAAAAAGAAGTCGCTAAGTAAATATTATTCTTTACTTAACTTTGTATGGCAAAATAAATGACTATATTATACTACAGTATTTAATAAGTAATGAATAATACTGTTATATAATGTTTTTTATTAAAGTATATATATATGAATGAAATAAAGATTACTAGATATTTCATTGTAGAAAATTATCTTGAATGAAATATTCTTACATGACATAGGCGACAAGGATTAGACAAAAGAAAGTCACAGTATTATGGCATGTTAAAATTGCACGTTTATTTCAAATGAATTATGAAATCCATGATGACGTATAATCTGATTCGAACGGTCCAGTCATCAGACGTCATTAAGGTAAAGCATGTTTCATTATAAAAAACTCTGATAAGGGAATGACCGAGTTTGGTTCGGAAGGGTTAAATAAATAACTTATGCGTAAAAAATAGAAAATTATATTATTATTTAAAAATAATCAATTTAAACTTATAGCGCTATCTATGCATCTGTATCAGTCAGAAAATGAATATTCTCAGAGATGAGATCTAGCTAGATTGATTTTTGCCCGACCTCTATTAAAGCCAATTCAGACTAGCCGTTCTCGGTTAGGATTCACCGGTCTGGTTGGGAGCTCGACCAATCAGGGCGTAGTCGTTCCCGATTGCGGTTCGGTTCGAGCGTTTAGGTTCAGCTCTAATTTCAACCGGACCGTTCGCAACCGTAGCCAATGAGAACGCTTGCTGGAGTCACGTGACTAGCCAGCTGTTTAACTACACATCAAACGTTAAATCATATTTCGAAATTGCGCATGCGCATCGAGAATAATCGTAGAACCGAATCGGGATAGTGTGAGCAGCCTAGATTAATCAAAAACCGAACCGGACCGGTGAATCGTAACCGAGAACGGCTAGTCTGAATTGGCTTTTAAGCAACTACTGTCAAAAATTTATTATGTTATTTATTTTATGTAAGTTTTCACATCTCATTTTTATGAAACGGTTCAGTTTTGAATGTCTAATTATTCGAATAAATATATTTTCGAATATTTGAGTACTCAATTAGTCGAGTAGCTTTCTAGCCCTAAACATTATACTGTATATGTAGTAGAAAATTTATGATATAGGATACAGTATACTTTAACGGAATATGTTCGGGTACAAATTATATTTTTTACGGATTTGTTTATTTAAGATTGTTTGTTAGACAAATGCAAAGCTTGTGATCTGGTCGACAGTTTAATAACGACGAAGTTTCACTCAAAAAATCACAATTGGTGAGCAGCTGTATCACATACAGTTGGCATCAATTTTGATCATTCTGCAAATCCGCGTTTTTTTCCTCTTTCTCAATAATGTATTGAAAAAAATTGGCAAAGAAAATCATAAAACTAATATGTACTTCGATCTTTTAACAATGTTGAATGCTTGCATTTATGTTGTGCAGTAATAGTTTAATTTCGTGTGAAAATTCATATAATTTGTAAGGTCGTCTAAATTTGGAACGCTGCCCGGTCAATACGAACTGTCAACGGTTTATCGCAAGATTGACAACATACAAATTTAATGAGTGCAACAAGAAGACCTGAACTGTGAATGGTCTTAGTAGTCCGAAAAGACTTTACTGAGTTAAAAAAAAATCAAGAAAAAGTATTAACAAAATCCGTAACGCGAGAAAAGAAAGCAAATCAATCACCAATCTCTAATTATTTTTATTAGAGTGTAACCAGTCTGTAATACTTATAGCTGTTAGTCTATTTTAGAATATTTGGTTGTTTTGAGTTTAACTGTACCTAATCGTCAGTCAGACGAAACCGGGTAGTGCAGCTCAAAAAAATAATTTAATTATAAAAAAAAAATTGCGACATCATTTTCAGATTCGCGAGTGTAAGTTACGTATAAAATAATGCATACGTCAAAGTAAAAAGATGCGGCTTCTACAGAAGCAGACAGGCAGGCTGGCAAGTTCGCTGCATGAGTAAAGTATCTCTGTACAGGTGAATTCCGTTTTATGAACTGTTATTGAAACCGAATAGCAGTAACCCCTGTAGTTCCTTATTTAGGTTTTAGGCTTTACGGGTACGGCGCTTCTTAATCTCTAAATGTACATTGATATATGGAAGGCTAATTTCTCTTAATTCATATTTAAAAAATAATTAGCTCTTTTTTAGTCTTTGATACTGAAAGTGCACTGTGATACAATAAAGGATATATTTATAACGATAAGGATATTTATAGGTGTCTTTAGTATATTAGAGTGGAGTAGATAGGTCAGGAAAATTTACTTTGAAGAGAGATTTACCAGATGTGTATACTTATAACAAACGGACTAGTGACAGATTTCACAATAGGGCTTAGATTTAGGTTAGAGGGAGAATAGAAAGATAAGTTGTTCTTATATTTTTACCCGACTGCCAAGAAGGGTTATGTTCTTTCCGCGTATTTATGTATGTAATATTCTTTATTACCTCGTATCATCCAGACCGCCGAACGGATTTCTAAAATTAAGAATCGTTGGATTTGTCTCGGCAACTCAAATGGCGGATTATAGGTGCCATAATGTGTGGTACGGAAGTTTTTTTTTTTCTCCAATTTAATCCAATAGGGTATAAAAATGAAGAATATTGAAAGGTGATTACAAAAATATATACAACTTATATGTTTAAATGTAATTTTTCAGTTATTTACTTAAATTTATTTATAACAGATGCAAACTGTTCTTCGGAGATGCTAATCGACCAAAACTAAAAATCTAATGTTAAAAAAATGTCGATAAAAAAGTATTTAAAGAAAATCAAAAAACCCGACTGCGTAAAAAGAGAACAGAAAAGATAGAAACAAGATCAAATGATAATATGCAGTCGGGAGCATACATGTAGTAACTGCAAAAATAAAATGAACATATTGTACACCTGATGTATCCGACTGCATATAATTATCATGTGATCTTGTTTCTATCTTTTCTGTTCTCTTCAGACATATGTCACCTGATTTACTCTACGCTAAGTACCACTGCTTAAGAGACGAAACTGCTAGTGTTTACTCCTTTAGTCAGATACTATGATCGGTGTATCTTACTCTTGTGTACAAACGCAATGGTGTAAAAAGTAACACTTTTTAAACTAGACTACGATACCAAACATAACTTATATATCATTCAAGGTTGTGCACTTTGACTGAGCAGCGCTACCCATCATACAAAATGAAGTACAATAGTGAAGGGTGAGGATTCCATAATTATGCATATTCCAAGGCCTTAACAAGCGACGAAAGCGCAGTATATATCGTGAATAAAAATGGCAGTAGAGAGTTATTTCGTATTTATTTGGATACAATAATTAATTGTGTAGGTTTCTCATTAATTCAAATATAAAATTTCATGAAAAAGTAATTGTTTTAAGAACATATTAGGAAAGTTGTACTTTTTTTGCTTAAGTATAAATATTATTTGAAACTCGCCTAATATTGGAAGGTTTAACAGTAATTAATTTTCTTATATTTTTATATATATAAAATTCTAATAAGTTAGTTCCCTCAATTCGTTCCTACTTTTCAACAGAGCGGCGCCATCGACAATACGCAATTGCAGTATAGGGATGTCATTCCCGGGTGATGTCGGGTAAATACATTTAAAAATAAAAGTATGTGTCTGTAAGTTGTGATGCTAAACTACTGAATTCTTTAGTGAGATAGCCTATATAATATACATTATGACGCTACGAAACAAGGACAATAATCAGGAAGCGAAAATAACGGCTTTTTAGTACAAGCAACATTGTTTCAGATACAAACATCTATAATAATATATAACTTACAAAAAAAAATACGTAAGACGCCTTGCAGATGTAAAACATTACAAAGATATTCACTAGTAAAATGCCCACACACTAACGCACGTAAAGTAGCGTGTGTGTAGTGTAGTAGAGAGGAAAGCTCACATTATAGGTATTGAGAGGGGAGCGCCAAGTCGGAAAAAGTCGACGACACGCAAGGCTGGTCGCAACATGCGAAATCTAAACATGTTCACCCCTATCCCAGTACGCTATTAAACATTAACACCTAAAGAAATAGGGAAGAATATATCTGACAAACTTTACATCATTTCCGTGACACACTTCCATAACATTTCACTGATTTACTTCAGTAGAAATTTGGGAGACGCAAATCAAGGTGTTATCACATCAAAAGTTTAATGTTTACAAAAATTTCTGGTCGCAAAAATTTGTCGTCTTTGGAAATGGCCCGTCTAGCTCAAACGAAAATTTGGTCTACAGGTACTTACTACTACTACTACCACCCTATTAAGCCTAACGTATCAAGTCAATTGTCTTCATGGCAGAGTATTTTGATGGGATTTGAGTAAGCAAACTCATAGTGTAGCTGTCGTGTACAGAAGCCACCTGCAGTGCCGTGTGTTTTACGCTATCTATAGCTGTGGCTCTAAAAAGTATTTTAACTACAGTTCCAATTTTTTTACTATCGAACTATCAAATGATGTAAAAAATTCATTCCGAAAAAGTGTCCGTTTGTTCGTATGTTCAAATGTCTGGCTGACACAGTGATCGAAAAAAAATCTCAAAAAAAGATATTTATTGAGAAAATATGAACATTTTATATTATACAACATGGCAGCACCACAAAGCTGCATTTGGAAACCAATCAACCTAGAAACATTAAATTTAGTAGATATGCAGTTTTCGCGATTTACAAAATATAAGCTTCGGCAAATTCAGTTCAGTAATTTCTAAAATAAGCGTCTAAATTTAATTGTATGTAACAGTGCATAATCTGATTTGGAATTTAGCCGATGTTACCGTGTGTACTTACCATACCCTTGTCCAGAGCTATGCGATGAGAAAATTGCGCCAAGGCATAGCATTAATTTGGTGCCCTTCTGAAATAAGATATAAAATTAGATGTACTTGTTAGAATATGTCGAAGCAGCTTCTGACGCCCTTCTAAAACAGGCATCTGGAGCCTAAATCCCTTTCGCATGACTCTACCTGTACATGATTTTTGAACTGATAACTTATTAGCACGATTAGGGTTCAATCTTATATATTTGTCTTTTTTATGGTAACAGCTCGTTGATTCTGGTTGGCTACTGTCATAGATAAAGACTTAGAACTTTTGATTAAGAGATACACCATGTTAAAAAATTAACCAAGGAATTACTTCAAAAAAAGAGACGGAAATATTCCGCTCTTCTTTGCCTTCCATAACCTCACATTAAGTAAATATACAATGCTTGATATAATGATATGATTTAAAGTTTTGAAATGTGGGCGGGCTTGATATTGCTGCGCAGATAACCGCATTTCATATTCTGCACAGGTTTATATACACCCGTATTGTCTTAGGCAGGTAATGCTAAAAACATGGCAGTCCGTTCTCCTTCTCTCTATATTCTATCTATAGCCTCCTTGGCCGGGATATTACAATCGACACGAATTCAAGTTGTTTGGGAACTACTATTCGTATATTATAGGTACAGCACATTACAGTAGAGTTTATGCCGTTGCTATAATATTATGTATGTGTACTTTTTGTATGCATGTATTTATGAAATCAAGGTTTTCCTTGGAATTACACAAACGCACTATCGCTCTTTAAATGTTTATGTCTGTTGTCTGTGTACATGATCTACGTCTGTGTTTGTAGATATATAAATGATACGCACCTGGCACAGGGGTGTACGCTATTTATCACTTAAAAAAAAAGTAGCAGTATATGTATCTAGGTAGTGGTGAAGTGATTTTACAGCATGGTGAAAAAAGCGCAACACGTTTTAACAGTCACACGACATCTATACGATATCTATAATACTATGTTTTTTGTACACACCTCCTATAAAATAGCTGATTTTCACATCATAATAAGTAATCTTTAATATGTTTGACATCTGTATGTCTAGCAATTTGCAATCTATATCTGTTCCTCTCAGGGTCGGATTGGGTCGGAAGGGCCCGAGTGGCTTCCCACAAGTCTGGGGCCCGAGACTGGATAATGGTAGATGGTATATTTTTCTATTTCATTTCTCTCTAATGTATGAACGAACTATCTGATCCAATTTACATTTAGGTCGCAAGAGCTGGGACCTAGCCTACATGGGCCTCCTATCCTACCTAACGCCTGGCTTTCGACAAGCCCCGCAAACCTATAACCGTTACAGCGTTTTCGGTACGGGTTAATTTTAATCATTTGAGCTGAAATTTTTCGAGAATCATTTTTTCAATGTAAAGAACCATTTTAAAGGTTAGCATGTGACAATTTCCAACTTGTCAAAATAAGGGCCAATCTATTATTAGACTGGCCCTTATTTGTATAAGCCATTTTTTTTCAATTTTTTTGAGTTGCTACCCCCTGAAATGGTTCTATATACTGAAAAAATGATTAGCTTGAAATTTCAGCTTAATTTATACAGTTCAACCCGTGCCGAAAACGCAGAGAACTTTGAAAATACGTTACGTAGAAAGCAAATTCCGAAACTACTTAACTTTGTGCTTAGGGTATAAAAAATTAACTTTTCCTGTGGATCTGGACAAATCAATTTTCCTCTTAAACACATCTTAGGACTTCTTTAAGATAGAAATTGGTTGGTGTTAAGTCATAGACAAAGTTACGCACTCGCACTACGGAACGTAATGCTCCGTGTGGGGCCCGCGCAGGCTGTGGCCCGGCTATATGGCCAGTCCAACGCTGGTTCCTCTTATAATGTTAAATAATAATTGACAGGTTGCTTCTGAAAATTACTATTGGATTAGTAAGATCCCATTTATTTGTTTTAGTTCATAGCACTCAGCAGTATAGTGTTAAATTAGTCATTTTACTAATGCTATTCAGGCATGAAAAGCGGTCATAGGTCATATGTGTAAATGTGATAAAAAAGTGATTAGCGCAAAAAATATATTAGGTAACATTAATTAATGCTAATTTTTAACATTATTAAAAGAAAAACAATGACAAAAACATAAAGAGAATACTCAAATCTTCAAGAAAATATAGCAACCGTTTATATTCTTATAGATCTGAGGAAGTTTTATTCCTGTATGAGAAATTTTGTCCGAGGACTTTTCCATACAAGAGTAAACCTCTCTCGAATTTTCTAGGGAGAAGTAATAAGTTTGTTTCATATTAATAGATACTAAACGCGTATCATTATACAAAATTTTATTAAAATCGGTAAAATACCTTTTCGAGAAAAAAATAGAATTCAGTTTTTAACTTGTTTTATCAAGTTTTGAAGGTTCAGTCTCTCACATTTGAGCTACCTCGTGGTGCGAATCACCCTGAATGCATTTATGTAAAATCCATCCAGTGGCTTAAGCTCTTTGTGGGACATATCAAAAAAGGAAAATACTTTTGGGTTCAAGGAACTCAAAAAACTCAGTCGAGTTATTAAGTTATTAAAATGAAATTTCTCGTTGAAGTTATATAAATTTAAAAAAAAAATGGATTTCTTTCATCCGGCGCTGTTTATTAGCTTTAAATGTAGTGGGAAATATAAATATCCTTGATCTCTAAATGTACAGAGCATTAAAAATGAATTTAATAGAACATCCGACATCAAATTTACGTCAAAAAAGTAACATTAATTTTGTTAACATAACCAAACAGAACATGCCGAGATCACAGAAATAAAAACATTTATTTTCTATTCTCATATATTTATTTTTTACCAAATAATTTACTAACTGTGCAAACTATATCTTTGACTAAAGTCAAAACCACCTATGTGGATTTTCCAAGAAAACGTCTGGATTTTCGAAATCAGAAATATTTAATAACGGGATTCTATTCTATTCTATAGTCATACTGCCTGTGTAAGTAAATACATTATATTGTGGGCAGGGTTTTGGCACTGCGACCTGATTTTTGTAAGCATAATACTACCAGAATAACAAGTATAAAACATGTCTGTTCGATGGCCGAGGGGGCAAAACACATGCGTTGAAAGCGAAAGGTTGCTGATTTGATCCAGGACAACGCCAGTATCGTTTTTTTACAGCGTTTTAGGGTTTTCCATAGTAGTTTGACTCGCACTTGGCCAGTTGTTTGTTGTTTTGTTTTCATTCTGATACGAACCACTAAATATGACATAAGTGGATTTGCTTTTTGGTCACAGATTTATAAGTAACTTAACTAGTGTTAACCTACACTGCAGCTGAAAAAAGTTGGTCAGTGTAATAAATATCTACAAACAAAATAAACTTTGCAATTCTTTTGTATAACCTTGTGAAAACATTGTACATGGCAAATTTTGTTATATTGCCATTATTTATGATTATTTACGTAAAGAAGTTAAAAACAGTTATTTCAGCAGGTGGATACTTTTGAAATATAGGTACATGCATACCGAGTGTTTCATTCAGAGGCAAATTTAGAAGTCATTTCAGAACAGAGCAGTATTGTGCAAAGTTAGCATGATTTGCTAATTCGGTCAATTTTAGCAAATTTCGTTCTCTTCACATTTTTTACATTTAGAATATCATATAACATTACTGAAGTAAAATTATTAGAGATGCGCCGAATATTCGTTTGGTATTCGGTATTCGGTGTATTCGGTGTCTTTTCCACTATTTGTATTCGGCCGAATTATTCGCTTTTGTTGCCGAATATATTCGGTTCAAGCATTTCTATTTTTTTGGTTCATGTAGCCAAGGTGTAGAACTAAAAGACAAAACTTCTTATGTAAGATTAAATATATTTATTAGAATAATAATAAGAGAAAATATATTTATTTCCTAACCTATAGTCAGTATAGTTAACATTTATTTTAAATCTTAAATCAACATTTAATTTCAAACTCAAAACAATATTTATTTTTAAGCTTTAAATCAACATTTATTTTTAAACTTAATATCGACATTTTTTGAAATGTCAATCAAATCTACATTTATTTTTTAAAACTTATATCAGGTTGTTTACGCGGCAAAACAATGAAATGGTAAACCGAATAATTCCGCCAAATATTCGGTTCGTTAAAGGTTAAACCGAATAATATTCGGTATTCGGTTATTCGGTGAAACCACTATTCGGCGCATCTCTAAAAATTATGCGCTATTCAAAGGAGGATTAAATATATCTTTACCCTGCATTTATTGAATCACTAATGGTCGGACGCAACCTTGGATATTCTGTCATAGCTGCCATACACTGGCAAAAAAATGCTTTTTACGGAAATTATTATTTAGGTTATAAACCACGGCAAATTTAGCATTACTATAGTGACATTTGTTCTGAAATGGTCCACAGTTCTTTTACATCGCCCCCCCTTAAAGCAAATTGTTAAATTTCATTTTTATTTTGAAGTCTGTATAAAATATCTATTTATCTTCTAATTTGTTGTTATCGGGAATCTTTATAGTTACTTTCAAAGTAAAAAAAAAGTTGACCATAGGTAAGTGGTCAGAAAACGCTAGATACCTGTGGTCGACTATACTATAAGCATGAATGTGGCATCAATAATAATTTATTGTTTATGTAAAATGATTCCAAAAGAATTCGAATGTATTTAAATGTTGTTGAAATCTGACATATAACAGCGCTACGACGCAAGGTGATATAATAAGATATAATTTCATATTTTCAATTAATTTCATTGTAGCTCAACCAATTGGAACGAGTTCGAGTTCCTGAGATTGTTAATTTCAATAAAAAAATAGGTAAAAAACTTTTACGTTTATTGGTTTTATTTTAAATTATCAGATGTACCAAAAACTGGGAAATAATCTGGAACTTTTAATAGACTAAAATAAAAACGTGGGGCGTATTTGAAATATTTTTTATTGGAGAGCTTGGATATACATTTTTTAGACAAATCGTTATTATTTAATTATACAGTTGTCATGCAGGTTGTTATATGCCCAACGTTTTTATTTTAATCTGTTAAAAGTCCCAGTTTATTTTCTAGTTTCTGGTATAGCTGATAATTTAAAATAAAACCATTTAACCAAGGACGTACCCAGCGAGGGGCAGGGGGGGCAGCTGCCCCCCCTGGAATCAAAAAATAAGTCGTTATTAGTGTATTTGCCATATGTCAACATACACTATTGGCGTCGGTCGGATGGCGGGACCTAGGGGTCGGACCAAAATTTCTCGACGTTTCATAACCTCCTAAGCACTTTGGCACCATTTTTAAAAATGTTTATATATATATATATATGTGTACGCGCGATAACTTTCGAAAGAGTTAATTGATTTCAACGAAATTTGGGCCACATGTTGAAATCCATCACCGCAAGAAGCCTATTTAAAATGGGCCTAATCGGGCTATTTTAAGGGTAGTTTTTAGGGGTTGAAAACTGTTTTTGGGCCCCAAAATACCGAAAAAATTCTCCGAATCGTTTCAAAATTGAAATTTAACCCTTTGGTAGTGATTAAAAAGTTTCCCCACAATTTTAATCAAATCGGCCCGACAGGACCGGATTTACAAATTTTATGAAAACACTAGTTTGCAGATAGTGACTTATTTATTGAAGGGTGTATTTAATTTGGTGTAGACGTTAGATTGATAATAATATTACAATTAAGGAAAAAATGTTATTTTAAGGGGTGTATTAAGGGGTTAAATTTTTTATTTTGCCCAAAAACAAACTTAATTTCACATAATAAAAGTATAAAACCACACGGCCCTATACAAGCAAATACACTATATTGTCGGCAGGGTTTTGGCACTGCGACCCGGGTTTTTAAATTTTGTTGCTGGAATTTTTACAATTCGTGAAATAACTTTACTTCTACAAATCCAAGAAAAATGATACTATTATAAGACATGTAACTAGAATTTTTTTTTCAAGCGAATAATTGTAATAACTTAGTTGATAAAGCACTGCTATAATTATACATAATTTTCTTAATATTTTGGTTTCATTCACCTTTTCCGTGATAAAATGTTACAACCTGAACGACCATGGCTTGCCCCCCTGCCCCTAGTTTTGATCCTGGGTACGCCCTTGCATTTAACTTTAATGTTTTTTACCTATTTTTATTTTCTAGTTTTTAGTTTGATTACGAAGCCCCGATCGGCTAGTTATCACAATATTGTATTGTCGTCGAAACTACAGATGTGTACAAAATTTTAACTCAATCGGTTAACGCGAAGTAGATGAAAATTCAAAATTTGCACCCGGACAATGCCGAACCAATCAGCTTATAGTTACCATAATATTGTATTGTCTTCGTAACTACATATTATGTGTGTAAAATTTCAACTCAATCGATTAACGGGAAGTAGGTAAAAAAACTGTCACAAGATTTGAAACAAAGATAGTTATAAACAAAATATATACGAGGTCAAGCTAAATAAAACCGTATATTTTTACATTGGAATGCGTACTACATTCCAGGTTCCCCTGAGGGAAATTTCATTGTAAATATATCTAACTTTATTGTATCACTGTTCGTATTTTATATATTTATATATAAAATTATGACTCGCGACACGTATTCACAATATTCTTTCCCCTGAAAGTTGCGTATTTGCCCACTGCACTGAAAGATATTTTCTATTTTTAACGGCGTTAAAACGGGAAAATGCCGTAATCCGAAATCAGATCGTTTTTTTCGGATGTGACACAATTCAACTTTAGTGTGATTAAAGGCTACAGTTCTTATTACACTGTCGCTATATAATTGCGTCACAAATAAAGTCCTCCCAATGTCAGGACACTTTTCGTAATATTATGTTAAACACAATAAATAGTTAATGTGCTAGAAACGTTTAAAAATAATATATATATAAACATTAACGAAAGTTTAAAGTTCGATGCATTTAATTTATTTTTAAAATAAATAAATTAGCGTATTCATATTTTATTTAAATGAGAAAATATATATATATATATATATATATATATATATATATATATATATATATATTCATTGTTTAAA
Source organism: Venustoraphidia nigricollis (assembly GCA_034508555.1). Lineage (NCBI taxonomy): Eukaryota > Metazoa > Arthropoda > Insecta > Raphidioptera > Raphidiidae > Venustoraphidia > Venustoraphidia nigricollis. Next base: position 870,113 of record JAVRKA010000028.1, read on the forward strand.
CAAATTATATCTTGAGTAAACACATAAGTACTACTATTGTTTAACAAGCGATAATATTAATTTTAAAAACCAATTTCTATAAGAAAACTGACTATTGTGCTTCTTAACACAATTTAAGTAAACAGTATTAGTCCCAGAGCTCACCTTCGGATGTCCTGTGTATTGAAGACATCGGAAAATTTATGTGAATTAGCACTGGAGCGGACAAATAGGGACCCACAATTAATATTGAAGCTATGTTTTTTAACGCAGACTATGCACGTAGACGAAAAATTGACTGGGAAAAAACGAGCGAGGAAATCATCACGTCACGTCACGATATATTATTGAGTATAATACTCAGAATAATATTCCTAAACTAGACCGAGCGGCTTAGTGCGCTTACTTTGCAACTACAAATTGACTGATTTGACGGCGCCAGTATTGAAGTTTTTTCTTTTTTTTTTTGTACTATTGGCAATTTTTTATATTTCTTATTAATGAATAAAAAAAATTAATTTAATAAATTAGTTTTTCGCGTCATTAATAATTAAAAATTTTTTATTTCAATAATTTTATTATTTTTATGTACCTATACGTAATTTTTAAACATTAGTATAAAAAAAAAACTCGAGTCGCAGTGCCAAACCCTACCGACAATATACTGTGTTTGCTAGTACAGGCAGTGCACAATTTTATTATGCGAACTTAGGTTTGTTTTTGGGCAAAATAAAAAAAAATGGCCCCTTAAAAACAGTTTTTCTTAATTGCAATATTATTATCAATCGAACATCTACACCAAATTAAATACACCTTTCAGTAAATAACTCACTATGTGCAAACTATTGTTTTCAGAAAATTTGTAAATCCGGTCCTGTTGAATGGTGTCAAGTTGCTTAGAATGATGTGAAACTTTCAAGAAATTTTGGTCCGTCCCCTAGGTCCCGCTATCCGATCGACTCCAATAGTGGATGTGCCATATTATAACAAATATACTAATAAAATACGTAAGGAGCATAGCTTCTCTCCTGTGTCCACTAACTGACGCCCCTCTACTTATTTTTGTTCTGCCGTTGCGATAAGACGAACCAAGGCACCTCACGACGATATGAAAGTACTCGTTGAGATCGACATTGTCACGGCAATTTTATTTATGTAGGCGATGGCATAAGAAGACAATAAAATATGAGTGATTCTGAAGAATAAAAATAATATATTTGTGGACTCTTATTTGTCTCTGCTTCAATGGTAAATGTCAAATTGGTCTGTGCGTATTCGATACATAGGAAATCTGGCAGTGAGCTCTCCGTCTATATGTTTTAATTGTGTAATTCTCAGTGAATTATTGTTAAACGCTGCGTTGAAATAGACAAATAAATTTTGTTTAGAGAAATTATTATTTAAAAAATAAGATGTCGACATTTACGTACAAATGAAAAATTCGTGTTAGGTAAAGACATTGGTTGCCTACCTGAAATTGAAAATTTTTATTTATAAAATTGACAGAATAGCTTTTCAGTTCCAAAACTTAGCATGGGTAGACTTTTGTTTGGCAACGAAATATTCTCTCAACTTAGCAAACATGCGCTATTTATTCCAGAAATCGCGGACGCAGCTTTACATTTTCGCTTACTACACATTACCCTTTTGTCTTTACGAAATAATAGTCTGTGTAATTCGAGAAGAAGGCTATCAAATAGCGATCTTTTTTCCAGAAATCGTAAATTGGAGATACGTAGTAATGGTATTAGTGAAATCTGTTTAAAGATATAAGGTCGAGAAACGACGTTAAGGTAACTAATCTGTCAAATCATAAAATATTCTCTCGGGAAATTTCGAACTGTGGTCGCAAAATACATTTTATTACTATTTTTATTAGCTGTGATTAGCTGTCTAACGGTGATTCCTGTACCGGCCATCTTGTGAGGTTTTTCTATGTTCATACAGTTGTCTCCCTTATTCCAATTTGTAATAATTCTTCATTCCCCATTGCTATTAAATTTGGAGATTAAAAAATATAGAAAATAACGGGAAGCAGTAAATGGTATCCAAAGGATGTCGTGTTTAAAACCAAATAACGTTTGTCTGAAACGTTTACATGAAAACTTACTTTACTGGATACTTATATTTGACCGTGTCCAGACTTTCTGGACACGATGTATAAAATTTTAAATTAAAATAGTTTCTGTAGAACTAAGCTATTTAGTGTGTACGTATAGATTTGGTTTATACTGTAACTAAGTGAATTACATACCAAAATTAAAAAAATGATTGAAACTACTCATCTATTATAAATAGAAATTAAATAATAACGACAATAAATGTCATACTTATATTCTTAATCGATGTCTGAGACATTTTATTTTAATTTAAAATTAGTTTCAATGAAAATAGATCAATTCTATAATGAACATCGATTATATACATATTTATACAGGATGTTTTCGGATCAGTGCAAATAGTAGATTGTATAATATGTAAGTTACATATTGCTATGAAATAGAAATGCTCGTATCTGTCCGTCTCACACAGTTTGTTGTGCTTGGCAAATCCAAATGATTGCGACTTTTTTTCACGTCACTGCGTGCTTTTCTTCTCAATTTTAAAGTGGAGCTGGACAACTGATAATACGCAATAATCTTTAAACTAGACGCGCATGACTGATAAATCAATCAACCGATCAAGCTATCAAATAGTAATAGTGCTGTAAGGCAAATGCTTAGCATGAACACAGCCGATTCTGTGCAATTTTGATAGAACAAACAGTATGATCCCTAAAATTTTTCTCGAAAAATTATTTTTTGCATATGCTAAATCGAAATGTTTTAATGCATTTCAGATTTCTTCGAACATGTTAATCTGAAATCATGCTATTCGTTGTGTACCGCGTAATCTAAATTTGTAAATTGCAATGATGTTTCTGGTATCGAACAGTCGGTATACTCAGCTAAACACAAACAAAGCAGGTGTCACCAAATACTGTATAGCATTAAAATATAACTATTCACACTTACATAAAGGATACAAAAAGAATACGACCGTAAAGACATAATCAAGGACTGTTAAATCCACGTCTTTATTCTGTTACCAACACTATAAAAACTAATATAATGGATGCTTCTGTACGAAGCATTCGCGTTTTACTATTTAATGTACATTATTATTATATGTATGAATATTATGCAAATGTAAAATGCAAATATAACAGTTGACTGTGTATGAAAGCACTCAGTCATCTTGCAAACTGTGACGACAAAGAATGGCGTATTCTTCAAAGTGCCCATTGTCATTCACAATTTTCATCTGTAATCTCAAAGAGAAAAATGCAAACGCGGATAATGCAAATCAGAACCGTGTTGGACATTCTAGTTTAATGCAATCTTAACTAGCTAAATCCGGTTATGATTATGGTCTCAAATATACGGCAATTCTCAATTGGGTTGTTTTTTTTTTTGTCATAAATGGAAAGATTGCGTATATAAGTTTTACAGCGAAACAATTCTTTTTCGTAACAATTAAAAATACATTTTTAAATGGCTTTCTTAAGTTCGAATTAACGTCTGCATACACCACATAATATGTAAAATGTGAGTACATGTAAGTTATGTTTTGAATATATTTTAGAGGTTTTTAAAATTTAAAAAAAAGGAATATTGAAATTTTTGAAAAATAAATTCGATTCGTTCTTCTTGATATAATAATAATAATAATAATAATAATAAACGTTTATTGTACATATAAAATGCATTAATAAAAAATATCACGCATAATCGATTAAGATCACCCGCAACCTCGTATCTCTTTTGTTTCAGAGATATAGACGTGTTTAATTATTTTAATTTGTATACATTTTAAACCGCTATGACTTCTAGACGAAAAGAGATATGGACTTGCATCGAGGCTTAATTGATTTAGCGTATATTTTTTTTCGTAAGCCACGTTAATATTAAACATATCAGATGTTTTCATATCTTTTCATTTGTCACGCCACTTTCACGTTTTCATGAGTTTTGCAAAATTCCAGCTTTCGTTTATACTAAACGTACATTGTATAAAACAAGTCTCACTAAATCTGTTCCGACCAGTTGCCATATCCACTCTATCAGTTCTTGTTTACGAAATATTAGAGTTTTTACGTATTTTTCTAAAACGCCATAACTTCTAAACTACAGAAAATACATATAATCGATTCAGTGTGATTTTTTTCTATAAAATTAACATTAGTTGTATATTATGTGAACAATAGCTAACATATTTTTGAGTTTTTTAAAAAATTGGAAAAGTAGTAAGGCACGCCCATTTTACGTTATTTTATTCTTCTTCTTAATAAGAATAAAAGAAATATATTTTGAATTAAACCACAAAAAGAGATGTAAATACATTATTTTCATCATGGTTTGCTTTCAATTTTATGGATCGGTGGGCGTGACATAGTGGATCTAGTCACCCAATTATTGACTATATTTTCTAGGTCATTTCGGTAACAGCACAATTCTATATGTATAAATCCATTGAAACTGCACACTTGAGACTTTTTTATTGTAGAAAAAGCTTCCGAGAAATTGTCTAAAAAATTATTTCATAATCTATTCCAGCCAAAAAAAAAATGTGGGACGACCCAATTACCAAAATATTATTTTTCGGATACGATTGCAAAAAGTGATCATTAAAATATTGTTCATTTGTTTGTTTCAGAACGGGTTCGTTGAATGTCGACAAGAATTACGCTGTCCGAACACAGAAGGCTGTTACTATTTACTAGAGAAACCTAAAAACGGATGTTGTAGAAAATGCAAAAGTAAGTTCTTACACAATCAATATAGTATCTACAATAAGTGAAGCTCTTATATCCCAATTCGAGTTAAAGGGGGTGAATTTCCATATTTTCTTCTTCAACATGTTTAATAAAATATATACTATAGCGTTTTGGAGTTTTGGGGGGCCCTAAATAAAAAAAATCGAGACTGTGGTATCAAAATCAAATTAAATTAATTAGCATTATCACTTTAGCGTACACCAAACGCCGTAGCAACACGCGTGCAATTTGACAATAAAACAGCTACAGTGCGTGCTGTATAGACGAGAGAGTAACAGACCTATTGGTTTAATAAGCGAGAGAGAGAACCTCCTCGATACCAGAGCATGTCGATAATGCTTAATTAGTAACGAGGCTTTGATGCGAGACAAGTGTCTGGATAGGAGGATATAAAACGATATTATTATATGGTGGACTTAATGCCAGCGAATGTGGTGGAAGCAAAGGGTAATAAAGATAACTTCATGAAAAGAATTGAAAACAGATGCAAAAAAGTTTTGAGTTTGTAGCAGTCCCGTACCAAAAATATTGATCTTTGAAAACGGTGTAAACTGTAAACTAACCTGTAAAAGGGTGTTGCACAGGTTGTCTAGTTTTTGTATTATGTTTAAAAAAAAACAAAGTTATGATACCTACTTCAAAATTTAAATTTATTTCCTCGCGCTATGCTGTTCTCAATGCTGATAACGTTATGCGATACAAGTGTTCAATAATATATAATAATATAGGAAGGCAATTAATAGTTGAATAGATGTAAAAATTAATGTAATGACAAATAAGAGGTTTGACATAATATCTAATTAATATACCTTCCATTATATATTGACACATTGTGCCGCGGTGTGTCATAATGGTAGACCAGACGTTGATCAGTCTCGTTAGCGATCCAATGTACAGAAACTTGAATATCGTCGTCGAATTTAAAGATAATCGAAATAATGTTTTCAGCATTTATAAAGTTACTAGCGGCCCAGTCCGGCTTCGCCTGGGTGTGAATGCAATATATAGGATATTCAAGATGAGAATCATTATCATTAAATTCTCAACCTGTATTGAATTTGCGCGAATTCAATCGCTTTTATTTGTGAATGTTCAAAAATCGAAGAAAAATCTTATTTCTCAAAAAGAAATTAAAAAAAAAACTTGGAACGTGTTGCGGGACACCCGTTTGGAACGAAGTCCCTTTCGTATAAGACATTTTTCGTAACGCGTTTTATATAATCTAAAAACACCCGGTATAATCTAAAAACACCCGGTATAATCTAAAAACATCCGGTATAATCTAAAAACACCCGATACAATCTAAAAACAACCGGTATAATCTCAAAACACCCGGTATAATCTAAAAACACCCGGTATAATCTAAAAACACCCGGTATAATCTATAAACACCCAGTATAATCTAAAAACACCCAATATTTTCTAGCAATAAATATAGCCTCTGCTACTCAGGGTGAATGTAGCTTTCTAATGGTGAAAGAATTTTTTAAATCGGCACAGTAGTTTTTGAGTTTATTCATTATATATACACACAAAAATACAAATCTTTCCTCTTTATAATATTTAGTATAGATTATACCTATAATAGTAGTATTTTCGTTAAATGGAAACTTTCTAATTAACCGGCATTTTTTAATCTCTTAACATCTTTTCATTGCAGGTTGTATATTCAATGGTAAGGAATACGCCAGTGATTCAGAATGGTCTGATCCACGTGATCCTTGTCGAGTATACCGTTGTGAAGCCGGGGTCATAACTGACTCAAATCTTCAGTGTTACACGCCATGCGACAAACCAATTCCGCCGCAACAGGGGCAGTGCTGTCCTACATGTCCAGGTAAAATAATAATAAATCAATTTATTGCATAACCCAAAAGACCAAGATGAAACACAGCATTGATGCCGGATTGTCGGAAAATCTGATTTGGCAATGACCTTAAATTGTCACCACACATACTTCTCCATAAGAAAAGCATAATAGAATCTTAAATCGTTCCTGCTAAAAATATTTAATTGAAAGGATTTTTTCAACTACGTAGACATATTGTGTTGAACATCAATTTTTGCACAATTTTCACTTCAAAACAACATTTTCGAATTTAGCTTGAAAAGCGGTCTGTTTTATGTAAATCAATTATTTGTTTTTGTGTTAGTACAACTAACGTTTTACATAACAGTGAGTTTCACAACGACATTAGACTACTCCTGCATGTAGAAAAACTGTAAATTATCATACAATAATCACAATCTAAGGTCATTGTCAAATCAGATTTTTTGACAATGATCGTCCTCGACGAGTTCTCCAAATGGATTGGCATAATTCCTTGTCGACGTGCCACAACTGCCGTCACTTTAAAGAAGCTAATGGACACTTGGAGTACGTACGGCTCTCCAGAAGTCGTCGTCTCCATTAATGCGACAGTTTTCCGCAGTGGCCTGTTCAAACGGATGACGCTCGCCTGGGGTATAAAACATGTATTTACTACCACTTACCAACCGACAAGTAGCACAGTTGAACACTCATTGCGCAATTTGAAGAAGTCGTGAACCGTTATGGTTCAATCATTTGCTTAAGACAACCACAAAGTTAGGAACATATATCTCAAGCTTTTTACGTACTCGCATAATTTGCAAGAACAAAAATCTGAGATTATAAATTATTATTTATAGCAGTTGGTAGATTGTCCAAAGGAAAAGATAAATTATATAACATTGCATTCTTCTATGAAATGGAAGATACATTCTTTTTGACTTTGACCTACGCAAACATCATTATAATAAACGGTTTGAATTAATGGTAAAAGAAAGCGAAAACATAATGATTATTTCTGTAACTGTATGTGGGCTAAGCGGTAGCTAAAAGAAACGATTTTAGAGAACCCTCATTTCGTATTCCTTCGGTAAAAGTATACCGCCGCATCATCATCCTTTTTTAAAGAAATCAACTTTCTGAGAAATTAGTTTTAATATTCGTTTATATTCGTATGTATTTTATGACTTTTTCTGTTTAAAATATCATCTTGTTTTAAGTACCGAAAGAATAATGTTAATCTTCGATAAGCTTTCGCTTGACACCCTATATGATACCCTTGATTTTTTTTAACCATTTTCCAATTTACCTCTTGAAATTAACTCCCAGAATCAAAATTCAACTTTTTATACTTCACGTCTGTCTTTGGGCCAAATTTCAAATTCTTACGTCAAATAGTTTCAGAGAAAATCGTCTGTGACAGATCGACCGACATAAGTGTTCCATTTTGCACGGAACACTAAATATAAGAACTTTTCTGATTCTTTCTGAACTATTATTTTGCTATTCCGCGAAATCAATTTTGTTCTGTTGCTATGTCAATTAATGTGTACAACAAATTTGTCATGGTACAATGTTTTGCAATACGCTAAGATTAGGTATAAATAAAACGTCGTAAATATACATGTTAATTCGTTTGATCTTATATTTTATAAACAATTCCAACACTTATAGATCTGTTTCCTTCGTCACTAATATTCCGGGTTAACTTGGATAAATATACAAACATAATACAAGCACGTATGGTGTTTCGCGGACTACCTATTTCATTACAGTTTTGTACTAGTGTTGCTACATACTAGGAGCGGTTAAACTACGCTTATCTCTAATATTTGAAATTATTGTGAATGATGCAGCGCCATATTTATGCGATCCTTTAATTTTGAACTTTTGGTATATCGGAATTGACTAGTATTGTAATTTACGTAGCGCTGTATTAATCGAGGCTATGTGACATTTGAGATTGGTAGACATTTTTAACTTGTGTTGCGCCATGTCGATGGGGAACTTTAAAATCGACCTATTGAAACATCTTCTAAGTACGTACAGCTTCAACTAATTGCTTCTTGTTTGCGAAAACTCGCTAACTGACAATAAGATATAATTATTCTGTTACATAAACGGTCTATAATTATATAATACTAGTTGTTGTGCAGGGCTGTGAAAGCAGGATCACTAACGTCCTCTTAATAGTCGGAAAAAACAATGCGCTCTAGTGTCCATTCTTTTTTCTGTGTTAATTGAATTTTTTATAACTTGAAAGGGGGGCAGCTACCTCCTTTAGATATTCCTTTTATAATTTTGACAGACTCTAGTATTACGTTCAGATCTATATAAATTATGTTCAGTGGCTAGACTAAACCCCATCTGCTTTCTGTATATTATTTTTTCACTCAATATTACGATAAATTTATCAATTAACACTAAATAATTATTGCACCTGTTAAGAAAAACCTATTCCTATATCTAAGTCGGTCAAACTTTGTATATTTATTTTAGGTGTGCAGTTCTTCATTTGTTAATTACAACAAAAACTGCGCATATGCACTAAAATTAAATATTATTTACTGCTTTCAAATCCGCGTCCTTGCAGCTGTCGGAATTTTGTATTAACATAATCTTTTTCTTGTTTTCGTTCTTAATTTCAGTACAGTAGGTTCACTGTTTACATTGGTTCCGTTCCGTAAAATTGTGGTTCTTTGGAGATAGGTGGTCAGTGTACAGAAATCTCTGATCAATAATCCTCATATTATGGGGATGGTCAATGTCAATTAATTAACTGTGATAAGTTTATTTTTCGCAGTCTTATTTCATTTCCTATATGGTCCTTTTATTTTCAGTTTGTCACATAAATGGACAACGTGTGAGCGAAGGTCGCGATGTAACGATTCCTGAAGACCCGTGCCTGAAATGTCGTTGCGAACTTGAAAACATTCCAAACTTCAGCAGGGCCAGTTACATGACCTGTTCGAAACGTGCATGTCCGGTACTCACTTGTCCCGAAGAACGTCAAAGACGGCAACCTGGCGAATGTTGCCCGGTGTGTAGAGGTACTAGATCCTTGCTTCACGTTCCTAAAAGCTGCGTCTTCGGTCACAGGTTCCTGAAATCTGGTTCCCAGTTCAGTATCAATAAATGTACCCATTGCAAGTGTGACAACGGGACGTCCTTATGCCAGAGACCGGCGTGTCCGGTTCTTGAGTGTTTGCCGGAACATCAAAAAACTAAACCAGGAGAATGCTGTCCACATTGTCCACCAATCGAAGAGACTAAGAACTTGTGTACTTTTGGAGGTCATACATATAAGGCGAGTTATGCTTTAGAATTGTTTATATAATTTTTAAAATAATTGCTAAAACAGAAAAGAGCTTGAGAATAGCTAAAATCGAGTCGCTGTTGTTTATGTGCCTCGTTAGTCATGTATTACAAAACCTCCGTTTCCAGATTCAAATCTGAGAGCTTATAGAAGTATAATTCAAAATATTTACTACGAGTTGACTGGTGATTTTAAATAAATAAAAATTAAAAAAATACATAATAAAACCTCTCCAAAAGTAGAGTCATAATGTAATGACGTAAATGAGAGTCACACTTCTTTGTTTATAGAACGAGATGTATATAAATTATGTATCTCGTGGTTTTCTTTCAATTTAGCAGATCAGTAGATTGAAAATGCACACTTTTGGAAATTTTTGTAGTACAGAAAAATCTTTCGAGAAATTTTGTAATTTAGATTTCAACAACAAAAAAATTCGGACGACCCTATTCAACTCCTGAATAGAATAATAACAGTGGAAATATAATGAAACAAATATTTTGCTTACAATAAATAATATAACATAGTCTTTTTGTTAGGCAGGATGGTGATTCATGGCAACTAGATCCTTGCAAGTCATGCATGTGTCATCAAGGAGAGCCTCGATGCGCCATGGAGAGATGTCCAAATCAGATCATTCCTTGTCCCTTAAATTACAGGCTACAAAAGTTGCCGGGTCAATGCTGTCCAAAATGTGTTGAAAGTAAGTACCTATAAATTTACTTCGTAAATGAGTAACAACTATTTTGGATCACTTTTGTTCCTGCCAAAAAACTTCAAAGATATTAGTTTAAATTAGATGTCAAATTTTGCACGTAGCTTGGGGATCCTCAAAAACTGGTGGGATATTAGAGGAAAATAATAGATTACCTAGGTCGCGGTGTCTTTCTTCAGGCTTACTTCATATATAAATTTTCTGTCCAGAATGATTATTTTTTATAGGATGTTAAATATTATTTTTATTAAAAACTTACGACATTTTATTTTAATAGTTTTAAATTATAAAAAAACACGTGTTCTCTCTTTCTAATATATGCATGTCGTAATTATAATATCAAAAACAGCGCATTGCATTATCCATTGGTACAGTTTATAAGATATTGAAGACTTAGAAAACATTACCGTAATATATTTGTTTTAAATTTCTAGATGATGGAGTATGCACAGTGTTTGGCGATCCTCACTACAAAACATTTGATGGAAAATTTTACAGTTTTCAAGGCTCTTGTAAATATCAGTTAACAGCTGACTGTGTTGATCATACATTTTCCATCCGAGTTACAAATGATGCAAGAAATACTAAAGTGTCTGCATGGACAAAAACAATCTCAATAAAAATCAAGGAACTCAAAATTAATCTCGGTCAAAAGAAACGTGTCAAAGTTGACGGCACGAGAGTAAATATTCCTTATAAATTAAAAGGAAAAGTTGAAATCGAAAGAATTAATGACACAATAAAAGTTATAACACATATTGGTGTTGTCGTAGTTTGGGATGGTAATAGCTTTTTGGAAGTGTCTGTTCCAAGTAAATATAAAGGAAAGTTATGCGGATTGTGTGGCAACTTCAATTACGTTGTCCCAGATGACTTGATGACCCGTAAAGGGAGGATATTGGAAGATCATGAAGTCCATAGATTTGGAATGTCTTGGAGGGTTGGTGGAAAGAAAGCATGCGCTCGCCAACAAGAAGTAATGCCCAAAGAAAAATATTATTGCAAACACAATTCTAAGTGGACACATCGTCTTTGTAAACCTTTGACGGATTCGAATACATTTGGCGGTTGTGATAAAAAACTCAACCCAAATAAGTATTACAAAGCCTGCATTATGGACATGTGTGAATGTCCTAGCGGAAAATGTTTCTGCGAAGCGTTCAATGCCTATGCGCACGAGTGTGAAAGGTTAGGAGCACGATTGCCAGATTGGAGAAGATTAACACTTTGCGACAGCAATTCAACACCAGCCAAATCATTGTCGAGGATCCCCGTTTTAAGTCATTCGCCGAGACCGCCGTCTTTAAGTAATTTCAAAGGACCAACTGCAAGACAGTATCAGAAGTATGATAGATTATATGATAGACCACAGTATGACCGACCGCACAATATAAACAATAGAGGCCCGCCTCCACCGCTTAATTAGGAATTTAAATGTTACTTCAGAAAGTGACGTTCAACTAGTCAATGTTTTTGTATATGGTAAGTTTTTAAATCAATATTATGTCTTGTCTTTCCTTATGGGCTGCGCCCTACATAAAGAGAAAACTTGGAACTCGGAAAATTAATTAATAATCATTTTAACGAAACTATATGCATTGAATGCTTAAAAAATAATTCAGATATTTTGAGATAATATTAATTTTTACAATTCTGAATCGTAAAATCCTTTTAGGGTGATAGCAAATTTCAAAAAATACGATTAAAACTTTGAATTTATATTCTTTATTATTATTCAGCTAGGTATAATATTATTAAGAAATTTCTGTTGTTTAATATACTAAAAACCAAAGGGTAGTTTTGGTAAATGGCAATTTTACCCAGCAAAGTTTCCCTCTGTTTTTATTTTCACGTTTCCTCAAATTACTAGTCCATTCGTTTATATTGTCTATAGTTTTTATTGTCTTAATTGTTGTTTTTTCTATGTGTTTATTTTTTTATTTTAGTGTTTCACAGTAGCAGTAATTTATAATTATCAAGATTTTAGCAGAGCCTCACAAAACAGTATTTTCAAACTTTCTGATGGCATAGATAGAGTTTAAGCATTTTATAATATAATAAATGAATTAATTGTGATAGATGTGACAGACACATTCAGTGAGAACTCCGCGTAGAAACTGGTACAGAACCACGATTGTTTTTTTTTTTTTTTAATTTTAAACTCGTCTGCATTTTGCGCTCTAGGCGACTGATTAATTGGCTAAATGACAGCACCGACTTGGTAGACATGGTCAACCCGTACGACCATTGAAAAGGTAACAGACGCTGATAATACCATCTGCTACTATTCTGGAATCATTGAAGTCTAATAAGTCACGTTTCCATCGACGTAAAATTTATGAAGGAAATTGGTAGTAGAAATAGTTGAGCGGTTTGATCGACTTTATAGAGCTTATATGAGTGTCAAAAAATTATAGAGAATCATAACTTAATCTGTACCAGTATCTATGTGCTACTATAGAGTTCCTGGAACTGACTTCAGAATCGATATGTACTGTATTTTTGAAAACCAATTAACTAATTTTCGATGTTAAAGAATAGTAGAATAGTGTAATAATAATAATTATTGACGACAAAAAGAATTTCAAAACGTGCTTTTGATTTTTGATGCTGTTCTCGCAAGAACTCTATTGTTGTACAGTTTGCTGTTGGCCCAGCGGTACTGAAATGTTGCTGATTGGTTCCAAATGCAATATTATTTTAAAATGCACATTTTACTAATTGTTGTAAATATTTACTAATTAATATAAAATTAATTAATTTTAATATTTGAAAGTATTATATAGATTTTAATGTGTTTGTTTACAATGAAAGGCAAAATGCAAGCAGTACAATTTTATTTTAGTGATGACACAAAAACAAAAGGAGATACATAACAATTACTATTTTACAATTACTTACCAAAGAAATGGTTGCATGACTTAATAACATTTTTTCGTAGTTGAAAATGTTTTTAAAAGAAATAACCTTAAGTAAGATTGAGTAGAGGAGGAGAGTTCTAGAGTTGAGAATTATTTCCAGAAACTGTCATTTAGGAACTGTTGCTAAACTGTTACTGGTTTGGTGTTTTATTTCCGCAAGTACAAAATATTTAATTGCTCTGATATAGCAAATGCATGCCACATGAGAAAAATACGAGAATTAGACAATAACTAAAATGTTTTATTCAGGAAGCTTTTTTAAATTTGCAATCGTGACGGGAAACAACTACACGGGACAGAGATATGCGACAACGTTAAGTCTCAAAACTATCCAGAGCCAGACTAGGATTTTGAATGCCTTGAGTATTATCACTTGTACTTACGATTAACGGAAACACTGTTCTAAATTGTAATTAAAGATTAAAGATTAAAATAGAATGGGGTGGTCTCTTGGCCCAAGTGCACCACATCCTGAAAGAATTTTTGTGCTTCCTCTTTTACTGGATCTAGTCATCAAATAATCTGGATCTTCTTATGAGCTCCAGAAGATTTGCTACTAGATTATCCTGTGGAACTATTCCATCCTCATCGATGTAACCAAAGATGGTTGTTCTCCTGTATGTTAAAGCCTCACATTCGAACACGATATGGGTGGCTGTTTCATCCTCCATTTCGCAAAGTCTACATAGTGTTGATTCCTGATGTATCCCCATCACATGTAGATGTTTTCTCAAGAAAGCATGACCGGTTAAAAGCCCAATCACCTTTCTGAGTATCGGTCTGCTGAGTCTAATTAAGTCCTCAGTTAACTTTCTAAATTGTAATGTAACACTGTGTTTTTTTTTTAAATTATGTGTAACAGTAACAATTTATTACTGTAACTAAAGCAATTTTCGATTTCTGGAACGTTATCAACAAGAGATTTATCTTTTAAAACTAAGTTTTAGTGTAACGGAGCTTTCGTTAAATGCTGCAGACATCTCCAACTTTTATCTTTCTGTTTTTTCGTAGGACACAGATTTCTTCATAGTTAATAAAACTTTATGTATATATCATTTTTTTATTCAACTTGCCCTTTTTCCACACAAAAACGTAAAAACATGGTTCAACTACCAAACACATATTTAGGTATTTATTTTTTATATTTTTGTGTTAAATTTGAATTGTAACAAAATTGTATAGAAAACAAAGACGTATTTTAAAGCGTTGTATTTAAATGAACGAAATAGATAATAAAATAATTCTTATACACCTAAAATTATGATGCAACAAAAATTTTGACAAAATAAGTAGATTAAAAATTATATGAAAGTTGATTGCAGTAATTTTTTTCCAACCCCTTGAGATAACACTGCGGCTAATATTCTATAAGTAACCACGTTCCTGTTATTCTTGCTTGGCTAATGTGCTAACCATAATTGATTGTGAGATTAAAATTACATGATTATTACAAAAGCAATTTTTGGCGCCTGAATTCACATTCTGACTCTAGCCAATAGCGACATTACGACACTACAAGACAAAACAAGAACAAATTAATAACAGAGAAACACGTGATCGAATTAGGCGTACATTTGTTTAGCCTTGCTGGATATATTTATATTTACACATAATAAATTTACCAATGAATAACAGCAATACCCACATTAAAGACGCTCCCATTATTTGGTTACATGAAAAGGAACGCGGAAAACCCACATTACTGCATTTCCTTTTTTGTTTAGGATTCAGCTTTAAAAACTATAACTTATATAGAATTTCACGAAAGAATTTATAAATAATTCAGTGTTAACTTTTCATCATTAAAGAAAGATCTCTAATAATTATCATTGCATTTAAAAATCTCCTTAGTTTATTTTAATTTAATATATAGCCTATATAGAATGGAACAGCCTAAAAATAAAACTGGATGCGCCTGAAGAGAAACTTTATGAGTAATTTTTTGTATTATGTATCAACACTAATACATGTTGATTCTGATGTTAACAATGTACATTACGTACATAGTTAATTTCATATAATTATTATTATTTAACAACACTCTTGGCGTCTCGCTGTTTAGTCGCACTATGCGAACAGAAACGGGCGTGAAATCGATTTTCCCCCCTCAAAGCACTACCTGCGAACCAATCCCGATCGGTTCCCTGCTAGCAGCTCAGATTTTCCTTCACTCATGACTGGCTTTTTTTTTTATTTTTTCTGTCCGCTTAAAAGTTTCGCTTAATTTTTTTTTCTTTACTGGGAAATTTTGAATTTATTACTATTTCTACCTACAGTATTTTCAACAGCAGTTTCTTTATTTTTTTAAGTGTTACCAGTTTTATGTTTGGACAACAGTTAATTTGATTAGTTAAATTTAATTTTTTTTATTTAAGAAAAACTTCACTGTTTTCAATGAAATAGCAAATTGACGTAATTTTTCTTCTGCGGCTCTATGGTCATTAAAATTTTATAGGAACTGTGGGATATAAAGTTAAAATAAAATCCTGTGTTTTCTGAACAGCGACATTATAATAATGTAAAAAATAATCAGGAACTTACTAATCACTGCTAGTGATAAACATCTAAGGTGAAATATTTCAACACACAATTTTTTTTTTGTAAAAAATGTTAAAGAAAGTATTCCAAATTTTCGTGGTTTCCAGACTTGTAGGGTGTGGTCTACAACTGCGGTGGACATTGTTCTTTAACGAAACTTCAGGTAGAAATACCATTGGATTACAAGCCCGGAAACCATAAAGATTTCGAACAACACCGGACGTGAAAGTCAACACTTGGATATCGATCAGGTCTTAAATATAAGACGAAACGTCGATATTTAGAAATTACCGGTTTTTATTCCAACCTTTTTGTTGAATATTTCATGATTACCATCAAATAATATTTCTTTACGAAATTAGTCCTCAAAGTGGATAAAAATGTGTATTTAGGCTGTTATTGAAAAAACATTTAAGAAATATTTGAATGAATTTGACAGTTCAATGGTAGTAATTTTTATGTTTTATTTGGATCATAATAATTAAGCATTTTACAAGCTGTAGACTATTAAACAGTTTTATCATGATTTAAAACTTAAATGTGCGTTGTAAATAATCTTTTATTTTAAAAAAGGCAAATTGTGCATTTATTTATTATATTTTCTTAAATAATCGATATTAACTCTTACATTACTAATAATTCGAAAATATCGTGCAAAGATATGTAGGTATGTAGATATTTTTTCCTACATTATAAATTCTCTAGCACGTTGTTCAATTTAGAAATTTTGATGCTTATTTGTTAAACAACCGCACATTGATAAACGAACAAATGAATGATCCCATAATCTTTCGTTTTTTTAAGGTATGGAACCCAAATAAAAATAAATTCAAAATGTGAATTAATACCTTACACTATTAATACAATCAATTTGTGTTTAAAAGAGCCTCTAACAGGAAAGTTTTGGGGTAGTTTTGATTTCATCTATTCTATAATAAGATTTTTTTTTACCTTTTTTGCATTTTTTTTCAATGCTGCATCACGAAATTTTGTTAGCAAACATCAGAGTCGGATTCGGTACCCCAAAAACATATAGAATGGAAGAAATCAAAACTACCCCAAAACTTTTCTAGTAAAAACACAATTTGACTGGCGTATATAGCCATCTTGAAGTAGTGTAGAATAGGTAATAAATAATTTTGGTTTGAAGATTTTGACAGATTAAATCATTCCTAAACACAAGTAAAAACAAATATAATCTACAAACTGTAAGACTGTTCTGTTTATATTATATATAAATATTTGTAATAAATTCTAATAAATAGATAACGCTCAGACCACTGTCAAAGTTTATTAGTTATTAAATCTTGACTTGAATTTGAGAATGGTTTAAAAGAAGACTAGGTCAAAAATTTCAAACCAAATTTCAGGATATTTCAGGATGTATAGCCCAGATATTGTCGAGAGTGGGTGATTTCTCAAAATATTTTTCTGAACAAAATAAGATCAAATGAGTAATTATTAAGTATTAAAAATTCATCCAGAAATTACTGTGTCAAAAAGTTAAAAATCAGCACTAATTTTGTTCCTATTTCATTATTATTCTTAAGTGGTCTGTAAAGAATAATTTTTATATGTATATTTTTCATTTGAAATGGTAATGTTTATTAGGACTTACATGAAATTTTCAATATTATTCTGACCAAAAGTATGTGCGTATAAAATCCGATAAATATTGATCGAATCGTTGAAACGCAACAGCTTCTTAAAGTGAAGGTGCTATTTAAATCACAGGTGACTTCCCCAACAATGTCAACAAAGCAAATTTGATAAATAGCCCAACAACTTTAATAAATTATTATTATAACAATGTTTGTTAAGCTGCCACTAGGTTGCAGAAAGCGTTGTTAGAAAATCTACAATGACTTAAATCAATTTCGCTCGAAAAATAATTGGTCTATTGAAATTATATTTTTTAAAACTGTGTAGGTACATACATTAAACTTAGTTTTCTGTACAATTTGCACTTACGACTTTTGCATGCAATATCGCATGCGAAATCTAGTGCCGTAGTTCTACATAATGAGTTTGGCAGTGACATTACACTGTTCCTGCATGTAATATAAAAACGGTTTACTGTCGCATGAAGGTCATTGTCATAGTACTATCAAATCAGAATAATGCAGGATAAGTATTTTTAAATTCCGTTCGAGAACCCCTACTCTACTTTGAAAAGTTTAATGACTCTAAATTATTTTTTGGCAAACATTTTGTCAGTTAGGTAAATCAGCCTTTGTCTTTAATGAAAAGAAAGATATCAAAGATGTCTCCATTACTATTTTAATTGAAAAAGTAATTAGGTGTAAATGTAAATTTTAACTGAATTGTGAAAAAGTCAAATTAAGATTATTATAATACTATGAATCTTATTTTTAATTTTTGTAAAATATATTGTAATAATATTATTTATTATACTTTGTTTTACTATGTAAAACTTTTATTAGATATTAGTTTTTTTTTAAATTTTAAAATCCAATAAAAGTATACATCACTTTAAATTAATACTTTTTTTTAATCACTGCTTTTGTAACTGATTAGTATTTTTTACTGTCAAACCCTGAAATAAAGTGTAACTCATAAAGTATTTGTCTTTATTTTTTGCGCTGCATTTTTGCTCCTCGTACAATCTCCAAATTTGCTTCCTTACAAAAATAACTGAGGGTCTGTGGCCTGTGTGATTTCAAGAGATAGGTAAGGTATTTATATTGATCCATTTATATTACACCGCTTAATTTTGAAATTTTTGAGACGGGACGAATAGAAATTGTTGTCTTTTGGTGATTTTTATGGAAAAAATGCACGTGGGAGTGAGAGGGGCACTGCTTTTGCGTCCGAACGTCGTGTCGGCGATTTTTGCATTTCAGGGGGGGACGATTTTTCGCCCGAGGATCTGCATTTGTGTCATAACAAGGCGATGATTTTTTGAAATGCTCCTCTGAAATCGAGAAAAAATCGCCCGAATGTGCCGTTTTCGTTTATGTAACAGTTTATACAATGGCTCGAAAAAATTTGAAAATCTATTTACAATTTTTCTATAATAGTTCACCATTCCTAAAAATGCTTGCAATTCTTTGACATTTGTAGGAATGGGGCTGTTTTTAATTGCAACTATTTTTTCTTTTGATGTGTGCAATCCATTTTCATCAATTGTGTGACCTAAATAATTTATTTGTTTTTTCAAAAAAGAGCATTTTTCTTTTTTAATTGTCAAGCTACAATCCTGTAATCTTTGAAAAACTAATTCTAAACGTTCTAAATATTCAGCATCATTTTTAGTCGTAATCAAAACGGCGTCTAAAAAGCGGATTACACTTCCATATTTTGAAGAACAGTCTGTATAATTATAAAAAAAAAATGCTGGGGCTGAAGATATGCCGTATGGCATTCTATTGTAAATAAACAGACCTTTATGTGTGGAAATACAAAGCGATTTATTTGAATCATCGTTTAAAAGAACTTCCGTATATCCATTACTTAGATCTACTTTGCTAAATTTCTCTCTTCCTTGTAACTTTTCAAACAAGTCTTCAATCCTTGGGGGAGGGTGTCTTTATTGATCAATATACGGATTTACCGTTATTTTGAAATCACCAAAAATGAGGACTGCCCCGTCCTGTTTAAAACAGGGACTATTGGCGTTCCCCAATGTGAATATTTTACTGACCATATTATATTTAAAGAAATTAATCTATTTAATTCATCTTCAACATTTGACTTTAGCGTAATGGCCTTGGTTTGAAAAATTTAGGTTCAAAATTATTATTAATAATTAATTTTAGTTTTATCTTTCGTAAACGTACCTAATTTACCCGAAAATATTTCTGGATATTTATCAGTTAATTGATTTAGTTCCGAATTAACCTCTAACTAGTGTTGCAGATTTTAATTTAATAAAACACAGATACACATTTTAAGACTGTCAATAAAACTCGGGTCGCCAAACCCTGCCGACAATATTGAGCATTTGCTAATACAGGCAGTTGGCTTTTATTATTTATTGAAAATAATATTTTTTTTCTTAATTGCAGTATTATCATCAATCGAACAGGTAACTACAATCTTCAGTAAATAACTCACTATCTGCAAACTAGTATTTTGATAAAATTTGTAAATCGGGTAGTCGGTTAAAAAATAAAAGTTTGTAATTCAATATAACTAAATAAAATAAAAAGTTGATTTATTTTCATTTTGTAATAAAGAAATTTAATTATACATGAATTATTTATAGATGTAAAAATATTTAGGATACTTACAAAAATGTTCAATTATCTCTATCTGGTCAAATATTTTGTAAATCTAATGCTATTAGTTAATCAGTTTAAATTTTAAGGAAAACGACTAGAAAATAATAATTTAATAAATGATAATATTGTCACGGGTATTTGGACAATTCAATATTAAAATAATTAAACAATTATTGATATACGACGTTTCGTCTTTTTATTAAGACTCTATCAAGCAACTGAAAAAATACAAGAATAATTATAAATAATTAGTAATAAATATTAATATAATATAATATAATATATAACTGTTAGGACGCTTTCCCGTGGCAATATCCTAATGAGAGCAAGTAGCAACTTATAGTAAATTGATTTGAAATTTCGTGTCTCTGTTATTTTCAATAGACGTTCTGTTCAAACAATGTGTGGAAATGTCGAAAACGCAACGACTTTGTAAAAAATTCAAAAGTTGTTAATGGACAATTTGACAAGTCGTTAAATTAACTGACACAAATTATAATTTGTTAACTTGAACACACTATTTGTTGTTCTAAAATATTAAAGTAATTGAAATCTTACGAAAATTATGACTTTCATTGCATTCGTCTTTTTGGAACAATAAATGTATTCTTATGTGATCTGCACATTTTTCAGTGTGTCGATAATAGTTATATTTCAGATACTTTTGTCGCAATGATTTTATAGTAAAATCAAAATAACGGATTACTAGCTTTGAGATTTTTGAAGACTGATTGTGTGACTTGTTTAGATTACTTACAGGAAAAAAACTTACATTTGAAGCTGATAATAAGATAAAAAATAGATAAAAGAACAAAGAGAAACCGAAAAAGAAACACTGATCAAGTTAGCCGAAACAATCAGTGATACGTTGTATGCAAGTATGTAATCAAAATTGCGTGAATAAAAAATTCATCTAATATAAGAATGATTAGTCTCTTTTATAAAGTCTTGTTGAGGTGAATATGATAATTTTCAAAGAGACAGAACATCTATTTAACAAAGTACATAATATTATCTTGGCATCAAGGAACTTAGCATTTCAAGGAATCATTTGTCTACACTGTCCTCTAACGTTTCTTTTGCTTCCGGGCGGACAAGGCAACGGAGGAACGTCAATTATCGATTGAGGTGTTTGTATTGTTGGAAGACATGTGAGCTGAAGAGTCGTCGTATTAATTCCCAGTATACCACCTCCTGCATTCAGTTGACCGCAAGGACCGTTCGGTTTGAACAACGGATGGCATCCATTGTCGAACGGAACGTAGGAGTCGTTGCGGCACGGATTCGGCACGCACGTTGGAATTATTTCATGCTCTTTCAAAATCAAATACTGGTTCTTCGAACACGGCCCTTGCCTGTACACGCCGAAACAGCCGGTTCCTGATGGATAGTAAACATAACCTAAAAGAAATTTATAAATACCAAAATTAGAAATTAAGTATATAATAATATTAAAATAGTTCGTTGGGAATTAGGTTGCCCATGAGACATACAGAGATTGACGATGTAAAGAGAGGAAAAAGAACGTGCTAAGCTTTTTTTTTAAGATAGCCATTAAAGAGGCAAAGCTCGCCGTGTATTGACACCTTTATACAACTCATTAGTTTTTTAACGACCGACTTCTGAAAAGATATGTACGTGATTTTGCGATGGTATAGCAAGGTTGTAATCATGGTTAACATAAAATATTTATAAAATTACGGTACTGTCGCGAAGTACTTCTCCTTTCAGGAGATGGGTGTTAATGTATTTAAACAAGCAATGCGTTCATTAAAGTGAATAAAAAAATGTACTTTTTGTTTTTATAAGTATTGTTTCAATTTTTTTTGTAAATAAAACCTTAAACGTTTCCCAACAGATACCGCAATACCGGGACCTATATAAATTTATAGTTTAACGGAAAATCTGAGCTTCTCTATTTATTCTTACATCGATTATTTATTTAATTAATAGGTATATTATGTGGTAAGAATTTGTAAATCCCCGTGGAGTTCGTTTTATTACCTGCACCGCAATCACAAATCCAGTCATCCTTTTGATCTCCTGGATAAAGTAGTTCGTTGTCTTTACACATTCCAGGAATGTATAGCGGCTTACGATCCTGCAATTAAAAAAAAATATATATAGGTATGTTCTGTTATAATATCAACAAAGAATTAAAAAGGGGTATTTAGGGGTTGAAAGAAGTTTTTAGGTCCTGAAATACCGAAAAAATTCTCAGAATCGTTTCAAAATTTAACCCTTTAGTAGTAATTAAAAAGCGCCCCTAAAAATTTAATAAAGTAGGCGCAACAGAATCAGACCAACAAATTTTATGAAAACACTAGTTTGCAGATAGTGAGTTACTTAGTAAAGAATGTATTTAACTTGGTGCAGATGTTCGAGTGATAATAATATTGAAAATAAGAAAAAAAATATTATTTTAAGGGATATATTAAGATGTTAAATGTTTAATTTTGTTCAAAAACAAACTTAAGTTCACATAATAAAACCACACTGCCTATATTGGCAAATACACTATATTGTCGCCAGGATTTTGGCACTGCGACCCGGGTGTTTTATATTATTGTTATTGCACAGCTACACAGCCGCTAGCTAATCAAGTGTGCGGTGACGTATGTAAAACCCTAGAGCATGGCCTGCGAATCTTGCACCTGATGTTTAGTTCTTTACATCATCAATAAATACGTAGGTATATGTTTCAAAACAACCTCATTATTTTAAATGGCTCTATGATCATATTTATGGTAAAAATGTTAAAATAATAACACATTGCTATTTTTTTACAACTTTAAATTTCAATTTCATGTTAAACACCGTACAAAATACAAATACTTATGTGTTTTTTATGTAATTTGTTAGTCATTGAAATTACCATAATATTATGGATTTTCCCGAATTTAACGCAATGAAGATGAACTGGGATAGAGGTTGTAAATTATACAAAAGATAATAATTATAAAAATACAAATAACAGGGGGGGGCGATTTATTTGCATATTCAGTTTCCCCTTTCCAAGAATTGCCGGTTCCAAACTGACCCTTTAATTATTATTTTTACAATACGGGTGCTATGAATAGAAAATATCAGTTTTATGGTCTTGTGTTCTTTAGAAATTTTTGATCACCCGAAATTCCTGTAATGTTTTAGGTTAAGGCCTAACCTGCCTGCAAAATTACAGCTTCTTGAATGTCTTCTGGGCTTTGAGATTTTTTCGACCGAACATCGGACAAAAGCATTATGCTTATTACTATTACTATTCCGTAGATCGTATCTCGACTTCCACAAGTTGAAATTTAACAAATTACCATATGATTTGGTGACTTTTGAATGTGGTACGCATTGATTTCTGTTCATTTTTCTATATAAATAATATTAGCTGATATATGATTTAGGAGTAGGTACTGTAAATATATAAACGAACTATAAAATACCGGTGAGTTATTTGCGGTTGTCAAGGTTGGTCGTTGCATGTATTTATAATTACACTTTTTACACGTGTTAATAACGTTGTTAACTATTGTAAACGGTTGTCTTTTCCTTTTTTGAGGGTAGGCAATTAGTGTAATGTTTTCGTTTTTTAAAGTTAAGAAAAATAATAAATATTTATCTTTAAAGTTCAATTCCAGATATATGTTATAATAGAAAACAGTATCACGGGTAATTGGAATAAAAATAAATCAATTTAAACACTCATTGATTGCAACATTTCGTCTTTATTTAATTAAGACTTTTTCAAGCTCTCAATATGTTTAAATTATAATAAAACTATGAAATTGCTTATTATATCATAGTTTTATTATAATTTATACATATTGAGAGCTTGAAAAGTCTTAATTAAATAAAGACGAAACATTGCAATCAATGAGTGTTTAAATTGATTTATTTTTATTCCAATTACCCGTGATACTGTTTTCTATTATAAATATTTATATATTAAACCATTGAAGTTTACGACAATGGCATAAGATAGATACAAATATTATCATCAACTGAAGTTTAAAAATTGAACCTAAGAATTTTCCAAAATTATTTTGAGAACTGCTAAACTAACTAAAAAAATGCACCGAATTACCAAGAATAAATGCGTTCTTTTAAAAAGATTATAATGGCAATGACGTACTCACAAAGAAAAGGAGTACTGAGAATTATGATATTAAAATACACATCTGTCATTGTGAAAACCCTACAAATAAAATAATATATTTGCTTCAAATGCAGTATGGTTTCATTCTGTAACGTTAAGTAATTCGATCTTTAAATAATCAATTTTTCCTAAATTTCAATATCCGACGTGACTTTTATTGAAGCAATATCTGCACCAAATTACATACTCGTGTAGTAGATAAGTAATGCATTATGAGTAAACTAACGTATTCATTTAATGTGTAAGTTGAGGCATGTCGGGTAAATTTTATTTAGATTTTAGGGATTCTTTTTTATTGTTACCAAGAAATAAAATTTACAAAAATGTTGGTCCAACCTCTAGGTCCTGTGACCCGACCGACGCGACGCCAATAGTGTATGGGCCATATGGCAAATACACTAAAAACAAATTATCATTAGAGTTGCCAATCAGAAATTTTCTATGAAATGAAATTTTGTAAGTACAACGCGTTACCGTAGCATGTTAGTGTAAATTAAAAAAAAAACTAATTTGGTTATTTGTTCTATGAAATTTAGTGTCAGTAACTAAATAAATGTTTTTAATTTAGCTGCTCTTGCTACTGTTCCCTGATAATCGTAATATTTTGTACTAACAACAACACTTTTTCTGTAAATAAAATTTACACATTTAATCTGTTGACCATGACCTAGCTACTGATGTCTTTTTATATAAAAAAAAAATTCTTCACTATATAATGTTCATAAAAAACGCAGTTGTTAAATTATCAGCTATTATTTAAATTTTCAAGAGTTGCGATTAATACAAGTAAAAAAATGTCATATGATTATTTACTAATTAATTATTCGTTAAAATTAATGCAATTCCCAGTGAAATTAGTGACCTGACCGCGATTTTTTTTTTGTGGAACGTTAGATTACAAATTATAAACAAATTTTTTGAGAAATATTGAAATGCTTTATGTGCAATAAAAAAATCAAAAAGTGTATACGTTTTAATGTAATCTTAAACATTGAGACAATGCCGATACGGAAGTGACGTGAACTATGGCCAGCTAATTGTAGTTGATTGTCTTCTGCTCTCTGATCACATATTGAAATCATTTTTATGATGATCGTTTTTTCTATCTTGTACTTTTGCATGGCTGATACAAGATGCCTATAAAGAACCAGTTCGAAGTCTCATGTCTTAGGTTCAGTTTGACGCAAGTGTCAAAAACGTAATGATTCGCAAATGGGGCCGATATTATAACCCACGTCATCATAGGCGATTAGTTAAGTTAAGCTCTTTAATTTATTTCATATTTTTACATTCTGTAATTGTTTACAATATTTGTTTACGAAGAGAACAAATTTTGTTTTTGATTTGCAAAGTTTTTTTAATTCATACAGGCTCATCGGTTCGAAAATAATAAAGAGTGAGTCATTATTATACTAGCTTGCTTAATGTGAAGCAAAAGTGTGTGAATCACTGTCTATAATAATTTACAAACTGAACTATTATGTTTGATATTTACTACCAAAAATCTGAGAATTAATGTTTTATCTATTTACATGTTTTTATTTAGTACAAAACATACGCTGCGATAACCTAAAAGACAGATAGGTACTCTGATGGCCCAAAAAATGTGTTGTAGTTTAAGTTTTTATCGGATGCAACTGGATTACCATATTATGGTCTGTTTATTCATAAATTGATAAGTGAATAACAGAGCATCTTATGATTTTACCTAAAAATGTAGTAGAGATTGTAAATGCTAAAATAGTACTTATAACGTCAATTTAGAAACTTATTCTCTATATTGTCAGACAAAATTCGATGTTAGTAAATTCGTGTCCATATTTTAATGAAGTTGGAATCGCAGGGAATTGGACAGTTTACGAAAGAATTAACTTTGATTAAGTTGAACGTTTCGTTATTAATTGCAACTTCCTCAGCAACGAAACGTACAACTTAATCAAAGTTAATTCTTTCGTAAACTGTCCAATTCCCTACGATTCCAACTTCACAAAATTCAATCTTCGAAAAAGGAATGATTATGCGAATACAGTATTCAGAATTAAATTAAATGCGTTTGCGTTGAGAAAGTAATTTCTGGACTGATATTGATGTTATTGTCCTTTTGAATGTCTTAAGTTTATAAAAAATAGGTAAATAATTTATATAGGTAAACATATTATGAAACAAATTTTTGAAATTATTGTTCGAGTAAAAGCTAACAAAACTCAGTCAAAATTTTTAGTTTTCAATAGCAAATAATTTTAGTGAGAGTTTCCAGTAAGTGGCACAGTGTTTGTTAATACTTACGTCTTTATTTGCTAAGGCAGGCCGGGGTTCCTCTTCAGGATATGCCAATTGTGAATTTGCATTTTTCGAAACTAACAAAACAGTCACGAAAATCAATAAACCTAGTTTTAAACACTTGGTGCCGTCTTCCATTTTAACTGAAACTACGGCGATATCTTTAATTACTCACTGAGACAAAAAACAAGTAAAAATAATGTACCAAATAACAACTATTTATCTACTTATTGGTTTTGTTTTAGTTTGTATAATTACGAGTCCCGAGAGTGAACAATGGTTAGTACAGACAACATGAAGGTTTTCTGCTTTTTGTCTCGCTATTACATTATCCACTCATTAAATAAATAAAACTTCTTCATTAAATTCGTCACTTCTTTATATACACACACAATGACATTATAACACGATGTGCAACAAACATTTGCTACGTCACAATGTTTTCTTCAAATTGATAAAATAACCGCTGATTTATTATTAAATGAAAAAAATGTAAGACAAAAATCTGTGAAACTCTTGCCGCAATTTATTGTACTCTTATAATCACAGAACACATTGTGCTTATAATATTATAAATATTGTATTACTAGCGGTCAGCAGACGCAACATTCTACTGCTATATTGCTGGCTTCGCGTACAGAGCTGGACTTCAAAATTGGAATTTTTTACTGAAAAAAGAAAGAATTTAGATTCCAATACTTAATACACATATTTTTACGTTTTATGATCATGTGAAACGTTTAATAGTAATTTGTAAATTAGTATCAAATTTAACTGATTATTTTGACTCAATATTTTGAGGCGAGCGACTGCCAGGGATATTTGGCAATACTGCTCCTATAGTATCTATCATTTTGTATTTTTACTTTGTTTTTTCCCAGGCTTTAATGTTAAAACTTGTGAAAGTATCAACTTTCACAAGTTTTAACATTAAAGCCTGGGAAAACATACGAGATTAGCTGAGCTCGTTTTAATGCTGTTGTTTTAAAATGGCTCATCTATTACAAACTCCCAGCTCCAATAAATTGTGTATCTACCTATGCATGACAATTTAAAAAATGGCGACATGAAGATGAGTTCAATTTACAATGCCTTCTGATTTTTTGTGAATATATTTGAAGGAAGAGGTTCAGTTTCGTTAAATACAATACGAGTTATTTTTGAAGCCGAACCTGAGTTTCGTGTTTGTGTTACCAAAGTTCCGTCCTTATACCAAATATAAACATATTCTGCATAAATAATTATGTTGTTTACCAAGTTTTTGTCTTTCTCTGTCTTCATATTAAATCGTGTGCAAAAACAAACAATGACAACAATATTATATCGATTCAAGATTAGAAATATAGAATATGAAAGATTTAAATGAACTGAAAATGCTTGACCGTCCTTTGAACTTTGTGGTATATATGTTGTTCACGAAAAGTACCAAATTTCTTTTCGTATTATTTAATCTGTTTTATAAAGTGAGCTTAGGCAAATCGATCCTGTTTCATAAAAAACTCTTAAAACGATTAATAAACTTATTTTATTATTTTCAATTTGGCGAGAATTATTTTTTTTAAACGAACTGATATATGAAAAATTGGGTTATCTGTGAAAATATCCAAGAAAGTTAGTAAAAAAAATGTTCAGAAATCAATTATTAATGTACGTACAAATTTTTGAACTATATCAAAAAAATATTTTTTTTTTATTTTTAATTTGGTCCCCAAAATTAACTATTATTAGTCCAGTCAACGACCATTTTCTCTCATAATTTTGTCAAGCAGCTCCGATTTTCATAAAAATTTGGATTTAGGTTTTACTACTCTTACGTACCCTCCACTTCAAAGATGTCCTGGTCTGAAAACGTGGGTTTATTTGTTGAAAAATTGACACTTTTACTCGCGAATAAGTCGAAAAGTATTGACTTTCAGAAAAAAAAATTATAAAACAAAAGTTGCTTAGAATTAGTCAATCTATCTACTATCGGACTTATTTTCAATGAAACATTTTTCATCCCCGAGAAGTGGTGGTATCCACCCTCAGGGTAAAATCACCCCCCGACATAGGGACAACTTTGAAGTAGAGGGTAAGTAGAACCTAAATTCAAATTTTTGTGCAAATCGGTGCTGCTTGGCAGAATTCAGCAGTTTCGCCGTATTTTCCCTTCAATGACTACTATATTTAATTTTACTTGTCAGTCCTCGCACTTGATAACCATGTCAAGGGGGTTGTAAAGAAGTGAATAAGCCACCATTTCGTGTCGGTTATCCGACATTTCGTTTTGGCCGCCATATTGGATTTAAAATAACGTCACGTAGCTTACTGTATTCTAGTTGTCATACCCTCTAATTTGATATCCATATCTAGGAGGTTGTAAAGAAATAGATGATCGGCCTTCACTTTGATGGAATTCAAAAAATAAATAGCCTCAAGCCAACTACAAACGATTCCACATCGATGGTTATAGTCCAATATCGATACGTTCAGTAGTTTTCACGTGTTTAGGAGACAAAGAAAATGTATATATATATATAATTGAATCAAAATTCGCTGATGACCTCAACTGTTGAGCGTCTATAATCTACAATCTCTCTCCCGAATCAAAAGTAAGAACACATCAATGTTGCATTAGGACGTTAAAATTTTGTTTATAATTTATAAGTAATTTATTTTCATGCAATTTGTTAAACCACAAATGAAATTGTTTCTGTAACATTAAAAAGAACAACAGTGACAGCTGTGGAGATTCAGCGAGTGTACCCATAATTATATAATGGTAGTTTGAATTAATTATCGTAAATTCAATTATTGTTATTAAATTCAACTAGTAGTTTTTCTATTAGTACAATCTGAGTGAAAAAATAGGTCAGAAATCAGGATGCCAATAATAAACTGGGGCTAGTCTCAACGGAACTTGATTACGTATTAATGAATGCGCATGGATGTACCATTAAAAAGAGTTCCATATGACATAATTAATTAACAACAAAGCTCTGCTGGACTCCAATTGCTCTTAATTTAACGGTTTCCTCTTAAAATATAAACAATTATTTAACCCTTTTACGTTTACCGGTTGGTAGCACATAGTATAAAATATTTTCACATTTGTATTATGCCAAAATGTTGTGTTAATAAGATGTCTTGAAAGTCTAAAGCTTAGCTGTGGCGGCTTCGGTATATATGTATGATGTATGTGTATTATCAATATACCCAGATACTTCACCAATATTTTGATAGTTTTCCAAAAATCTTTACGCCAAACCTTTTGTTGGACTGGTATTACCATTTGCAAATAAGAAGGCATGCTTGTGAAAGAATGATAATTATTGTAGACTTCTTAGGCAATCTAATAAAGTATACGCTGGATCATATCTCATCCAAAGCTCTGACCAAAAAGCATAATATTTCGTTGAAGAATTGTGTTCTGGTATATCCTTATGGTCGAGTAGTCAATTATTTTTTTCTAAAGTACAAAGAATGTCTAAAAATAAAGAAATATCCATGGAAAACTATCAATTTTTTTTTTGAACGTCAAACAGTCTACTGAGAAGAAATCTCTTAATTTTTACACAAGTTATCACAAAAATAATATCAAGATGGACAAAAAATAGTGGTCTTTAGTCCCATCTTCGTTTAGGCTCAGATAGTGGTTTTCTTGGCGTAAATATACGTCTTTTTCCATTTTCCCAAATTCAAAAATCGGCGAAAACACGTGCGCTATAATGCTCCAGTCTTGAATGACTTTATGACTCGTGTGACTGTTAAAACTATGCGGATCCGTTGATCCGTCGGCTCAAAAAAAGTGAGTCGGCTCTCACGGATCTTCTGTCGGCGTCGGCTCTTTGAACCGGTTCAGATCTGAGTTCCCCAACTCTATCGTGTGTGTCCTTCTCTTGGATTCTGGGTAATAAAAACTCGTTTATCATGGCTCGGTAACGCTCCCCATTGACTGTAAGGGCGGCTCCTTGTTCATTTACAAAAAAAATGAATGCTCAAACACATTCTAACACATTCTCGGCTGTACGCACTGTAAATGCACGTGCACGTGTTGGTTTATCCAAAAACGATCCAGTTTTACGAACTTCCTTCACAAATTGCTCTGAAAGCATTTCATTTCTACTAAATTTTTCACGTTTTTCAAGTTTGGAAAGAAGACTCACCACTTTGAAAGTAAGTTTTCAATATTTCCCGATTTTTTCAAGTCTAAAGCGACCCATTTCGTAAATGTCAAACATTAAACTAATTTTCTGTCATAACACGAATGGCGTGAATGTTGCCACACTCGAAATGCACACGCTAGGTGAACCACCCGTTAGAATGCTTGGTATGATTATACGATTTTCTCGAGAATTTAAAACTAATAAATTAAAAGTAATGTTCACGTTATACTATCATTTTTAACGGACTTAAAAAAAAGGAGGAGGTTCTCAATTCGTCGGAATCTTTTTTTTTATTTATTTATTTATTTTTTATTTTTTATGTATGTTCCTCGATTACTAGCAGACGCCTGAACCGATTTGGAAAATTCTTTTTTTTGTTTAAAAGGATATACATCCCAGGTGGTCCCATATAGTTTTTATTAAAATCGGTTCATCCGTTTTTAAATGACGTCAAAAAAACATATTTTTTAATGTATGCTACCTCATATCTCCAGCATTTGTAAAGCGATTATGATGATCCTTTTTTTATTTAATAGGGCACATCTTCAGGGTGATCCCACATAAATTTTACTAAAATCGGTTCAGTAGTTTTTAAAAGTGTGCGAAATCAAATTCGTCACCAAAAAAGAAAGAAATAAAAAAACTTAAAAAAAAAATATTAACCTCCTTCAAAAAAATCACTAAAAAGATGAAAATAATGAAATTTTGAGGTCAGTGCTAATTTCATTACAAAAAAAATTACATGAAATTTTGAGGTAAAAATTTTGATTAAAAGTTTTTGTAATGAAATTGCTCCGACCTCAAAATTTCATTATTTTCATCTTTTTAGTGATTTTTTTGAAGGAGGTTAATATTTTTTTGTCAGAAGTAAATTAAAATACGCGTCAACAGTTTGGAGCTCATATCAATATAATTGCATAAAACGTATTAAAATAATACAAAATAAGTTTTTGCCATATGTTTTCCTGTCAGTATTTTTCATATTTACCCAACGATGATCCCGTGTAAAGACATAGTTAAAATGTTTGATGTGGATACACTAGAAAATAGACGTAGTTATGCAATAACGTTTTCCTTCTATAAACTGCTTTATAATATTGTTAATAGCAGTTATCTGTTAGGCAATGTTGACTTTAGTGGGGACCCTAAAGCCAACATTGCGTAATAGATAACTAGATCAAAATATCAACTTTTAGCACATTCTCAAGTTTCAACTCAGAATTTTGACAATTCACCAATGTGTAGGATGGTGATATTGATGAATGTTTTGCAGCAAACAAACCTGCAGTAGACTTTTTTAAGGACAGCTACAAAGTAATACGCACATCGATAAGATCATGAAACTTTTGCAACGCACCTTTTCTGAATATTATATTATAATATCTTTATTACACTTTTTATATACTTTATTATATTCTGTTATGTTTAAATTTTATTCTGTTTATATTATATTGTATTATGTTATTGGACACATTAAGAAATAAATTATAAATTTGGTTGAATCACCCTCATACTCACGGGACGATTTGCACTGCTGGTACACGTAGCGTAAAGTAATTCGATGCTGATTTTCAAATTTTGACTATAAAATTAACGCGGCAAAACCACGGATAATGGCTGGTATAAATTATAAATTGCGACGGAAAATAGGACAAGTTTGGGACCCAATTTAAAAGACATAATGGCGATCAAGATAAAGATGTAATAATACGCATTGTTTTCATTATAAATTTATTTTATTGTCAATATATACAATACCAAAATGAACAGTGAAAATACAAACGTGCTGATTTTTTTTGCAAATTTTTAATATATTTTTGTACTACCCCCTATACAATGTAGGTGCAATCGTACAGACATGTAAAGTCACCCATTACGCACGAGTGCGGCAAAACGTCGATCTATATCAATTCCATAGTAAATCACTATTTGACGATAGTAGTTTTTATAACCGAATTTTAAAAGCAATGTTTGTTCAAAAGTGAACTATCAAAAATGTTGCAAATGAAATGAACAGCAGCTATTTTATGGAAGATACTTGCAAAAAATTATACGTATTTCGTGCGTAATTATATTACGACACTAGTTATAAAATCTACTGTAATTTTGTCCCATCATTTTTATAGAAAATCAGCCAAGATCAACAGTTTTACAAAACTGAAATAAATTTGAAAAATGATTTTAACAAATTAAATTACCACTTACCTATAACTTTCTATTTCACAAATATATCAATATGAAGAAGAATGGGACGCTCTGTAGGATATTTTTACATTCATTTTCATTCTAAAGTATACACACATCAATTGAAGTTGTTAATAAATCAATATATAATTTTTAAATTGGGTTACATTATATACAACAATTTACAAAAATACTAACATTGCGAACAATAATACCAATTTATGTACTTATTTTTTACATTTAACTACAAAAATATAAACTACTTACATTCTATTTTGACTGTTCGAAGATTTTTGACTAGTTAAGTCAATGAATATTAGTATGTAAATGTGGTGTGCTTAATGCAATATGACTAAATAAAAATATACAAAACAAGGAATTTTTACAACATAAAGAAGAAAGTGGCATAAAAAAGGAAAACATATTTATGCACGACCCTCCATAAAATAGCCGCTTCCATATAGCACATTTCGTAAACAATAATAATTTCCGAAATGGTCAAATTGCAGTCAATTAATACGTATAAATGACGTGAAATTCAGCTTTTATATAGAAGTTACGTCCAAAAAATACTATAGGTATATATCTCGTGCGTGATTATTTTCTGACATACGTCATTGGGCACATGGTTCGCCATAACGTCACGCTTCGTCATGAAACAATAATTCACGCACTTGATAGATAACCTACTATTACAATAATCTTCTTTAACTTACATTTAATTGAAAGTCGACGTAATAATTGTTCTATTGTCGCCACAGTGACTTTTATATACGTCCGCGGTGATTGTAAGTAATTATTTTATTCTTCTACGTATCATTTTCAGATTTGCATTAAATACAGTTGTATGTAGGTACAGAAGTTTTGAAATTTTCCGGCTGCAATTTTTCTAAAAACGCTCCTCAAAGCTAACTAAGCAATTTGATACCCGTTTTGCGATGCTTACAACAGACGTTATGACTTTTTAAATATTTAAATGGCCGCCATTTTGAAGCAAAATTACGGACAAAAATCAGACGTACGTAACAACACAAAAGTTTATGTGATAGAATGTAAATTGAGCACGAATGTTGCTATTTTTAAAAGAAATAATTTATCAAAAAATTATTTAGCCTTATACAATGTTGATTATGCCAGACCATAACTGCCTAATTATCCGATTGACTGGATTTTTTTTTGTCCTACCCGCTATGAAATCGTTGCTTTTCATATATGTAAACCGGCAATAAAATGACCGATTTTAGATCGGCGACGAGAACCTGACGATAAAGTAGAATTCAAAATAATAATCTAATATTTTTAACAATAAATAAAGACACATTCAATAGTTTTCAATATTTCATATATTACTTCAGCTGA
Source organism: Venustoraphidia nigricollis (assembly GCA_034508555.1). Taxonomy (NCBI): domain Eukaryota; kingdom Metazoa; phylum Arthropoda; class Insecta; order Raphidioptera; family Raphidiidae; genus Venustoraphidia; species Venustoraphidia nigricollis. Next base: position 904,567 of record JAVRKA010000028.1, read on the forward strand.
AAGTGAACCCGCGATCTTGTGAACAGAACACAAAACAGATGACACGAGCCACATAAAAAGGTATACGCGTGATAGCTTAGAGAGGCTACTTGTATGTAAAATTTACGCTATACCTACTATTTATTATTGAAGTTAAGTGTGCTACACAAGTGAAATGTTAAAATTGAAATGCTAAAAGTGAAATTACTGAAAATAAAGACAAAATTCGCTATTTGACAGTGTAAGACAAAAATACAGTGTGTATGTGATTTTCACTCATTGAAAATATACTTCATTACGCCCTAGATACACAATCTAGCTACTATTATCGTTTTATGTTTGGTTTGAATAATGAACATGAACTTTTTTTAAATATCTCGAAATAATAATATATTTATGAACTAAAAATTTTAATATAAAAATGATTTTTCGGGAAAAAGGACTTTATTTATAAGTAAAACACTTAATATTTTATTTTCAGCGACGTTTCGTTCCTTGTTTGGAACTTTATCAAGCTTTAATAACTATTAAATGTTGTGATTAAATAGATATAAAAGATAAAATATACATGTGAATATAAATTAATATAACAATATTAATACAAAGTTTATAATAATTTCGTTTTTTTGAAATTATTATAAACTTTGTATTAATATTGTTAAACTCAAATTTATATTCACATGTATATTTTATCTTTTATATCTATTTAATCTCAACATTTAATAGTTATTAAAGCTTGATAAAGTTCCAAACAAGGAACGAAACGTCGCTGAAAATAAAATATTAAGTGTTTTACTTATAAATAAAGTCCTTTTTCCCGAAAAATCATTTTTATATTAATTACCAAGAACAAAAAAGAAATAAAGTTAAAAATTTTAATGTTTTTGAAGTTACACTTCTATTGGCGTGTTATGAAAACGTGACGAGAGTCAATTTTTACAATGTTTGCGCACACTGCAGTCTCAAAATTAAGAGGATGAAGTTGCTCGCAGAAAAAAGCTACCGACAGAATAGATGTTACCAATAGAATATAGGTAGAGACCATGTTCGCATGTGCAGTGGTGGATCTAGGATCCAGGTCTGGGGGGGGGGGTCTCGAGAGTTTTAACCTCGAAAGTCCAGTTGAGTTATTTCATTGCAACTACTCATTGAAAGTTTTCAGTGCAAAATTTTTTCTTCGGTAAAGTTTGTGTGAATACATATTTGAATTCAATGGATAGAATTTTTATTACAAATGTTTTATTATATCTTATTATAAACCATTACAATATAAGTAACGGTACATAAAAATAATGATTTTTCCATGTTGCACTTTGGAGGCTACAATATTCCATTCATTACACTCTAATTTCGAGGATAAAGTATTCTTGTCTTGTTTGGGGAAAAATTTATCCTGGGATTTCTAAAAATGATTTTTTTACTGTGACTCTGGGGGGGGGCTTTAGCTCCCCCCCTGGATCCGCCACTGCGCATGTGCGTAGCGTCTAATAGTTGAATTTATGTTTCCTTTTATTATTTTATTTCAATAACTTATTTACATGCAAATTAAAAATTAGTTTTTAATCACGCCAAATAAGTATAACTTATAGCGTATTCACTTTTTAATACTTTGAGTGCTTTTAATCTAATTACGAAATATAATATCAAGCGTAAAATCATCAGAATCCATAAAAATAAATGTTTAATTAAAACTTTAGGGTTTATTTATTTACCTTAGTGACAAAAAATTCCAACAAATTCAGTTTAGTGTCATCTAAAGCAACGTTTTTTACTTTCACTTTTTTTAATGAACAGTGCGTATTTATTTTGTAAGGAAAATAACATTTTTAACCGTCACACACCACAGACGTTATTTTAACTTCTAATATCATCGAAATCAGTCGGTTAGTGTTTAAGTTTCTATTTTGAATATAAACTTTTGAAATATATGTTTTTTCCAAACAATCAAGCGTCTCTAAGTTCTGTGCCACTGATAATAAACGTAGAATTTTTGAAACATTATTAAGTTGAAAATAATCAGTAGACCGTATATTAACAGCTACATCCAATCGTTTGATTCAAAAAACCAAATTATTCACTCATTCTATTTTTACTAGAGAGAAAAAATTTCTGGTAACGTTTAAATTAATTTACAGGTTTAGAAATGTGTTCGCGTAAATCCCTTCTGAGCATGTCAGACGTGTTTTCTTTTATGAATAATACTTAAAACGGAAAATCTTACCAAACATTTCGAAAAATATCTACACCACATCATCACACTTCCGAATGGTTCAATTTGCCGTCATTTTGTATGACTAACGGTGAGTTTGAAGCCACATGATTGATGTTAGCTTCTGTCATATTACACGCACAAATGGTCGAGTCACACTTAGTCACAATAAAGTCTAACTCTTGTTTATGTTTCGACATTGTCTGTAACTGGACAATCTTACGATTGTTTTTCTTGACGCGCTCCTGCTGGAAGTAAATTCGGAGATAGTAGCACGGAAAGACGACGCACTTGCCACCTTTTTCTTCAGCGTCTATGTATACTCCTCGGACCAGCACTGAATTGGAACAATTCAACAGAACCAACAGTAGTAAGCAAACACTATGCGTTATCCAACAGCTAAGCTCGGGAGTTTCTATAAATAAAAAATGGAAATAAAAATCAACCGGCCAAGTCCCTAACAACAATCACTCTAGACGAATACAGTCAAAGCCCTCTAAGTGCACGCTCTCTAAATGCACACGCTCTCTTACTGCACACGAACTCGCCCTCTAAGTGCACGGTCCCCAGCCCCCCTTCGAATAATCTGCGACCAATCACGTGCGACCGTAAGCGCGCTATTTTCAAACTTTCCATTTCCATCATATTCATAGAGTTTTAGAGATATTGTTTATAGCATCTGATTGAATAAAGATAGCTATAGGAGTTAGAAGAGTGGGGATGAAAAGATCGTAGGGGAAGTGTGCACTTAAAGGATGGGCCTCGGTTCCGAGCTGTGCACTTAGAGGGCTTTGACTGTATTCGGTATATTGCAACTAAGCGAAACAATAATTAGAGTGTCCACGCATGGACAAGAAAATAACTGTTCTCTATCTACGCAAGACAAATATCTTTCATCATCATTGTCTTCTCCTAGCATCTAAACTGAAATATGCGACAAAATAACGACACTAGATTCACAATTCAGAGTCCATCAAGGACATTAGTAGGTTCATCAAGAACACAGTCGTTCATGATCTAACAGAAATTCATCTAAATTATAAAAAGCGCTTGCTATCAAAAATTCTTTCAAGTATTTTTCAAATTTTGATAATTCGCCACTATTTATTTTGAGGCAGCTTGTTAAAAATAGTAATACCCAGACAATTTGGAAATTTTTTTGAGATATTCAAATGCTTGAAAGGCACTCTAAGCTCACACTTAGATCGAGTATTTAGATCATGAACGTCCGAGTTCTAGAATTCTTGAATACATAAATGGACATTTCAAAAATTATTACAGAAAATAAAGTGAGTACTTTATATTTTTTAAATAAATCTCTGCAACTTGTTCGCTGCGACACACCATCAATAGATCTGAATGATGTAGTCTGTTTCAGATATACCAATTTGTGCAACTTAATTAAGTATCTGAAACGTGCCAATTATTATTTATTTAGCAATGCTTTTTTGTTATGTGTTCAAAAGTTAATCATTTATAATGAATATAAAAAACTCGGGTCGCAGTGCCAAAACCCTGCCGACAATATCTGTTAACACAGGTAGTGTGACTTTATTATGTGAACTTAAGTTTGTTTTTAAACAAAATAAAAATTTTAACCCCTCAATACACCCCTTAAAACAATATTTTCCCCTTAATTTCTGTTTGATCAATTCATGGTCAGCACAAAAATATATACAGCCTTCAGAAAGTATAATTCTCTATCCGCGAACAAGTGTACTCCGGCCCTGTCGAGTCGATTTCATTAAAATTTTAGTAGCACATTTTAATCTTTACTGAGGGATAAAATTTCTATTTTTAAAAGATTCTAAGAATTTTTTTTATGGCAAATATACTAATTGTAATATTATTAAAATCATGTATGTCAGTTCTTGTAGTGTATTAATTTTAATATTACCTGGTAAAAAATAAATATTTAAACAGTTCCAAATTCCTCTCCAGACATTGACGGTTCCAATAAATGAAAATATAAGGAAAATGTCTGCAACTGCTATTCTCCACATGTCGGGCAGCCGATCGCAAAGCCATTTCATCAAAGGCTGCATTAGGAAAGCGGCCACTGTTATTCCGTAACCCAAAATCTATAGCAAAAATGATATTAATCACCCGGAAAAAATAATGTATTAAATAAAATATGTTCATCATTTTTAAACAAAATTAAGAAACTAGCTAAATTTTCATTAAATCTTAAAGGGAACCGTTTTAAATCAGTGATTCACAAATTTTAGTTCAAAACTCATATAAGTGTCGCAAGTCTTAGAAAAACATTCTTTTAGCAAAACTATGAAATACTATAGAATTTTTGAAGAAATACATATATGACAAAAAGTGGATTAACCCTGGAATGGTACTGGTACCCGGGATACAGGTGTATCCCATGACATTCAAAAACTTTTGTTACTTTTTTTACTAATGGCAGCACTTATTTGAAACTCCTTGTATTTCCATCATATAACCTAAGATAATTTGGCATTTGTTCCCCGTCATCGTATCATTACACCGCTTATGGTTGCGAGATTAAAATTTTTGATCTCAACTCAAGGAAACAATACGGTGGTTTTCCCGACCGTAAGTTCCGGAGAAGCCTCTCCAACCTCGGAGAAGGCGCACCTTCTCCGAGAACCGCAAAAATAGGGTCAAGTGCACCACCGGGATAAAGTGTACCCAAACTGTTGATTTTCCCAAAAATTAAGTTGCAACCTTAATTATTCTATATTTAGATTTTCAATAAAAATAATTTGGGCATTTACAACAATACATTTTTTGATTTGAGGTATATTTGTATCATATTTACACAATTAGTATACATTTTTTATGAGTCCTATTTCTGGGTTAATTAGGTCTTATATGTCATCAAAAAGTTCATGATCAGAAAAACGTTTAGATTTCAATATTATTTTATTATATTTGAGATGAATCTTGATTTAGTGATTTTTGGAATCCTAGAGACGAGCCATATATATTTGTAACAAAATATTTATGATCATTTGATGGCGTCAAATAGGTATGCTTATTGTTTAATGAATGCGTTTAGTGTAGCCTATATATGCACACATAATTGAATAGGGCATACGTTTGTAATTACGACTTAGTTGCGGACCCACGTGATGCGTTCTAATTCAGCGTAATTTAATAGAAACCATTGTCAAACGTCTTTACTCAGTGACCTTGTTGTATACACAGAACATAATGTATAACTATTCCGAAATGATTTATTACTGATTAATGCACGGATGTTTCTTATAAGCTCCTGCATTGTGAAATTAGCGTTTGTTAGACATTCTTAATATTGTCCTTGAAATGTTATGAATAATTTAAAGATATTAAGACGACACTATTAATTTTGACGATTAGACAATAAACTTCTAACAATCCACGTCTGAACGAATTTTGGTTACATTCAGTTTTTAATTATGCGTTTCTTACGTTGAAATGAGTCCAGACCATTCCTAAATCTGAATCTTAGTTCCAGAAAAAGATTTTCTCAATTTTCTGGTCCCAGCCTGAAAACGCATCAATTAGAAACTACGAGACATAGAAAACACCCCATGTCTGACCTCGGACACAACAGTACATGCTGCACTGACCAGTGGCCATACCAAGATGACGTTGCCTTGATGGTATACATGATATTGTAATAGTTATATTGATAATAGATATATTGATAGTCTTTTATCATTGGTAAAAAAGACCATTTCACGTCTACCTCAGAGCAGTTTAGGAACATAAAATTGACAAATTTGAATCTATGTGAAGACAAATAACTCACCAAGCTGCCAATAGACGATAATACTTCGTCGTGTGGATAGAGGTACAGATCCATGATGACCCAAGCGCCTCGCCATGCGAAAACAACCAACGAGCCGACTATGAATACCGAAAACAGGCAGTCAAGGATGTAGAGAGATGTTTCACGTTTACTCTGAAAATAAATATCGTTATCTGTCGGATATCTACAGACGAAACCAAATATGATAAATGGAGGAAAAGGAATCTTGAAAATCTCTCTCCTTCGTTTTACGAGCACTAGGAAGACGCATACTTTTTGCGTATTTTGTTATCACTTGTGATCACATAAAGAGAGTCTGAATCAATTTTCTTTTATAGTTTTCGGTAGGAGAAATAAGTATAAGCATGGAAGACGGTCGCTTAAAATGTTATTAGGTAGGTATATGGCAAAACATGAAAGTCTGTGATAATAATTAGTGACATATTTCTAGAGCTATACAAATTTGAATAAATTTTGACAAGTGAGATATCGTCGAATAGTTTAATCTTATGCGTTTTATATAGTCATATATTCGAAAAAACGCATTGTTCAACATGTGAAAACATCCAGAAAGTTCCAGTTTTATAACTAGTAAAAGTTCATTTTTTTACGTGTTCAGCTTTCAAGAAAACTGTGCAGTATAGTTACTTTGCTAATTTCTGCTTAGAACTATTTTTTTGTTGTCGATACAGGAGCTATTTGCGAAATTCTGTGAACACTGTATGAAACAATTAATTAATTATAGGGTATATCAAAAATATAATAAGATCTATAGATTCCTTTGCTCTGGTTTTGATTTTCATTTATTTTGAGATCTTCAGTATCCTAGAATGCTTTCACTTATATTTTAGAACTTCAAATACAATATAAACAATCTAGAACGTTGGTTTTCAAACTGTGAGTCACGATAATTTTCTAATGTCGGTAACTAAATGAAAAAAAAGTTTTAATGACAAAATTCCACTTATAAATCATTGTTCAACTGTTGCTTTTAAAATAAAAAAATCATTAAGAGATACTATCATATGAAATCTCTGAATGGGTAGTTTCAACGATAAACAGCAAAAAAACTCGGCTCGCAATGCCAAAACCCTACTGACAATATAGTGTTAAAATACAGGTGTGGCTTTATTACATAAATTTAAGTTTGTTTTTTGACAAAATAAAAAAAATGTTATCCCCTTAAAACAATAATTTTTTCTTAGTTGAAATATTGTTATCAATCCAACAACTGCATCGAATTAAATACAACTTTCAGTAAGTAAATTTTTATACGCAAACTAGTGTTTGCATAAAATTTGTAAATTCGGACCTGTCAGGTCTATTCTATTAAAATTTTAGGAGCACTTTTTAAATGCTGCTGAATGGTTGAACTTCAATTTTAAAATGATTCTGAGAGTTTTTTCGGTATTTCTGGACCCGAAAACTGTTTTTCAAATCCTAATAACCACCGTTAAAATGACCCGAATGAACCCACTTTAAATTTCGTTTAAATCGATCAAGTCTGTCGAGAGTTATCGTACTAACACACACATATAGCAAATATACTAAAAATATGGTAATTCAAGTTCTAAGTGTGTTAAAGTTTGCTGGACAACACTGCCAAAACTGATTTTCTAAAAATGATGTACACACACCTACTTAATTGTTTCTTAGAAGCAAATTTTTACAAAGTATAATTTATGGGCCAATGACTTGTCACTATGATTCTTAACACTTTAAAAAACCCGAGTCGCAGTGCCAAAACCCTGCCGACAATATAGTGTATTTGCTAATGAAGGCCGTATGGCTTTATTATGCAAACTTAAGTTGGATTTTGGGCAAAATAAAAAATTTGACTCCTTAATACACCCCTTAAAATAACATTTTTTTTCTTAATGGCAATACTATTATCAATCGAACCTCTATACCAAATTATATACAACTTTCAGTAAATAATTCACTATCTGCAAACTAGTGTTTTCATAAAATTTGTAAGTTCGTTCCTGTCGGGCCGATTTTATTAAAATTTTAGGGACACTATTTAATTACTACTAAAGGGTTAAATGTCAATTTGGAAACGATTCTGAGAATTTTTTCGGTATTTTGGGGCCCAAAAACGTTTTTCAACCCCTAAAAATGGCCCGATTACGCCCATTTTAAATAGGCTTCTTGCGGTGATGGATTTCAACACATGGGCCAAATTTCGTTAAAATCAATTAACTCTTTCGAAAGTTATTGCGCGTACACATATATATATATATATAAATATATATATATATATAACCTCCTAAACATTTTGGCACCATTTTTAAAAATGTTTATATATATATATGTATATATATATATATATATATATATAAATATATATATATACATATATATATAAACATTTTTAAAAATGGTGCCAAAATGTTTAGGAGGTTATGAAACCGCGAGAAATATTGGTCCGACACCTAGGTTCCGCCATCCGACCAACGCCAATAGTGTATGTTGCCATATGGCAAATACACTAAAAAAACTCTGGTCACAGTGCCAAAGCTCTGTCGACAATATAGTGTATTTACTAATACAGACAAAATAAAAAAAAATAATCCGTTAATACCTCCCTTAAAATAATAATCTTTTTCTTAATTGCAATATTATTGTCGATTCAACGCCTGCACCAAATTAAATGCGTTCTTGAGTAAGTAAATCTATATCCGCCAACTAGGCTTTTCATAAAATTTGCAAGTCCGGTTCTGTGGGGCTGATTTTATTAAGATCTTATTAAAATTTTAGAGACACATTGTAATCCTCAATAAAGGATTAAATTAAAATTTTGAACGGTTCTAAGAATTTTTTCAGGATTCCTGGTCCCGAAAATATTTTTCAAGCTTTAAAACCAACCCTGTTGTATTTTAACATGAGAACCAAATTTCGTTAAAATAAATTAACTCCGTACACACACAGATATATAATCCTGGACAAAAAAAAAACTGGACAGCCGTTTTTTGGTGTTTTTTGGTACAGACACTATTGGTGTCGGTTGGATGGCAGAACCTAGAAGTCGAACCAAAATTCTCGACGTTTCATAGCTTCCTGAAGAGTTTGGCACTTTGTTTGAAAATGCTTATAATTATCCATATATTTAAACACATATATAAATATTGACAAAAATGTTACCAAATTGCTTAGAAATGTGAAATGTCGAGAAACTTTGATTCGACCCGAAGGTTCCACCACCCGACCAACGCTAATAGTGTGTTTCCATTAGTATATATTATCAGTACAGGCAAATTAGACAAATGAATTTTCATCTGTTATATAAGACTATCCTTTGTCCCAAAATATACAAACAAAAATTGATTTAAAACTGACCACTGGATTCGTAACGCAGTGACAGGCTGCGCTGACAATACAACAGCAGGGTACAATCACATCTAACGCGTAATCATTTCATCCGGCATCTCATCTCGCTCACTGTTAGTAAATTGCCGACAAGTGTAGACATTTTGAAGATGTTTATAATTTAAATTGCGAAATGTACACGGCCATCAAATATATAATGTCTACAAATTGTTTCAAAAAGTGTAGATCGCAGTTCGCAAACAACCGCAGGGTTTCAGTTAATGTTTCAGTTTAGATATTTTCGGAACTAGAGATAATAATCTCGATCACTAAATCGGGTTTTTTAATAATAATTTTTTTTTCTTTCGGGACTGAAAGACCAAGACACAATAAATTAGTTGAACAGACCTGACCAACTGGAAATATCGATATGATAATATGATAATTAAGAAACTAAATAACAATCAAGAAAGCATAGTTACTTCTTACCACAACAGATTTATTCATTGAATGTACATTTCGAGAGCAAAGCTCCCATCTTCAGCAAACACTACACTGTAGTGTTTGCTGAAGATGGGAGCTTTGCTCTCGAAATGTACATTCAATGAATAAATCTGTTGTGGTAAGAAGTAACTATGCTTTCTTGATTGTTATTGTTTCAACCACAGTGCTCATAATATATATTTAAGAAACTAAATGCTTGCACGCCAAGTTTAAATGTATTATAAACATATTTTTCTATCAAAATGTATTAATTAATATATATTTTGTATTTTCGAAAATGACTCAATTTTCGTTCAAACGGACAGAACTGTTTGTGACATTATAGAATTCGTTTATAGAAATTAATGTGCTGAAAATTGAGATATAATCGGTCACGTTTCCTTCTTCCTTAATAGATTTATTTGTGACTTAGTTGTAGATTTATTTCATTGCTCAAACGTCTTCTCCAACAGAGTAGCTATTGCTAAATCGACTTTAACTGAACTAGAAAAGATATATTTATTTAAATAATTTAATTCATTACTAATTATAATATTTTTTTATTCATTTTCCAATTAATAGATACATACACATTTGTGGCTTAGGACTTCCTGCTCAACTGCACAGTAGATAAATCTTTGTGAGATTAAAAGCTTAAAAAAGCTGGCAAAAGGCAAAAATATTATAAGAGCCAGAATTTAAAAAAATCGAGCAGTATTTGCATTCAAATTTACTAGGATTTAATTATACAGTTGGAGAGGCATCCAAGCGTTAATAGGTCTAATAGGCCTGCAGCTCAAACAGTAAAAGTGTTTTATTATCAAATTATCGAAAGTATATTTGATCAGGACACTCTGGAATGAAATTACTCAAAACTCGGCACTGTAGCGGAACTTCTCAAAAAAGAGATCTTAAGGTGAAAAACTTCGTTAGTAATGCGTTTTTCCAGCTCTTATTGCAAGTGCTGTGAGAGTTAGGACGAAATTGCATAGCGGTACAGAATAACTATCAAGGTAAGAAGTTACTTCTTTCTTGCATACCAGCAATTTTGTAGAACTTAAGATTTCCAACGAAGAAAAAATACGCGAAGCCATGCTATATGTAAAGTCAATAGCTTAGAAATATAGGACGTTCGAAAATAAAATTATGCTAAAATAGTTTATATTTACCAATAAAAAATTTCGTAAATATAATTTTAATAGTAGAAACTCGATCAATTAATTTCAAGTAAAATTCGAGTATAAGAGTGATAGATTAGTTTACAAAAGTTTTAATTAAAATTAACACTTTGGTATTTATAAAAAAAATTGTAGTGTACATTTTTTTTATAAATCCAATTAGAAATTTGCTTTTTACTCGGTTAACTTAAAAGAAACGATTCGAAACTCAATTTATTTAATATAAAAAAGTATCCATTTAGCTATTTGTTCCAAAAGTTACCATTTATCCCTTTAAAAAAATGAAATAATGAATGTACGCTGTACGGTATACACGCGTTTATATTTTCATAGGCTGAAGGTGCTGAATGCGAATGTTAATCAGAATATAATAATTTATTATTACATTCTTACCGGAACTCTAAACATTGTCGGCACTTCGAAGTAGCCCTTGACGATGTCTGTGACAATCACGAACGGCGGCGCCGAAATGTTTCTTAGCGTGCGCATAGCCCCGAGAGCTATCGTGCTGACAAGCGTCGTTGCCAGCACAGTGCCGACTTCGAGTTCCGTATAGGCATCCAAGAGCAGCCAAGCACCTCGCCAAGAATTAACACAGACAAACGCAAACGTCGCGGTGTAAAGTCTGGACCCTGTGTAATAAACTAAACGCTTCCGATCCGGATGAAAATTGTCCACGAAATAGTTTTGCGACAACGAAAACACCAGGTGACCGCTGAATCCTATCAAACAGGACACCAACGCGCTTCGCACAATATCGTCGGAATACACGTAGTAGGTCATGAGCTCCCAAGTACCCCGCCAATATCCAACGACGCATGGGGCCACGATCAAAGCCGAGAATGCTGTGTCCAGAAAACTCAAAAAAGTGTAATGCGTTCTTGAATTTCCCTTCAGGGACTCAGTTAGTCCAGCGGTGCTGCCACGCATTTTGCTATAAATTTTTAACCGCAGTACATCTAATTGTATCACAATATTGTTTTTCACCTAATAATATCACTTATTTTTTTATTTTGAACTTCTATAATTAAAATAATACTTTCTGTATCGACTAACATTTTTGCAGATTTAATGCTGAGTCTTGTTGCATTTAAGCTATTATCTAAGTGTTTCATTTGCGTTTAATTTTTTTTTAATAGTTGGAGCTATATTTTTCGTGTCTGCGACACAGATCTTGAAGATTATCGTTTTAAATTCAAAAATTTTACTTATACAAACTGCTAAATTTTAATAATCACACCTTTATAAATAAATAACTATAAAACTAAGTACTGTTTGTTCACTACCGTGTTGTTATTTGTTTGAAAATCAACAATTTATACTATTCATTAATTGACCAGTGATAATTTCAACAAGTTGGTAACGTTATAACACATAACATTTCACATATTTATAAAATCAGAACGATTTTTCGAATTAATGCGAGGTTCGGTCGCGCATTTTATACCGAGCCTCGAGTGAATTCGCCATGGCACTGAACTAATAAAGACTGTTATCAGTCAGTTCGATGATTATTATCAAACGCAACACGGCATGCTGTCAACACTAATATTATTGCATTTAACTATCCCGCAACACTCGGCAATCATACGCGTTCTCTTCTAGTGGGTGGATAAATATCCCCCTAATTGGTTGGACACAGAGAGAGGGGAACACTTTATATATATGGAAATTTCAATCATAAGATGCGGTTATTTCGCAAACTCATTTTGAGGGAAGTTAAAATTGAATACGATGCATTGTTTTGTAGATAACGAAGGTATATTGATTAGATTAAGAATACTTTAAGAGCAATCAACTATTCAAATGATCAAGAGAAACTAAATCATGTTCATACTCGTTCTGATGAAATCACGTGCACTTGTCAAGGGTTTCTGCAAGAAAATTAAGTGAATCACATTTTTTTTTGTAACAAATTTTTACGCCGTACCTAAAAATAATTGATATTATTCAAACATATTTATCAATTTCTTATGAAGTGATTACCAATATCATGCATATTGCTAGAGACCAGGAAGTCATACGGATGTGCTATATTATTGCAGGGCGAGCGAAAAACGGCAAAACTCGATGTCTCGTCAAGATGTATAACGTACTATTTTTTGTACGATCTATAAAGAAGAGTTTCTTTAAAAATTTCAAAGCCATTAAAAAAAAATATCAATATTTTTTTAAATCTATTACTCAGAACCATCGTCATACTGAACTAATTAACGAACATCATAAAGCTGCATTAAAAATTAAGTGTTAAAATTTTATTGTCGTCATTGGCAATGTACAGTGAAGCACTTTTTGCACTACTCCTTATAAAATACCCGCTTTTGCATGCATGTATAAGCCATGTAAAATGACCTATTACACCACTATAGATAGTGCTGTAAAATAAGACAAAAATTGGTCTCGCTAAACCGATTTAATAGAAAATTATTTTTCTGCCAGTTTGTTCTTCATTTACGTATAACCTACAATAAGAAGTGACGTTTATTCAAAAGTGAACCGGCAAAAAATTTACAAGGAAATGAGTAGCAGCTATTTTATAAAACTGGGATGGTGCACCTATGGCACGCGTTCCATAGGTGACTCGTCGATGTGAAATGGTTCGTCAACCCTTGTTATAGGAGGTACCTACGTGCAAAAAATATAATTACGTCTCGTAAGTAATAGTACTACGGCTCGTGTGACTGTTAAAACTCGCTGGCACCCGTTTTAAACATATTGTCACATCACGCCGAAATATAACCGATTACGACATCAGAAATGCAAACTACTATTATGGCTAGATAACCACTTTTAAGCATCATTGAAAATAAATTAATAACTGAGTAATGACTCATTAATAAAAAACCGAATTATTTGGCCATTGAAAAATGAGTGTACGATTATTATATTATCTATTAAAATCGGATTTTTTTTCCATAAATGTCATTTAGAAACACTCAAACATTCTTGAGATTCTAAAACAAATTATGAACTACTGATAACAAAATTATTTTGGACGACACGATTGCATTTTTTATTATTTCATTGTTTAACCGAGCCGGGTAGAGTAGTGGTGACAGCACTAGACTCGCATTCGGGACGTACCGGGTTCGAATCCCGGCGGGGGCAGATGTGGCTGGGACTTTTTCCTACTGCCTCTCGCCGAGAAACGGTAATTCCGGTACCAGCCATCTTGATTGAGGTATTCCATGATTTCCCTCAATTAATTGCTGATAAATATCGAAATGGTTCCTTATTTGAAGACATGGCCGATTATCTATCAAACTCTTCGTTCAAAAATTACCTACCTTATCCTAATTTCCTACAATTCCTTCATTCGCCCATTGCTATTACCTAAGTTGAAGTTTTAAAAAATGTAGAAAATAACGGGAAGTGGTAATTGGAAAATAGTAATGGTGTGAATGGCGTCAATTATGTCATAAAGTCGAGAAACGGACGTTAAACGCATTATTATTATTATAGAAAACAGTATCACGGGTAATTGGAATAATGAAAATAAATCAATTTAAACACTCATTGATTGCAACGTTTCGTCTTTTCTTTAATTAAGACTTTTTCAAGCTCTCAATATGCTTAAATGATAGTAAAACTATGATATAATATGCAATTTGGCATTACAAAAAACAATTATAAAAATTGAAAATTGTAGAAAATAATATGTTCTTTTTTTATATATTTTAAAATATAAAAAAACACATTATTTTCTACAATTTTCAATTTTTATAATTGTTTTTTGTAATGCCAAATTGCATATTATATCATAGTTTTACTATCATTTAAGCATATTGAGAGCTTGAAAAAGTCTTAATTAAAGAAAAGACGAAACGTTGCAATCAATGAGTGTTTAAATTGATTTATTTTCATCATTCCAATTACCCGTGATACTGTTTTCTATTATAACATATATCTGGAATTGAACTTTAAAGATGAATTATTATTATTATTTCATTTTTTAAATAGCGTAAACATATAGAGTATGTAATTTCAATCAGAAAAGCTGCAAACGACAGTTTGAAAACTGTTTCTATATTACCTAATTATTTTAAATTTGGCTTTATTATTTAAGCCCACACAAAGTAGATGCTACTTTTCTGGAAATACAAATATTATTAGACGGTGAAAAACGTCACCAGTTATTTAAATTATTTTTAGACGTAAGTTTTGTACTGTATTAAAAATAATATATCTTATCTTTTAGCACGAAATAAAGAAATTTTCTTCACAGTTCAAAGTCAAATACTTTTTATTCTATTTGTGAAGAATTAAAGTATTAAACAATAAAATATTCAAAGTAGAATAAAATAATAAATAAATATATGGCGCCGTATTAATTTGTTCAGCATGTGGTACAGTGTCGGATTTAAATAACCTATTTATTCAAATGAAAATAACATACATAAATTATAACAATAGAAGTTTAGAAGTTCGACTTTCGAATATTATATTTTAATATAAACGTTTTAAAACCCGTTGATCAATTTTTTCGAAATTTACTTTGGATGCAACTGGTCTAAATATCTGTTTGTACTATCTTTAAAATTTTAATAAAATAGGCCCGACAGGACTGGAGTTACAAATTTTATGAAATTGAATACGGATTTGCTTACTGAAGGGTATATTTAATTTGGTGCAGATGTTGGATTGATAATAAAATTGCAATTAAGAAAATATATATTATTTTAAGAAGTGTACTAAGGATTCAAATTTTTTAATTTATCTGAAAACAAATTTAAGTTAACATAATAAAGTCACAAACAATGTATTCACAAATACATTATATTGTCGCCAGATTTTTGTCACTGCTACCCGAGTTGTTTTTTTTGTGGTGTCTTCTAAATTTTTACTACAACTGATTTTCAGTCTATATTATCTATGTGCAGTTTTGTGGAAAAAATAAATGAAAAACATTGTTAAAAAAATCGGTGAAGTGCAAGCTATACTTGCACAATTTGTGTTCCGTGCCAACAGCCCCACATTTTTTGTTCTATAGTCAAGTTGTGGGTTTGCAGTTATAAAGGAATAAACAATTACATTATTTATAACAATTAATCGTGCCAGACTGTTTCAATCTTGATAGTTTCGTTCAATTTATATGTAATACTCAATACTCATGATTTTTTTCAGCTTTATCTGAGCGATCCTTTCGGGTAATAACGAGAAACAGTGATTTCTATGTGTTTATTCCTCGAATAGTCCTGCACTCAGTGTACATTATTATGATTAGTGACTACACTATACACTATAAGCGATGTCACTATCGAGAAATAAACTGTCCGAGTCCGACACGACTCGAACTGAGAACTACCTCCACAACCTCCCTGCAGCTTACAATTTCTGAGGGGAACTAGTCACACCATTTAAATCGGTACTAAGAGAGTCTACATATGAATAAAATTAATTAAAAAGCGTCGAAGTCGTTTTCCACATTGCTACTTGTTATTAGACCCCCCCCCCCATAACAGGTAAGCATTTGAAATTTAGCCCTCTGGCACTTTCCCCGACATTTTAACTAGTACCGATTATGAGATTTTGCTTAAAAGCGTGACCATCTTGAAGACACACGTGTCAAATTTGAGAAAAGGAAAATGTTTTCCTTTAATTTGTGTTGGTTTTTTTCTGTAGAAAGAAACCATAATGATTTATAACATTTCATGTCATACCTTTGTTCTGAATCTAGTTGGAAACTTAAAGACAATACTTTCTTGGTCTGTGGCGCAGACAAAAGGTGAAGCGACGATATTTCTTACGGACTTCAACAGACAAAGTCCTAGGAGACACAGTCCTCCAATGAGCAATTTTAAATAGTGATCGTCTTCGGCGTATGCGTCTATCATTGCCCAACCCCCACTCCAGTTTAGAACACATGCGAAACAAAATACATACGTATACATTTTTTGCGATACCTGAAAATAAATAAATGTATTATAAAATTGATGTCTCCACTTTTCTTTTTTTTTTTGGATTCTCAACGAAACAAAATGCAGCGACTGAAGACGTTTTAAAAGAATCAACAGATTCGAATATCTAAAATCAAAGAACATGAATTTTTTCCTTAATTTATTTTATTTCATCTTAATATTTAATTATCAATTAATTACAACGCTTAAGTTTTTCGGCGGTTTTTTTCAGAAAATCAACCAAATTCCATGAACATCAATACAAAATACATATTAGAACAATGTAGTAGGTTAACCGGATACTATGTCCAAATTGTAAACAAATTATTAATGCACTACATTATTATTTTTTACTTTTGACATTGAATCATTCTGATTATTCGATGAAATGTATTTAGTATCTGTAGGTACTGATTTCCCATATAAGACACATGTATTGCCGAGTGTCTGTAATGTTACAGCTTCCCATCTAATTTCTCATAATAGTCAGAGAGCTAGTGACAATTTTACTCATTGTATTTCCTCAAACCTGAGTTTGTAAAATCATTAAAAACCGTAGTCTAGGAGCTGAAACCGGGGACAATGCGGGGATGAACACGGTCAAAGATGTTAAACTGGAAGTATCACTCATTTCCTCATGTTTGAAATTTTCTCAGCCCTTGAGCACAAAAAGTCTGGCATTTCGTACCCTGGACAACCCCCGTCTGGCAAAGGGTTGAATATGTCGAAATTCATAGCTCCTCAAAATATTTCATCAAGGCTGACTTTTTCAAATTTGACAGTTTATCTGTTTAAGAATATGAAAAAATCAGTTCTTGGGGAAAAGTATGCCTGGCAGGTCGACGAAAATGCTACGAAACGGAAAATGTATAATGATAAATGTCAAAATTGTCTACCAAAACCATAGTAACGTTTTTAGGGTTGTTATAACTGTCAAATTTGAAAAAAACAGCCTTGACGAAATATTTTGAGGAACGATGAATTCGACATATTTAATCATTTGCCAAACGGGACTGTCGCGGATATGAAATAACAGACTTGAACACAAGAGCACCTGAACTTACCGCTCAGAAAATTTCAAACATGAGGAAATATTCACACCTCCACCCACGCATTTTTTCCCAGTCTCAGCTGCCAAACTGCGATTTTTATGTTCAGAATAATGCCATCAATGTACTCACAGAAACTCAGGTTTGAGAAATAAATTTAATTGTGATGATAAATAAAAAAACTTTAAAAAAATATTACCTCCTTTTAAAAAGTCACTAAAAAGAAGAAAATAATGAAATTCTAAGGTCGGAGCCAATTTAATTACTTAAACGTTTTACATATCTACTTTTATTAAATTGGCGCCGACCTTAAAATGTCGTTATTTATCGTTATTATCTTAAAAGTTGTTTTTTTTATTTTTTATTTTAAGATTTCGTAATTACTTTGTCTATAAATTATAAAATGTTACTGTGGATATGTAATAATAATATAAGATTTGTAAATTGCGGTTCACAACTGGCGAGATACCGTGGAACATACATAAAAAGCTACTGAGCCTATTTAAATAAAATTTATGTGGGACCAGCCTGAAAATTATGCCCTATTAAATGGAAAACAGTCATCAAAATCAGTTCACAAATGCTGGAGATATGAGGAAACATATAAAAAATATGTTTTTATAGTCATTTAAAAACGAATGAACCGATTTAAAAAAAAACTATATGGTACCAATCTGATAATATTCTGATCAAAATGGCGTCAAAATTTTTCAAATCGATTCACAATTGGCAGAAGTATTGCGGAACATACACCAAAAAAAATAATAATAAAAACGGGCGTTGAATTGTATAACCTCTTTTTTTTAAATCGGTTAAAAAGTCGACACTAGTCAGTGGTATTGACTTTGAAACATAAGCGACGGAATATGAAGTAACATATATGACAGAGACACAAGTTATCCTAATTAAGAAAATGTGTGGGCCTCACCCACATAAACTCACGAGGGAAGTGAAACTTCTTAAGACCACTGAGCTCGTTTCATTGATGCGTTATCCATTTTTTATTACCAAGGTTTCTCTTATATATTTTGAAAGTTATGCGTAGTCTCGCAAAGCTATGATTTTGACGAAATTGAGTATCAAATCTAAATTTCCACGTCATAACTAGATTGACAATGCTGATTTTGCTTAAAGTACGCTCTTCAAGTTCCAATTTTGAGCAAGTTAATTTTTTATGTTTCCAAAAATACTGACGTTATAAATGATGTAACAAAATAAGGGTTAAAATAACTTTTTAAAAAATTATTCTACGTTACAGGTACCGCCATTTCAATTGGATAAAAGCTATGAAGTGCTTTTTATGAATTTGATCACAATATGCATTTTGATAGATAATAATTAATTGTATTTCATTTTGCCGCAATGTTTATCAATCCAGAATATAACGGAACTCGACGTCTAAATGATATTTCATTAGCTATAATTTATATAAAATGTAACAAAAATCAATTGATAATTGATTTTATATTAATTATTACACTAAAAATAAAATAAAATAGGTAAAAAAACTTTTAAGTTAAACGATTTTACTTTAAATCATCAGCTGTATCAAAAACCAGAAAATAATCTGGAACTTTTAACAGACTAAAATAAAAACGTGGGGCGTATCTGAAATATTTCTTTTGGAAGGCTTGGAAACAAATTTTTTCTAGATATGTCGTTATTATTTAATTATACAATCATTATACAGATTTTTTGCCCACCCCCGTTTTTATTTTAGTCTGTTAAAAATTCCAGATTATTTTCTAGTTTTTGGTGCAGCCGATGATTTAAAATAAAACCGTTTAACTTAAAAGTTTTTTATCCATTTTATTTTTAAGATCTAGTGTATTTTATTAAAAAAGCGATTTGCACCTGAAGAAAAGCCGGGCCAGTCAGCTAGTTTTCACAATATTGTATTGTCAAAATTTTAACTCGATCGGTTAACGGGAAGTGGATGAAAATTCATAAGTGCTATTTGTACCCGGACGAAGCCAGACCGATCAGCCAGTTACCATAATATTGTATTGTCATCGGAACTACTCATGTGTGCAAAATTTCAACTCAATCGGTTAACGGGAAGTAGGTAAAAAATCTGTTGCAAAATTTGAAACAAAAATAGTTATAAACAAATATATGGGATGATACTAAATAAAACCGCTTTAAAAACCACTTCATTAATATATGTAACAGAATCATTTTAAAACCGGCGAAATATAAAATTATTATTTTCACAGCAAATAGGAGTTTGCAAAATAATATATAACGAAATATTTACAAAGTCTTTGTATTCAATATTCGTATATGCAAATCCTTTGAAACCTTAACGTGGTATTGTTGCTTTCCTTAATACATTTCACACTTTTTACATTATTTAGTTATTGGTGATATGGCAGTTTAAAACGTTTTCGAAACACCGACTTCAAAGTTTAATTTTCAATAATTGAAAATATTTAAGAGTGCTATGACTTCGGCCTAGAAATTATTTTTACCCACCTGAGAAACAGTTTTTTGGCATAGAGTTTTTTCTGGTGATTTATTGTCAACATGCTGTTGTAATGGGTCTCTTAAAATTGTGAAACCCCAACAAATCGTCGCCCCAAGAAAAAACGATTGCACTGCCGGAAAATATTCTTGATAATAAACAACCAACTCCCAAGTCCCTCTCCAATGTCCCACAACCAACGGAGAAACGATTACCATTGAAAGCATGCAGTCCACTGTTGACACTATTGACTTTTTTTTATTTATCCTATCCGTTGGCATCGAAGGCACAGCTTTTTCATTTAAACCTTCAATGACGACAACTTCCATTGTGGACAACAAACATGAAACTAACTATTGTCGCAATTATGGATTCTCTTGTATACATTATGTTATCTTGATTTATGTTTATACACAAATATCTTTAAATAACTATTTACCAACACTTGAAACAGTGTTAAAATAACAAGTAGATATACTTACTTTGTTTTATTGTGCGATTAACTTTAAAAAAGAATGTCGCCAGCATTGTTAATTATATCCAAGCGGGAAAATTTGGATTCCCCCAGTATTAAAAATGATTCAAAAAAGAATTTACTCATAACGACCATGACTGACTATTATATATGTAAATAATTTATTTTCAATAGTGCAGTCATATTATATCTATGTAAGTATGTGCACGTTATTGATTTTTAAACTTTTACGGTGCCCGCTACTAAAGATTATTTAATATTATTTAATAAAAACCCGGGTCGCAGTGCCAGAACCCTGCCGAAAATATAGTGTATTTGCTAATATAGGCAGTGTGGCTTTATTATGCGAACTTAAGTGGCTTTTTGGGCAAAATAAAAAATTTAACTCCTTATAATACATCCCTTAAAAGAACATTTTTTTCTCAATTGCAATATTATTATCAATCAAACCTCTATACCAAACTATATACATCTTTCAGTAAATAATTCACTATCTGCAAATTAGTGTTTTCATCAAATTTGTAAATCCGGTCCTGTCGGGCCGATTGTATTAAAACTTTAGGGACACTTTTTAATTACTACCAGAGGGTTAAATTTCAATTTTGAAACGAATCGGAGAATTTTTTCGGTATTTTGAGGCCCAAAAACATTTTTCAACCCCTAAAAACTACCCTTAAAATGGCCCGATTAAGCCCAATTTAAATAGACTTCTTGCGGTGATGGATTTCAACACGTGGGCTAAATTTAGTTGAAATCAATAAACATTTTTAAAAATGGTGCCAAAGTGTTTAGGAGGTTATGAAACGTCGAGAAATTTTGGTCCGGCACCTAGGTCCCGCCATCCGACCAACGCCAATAGTGTATGTTGCCATATGGCAAATACACTAATAACAGTCCATATCGATGAGATGCCGTCGTTTGTATGGATAGCCAGATTGCACACTGTGAACTTTTCAAAATTGACTAAAAAAACCCTAAGTATATAAATTTATTGAGCCAATGATTCTGAGCAAAATACTGGGGCGGGGCAATGATTCTAAGGAAAAAACCTGGATGAGGCGAAGATTCTGAAAAAAATACTTGAGTAAAAAGAAGGACAAAAAAAACTATTGCAGCATTGAACAATATTATTATAAGATCTATCAAAGTATATTATTGTGTGTATATAGTACACATCCAGCATTATAGATAACTAGCGGTTTACCTGCGACTTCGTCCACGTGGTATAGATTGTACTAGGAATGTCGGAAGTGCCAAAAAGTATCGATATATATCGTATCGATATTTTTTTCAAGTATCAATATCGGTACCGCTATATTTTTTAAAAAATATCGATATATCGGTACAATTTTAAAGAGAACATTGGCACTCGAAAAAATTTAGTATACATATTGGCTAGCTTATTATAATCTCAAATAACAATTAACGGACATTAGTTCTATTAAATCAAGTAATAAATAATTATCTAAAATCAAAAACAACGAAAAGATTTTCTTTTGTTTATTAATTAAACGTCTAATACATTTAGGAGCAGATAATATTAGAGAATAATCGAAAAATTAATAAAGCCAGGGATGGTGAACCTATGGTGACATTCGACAGAAAATTGTTGGTACAGCATGAATTGAGGCGTAAATCGAAATAATTAAAAATATTCTAGATGTTGTAGAAATGAAATGAAATATTACATGAAGAGCTATTTTGACTGTTTATTATTCCGAAAATATCGAAAATATATCGGTTTTCGATACTGGGAATTTTGTATCGACATATCGATATATCGAAATATTAAATATCGCCCAAAATTATCGATATATCAAATAAAAAATATCGATATATCGATATTTTTTCGACATCCCTAGATTGTACCCACAGTTTCTTTATGCAAAATCCACCCCCACCCCGTTCGGGTAGATGTTTTCAAAAGACAGTCTAAGAAGAGCATTTTTTCTCGTTTTTAGTTTAAGCAATTTCAGAAATACAGACAGCGTATCTTTTATGAATGCCCCCCCCCCCATCTTACATGTATTTCTTTCTTTTCTAAGAAGAGTACTTTTTCCCGTTTTTAGTTGAAGCAATTTTAGAAATAGACAGCGTATTTTTTATGAATGATAATAATCAAACAAAATATACATATATTCATATATTAAAGATTTACTCAAGAAAGTTTTTGTAATTGTAGACATTTGTCAAGAAGTAGTTCTTTAATTGTTTTTTGGAAGTTATGACAATTCATTTCTTTTATTTATTTGGTATAACATTATAGAATTTTAATGCACAGTAATTAGGTCCATTAGTTAATTTACCAGTTTTATATAGAGGCAATCTAATATCTTTATTGCTTCGGGTACTATATATGAGCATATTTCATCCACTGTCTGGAAGGTATTTAAATTGTTTTTGACATACAGTAAATTATTGAAAACATATATAAAGACGGTAGTGACATGATTCTTAGTTATGTGAACATTTTCTTCAGTTTTTAAAAATTAAGTCACTGATATAAATACTAAATGATATCTGTAGTTATTGACGAATTTAGGGAATGATCACAATGCCACATATTCCTTTTCCAAGCTGATAAGTATATTATTTTTGTACACACGGAACCTGGTTAAGCAAGAGTCCTTCCTAAAAAAAAAACTAGTTCTGTTAATTTCTCATCTACCGTCGCTATTGTGGGTGTCTACGTGAGATATAGTGAGGAAATGCTTAATTCTATTAATTTCGCTGCGTTGTTTCTTAATTTCTTCAGCCAAAATGAGAATTCTATCTTCTTGATCGATCGGTGACTGTCTCAATTGTTCATAGCTTTCACAGTAAGGACACGCATGTTTCAAGAATGGCGGCTTTTTTGGTGCATTTTCAAACTCGCTAAAAGGCGGTTGTTTATTTTTATTTTTTCGTTTACAATTACAGCAAAAACACGAGCATTTCAAGAGTGACGGCTTTCTTGGTGGATTTTCAAGATCTTCAAAATGCGTATGTTTAACAGATTCTCTTCGGTTAATTTCACTTTTATTTTCAGCTTTTCGTTTACGATTACAGCAGGGACACATACGTTTCAAGAGTGACGGCTTTCTTGATGAATTTTCAAGTTCACCAAAACGCATATCTTTAGCTGATTCTTTTTTGCTAATTTCACTTTTATTTTCATTTTCTCGTTTACGATTATAGCAAGGACACAAACGTTTCAAGAGTGACGGATTTCGTGGTGAATTTCCAAGTTCTTCAAAATGCGTATGTGTAACAGGTTCTTTTCGGTTAATGTCACTTTTATTTTCAGCGTTTCGTTTACGATTACAGCAGGGACACAAACGTTTCAGGAGTGACGGCTTTCTTGGTGAATTTTCAAGTTCACCAAAACGCATATCTTTAACTGAGTCGTTTTTGCTAATTTCACTTTTATTTTCATTTTCTCGTTTACGATTATAGCAAGGATACAAACGTTTCAAGAGTGACGGCTTTCGTGGTGGATTTCCAAGTTCTTCAAAACGCATATGTTTAACAGATTCTTTTCGGTTAATTTCATTTTTATTTTCAGTTTTTCGTGTGCAATTACAGCAAGGGCACAACCGTTTCAAGAAAGATGACATTCTTGGTGGATTTTCAGATTCTTTTTGACGAATTTCACTTTTATTTTCAGTTTTTCGTGTACGATTACAGCAAGGACACAAGCGTTTCAAGAATGGCGGCTTTCTTGATGGATTTTCAGGTTCAAGATCTGGTGTAAACGATGCCACTAATTTTGGGTCTTCTAGGTTTATTACAGATACGATTGGTGACTTCGGTATCTGTTCTATTTTTTCGCTTGAATGTACATTGCGTTGTTGTTTTGTTTGTGGTAATGGTAGCGTTGGTGCACAACAACAAGTTTTAGATGGATTTGTGACTGAATTGCAATAACAGTCCATTTTAATATCAGCTAAAAAAATACTTTCACTCTTTGAACATACTTTTTTTAGATATACTTCTTTTAAGCTATGCTTAGAAAATAGTTTGTTGCTAGATTCTACAATTTCAATTTGACTAGTTGTAGGATAAAGCACTCCTTTACTGTGTTTAGGAGAAATTGAGGTTTTACTCCCGAGGTGAATACACTTAGAAAAAATTTCTATGAGAGATTCTCTTCCTGGAAATGAATTTTTACTTTGCACGGGAAGAATTATACTTTTATTTAAATGACTGGATGACCATTTATCAACAGCATTTTTTTCCTTGTAGGAAAGGAACTGCTGTCTCTTTTCTTTTTGAAAATCAGACTCTGCGTCCTCTTTAAACGCAACTCTGTCTCTATATGAAGCTTTTCGTTTCCCATCATGTTGATATCTACGCACATCTTTAACATTCGTGCCTTTGATTACTTTGTCTTGGTCAGTGTCTACAGAAAAAACATGTCGCGAAATTTCACTACTAACTGCTTTCCGAGTTTTTTTGTTTGGCAGTTTTACTTTGACGTTTGATTCGATTTTTCTGTCGAGAGCAATTACTTGTACATTAGGTGTCTTTCCTTTTTTTCTCGTTTCACTTGTCCTGATTTTTTTAGAAAAGCAAACAGTTGATTTTTGGTTCCCTTTTTCAATAGCAATACTAACATCGGTGCCCGTTTTACTAGAATTTTTAGAATTTCCTGCTGGATTGTTAGTTGTTTTCTTTCCATATATCATACTGTACGTGTTATTGACAAAATCGACTTGATAATTGTTATCGGGCATATTACTAGCTTGTAAATCAATGAAGGTTGAATTGTTGGAATCTATTTGTGACACATCGTTATTTTTGTTGTTTGAAGTACACTTCGTACTAAAATAAACGGGGGAAATATTTTCGTTCTTGAAGTCTCTTTTATAAAGAACAGATTTTGAATATGAAGGGTGTTCTGTTTCCTGTAATATAACTGGATGATTCCCATTAGTTTGTGCTAATCTCGTTGTTGATTTTTCTACGGAATCCTCATCTATATAACAATAAACTGTTCCGAAAATTGCTTCAGCCATTTGGTCTTTAAAAATAAGTTTACCATATTGTGGCTGTTTCAATCTAGTGTCAACTTTACTTCTTAACTGTTCAATTTCCTTACGTTGCTCTGAAATTTCGGTAAGCAGGTTTTGCAAATATACGTGTGAAGCTTTGTCATTAAAATTCTCTGATTTCAAAAATATTTCATCGTTGCAATTCGACAGATTTTTATTTTTACTTTGCTTATCCATATATATCTTTATATCTTATGTACATATCTTTATTTTCCTCATTTTTTTTTGTGATTAATTTTTAAAATCGGGAAGCACGCTTTGTAAACTTATAATTTAAGACAGATGTTCAAAAGGAAAACTGGAGTCAAATAGATCTCAAACTTTGTTTTGTGAAGTTCTATGGAGACAAAAACTGTTATTTTTTTTTAATTAAAGATTATTATTTCTAAGATTCGTCATTTGGTGATTTTCTTACTACTTCAATAACACGTCTTGTAGGATTATTAGATTCATCTGCGACGTTAGTTCCTGAATTACGATATTCATTTGGTTTTGATTTTTTATCAAATTTATTACAAAATAATCCGCGTACTTTGCTCACAAAATTCTGTCGTTCTCCAGGGTTTTCAGTTGTTGGCTCGAATATTATTTGTTTTTCGCAGCTATGAATCGCTCCTCTCAACGAAAGTGAATCATCATCTTTTCCATAAATCTCAAGAAAAAAATATTTCTTGTCTAGAAATTGTTTAGGCAGTTCGTTGCACATTTTTATTTTAATAGTATTAGTATTTTCCTTGATCTTTTTACCTTTGGAGCATGTCGGAATATTGCAGCTTGCCGATTTATCAACTTTTGAGTTGTTAATGCATGCGTTGTCAATATTCGATTTTTTAGATTGTTTAGGCTCACTTATTTTTTTGTCTGGTAATTTTGAAAAATACATTAGGCAATTTTTCAATAGATTTTTGATTTCTTCCAGTTCTTTACGTTGCTTAATTAATTCATTCTGCAGTTTTTGGGTTTCCATTTGACAATCATTCTTTAATGGCTCGGTAAATGACACTTTTCGTTGAAATTTACACATCTCATTTTTTGCCTGTAAAAACAAATTTTACTACACATATTACTACAACTAATATTATAAGAAAAATAATATATTCTTGTTCTTTTTAGGTCTATAGGTTATTGGTTCCCAATCAATCAATCAATTTTAGATCAGAAATATGTTTCCTAACGAACGGATCTATTACTAAAATTAGTTTAGAGTGTGTGCTTTGTCCCGTTTGTCAAAACATAATGTTTAAAACACACATTTACTTGAGGTTAATCAGTCCTGAGAACTAATTGATTCAGTACAGAATCTTCAGAACTGTAGGTATAAACAGAGCAAAATTACACAATAGACGTCTTAATGCTTTACCAATAAAACGATAAATTAGAAAGTTACTATACGAAACTCTTGGATGATACAAAATAATGCATCTTTTACGCACTCTTTATGATTCTGAAAGACTGACTTCGTTTACGTACATACTTTTATTCAACTGTTAATTTTAATTATTACCGGGCTTTTAGATTTTTTCATTTTACTGCTACAATCACACTTCTTTAAAGCTGTTAATGAGTCACACCTACAATTGAGTGCTTCATATTCAGGTACCATTTCTTCACATTGTTGTGCAGTGGATTTTTTAAAACGACGACGTGCACAAAACACATCAATATTTTTCATTTGTGGCTCGATTATGCTATACTCTTGCTGAATTTTTTGTGATACTGCAGGGACATTACTGACTTTTAAATTTTCATGGCTATGTGCGGAACACAACTCTGACGAGGCATTCATTTCAGGAATATTAAACTTTCTTTGCGATGAAATAGCTGCATTTATTTTGCTGTCTGTTAGAGATATTTTTCCATTCTCCTGGTCGTATTTACTATCCGCTGCTTCGAACTTGTCTTGAAACGGAAAATTTGTTTGTAACAGCATCAAATGATATCGCTATTACTTGGTTTTGTGATGCTCGGTTCTTTGTACAACTTTCAACGTTAAATCTACTTTCAATGATATATTACCACTAAATATTACCACTAAATAATGGAAAAATTCAGATCTAAAAGTGCTCTCACAGACTACCGCAGGACTAGAGGAGCGGCACGGAATCAAATTATATGATGGAATAATATCCCGCCGTATATAATTTGATCACGCACCGCTCAACTAAATCGCGCGTTGGTACCTAGTGATTAGTTTCAAGTTTATGTTAAATTAAGTAAATTTCTGCATGATTGACTAATATAAAAACTCTCGTACCTAGTAGAATCCTCTAAATTTGAGAGTAGATATATTTTAATGGTCTTAAGGAATCAAATTCCAATGATAATAATTATTATTTTCCCAAACGTTTTTTGACAACAACTGAATTTATATTTCAAGTCAATCTTTGGACGATTCAATTATATAAAGACTCGCAATAGTGAATTATGTTGTGCTTGTAATAAATAGAGAACAATTAAATGTCTGCTGTTGTTCATTGCAGTGTAACTAGTAACAAAGTTCATGAAAAACTAAGGGATTTGGTTTTAAGTCGCAACAGTTAGTGTTTTCAAATTTATAACAAAGCTAACTGCATTAAAAAAAATAATTACCTATTTACCTTGAGTAAAAAAACCTGGGTCATAATAATATTTCAACGCTTCGTTTTTATGTTGAGCAATATTTTGTAAATCTTTGTTTCGCGAAGTATTTGATTTTGCGTTATTAACTAAATAATATTCCAAAGTTTTCATACAGTCGCATAATAAGTGTTGTATATTGTTTAGTTCTTTGCGCTGTTCTCTTAATTCTTTTGCGCATGTCAATAATTGTTGACTTTTTTCATTATTGCACAACGTAAGATCTTTTTTGTTTTTAGTTGTTGTTCTCAAGTATACTGTAGTAGTTTCAATTTGATTTTCAAGTCTTGCAACTTTGTCTGTAAGCTCTGAG
This sequence comes from Venustoraphidia nigricollis, assembly GCA_034508555.1. Taxonomy (NCBI): domain Eukaryota; kingdom Metazoa; phylum Arthropoda; class Insecta; order Raphidioptera; family Raphidiidae; genus Venustoraphidia; species Venustoraphidia nigricollis. Next base: position 933,341 of record JAVRKA010000028.1, read on the forward strand.
ATAGACTTTTCAACATGATTTTGAGTTTCTTCAATTTCTGGTGACATTGTTTTCATTTTTACTTGAAATTTTGTATTTTTGCTATTAATATTTAATACCGATGACTTATATCAACTGTATAGTTTTCATTTTTTAAAGTATTTTTCCTTTTTTAAAAAATATATATATTTAGATTTTTTATTTCCATTTTGCAACTTTGTATATTTTGAATTTTTTTATTAAATATCTATAGTAACAAAGGTTTTTGACTAGTTTGATTTTGGTTCGATTCTAAAATGCTCAAACAATAGCATGGCATTAAATAATTTCCATAGATACCCAGCAATATGATTGCACAACTGACTACAACGCGCATCCTTTCCTTCGAATTGGCCTAATGAACGTTGTGTGCGACCATTGCGGTGGATTAAAGTTCGCTGGAGAAACTCCTGGATTGTGCTGTCTCAGTAGCAAGAGGAAATTGCCATTATTGCCTCCGCCACCTGAGCATTCGTTGCTTCGGGGCGAAACACCAGAATCACAACATTTTCTATCGAACACTTAAATATACAACAGATGTAGCGAACTGTAAGAGACCTAGAAATCGGGTAGTTATAAGAAATCATAATAAGCGATAATAAAGAAAAAATACCTAACGGTTTTTAGGCACAATTTATTTTACAAACATAACAGAAGTCAATTTTATATGACATACAGATGCTTTGTTTATCGAAATCGTTATACCTGACGGCTTGGAATAAATGGTGTGTTTTACTTATTACTTTTAAAAATATTCTGAAAGGCATCTTGTTCGCTATAAGCGGTGGTTTGTTATAAGAGAGGACGTTATAAACGAAGAGAAATTAATTTTAAATTAAATCAGACGTGGCACACCACCCATTTAACAAGGTACCAACTTTGTCGTCCTGTCTTTTATTACGAATATTTCGCTTTGATATTATGATTCCCGGCGTCTACAATAATGGCACTAGAATTATCCAACATGGAGGGCAATGTCGAAGTTGACAGTGATGAACAACCAGTTCCAAAAAATTTTCTAAAATTGTGCATGCTATCTTTGTTATAACGTCTATTGTATATGTCAAGATCAGAAATAGTTGAATGTTCTTTTTTAGAATATTTGCCCTCTCTCAAGTTAGCGTTTTTACGATACACTCTGAGTGGTTTCTTCACTGAATTTGCGACAGGGAATCTTGGATATTTGTTCTTCATGTGGAGCCCATGGTGTACCAAATAAACTTTTTTATCATCGGACGATTTTTTCAAAATTTCTCGTTTATTAATCGAATTGTTTTGCAGATGTTCAAGGCAACTATGTAATAGTGTTTTTAATTGAACCAATTCTTCGCTTTGACGCAAAAATTTCCTATTGAGTTCATCAATGCTCGATTCAACTGAACTAATTTCTTTATTGCAAACTGCGCTATCAATTGTTGGTTTACAATCATTTGTTTCTTCATTGGCGGTGTACACTGCCATTTCAAGTTCTGATGCAAGAACATTGTGGAGACATTGGATTGCTTTTTTTTCTTTCCATTTTTCGTTAGAATAGCGCGGCACGTTTATTGCAATTTCGGCTTGTTCATATGGAATTTTCAAATTTTCATGCCTATTTGTGCAGTTTTCGGGTCTTTTAGAAGAATGCTCTTTGCTACGAAATTTAAAAAAATTATAGAATTTGCTAAGTTTTGATTCTTTTACATTAACTGTAGTAGTAGATAATTGGTTTTCATTATGTGTTTTCGCAGCCTTCAAATGTTTACTAATAGTATTAACTTGCTGAACACAGTTTTCTAATAAATGCTGCATATGTTTAACTTGGTCCAACTGACAATTCTTGTCACCAGTTTCGAAATTTTCATTACTGCTCTTTCGTGGTTTAAATATATTACAAAATGAGCTTAATTTCCGAGTAAAATTATTTTTGTATTTTGCTTTGGACGACTCTTGGATGATTGAAGTCGCAGTTGTGCTGATTTCGTTGATATTTAAAGAACGAAGTAGTTGGATTTTTTTATTGTCATTTTCAAAACGCAGATTTTGACAGACAAGAAACTTATTCAGTTTGCAAGTGTTGTAAGGGGTTGATGGATATGATGACATTTTTCCACAATCACACACATTGCAAGAGCATGGGGTTTCAAATAGTACATTACCGTTATAACCGTTATTATTCATCGTGATTTTATTATTTCTCGCGTGTTCTTTTAATTTGTTTCTTCTTTTGTTAACTTTGATACCTAGAGCCCGTTGTGGCACAATGTTTGACAATTCAAAAAATGAAAAATGATCGGATAAATATGTTTTTGCAAATGACGTGGTTTTCATTTTCGTTTTAGAAATAAATATTGACCACGTTACATTTCTGTTTATAAATTTTTGTATCACTGATAATTTTCTCTAACGTCAAAATATACTTAATATAAATACTGGTCAAAAATCAATTTACGTTACTAAGTAAAATATTAACGAAAATTTGAGAAACTTTGGACGATAGTCTAATTATTTATTAAAGTATGATGTCACTTTACCAGGTCTAGACTGATATAAAATCAGCCCGGGACTTTAGAACGCGGACCGGACCCCCCATATAGTATGTAAGGATACGTGATTCTCGTCGTTGCAGCATTAAACAGTTGCAAGTAATTTAAGAAATACAAGGCGCGAAACTTTACAGAATACATTCCAGCGTTAAGGGGCTATCCATAAATTACGTCACACGTAGTGGGAGAGTGTGACATTGTGTGACAAGGACGGGGGGATCATAATCCTCGTTACGTTACATGTCAAAATCTAAAGCATTAAAACACAAAACTTTTAATGTAAATGAAAAATTAAAAAAAATATTCTATCTTTAGGCAATATATGGTTTGTATTATCTTGTTACTCAGTAAATTGCAAAATATGTGACGTCACACCAGGGACTACATGTGACAAGAACGGGAAACATGTTTCTTCTCCTCTTCACTTTTGTGCAGACATTCTGCTACATTTTCCCTAGATATGTAGCCACAATCAATCTTTGAGTCTTCGCACTGTCATTGGATAAAGCGTCTACTGCATATTCTACTAAATTTAATGAATTAAAATCGGTTGGTTCGTCTTTGATTTCTACTTTTTAAAAGCATTTCTTACTTAATTTTGTTTGCCGAACTATAATTTATAGATAGGATTAAAAAATCACACTAATTTACTGAGCGGACCTGGCTTTATTGTCAAATTCACATAATTATAGATACATAATTATTAATACAGTTTTGTTATTTTGACATTCTAACAAAAGTACAAGAAGAAGTAAAAAAACCTGTCTTATTTTCAAAATGGACAGATGTGGCTTATAATTATCATACAAAAAACTAAACAGACTGACGAGAGGGTATAAAAAAACGAAACTATATCTAAAACTAACATTTTGTCAATTTTTCAAACATTTTATTACCAAATATTACAAAAAAATATTTAAAAAACGTTTTTTTAATAGGGAGCAGTCACAGCATGTATTACTTAGTGTTAGAACATTGTACTACAAATTTTCCCCTCTTAGGTTCTAATCTGAGAACTGACTTTGGTGACTAGCTCCTGAAATTAGTGGGTGTTCGTCTCTCGTCTTAGGTGCAATTGAAATACTATGTGTGATTTGTGACTGCACCCCACTAACTTTCATGTAGTTATAATAAAAAGAAGTAAGGTACCAAAATTTAAGGAGTACAGCACGATTGGCATAATGGAGTTGCAAAGAAATGAAACAATGTACATCATACTATGCCGCTCTTGGGCGGACCTAGATTATTCGGAGCCTAGAGCTTATTTTAGTTCAATGGGCCCCATTTTTTTTTTTTTTGCTAATTTAAAAATATTCAAATTGGGGTTTAAAATTGATTTTATGACATTAAAATCAGATTTAAAACCTGATGACTTAACCAAACAAATAATACTATAAATTCAACAAGAAAGTGTCAAAATTCACCCAAAAATTATTCATCCAAAAAATTGTCAAAATGATAATGATAATCAGTAATACGATTAGTGCTCATTGTTAATGAAAACGTTTAAAAAAATTGTGATAATAAATCAATTTTTGTGAACCCTTGACACTTGGGGGGCCCGAGTTTAAGCCCTATCAGTCCCTATGTAAATCCGCCCCCGATGCCGCTTATATTACATTGTGGAATATAAGTGTATGACTCACTTCTTAAATGATTATAACCTATATAATATATATTTTTAGATCTTAAAACACAATGAGGTCGTCCCACATTTTTTTAGGAATAGAAATTACATTAAAATAGATTATAAACCTATTTTTAGAATTTTTCGGAAGTTTACAGTAAAAAAATCCATTAAAAATTTTTCAAAGTAGTTCATAATGTCGCTGCGGAAATGATGTGAACTATGGCCAGTTGATTAATCTGGCACATTGAAAGCAGACCAATGATAGGTCGACAGATTGTGTTAGCTTTAGGACCGTTTAAATAGTCGGATCAGTTTTTCGTTTAGTTTCAGTTCAGTTCGAAAATCTCCATATTTTAAACGATCGGTTATTTTCTTTGTTGTCAATGGCAGATCCAGGTGAACGCAGATCGCATGTCCGCGACCTCCGAGAACTTGATAGAAAAAAATTAAAATGACTATTTCGAATTTCATTAGTTTTATAACCAGAATTGGACTTGCCATATTCTATGTGTTAACCCTTTCTCCTAGTTTAAGATACGACGCGCACTCCAAATGTGGTTCCTGGATCCGCCATTAATTATTGTTGTCGTGCACAGTTCAATCTTGAATGAAGCCTTAGCCTTGATCTTAGCACTTAAAAAGAGAGGGTTCCGTACCATTCCGTGAGAAATTTAAAACTTGGGCTTTCCGTTTAGATTTTCCTATAAACAATGAGTGAGACCTTATATTCCATTTTTTTTTTCAAAATTGAAAGCTTAGTAGTTTTGAAGATATTTCTTTTTGTTTATTTATACTCTACAAACAGGCCAAGACCTAATTCATGCAGGGTTATGTGAAATTTGGACAACATAGGCAACTTTGTGTGCACACAAGTTTGACAGATTATCGGTCATGGCCTTGAATAAGGAACCATCTTGATATTTATCTGGATTTAATTGCGGGAAACCATGGAAAATCTTAACTAGATGGCCGGTACAAAAATAACCGTTTCTTGCCCGGAAGCAGTAAGAAAAAGTCCAAGCCACATCTGCCCCCGCCGGGACTCGAAACAGGTACCCCCGAATGCGAGTCTGGTGCTCTCACCACTACGCTACTCGCTCGGTATACAAGGGGAGAGGGATGCTCGTTTTTAGTATATTTTCTTTAATATCTTTTACACTATGCATTTTAAAATTATAAGAAAAATATATATTTGTATTTCTCATAACAAACTCTCCCATTTAATACGTCGTATGATGCACTTGAAACACATATTTTCTTATTTTCGAATTTGCTCCCCAAAATCGGAATTTGTTTATTTACGCTATACGTTCGTGTTTGGGTTATCTAACTCTATATATTTCCTAAATTTCAACTTTTTTAGTTCAGTAGATTCGGAGAAAATAAGCTGGACAGACGAACACACAAGCAGACACGAGAGTGAGCCTATAAGGGTTCGTTTTTTTGTACGGAACCCTAAAAATAAGAAAGAAAAGAAGTAAACAGAGCAAAGATTGGCTCCTAAAGAGCAAATTTTTGACTCATGTAAATTTAATGAAGAAACTTCACTTAGAATCTTGTGATTAATTAAACTATGAACGGGGTTCGTATGTTTCAATCTCTCTTTTTAATTTTTTATTGTGTGTATATATAACTGACAACTGAACAGAAAACTGATCTAACTGTCTAAATAGTTCTTTGTGTTTCATGCGAAAGTATGTAAACCAACGAGGTTTAGATATGAAGCGCTAATGTGCTACTGCGCATAGGAAAAAGAAAGCGATATACATGGTAGAGTAGTATCATTTAGAAACGATCTGCCCGGTACGAAAAATGGGAAAACCGATCAGTAGCGGTGTGAATGTGATTTGTAATTTCAGGGACAATCGTAGGCGATATAATGCGTCTCGACTCTCGACTAGTGATTAACAACTAAATGATCACATTCACATGGCCACCCCTTGTTAAAAAACATATAGACCCGTCCAGTGCCGGATTAGCCACGTAGCAAGAGTAGCAAATGCTACGGGCCCCGGGAATTTGGGGGCCCCGCGCTTCAACGCCTGTCTGACCGTAATAAAAAAATATTAATTTAGATAGGAGCGTAAAATATCTTGCATGCCTTAAACGCGAAGCGCTTAGGCTATGCCTCACTTCCACTTGAAAATCTAAAACTCGATTTCGTCACGTTAAATCGTAAAAATAAGTAGGTATTTTACGAACTTTTTAACGTTAATGTTCTAATGTTTCATTATAATCGATATATTTAGACTAGCATCTATACCACATTTCTACCCTTCAAGCGGCCAGATTTTTATTTTTTATATAGGTACACATTTATTTTGCGAGTTTACGTAGCCGAGATTGTACTTTTTTAATCGATTTTTATATAATATCGATTATAAGTATTTCGAGAAAACAGGCGAACTATTTAAATTTTATTAATTCAGTCACGATCCAATCTACTGTGGTTGGTTGATTTATTATAAACTATAGATTCATTTTATGAATAATATAGCTGAACTTTTTTTGAATCGATTATCATATCGTCTTAATCATCTCACTTTGTTGAATATAGAGTATGATTTGCTTAAAGAAGTCGATATTGAAAGTGCTACCTCTAAATTTGCCCATATTAAATCCAGAAAAGTTTATTTGTAACAGTTTTGTTTTATTTAATACCCTAAACTTGAGAACCTGAAGGAAACCAAGGGCCCCTTGACAGAATTTGCTACAGGCCCCGCGCTGGCTTAATCCGGCACTGGACCCGTCTATTATCTCTTCTGAACGATGCTACTCTACACGTACTTAATGTCTTTTTCTGGCCAAACCTGTTGTTGTTGAACAAAGACGGAATGGCTACCGCAATTATCGCTATCTTTTCCAGTCTTTTGGAGCCCGCAGCCCAAACTAGCACTCCATATGTTTAAACTAGTAGATACTGTATGCAAGTTCTTGATCACTAAGTACATGCTACGACATTACTATAAGGCGGTTTAAGCGCATCTTTTTAGAATATACACTTTCTTATTTTTGTTTGTAAGAACTGTAAGAACGAAAAAGTTGGTATAAATTATTTATTTATGGATGAGCCCTGTTAAAATTACCAAAGTTTGATATGTGGAACGAGTCTACGTTCAAAACAGTGAATTATTTTGTTTTTAATTTAATTAAATAGTTATAAAAATGCATGTTTTTCAGAATAATCTATTCAGTTAGTTTAAACATTCATTTACTAGGTAATTTGATATATCACTGACTAATAAGCTCTAGTTATATTTATTATTTATTTTTTTGTTTAAATAACATGCACACAGAGCCGGCTCTAGGAATTTTTTAAAGGCGGTGCGATATCTCGTGATGAATACTCGTCTATTTTGTCCTTTCATACAGTTAATCTTTTCATAAAATTCATCACATCTCCAAACCGGCCCCAGATGCACAGAGTGGACAGAAAAGGTTGAAGTTATATATTAATCAATGCACCATACAAACGTTCAGAAATCTTTATCGAAATTCCAGCACGTTACACACTTCTAGGAAAACCGGAATCACTAAAAAACGATTGGACTGATTTTGGCGAAATTTTATACACCAATCATTTGGACCCAAACTTACAGCATAGAGTACTTTTTAGCCGGTTGTTTAAGAAAATTTTCACGTTAAAACTGAGTATATCTGCGCAGAAAATCGACGTTCACGCGAACGCACTTTTAGGTAAAAGCTATACATTTGAATATAGATTCTGCCTTATCTGTCCGCTAGTAGCATTTAAATACAGTCGAATTTTATTAATACACACTAGGTATGTCTGTTTCCCACCAAAAGGACAAATAGTCCAAGCTATGGTCATTCAAAAATCTACTTGAATAACACTGGTAAAATTTTATTATTGAATTTAACAGATTATATGATGTAGAACATTAAATCGTTGACAGACTAATTCATTTTTTTGTATCGTTTTTTTGTAGTCAGTATTTCTAATACTAATTTTTTCATAGCTAAAATATTCTCTGTCGATTGTTTAAACTCGCTTTCAATAGTTTTTTTAAAACATATTCATACGTACAAAAGGAGGCATAAATCATTTAATTAAATGTTGCTGCTTAACACTAGACATTATAAAAATGTTTTTGACGCATGAAGATTCACAACATTTATTTTAATTGAGGTGTTTCAATAAAATTCAACTGTATTATTTTGATTTAAAAACAAACACAATGTAGGTAACCTCAGGAAAAACCTACCTAAAATCTGATATTCATTTTAACATTATATTTGCTTGCAAAGTCTTGTTTCATGTTTTTTCCAGGTTTTTGGCCGTTGGAGAAACAGACAATAGACATGTTAATATGTGTCCTCAGACATTTTGCTCATTTTTTATTTTGTATATTTTAATATTTTTTATATACTTATAAGTTATAACACTATTATATAATATTTATTGACTTATCATTCTCTTTCAAATAAAATACCAACCATATACGTTTGATAACAATCTTATTGACGATAATCAAAAGAAAAAACAAAATAAGAACAAATGATAAAAAGTAAAAAACGATTAGAGAGACTATTACATACATTAATCATATTATATCGTTCAATTTTCTACACATTTTTAAAAAAATATTGTAATTAAAAATAAAACAAAATTATATAAATAGTTAAAAAAAATATATATTATTAATACTTCAATAGTTATTTACAAAAGTTAAATCTATACATAAAACATAAAATATAATTTATGTATAATATATCACACGTTTTGTCTAATTTCTATGTACATTATTACCTTAAGAATCATTAAATACAAAAAGAATTAGGTTATAATTTGGGTTTTAGATGTTATCAGACTGCGCAGGATCAACGGAAAAATTCTAGTTACATATTTGGACGATGGGATCATTCCATAGATACCCAGATTCAAGTTTAATGTTTGTTCTATGTTTAAAAATATAGTATTGTTGTATCGATTCGGTATAATATTTATTTTATTATCAGTATATAGGGTGGCAAATTGTTTTAATCTGGCAAAAAACATAATGCGTCTATCTGGCCGCTGTATAATGCTTGAGCGGTTATGATGCAATGTCCACTCAGTACATACAGCGCTGGAGCCGTTGATCCTACCTATTAAAGATCACTCACACTTGTCAAGCATAAACCAGCACGATCAGCACAACACAAACCTGCAACTGACACAAATTCGCACAGTATAAGTCAGCAAATTTTAATATGGGTTTCGTGATGTGCTATAGATATTTAGCAGTTGTCAAGTAATTTTATCAATGTAAATTAATTAATATAAACGACACATCACTAGCACACTAAATCGGTTCAGCACGGCTAAACGGGAATTGCAAGTGACGCTGACGGTCGTTGCTGACTGTTGGTTTAGTGTGCGCTACTCCATTAAATAACATGGATACCTTTATGAACGAGCTTTTCTGCCGTGCTGTGCTGATCAGGGGTCATCCATAAATTACGCCCCACTTTAAGAAGAGGGAGGGGGTTGACGTAGTGTGACATTGTGTGACAATGAGCAGAGGGGAGGAGGGTCATAAACGTCGTGATGTCACATGTCAAAATCTAAAGTATTAAAACACAAAACTTTAACTGTAAACGAAAAACAAAACAAAAATTCTATCTTTAGGCTATATAAGGTTTGTATTGTGTAATTTTGAAACTGTCTTTTTCATTTACTCAGTTCTAGTTGTAAAATTACAGAATATGTGACGTCACACTAGGGAGGGGATCCCACAAACGTGATTGCCTGTGACAAGGACGGAGGGGGGATAAAAAAAATCATGAAATTCGTGCGACGTAATTTATGGATGGCCCCTCATGCTTGATAGATGTACGCGATTTTATAATATATAATCTGCTAGTTTCGAAATGAAACAATTTCAATTAATTTTTGTATGATTACTATTCAGTTTCATAGTCTTATTAAAAACTAATTATTAAGAAGCGGAAATGTAACGCTAGCTTAGAACTGCATTCAGGTTAGGTTAATTTAATCAAAGCCTGGATGAAGCGTGTTAATGAGGAATATATTAAGAATTTCTATATTAAAAAATCTAATAAAAAAAGTAATACCTAAAGATCTGAACATAGAAAAAGTATTCCAATTTAAGAACCGATAAAAATATCAATGAGGTCGTCCTGCAATTTCTTTTTTGTTGTTGGGATTTATGAAACATTTTTTCGACAAATTTCCGGAAGGTTAATTAAAACAATCCCAAAAAAAGATGGCATAGATAATCTTCAGCCTGTGATCGGCTAATTAGATCTACTGTAGGCACGTCCGCTGATCTTTTCAAATTGAAACCGAAACACAAAGAACATAATTTATATATGTATATACCACTTTCTATATTATAAAGAAGTGCGATTGTCTTCTAAGTCATCATATGCCGATTTATGCTCAGAATTTAATAAACATATATATTATATATATAACCAAGAATTAAAGTATATATATTTTAATTCTTGGTTGCATTTAAGAGGAAGGATATAAGAACGAAAAAGTTGGTTTACATTATTTATGTGTGAAGTATTCCTATTATAACGAATTCTTCAAAATTGCAACATTTTGATATGTAGGAAGACCTTATTGGATTTTCCATTTATTATTGCTTTAGCTTGTATTATTTTTTGTTTCGTTTCAAAAACCGGAAAATGAGATTACGCTACTTATTTGATATATGATATAATATTTATGTTAGAGCAAGCTAGCGTGACACTATGTGATGGATCTGTTTATTTTTGCACTTAAATCCAGCTCTAGTTATAGCACGGTACTTATTCAGTACACATAACGTTTTTAAAGTTACAAATTGTATCCAAGCAGTAATCATAAAAAGGAAAAGTTAAAAAAATATATTTTAAATAGTTCAATAAAAGTGCAAACATTTGGTTTTAGTTGAATTAGTACAAAAAAAAAGCATTTAAAAATGTCCTAATTCAATAGAAAAGAAAAAAATTACTGTTGGAATTATAACAAAAGAATACTGGGTTGCAGAAAGCATTGTCAGAAAATCTGATTTGACAATCTTAGATTGTGACCACTTATTTCTCTATAAGAAAAGCACTGTAGAATTTCAGTCCAATCTTGTTAAAAAATATTGGATCGAATGAAACAATTTTTTTTAAACTTTGAAACATTTTTCTACGCACTTTGATCAAAATTTAGCTTGAAAAGCGATCTTTTTCTACATAGATAAAACACTTATTTTTGTATGAGTACAATAATGTTCTGCATGACAAAGAGTTTGACGCCATTAGACTGTTCGTGCATCTATAAAAGTTGTAATTTTATAATTACAATCTAAGGTCCTTGTCAAAACATACTTTTTGACAATGCTTTCTGCAGCCAAATACGTTTGGTATAAGGCAAAATTTGTCAGCAATGAACAGGAACTTAAAATTAAAGAAAAAAAACTTAACATTTTAAAAACAGCTGAGTTATGAACAGGATTAAATACTAAAATTTGATCTATTTTTGTTAATTCGAATTAAGTGTCCTCAGCCGATTTCATATTATATAGTTATAGGTTTTCTTTGTTCGGTAAATGTTGTTGACAGTATATGATAAATTAAAAAAAAACTGACAAAAAGGACTGTTAAATGTCAAAACATTTTATCGCTAACAGATATCTAGATCAACGTTGGGCAACCCCCGAGGTCCGCGGGCCAACTGCGGCCCGTGAAAAAATTCTATCCGGCCGCGAGATCTCTAGAAGAAATTATAAATATTTTTCGATGTAATTCGCCTAGTTTAAATTGAATATTAATCGCACATAGCAACATGTATGTTCATAATTTAGTACTAAACCATTTTTCACTTCAAACGTCCCCTCTCATAATAACTATTTTGGTTGCCCAATATATTCTTATTGAATCTTAATGATCAAAGCCGAATATCTAATCAACTTCTTCTTTTTTATTTATTTCGTATTTGCAGACTAAAAAATTTCAGATCACAAGAAGGTGTCAATTAATTATTAAGGCCCGCAGAAAAAACGTAAAATTTATTCTGGCCCATGTTTTAAAAAGGTTGACCAGCCTTGACCTAGATTGTAGAATACAGACGGTCAACAAGTAAGTCGTTAAGAGACTTCTGTCTGGTATACCAAAAATAATCATTATATTTTTTTACAACGTGACTTCCTTTGGAATCAGCAAATTGACAGAAACTGAAACTAAGTTCGTAATTTTTCGCCTAGGTTCCGGCGGTGCCTCAATATGTATACTACGGTTCTGAAATAGTATATAGTGAGTCATCATTATAGAGATTGTATCCATAGGGCACTCTGTGTGTAAGACAGAACACCATACACAAACGATAAGCAAGAGTGAGATAAATGATCGCTAATAGGTAGTAATTACTGTGGTTACTGTAAAATAAATTTAAATAAACGTCTTTGTTTTCTAAGTAAAAATAGCCATTTTATCAATTAATGACAGTCTGTAGTCACTACCGAAATTATTGATAAAATGGCTATTTATACTGTTCACGAAAAAATCCAAATAATTAAATGGTTTTATGGTGGTAATTCAACCGCCGACGTAATAAATTAATTGATAAAATGGCTATTTTTACTTAGAAAACAAAGACGTCTATTTAAATTTGTTTTACAGTAACCACTACCTAATCTTACTCTTGCTTATCGTTTGTGTATGGTGCTCTGTCTTACACACAGAGTGCCCTATGGACAGCTTTGAGTTGATACAATCTGTAGTGTATTTGCTAATACAGGTATTGTGGCTTTATTACGTGAACTATATTTTCTCTACCACCTGTAACGATTTGATTCCCAGGGAAACTAAAAAAAAATAACAAGTCAGTTGAGGAAAGGATTGAATAAGAAAAGGTGATTTTTTTGGAGAAAGGAAAAATTTTACAAAAACTTTTAACATTTTCTTCCATAAGTAATTAAATTAAATTTCAACCCAAATGAAAATAATAGATAGGTACTAGGTATATGCTCAAGGCTCAATTAAACGTCAGTCTAGATGACAAGCATGTATATGCCCATAAAGCGATTTCATTTTTTACGTTGCTGCTTTCGTACATAATAGTATTTAGTTTGTGATGTAGTTTATTTCAAGCGACTGACGTTATGTTCCACGAGCTATAGCACACGAACCAAAATATCGACACAACCAAGATATATACTACGTTTTCTGCACCTACTTCCTATAAAAGAGCTGATTTTCACTTCATAATAATATTTCTGACAGCTGTGTTGGGTTGTTTACGAAAACTACATCTGCTTTGTGTTGCTTTACTCTCGGTTCATCTTATGGTATTAAATGGTAACTGATAGGTCGCTTTAGGAAATTGCTGTTGGACTAATTAAATTGCATGAATAGAATAGAATGTACTTTGTTTTAGTTTACGCACTAGTGCGTTATGGAGCATTTTACTACCGATACACAGGCACGAAATACTGCTACTTTATAAGAAAGTGTGCAAGAACATTTCTATATAGTGAAAAAAAATATTTACGATTGAACTCACAAATCGGACAAATACGTATGGAGTATAACATAAAAACCGACTTGCAGATAATCAATCATAATCGAGAATAAATCAGGCATTCAAAAGTTAGAGCCTGGACAAATATATTCCACAAAGCCGAATATCGACATCACATGCTCATCAATTTATTTTCTACTTAAAACATACAAAAATTCGTCTTCTTTATAGAGAAAAAAAAGATAATAAAAAATGAAATATTTGCTAATCGCATATAAACCTCAAAAATATACTTTTGTCGTTATGAATAGTTCATAACACGAAACAACTTATATTGTATTCAACCAACAACACAACATTAGTGACCGCGTCTTTCTGTTTAAATACTTGATCTTTTAATACCTAATATATGTATATTATTTATAACGACCAACTGTCTATAAAAACTCACTTGTTTCATTCATATTCATTTTAGACTACTATTGACTGGCTGATAGTATATATTTTACAGAAATCACTGGTAAAGATGTCTATTTTATATAACATTTATATTCTCTAAAGTTCAGATAACTGATATTCTTAAACTGCCAATAAAAAAATACAGATTAGCAACTGACCATCGAAAGAGGTCAGCCGTTAAGCTGATGACATGGAAAGTCTTTAGTGAGAGAGCAGAAGTGGGATAGACTTAAACTGCGCCACCCAATTATTTAAAACTCTTAAACTGCTTTGGAGTGATGAAATTAGAAAGGATACTTAAGCTACTATTCTATATCTATAGCGTAATGGATGTTATTATGCCTTGTAAGTGCCATGTTTAAAGCGAGCATTAGTTGGCTAGCGTCTCAACTTGTATGGTTATCAGCGCTACACAATTTTGGAAAATGTGCCTAATTGTCCTTGGCGTCTATTAATTAACACTAAACCTACCGATACTTCATGTATTCCTATTCCTACTAAAGCGGGTCAAATGATCCGTCTTTAAAATGATATAAATGATAATTAGACCAATTTGGTACATGAATAAAACAATTTTTTTTCAAATAACGATTTAAAATAGTTTATATATTAAATTTAAAAAACATAAAAACAATAGTAGTGTCAAATGAATCACTATATTGTTCTATGTTATCCATTTCACTTTCAGATAGTTTTTCTCTTCACTAAATTCCGAACACTCTTCATCTATGTTATTTATAATTTCTAATGATTTCAAATATCTTGAATGTTTCGACATTTTGGGGATAATAATTATTAGTAAAATGATGAAATAAGAATTCTTGATTCGCAAAATAGCACTATAACTTGAAATTTTTACTGTAATACTCGCTTGGAGTAGAGTGAAATTGGCTATTCATCCGTCAGCCAACAACAAATATAGCACAATGCAGCAAAATATATCACGCAATAACAAAAATGTCCAATACAGCGGTTTCGTATCACAAAAAATACAAATCAAGATACAGAATCTTTGCACGGGTCAAATGATCCTTTGCGGTAGTTAGGACAGATTACATATATTTCTCGGTAAAAAAATTAACTAGAGAGGAATAAATCTTTAAAAATACGTTCGATGTATTTTTTAATAAAAGTCGTGAAGGCAAATGGCGATGTGATAATGGAATTTTCAAGAAATTCTGACAAAAAGTTTAAAATGGGTCATTTGACCCGTCATGGTAGGTTTAGTGTTAAATTAGTGGCTCCCAACCCATAAAAATCTGCGGACCACTCAGCCTGAAATCGATTCAGTATGGATCCCCCATTCAAAAGTGTTTAAGTAAAACAGTCTTTTAAAACACATTTTTTATTACGATAGTCATCAGCACGGATAAATTCACCCATCTCATCCAATTAATATTCCCTTTTAATGGCAACTTTTTTATGTGCTGCCGGGACCACTTCCGAGGACTACTGGTTGGGAACCACTGAATTAAATCATCAGTACGCAATCAAGTTCATTTTAGATCTCTGACTAGCATTGTGTGTAGAATTGGCTGCCACGTCAATGGATTTCATGTTTCTAAATTTGTTCAATAAGTATCAGCTACCCAGTTAGTATAAAGATCAACGACTCTAGATCAGAGAGAGAGAGAAAGATAAAAACAATTTGTTTCTTGTGCTACTGAAGAAAAAGGCGAAGGGTAGGGTGGTGTAGTGGTCAACGTCCTAGTTTTTAAGCCAGTCATTGACGGGTTTGAATCCCAACTTTGCTTGTGGAAATGTTCTTATATGCAGGCCATCCTACATGACATATACTCTATATACAACGACAATCAAGAAGAGAGGCAGTGAAACTTGCTACACTGAGCTACATAACATGATGGTTCACTATACATCGCTCGACACATGGTACTATCATCTGACGGTTACACAGCGTCAGGCATTTTCGCCATACAGTAGAACTCATGTACTTTCAGCTTGTCGGGACTAATCCAACTCATGTATTTGAATTTTTTTTGTATATGTTTATATTTTTTAGTATAATAGCTTATGTCTGCTATAATTGTTAAGAAACATTCATTGTTGTAGCACTATATTAGAAAAATTTATTATTCCAACACATCACCGTCTGGATTTAAACCAGAATCTTTCCACTTTAAATCCAGACGGTGACGTGTTGGAATAATACATTTTTCTAATATAGTGCTACAACAATGAATGTTTCTTAACAATTATAGCAGACATAAGCTATTATACTAAATTAATTCAGCTGGTACGTAGCTACAAGCGTATGTAAATATCTACTTATATGGTTATAGACCAATCAGAACAAAATCTTTATTAATTTGAGGTTAAAAGTTGTAAATCGTATTTTCCCATTGTCTGTGCAGCATATAAGTCACTTTGCGTGAAAGGTAGAGACTAAAAACTTGAAAATACGTGAGTAAAATCAACTCAAAATAGATGATAAATGAATTCGACTGCATTTTGTGTAAATCTAAGTGAACATGTGTGACTATTATAGATCTGTGGGCAATGTATTTCGTCCCGCTCCCCTCACTTGTTTTTTCTCCTGGTCTGTAGAAAAATGGCGGATATCGGCCGTACCTAGTCTTCTATTTGAGAGTCTCTAATTACAGTTATTTGGAAGCGCCTAAAGACGTCTTTGGACTGCATATCAGTTGAAAAGCTATTATTACAAAGCTAATTTAAGAATATCAGTTTATAAATTTTCAAACGCAACACATTTATAGTTTTTTTTTATACTATAAGATAATAATATTAAAGATCGAATACAATTTTGATATAATTTGGTCCGTTCTATTATTAATTAATAAATATTTGAAGACACAAGTAACAAATTTAAATACACTCTTTTATAATTCATCATTTTAATTAATTATTATAATAGCCCTTTATTAGTTTCATCTTGATTTCTCTACTATACCCTAGGTCAAAGGAATTATTTTTACATGTTATAATAATATAACCTCTAATTTTTTTACATTTTGTACATACAATGCAAAATATATTAATTATTTATATATTTTTTTAAGTTAAGCATTGTCTATGCAATTTTTTCCTACAAAATAAGTCCTTAATAAATTTTCACTCTTTCGGAATGTATGTTTAAATTTTTTAAGCGAGAAAAATAATTTTATAAAAAACGTAAAGCATTCAAAATGTCGAAATTTATAAAATACCAACTCTTTTAAGTTTAAACCTCAAATATCTCAGTTCGTAAGTGTTCTCAAGAAATACGCACGATTCTAGCATTGATTACAAAGTGATTTAACACATTAAAATTTATACGATTTGGTGCTCTTCTTGAGAAATTATAGTCTTACATCTCTGTATACACAACGTTAAATGCCCGATCCAGTTTCGTCCAGATGGAAATTTGAATATTATAGTATAACTTTATCCCAGAAATAAGGTATTGAATGTTAAAAACTTCATTAAAATCCATTTAGTAGTTGTCGAGATTTGTCAGCACAAATGGACAGACATATTCCGAAAGTAAAGTTACTGGCTCATGGCTGAATTAATTGTATGACCCAAAATGGCGGACGATTGAGACACTTTGTCACATTAGAGACTTTAAGCAAGACTTTATCTTAATGCCAACTCTTGAGGAAACTTATGAACTAAAACTATTAACGTTTAGTCTTAAATGTGTATAAGTCCTCGTTTAAAAATAAGTTTCTTAAAAAAAACTATATAAAAAATAATAATACACAAAAGCGTAATACAAAAAAATCATATTATCTGTAATCAATTGTCACAGACAAAAAAAAAATAATAACTCAATATAGCTTTCAGCATTCTATGTTCTGAGAACCATTTTTTATTCAAATATTTTTTTTTTTAGTTCGCAATGCTCATTTATTTGATTGTTGACTAAGATTCACATAATTGGTATTGTCATTCTGTTTGTCAATTGCTAACAAAATGATGGGAACTCAGTGCCCACGCGCAGTTTATTCTGTGCGCGTGCGCTCCCATCATTTTGATGCAAATAATCAAAAAGAAGAGGCCAACTAATGCACTATAATTATCATAATAAACAATAAAAAATCAAACAACATAAATAATTTTTAAATGTTTATCGCTGCAGGAGCTTCAACCTTTTACACTGGATTTCAAAATAAATGAATTTATTTTAAAGAAATTCCTGTTTTGATCAAGTGATAAAACGTTTCATTTTTTATGGGGTTGCACGGTAAATTATATCGCGTTAGAGGTGCAATCGTGAATAGTATTTTGTTCGCGATCACTCACGCTCATGAAAATCATTTTCAACTCCCACCCATTCACGCACTACTACTATTTTTTATAATCACACTCACTCACGCTCACGTCTAGAATTCCAACACTCAAGCAATTTTACCGAAACTTTATAATTCATATTATCGCAAATTTGCGATTTACACATTTTATATTTTTAGTGCATCATACTTTTACTTAGATAATGATTACGTTTAATTTAAAAACATAAAAAAATATAGTTAATAATTTCTTAGTTCAAAACAGAATACAATTAATATGGACTATGGAATTAGTATCACGTTATGTGTTTGTTAACTATTAAGTACTAAGCAATGAAATTTTGTAATTTTATGCAACACATGTTACAGGTTACATATCACAAATATAATAAAGAAAAAAAACTCTAAATATAGGCATACACTTTAAACAAGAAAAATCATGACTATAGACTGATACTTGCTAACATTAGTTCCAGGCTAGGCTTAACAGTCCGCATTTCTTCTGTATACGGGAATATTTTTTTACGTGATTGCCTTTTCACTCACGCTCTCGAATAGTCTTTTTCACTCATGCATATATTTTATTTAATCGCGCTCACTCGTTTTTCTCGAAATTTAAGAACTCGCGGTATGTCACGCCATGACACTCCGTCACGGAAAATTTCAAACACGACTTGCACCTCTATATCGCGCCTAATTACTAACAAAAAAAAAAACAATTTTTAAAAGCAATGTTTTCTGTACTTTTCCACAATACGATTTTTTTAAAATCATAATCTGAATCCAAAATGACAAAATCACATCCTGCTCTGAAGGAAAACTAATAGCTGCTATAAAATTCGTCACCATATATTATTGAAAACTTAAAATTCTGTTTTTCCACTTGTAATTTTCCGGTTTTTTTTTAATTCAAAAAAGATTTAATCTTTATGCACCTAAATGGTTGCATATTATCGACGTTTTTGTGTGAAAATTTAAAAAGAACGTAATAATTATCACACTGAAGCAAAAAGTTGAAATACCTTAATAATACTTTTACAAATTTATTATAACTATATATAGAAAACACTGCTTTTAATAAGTATATTATCAGTTTATAAAATGTATATATTTTTGGAAAAAATCTCCGAAATTCATGGCCTATATTTCTTAAACAGTATTCGAAAAACCTAACGGTCAAACCTCACCCATCATTTCTACCGTCAGAAATAATCTCATTCTTTTTTTGAGTAAACTAATCAAGTACTCATTATCAGTTGAACACGCAAAATTGAATATAATACAATATTTAACAAATACCAATCATCAAATTATGATTTCCTTCATGTTTATACCATGACAATTTTTCTCAATTACCGAAACTTTGTTCAACTGATACATCGAAATTTTCGAGAATACATTATTCAATTGTTCTTTGTTTTGTTTTTAATTGTGGGCTGCTCTTTTACCATTCATATAACCTATCCACCTTTCAGCTGTATTAGAAATAATCATGTCATGTTCTAAAGTTGCCAAAAGCAACAGTTGGTTAACGTGAGTTGCGTGGTAGTCCCATCTCGCTATGTTCGGGGCAATGCCTAGCGTAAAGTGTCTCAGATCATAAGAAGTCCCAGATCCCATGTCATATAATGGCAACATACCTTTCAATGAAGTCATTCCCTGTTCAAAAAGAACCTCGGCTTCTTTCGACTGGCTGCCCGACGGTGCGATTGTTTTCAAATCGTAAAGACCGAGCAGCGAATAGATGAATCCGTTGAGAACGAAAGACGCTGGACGCGTGGGGTACTCTTCGTACCATGCGTACTTACCTAAGAACGTGGCGAGCACACCGCCTTGCCAACTTGGCACCCGAAAAGGTCTCAGACCAGCCAGAGCCGAACTTAAATACTGTATATCGCCGGAATGGTAGTACGCGCGTGCCAAAACGGAAATAGCATGACCTTGACCCATTGCCGAATACCTAAAATAAAAGGCAATTGAAGAATTAAACCAATGATATTTTCAATATATAATGTATAATATATTAGGGGTGATTGAGGTTCGTTTCAAAAACTTGTTAGGCTTCTGTGATCTAGCAAATTTAAGTGAAGTCCTGCACGTCTTCAGTAATTAAAAAACAACTAAAAACTATCATTCAGGATCACTTTAAATATAACCATAATATTCTATTAAACACACCATCCAGGTTCCAGATCAGCAAAACCAGTCGCTACCCTTCTTCGAACCGGATTTGGCCAGCCTCCGGTAGCCGAATCTTGATGCTTGACAAACCATTTTGCCGCATCATAAAATTGAGCCATATGCTCACTGGAAGACAACGTTAAATTATCAAGCTGTCCTATTCCGTGCAAAGAAATACCAATCACTTTTAATTTCGACCGGGACAATTTTCTTCTTGGTTTGTCCAATAACGCAAGACCTTTCTGTAGATCAACTACAAGGTCGCGTGTCAATTTTTTCCAGTTATTGATTACTGGTAAGCCTATTCCATGGTAAATATGTTCGTCCTAAAATAACACAAATTTTTTACTACCGTAAATGTGCTAAGTAATATTCTAGTGTCCTCCATATTTAATACAGTAATTATTCAGGAACATACAAAATTAGGTATATTTTTTTGGCAAATTTAGAACTGCCAGTATAACAAGGCTAGTAGATTACAGATGTTGCCTCGTTCTATTTTATCAATCAGCGTAATGACGTCAGCTGGCGGACCGTTCGTGTTTTTATCAACCTTTACATATCAACATTGTCATATGTGAAAATTTCTTACCTTAAAAATTCAATTTTTTGCAAATAATATCAATATTCTGTCTTTTGATTTCTTAATTATAATGTAATTAAAGTTTATAAACAACAGTCATTGCCACGCAATCAAAAGCCAAGTTCGCGGTCTAGGGTCATTCTCCATTACTATCCAACGGAACGGGACAACCTCTGCAACCTACTAACTTTGAAGTGTGATCATGTTTACATCGCACTACGTCTACTCTGTGTTGACATTTTGCGCTCAACGCACAGATGAGAAAGTAAAAGTAGATATAGTCCAAGCGGTGACTGTTGAGAATAGGTGGTCATCTGGTATAAGCACAAAAACATACTTTTTTATTTTTTGGACATTAGTTAAATAATATACCATCAGTCTAGCGGGTTGTACCTTGACCATTTTTTTTTAATTTTTTGAATTAAAAAAATTTGACGTCAGATTTTTTTGTTTTTAAACTATTAATCAAATTATGAAATTAATAATTTTACACAGCAATTCACCCAAAACAAACGTGAAATAAAAATTGAACTGTCACTAGTCAGTATTATTATGAATCTTCACGTTTGTTCTGACTGAATTGATGGTTTATTATTTAACTAATATTAAAAAAATAAAAAAGTATATTTTTGTACTTATACCAGATGACCACACATTCTCAACAGTTGCCGCTTAGACTAATATGAGTATTGCCATGTTTTCAAGCAATTAAAATGGCCACTCAATATCTCTATTTCATTTAGGATTATTAATAATAATTAATAAATATAATTGTTTACATACCTGAATTGACACCAAAACATCTGAAGTAATATAATGTAGATTAAAGACTTCGTGTTTTTCTCTACTTTGTAAAATAACACTGACACTTCCATTTCCTTTAAAATAAATGTTCAAACTCATAACAAAATCTAAAACATGATCTAATTTCAAAGTCACTGCACTCGATAGCTCTTCAGACGTAGCAAACTTAAGTATTTTACTTCCGGTTTTGTTACTGGTAGTTCGACTGATAGCCGCTCCAATTGGAACATTCCATTTAGCGACGTTCTTATCGGCGTCTTCTATAACTTTTCTTCTCGGTTCTGGTTCAGTTAAGTTCTTACTGTAATGCGACAACCCGAACTGAGCTATTTGAGTCGGATAAAAATATCCTTGGCTTTCCCATTGCGTCGATACGGGGACTCCTTCGACGGCACTCACGCATTTAACGCGCTCTCGAACTTCTACGTTATAATTTTCAAAATACATAAAAACTCCACGTGGATCGTATTTGCCTTTTGGATAATAAACTTTACTGTAACTGTGAGACCATTCGAATCTTTCAAGGCCATCGTATGTAGCTAATTTCCCATAAACCTACAAATACACAGAACGTATTTCAGATCTTCAAATCCAAATTGAAAGTTTAACAATTATTGTATGCAAACCAATGCCATTCACGCCATTACTATTTTCAATTTAGATTTCTCTATATTTTTGAGAGATTAGAGGAAATTAGAGTAAGGTAGGCAATTTCGGGGACGCAGGAGTTAGGTAGGTGGCAGGTAATCGGCTATGATTTTATTTATGGAATTATAATATCATGGCATTTGACATTTGACGCTATGAAATTGAGTGGGAGAAATTGAAAGTAAAGCAAAATGTGGCTGCTACGCCTTCATGTCAAATCCCAAAATATGCACAACTGACTTCCAAAGTCATAAATTAGCAGCCAATCGATTACCACCAAAATCAATAGGCCTCAAGTCCTTACTGTGACGAACATTTAGTAAAAAGGAATGTCAATTACTGAGAAAAATCTCAACAGGAATTAATTTCTCAGTCGAGAATCGAACTCAATACCTTTCAAATGAGAGTCTAGTTAGGTACTACACTTCTTTATTTAGCTAGACATGTGAGATGAGAATTAAGCAGCAAAGACATGTCTCCGTTGTGTTATGTCGCAATGCAATAAGCCCTTGCTCCCAGATTTTCGTCACAACACAACACAACAAAAGAATGTGTTAGCAGCTTTCATAGAATGCTGGGTTGCAGAAAGGATTGTCAAATAATTTGATTTGACAACGACCTTAGATTATGAACACACATATTTCTCCGTAAGAAAAGCATTGTAGAATTTTAATTCGATTCTGTTCGAAAAATAATTGATTGATTGAAATGATTTTTTTTAATGTGTATATGTGTATTGAACATAGTTTTTGTATAATTTTTACTTCGAAACGACATTTTTCTACGCATTTTAATCAAAATTTGACTTGAAAAATGATGTTTTTTGTGGATATCAAGCATTTGTTTTTGTGTTAGTACAATCTAATATTGTACATGCCAGGGAGTTTGAATACGATATAAGACTCTTGCATGTATGAAAACTATAATTATATTATCACAAACTAAGGTCTTCGTCAAATCCAAGTTTTTGACAATGTTTTGTGCAACTCAGCATAAGTATATTAACTCAAACAACAATTCTGAATATATTAACACTTCATTCAGATATAAGTACCTCGAAGTATTTATGTAAGAAAGAGAACGGTATGTAAACTTCATCCCCTTCTTTCCGGCAGCCAACAATAAATTCTCCGTTTATGTTGCAATCAATCTCCTCGGCTTCTTGCATTTCTGATTGATGCTCCAGAGTATCGGCCATATACGTACTGGGTGGAGGCTTACGCTGCCATGGAGAAGACGAGGCAATGCCGCAGCGGGTCCATAAAGACAACGTCACTAATAGCACTGCTGTGCAAACGCACAACAGAGCCACCTTGAGGTTTATCCTCATCATTATGAAAAATAATGGAGGTGCCTAAAGCAAACATTTCAGTCAACAAAAATTGTTACTTCCAGCCGTGGCGCGAAATCGTGGAAAAATTAAAAATACCGGGTACTGAAGTTAGAGGTGTTAAAAGTAGGTTATGTTTCTAGTACCTGATGACGTATATTATGGCAAATATGACATTATGTTAAAACGAGTGACAGCGAGTTTTAACAGTTACATAAGTCGCAATATCATCAAACGTGAGATACAAATAGTATTTTATGCACATACCCCCCATGAAATAGTTGATATTCACATAATTTTTGAGCAAGTTTACTTCCATTTGTAGGCTGCGTTGGATTTTCAAATAATTACTATGGAAATGCCAGTATGTTTACGCTTCGCATTTCGTTTATTTTACTTTAGCAACTATTTTTTTTAGGTGGTCGAACAAAAGATATGTTTTTGCACATTCTCCTTTAAAATAGCTGCTTGCCATGCCTGTTACCGATCGCAAAATGACCGATTTGGCACTAGCGCTTAAAGTAAAACAAAAAAAAAAGCCATCTAACTTATTTAACAGTGATTTTTATTAGCGAACTGCCAGTTATCATATAGCAGCATATATGACGATCCAAAGTACGCGTACTTTTCATAAACAACCAAATAGATACTATAAAGCTTGGACTGCCAAAAATATTGAAAATAATTGAAATCCAGCTATTTTATACGGGGCACGTGCAAAAAATATAGTAAGTATCTGTAACGTAATGTTATTATGACTCGTGTGACTGTTAAAACTCTCTGAAGCTCGTTTTTCCATAATGCTACAATTTGTAAGTCGTAACATAATAACTTCCATTACATTCTAGATACATAAATTACTGTTTGGCGTGATAGAATCGTTTGTGACAGAATAAAAGAGGATATTTTTCTTTAGATTCTCTGAATATGTTAGACTAAAAATTACAGGAAGAAACACGTTCTCAACAAAAAATTGCATACAATCTAAATATTTTTATATTTACAGAACATACATTGGTGACAATTTAAATGAATTTATTAAGATGCGACTATTACCAATCAAAATTCAAATATATATCGCTAGTTGTCAAAACATTTTATGCTAAAAAGTACAAGAACGCATTTTTATATGGCATTCAAATGTTTTTTTTTTTTAACAATTTAACTATTGAAGTTCACTTGTTTCTGTACAACTTGTAGGGCAAGCGTTTGTTTTTCATTAAAATAATTGGGATTAATTGAACTTACCTTGACATTACTATTTTTCAGTGAAGATGTTTTACTCGTACTGTGTACTGTCGCCCCAGGATTGGAAATCCTATAAGAGTTTCTATAGTTGAACATCTGACTTTTTATCACATTTTATTTTCCACACTTCACATGATCAAAATCATTATGGACGTTATTATTCGTGGAAACAGATCACTTTAATTAAATTACTGTCAATTGGAACATGATCCTAAATTCAAATAAACGAGCCATGTACTTAAACGAACTAAAAACAAAATAAAATGTGCTTTTGAATATTTTCAACACATATTTCTTTTTGAAAAAGAATTTCGTTTCAAATTGAAGTCGTCAAAGTTAGGATTTGTTCGCAAGTAATATTTGCAAATTATCTTAAATTTTTACAACAATTTGAAAAAATATAGATCAGAATTGTCAAGAGGTTGAACAAATTTATTATTTTGACACATTTCAACTTTATTTTACTTCACACGGGTGCTAGCTTCAGACTGCTTCAGACAGTCAATACCTGGCATATTTACACAGGATGTTTTTGACGAAAGGCATGCATTGTTACGACTCCACCCTTAAAAGTCTGCAACTTTTTTTAACTTTGTCAACTTTTGAATACTGCAAAATTTAAAATGTCCAACAAAGATTTTAATACTTTTCACTGATATATAAATAATAATTATCTTCAATTTTTAATAAAGAACTAGAAAAAACAATAATTTAGTAACATTATCTTAACCAAAACATTTGTTGTTAATGTGGTTGAGATGTGACTAAATTCTTGTTTTTGCTTATTTTTAAATACAATTTATATTAGTTTTTTTTTTTGTAATTTTGTTGATGCAATTTTTTTACGAGGAGCTTGTGATATATTCATAAAAATACTACTAGAAATTTTTAATTCAATTTCAAAATGTCTAGACATTTAAAAGCATTTCAATTAACAATGTAATAAAATATTTTTGAGATGAAAAGGATAAATAACCTGTTATTTAACTAGTCAAACATCTGCTTTAATAACCGCGGTAATTTATTTTCAATATTTTATTGAAGTGAAAACTTTTTAGGCCCATTAGGCAATTTTTTATTTCTATTTGGATGGGGGTAAAAACTTGATTTCGCATCATTGTCGTCACCGAGACCGACATGCTATTTTTATCTTTGTTATATCTATAGCTATAAGTATGATGTGTTTTTGCTTATAATTCGTTCAATTTAAATCAGATCGGTTCGAGACATGTCTGTAACGAAAGAGGGCACAATTTAACATAAAATAGAATAGAATAAATTGTATTATCCGAAACAGCCAACAAGAAGAATTCGTCAAATTAAATACAATTTAAAAATACATCATAAAATCATACACATACATCATAAAACTCATTAGCGGAATATAAACAAGCTTTAATAAATAATGACTTAAACACTCTTTTAAATTTAAACAGTGGTAATATCTTCATGTCAGTAGGGACGACAGTTATAGTATTTTAAAGCTGAATATTCAGGGCTATTACGAAAAAGACAGGTTTGGGAAGCAAAATTGAGTTGTTATTACGCGTTTGGTAACTATGCATTGCATTGTGAACTGGATACTTACTAATATATTTCTGCAAATGACATAGCGAGTGATAGATATATATTGATGGATCAGTAAGAATTAGATTTGTCTTGAAATAATTTTAGCAACTATCACGAAAACACAGATTGTAGATAATTCTTATGGCTTTCTTCTGCATTAAAAATACTCTATGAAGATCAGATGTACTGCATCCCCAAAACATGATTCCTTATTTACCATGCTGATAGAAATAAGCATAATAGGTTGTGAGGCT
Source organism: Venustoraphidia nigricollis (assembly GCA_034508555.1). NCBI lineage: Eukaryota > Metazoa > Arthropoda > Insecta > Raphidioptera > Raphidiidae > Venustoraphidia > Venustoraphidia nigricollis. Next base: position 960,303 of record JAVRKA010000028.1, read on the forward strand.
AAGGTTTGAAACATTGCAACTATGCTGGATTTTCCTTAGTGTGAATAAAGATCGGGCAAGCTTAGAACATAGTTAGTTCACTTTAGAGTATCAAAAATTATTATATCGAGAAATTTAAATGTCGATGTTTTTTCAAGTAGAATATTATTGGAAATGAGTGACAACTGTGAATCTTTATTATTGCGATTAGTGTGGAAGATCATATATTGAGTTTTATTAGCATTAAGGCAAAGGGAGTTGTCATTACATCAGGAGGAAAACTTGTAAACAGCAAGCTGAGTTTTTTGCTATAATTCGGTAAGAGAATTCGCAATTGTACTAAAACAAGTGTCGTAAACGTACATAATCGTACGGTCACAAGATACGCAAGACGGTAAGTCATTTACATACAGAATAGGGGACCCAATACAGGGCCTTGCGGAACACCTAATTTAACCGCTCTGGATCTTGATAAAGCATCAGCAACACGCACGAATTACTCGCGCTCTCCAAGGTTTTCAATTTCAATCGCGTGAGCTATAAGTATGACGCGTTGAATTTTGTTTTCACTTCCGTCAACAGTTCCCAATGACTGCTTAATTTTTTTATTATTATACAAGATTGCACAGAAAGTTTTGCGCATTACTGTAATTTCGGTCAAGTTGTTAATTTTAATTTTATAGCCAACTAGCGGTTTGCCCGCGTCTTCGTCCGCGTGGTATAGCAAATATATTGTACCCGGTTAAATTCTTTTATATAAAATCCACCCCCCACCCCGTTTGAGTAGTGTGCTCAAAATACCGTCGAACATGTATTTTTTTAACTTTAATAATTTCAGAAATACAGCGTATCCTTGATGAAGGGTGATTTTTTGGATAAAATGTAGCCTAGATCATTCCTGGCATAATCCTTTACCTGTCTATGAAGTGCCATCACAATTCGCTCAGCCGTTTCTAAGATTAGCCCGAACAGACAGAACAATCTTGACTGAAAACTGACAATTCGCTTTAGAATCTTTGAAACTGTATAATTACAGACTATGTTACAATTTTATTTATTTGTATTAATTGAACTAGCTTCTGTAAAATTAATTTAAAAAAACAACTCTCGCAGTATGTGGGCTTTGTAATTGTGTATTGTATATGAAAACACATCTATCATGACTTCTGTGAAGAGTGCTGTATTATACAAAATTTGGAATTGTCGATTTCGTTTATATGGTATGGATATCAATAATATAAATAAAAATATTTTATTTAATTAATTATTACATTTCTACTGTTGAAAACTGCTCTATTGTTTGTTTCTTGTTGTTGTGAAAAACTGGAAGCCGTCATTTTGTTTTATATAATAATAATAATAATAATAATAATAATAATAATAATAATAATAATAATAATAATAATAATAATAATAATAATAATAATAATAATAATAATAATAATAATAATAATAATAATAATAATAATAATAATAATAATAATAATAATAATAATAATAATAATAATAATAATAATAATAATAATAATAATAATAATAATAATAATAATAATAATAATAATAATAATAATAATAATAATAATAATAATAATAATAATAATAATAATAATAATAATAATAATAATAATAATAATAATAATAATAATAATAATAATAATAATAATAATAATAATAATAATAATAATAATAATAATAATAATAATAATAATAATAATAATAATAATAATAATAATAATAATAATAATAATAATAATAATAATAATAATAATAATAATAATATAGTTCTTTATTTACATACTGTACAACAGTTTAAATAGCGTCAAGATAATTAACCGGTAAATTATCCGGCAAAAATTGCTACTATCATATATAACCGATAATTTTGCATTGCTAAAATATTGTGATTCAGATAAAAAATAATTTTCTTTTAAATAGCTAGGTATATCTGGTATACAATATTTTTACAACGTTAAAAATAATAAATTTTATCATAATACAAATAAGATATGTTTATTTTAAAACTCCTTTAATATTTTGAAAGTTTATGCAACGCATTTTGGAAATTAATAAGTTGTTTTGAAATGCAATTAAAATTTGAAATAAATTTTGAGATGGGAGGTTTTTACGCAAAATAGAGTTAAAAAAGTCAGTATGCTTTAGAAAACATGCTGCGGAGCAAGTAAGCTGTTATGAAATTCAGTATAAATTTATATTTTGTGGAAATGAAGGGATTCACGCAAGTACGCAGGTACGACCAGAGATGTTAGAGTTAATGTAGGTTTTACTGACACCTGCAGATGTGGATGCGGATGTTGAAATAATAATAAGAATAATAATATTTTTAACAATAAATGTCACTTCTGGCTTGTAAATATAAAATTTTCCTGAACCTAAGAAAAAGATATAATCATTTTTATTAAGAAAGTCAGTATTTTTATTATTAAATGATCAAATTTCTGAAAATATGTTTGAAAAATAATAATACTGCAGCCTTTCCAGAATTAAGGCGATTTCGCAAAGTTTGATAGTATATTAATTCTTATTATGGCCAAGTAGCTAGAACTTAAGAACGCTACCGATATTTTTGTCATGTCTTGCATCAAATCCGTATCCGCAAAAACTACGCAACAATCGTTGCGGATGCGTATGCGGACGTCAATAATGATGCGAATGCTCCGCGGTTGCAGATGCAGACGTCTTTAACATCTTTAGTTACAATACACCTGAATTAAAAAAATGCCGAAAATTGAACATGAGTGTTTTTGTCTTGCAGCCACAGAAATTTGGTGCGAGAAAAAAAGAAGAACTAATAATGTTGCGATAGTTTGATCCGAACCGCCCACTCATAGCAGATGTACGGCGCCCACGCGGTACAGGCAGCCATGACACAACTGTGCGGGTCGTAATGTTAACGCGACTTAAGCGTTGGGCGTATTTTCTGTCCGTTGGCGATACTGTAATGTTGGCAACGCTACGCAACTTACACATACAACAATGAATCGATCGGCCGATAGGTGGCACTATTTCTGCTGTTATTCGGCGTGAATGAACTAAACGCGTTGGGGTCATTTCAAGCCTATTAGCTGTCGCATAATTTGCGGAGGAGTCAATTATTTTGCTTTACTTCCTGCCTTCTTTTAATATAGTCAACACATGACGTCATAATGTATTTGGGGGTGCTCAAACTTTTGGTGTTTTAGCCCCACCCCCCCTCTGTATAAAAGAAAATTAAGAAAGTCGTGGACCCCTCCCCCAAATGACGTAAGAGTAATTAAACATCAAAATTAAAACTATGTTAATGCACTAACGTTTATATAAAGGACACGGCTTTAAAATAAAAGAATTCGTAATAAAATATGTTGTAAATAATTCTAATCGTGGTAATTAAAGTTACTGGACATGCTACCTATTATACTGATTGACCCTTTTCTTCCACCACAATTACACGTACTTCCACCATATTATGAATGTAACTATGTATTATTTTACTTCATTGAAGTCAACAAAATACGATAACTAATAATTCGAATTCTTATCGTATTTTATTGTATTATTATGTTTATATTGTCATGTTATTAAAAAATTAACAAACCTGCATAATTAAATTTTCTAAAATTGACATGTCCAGCATAAGCTACGTACTCCCACCATATTATATTAAAGACGTTTAACACACGAGTATTGTATGGAAGAAAACACTTCTCTTTATTCCTTCTTAGTCCAAATTAAAATTTTGTTAAGAGAATGACGCGCGCGCGAGACAAAGAGAGAGATTATAGGTTGAGCGTCTATAAACTACTATCTCTCTCTCTCCCGCCATTCTCTTTATAAAACAATACTTACTCTACCATAGTTTCATTGGGGCACGGCGTCTAGAAGTGGGTACCCACTAGCAATAATTAAAAACAGTCAGGCACAGGAAGAGAAGGCCTAAAAGCGTTGACTTAAGATACTACGCAGTTGTGATTATCAAACAATTTCTAATTGAGAAATAATGAAAAAAAGTAGAAAAAGATCACTGCGACAGGTTTGTCCGATAATTCACGGTATACCGGCCGGTCAAAGTCGAGTTGTTCAAACCCGCTAGTTTGATTACGGGGTTGGAACATTCGAGTCGCCGCAGTCGGGGCTGTTCCGAAAGCGACGCAACAAGGATAGTGTTATCGGCCGTGTGTGGCGCGGAAGCGAGACGCATTGGAGTCGGGTGCGCGATTCGTGCGTGTGTGTTTGTAGTACATTGATTGTGTGTTGTATGTGTATAGAGTAACGGTTGAGGTATAATGAAGAATCGAAGAACACTGTCTCCGGCGGATCGCTGTTGCGGCTTGTTGTTGTTGTCGTCGTTGTTGTTGTTGTCGTTGTGACGATTAGGTATGATCGGAGCTGGAGTGGTGGTGGTGCAGTCGGGTCTAGTGCTACACCAACATCGTGGTTTCGTTGGACAATGGCCGGGCCGGTACCGCAGTCGCCATCATCATTATTATTACTGCACGACGACGACGATGCTGCTGCGGTCGTGGTGAATTGCGGCGGTCAATGGCAAGCCCGCGTATCATCACATTTGCATGCCAGTGAATAGTGTAGCAACGACGGTGAGTGTAGTATACATCACATCACTGTGCATCTACTGAATAGGTTGACAGAGTGAGTGTTGCGGTATATAAGTCTTATTAAAACACTAGTACCGAATTTAGGGTAATCACATAACAACGCAACGTTACCGTAACGCGACGCGACAGAGTTAAGTGCTAACGGTCGAAAAGAGTGTTATCAGTGCGTGCTGTTGTTGTTTTTGTTGTGTTTTTAATACAAGTGCAGTGTGCTCTGTCCCCCCATTGTTGTTGTGGGGCCGGATGGCTTTGACGCAAGCCCCGTCGTCGGGCTGGCCGATACGGACACAACATTGGCGAGGAGGCTACCAGGCTTCTTCATCGTAACGACGAGGAGATGCCGTAATGGCAAGAGAGGTGGGTACGCCCAATATTATACACCTACGACAAATGCACTGCTACTGCTCTATATTATGTATACATACACATATAATATATACCTAGTGTATATCGTATATATAATATACTTGCCGTATATGCACTGTTCTCTATCCTCCTTTTTGTGTGCAGCGTTTAGCGCCCACGCGGTTCGCTTCGACCGAAAACGCCTCTCTTATAATCCCTGAACACCTCAAAATACTGGATTTTATATGAAAATCGGTATTGTTTATTAGCCTTTGCTTAAAAGAAATGTATACATCTGTACTCGAATTATTTGTATTTTTCAAAAAAGCAATTTAGACATAATTTTGACGCCCATATACAGATTGAAAAACGATACAAATATCAAAAAAAACCCGGGTCGCAGTGCCAAAACCCTGCCGACAATATAGTGTATTTGCTTATACAGGCAGTGTGGCTTTATTACGCAAACTTAAGTTGGTTTTTGGGCAAAATTAAAAATTTGACTCCTTAATACACCCCTTAAAATAACATTTTTTTTCTTAACTGCAATATTATTATCAATCTAACGTCTACACCGAATTAAATACACCCTTCAATAAATAAGTCACTATCTACAAATTGGTGTCTTCAAAAAATTTGTAAGTCCGGTCCTGTTGGGCCGATTTTATTAAAATTTTAGGGACACTTTTTAATTACTACTAACGGGTTAAATGTCAATTTTGAAACGATTCTGAGAATTTTTTCGATATTTTAGGGCCCAAAAACGTTTTTCAACCCCTAAAAACTACCCTTAAAATGGCCCGATTACGCCTATTTTAAATAGGCTTCTTGCGGTGATGGATTTCAAGACGTGGGCCAAATTTCGTCAAAATCAATTAACTCTTTCGAAAGTTATTGCCCGCACACATATATATATATATATATATACGCTTATATATATATATATAAATATATATATACATATATATATAAACATTTTCAAAAATGGTGCCAAAGTGTTTAGGAGGTTATGAAACGTCGAGAAATTTTGGTCCGACCCCTAGGTCCCGCCATCCGACCGACGCCAATAGTGTATGTTGCCATATGGCAAATACACTAAAAACGACGTCGGGGGACGCCCGACAGGAGTGAAACGTCTACACATTTAATGATTTAAATCAGCACACTACCTAAGCAAGCGTAGATAGAACGCGCGAGCGCCACACAGCGCACTAGCTAAGAAAGCGTGCATTTAAGGTGCGCGCGCGAGTGGTTAACGGTGACGCATGAAGTTTTTGCCATTTTATTCTCCAGCAGCCGAGCGCGCGACGTCCGAAAAAAAGCTTCCCTTCAAAAAAATAATTAATAATAAAAAGAAAACTACACCTGATTACAATGAGATTCGGTTATTGTATAGTATATATATTTATTTAGAGTGTCTCTTTTAGAATTTAAGACAAAACAATGTTTTGTCGGCAATGTAGATTGTAGAGTAAACGCAAAAAGACATGTGTAAATACTATATAGGTAAAAAACGTTTAAACTATTTATGTCGAAATTGTAATAAAATCAGTTGAATGATGATTTAAAAATCTAGTTGCATTTTTCACTGTAATGAAAAGAGACAGCATCGTCCATTAGGCTAGTTAAAAATGTCATTCATGAAATAACTTCTTTCAACTCGGTGTTTACCAGAATTGTGCACTAGGAAAGTACATTTCGATGCACTCATGCATGTGGTTGACAATGTTGTCTCTTTCCATTGTAGCGGAAAATTAAAAATTGAGTCATTTAATCGATATCAACTTTATTTTATTATAGATATTATTGATGTGTAAGTGTGAAACTACAGATTAGATGAATAAATTATATAGGTAACCAAAATGAGAATCTTTAATATACTTATACCCATAGATTAGATAGTTTCTTATACCCCACCGATAAAAATGCTGTATCAACGTCACTTCCCTACACAAATGCATATTACTTTTTCAAATTAAAAAACTCGCGCTTACATTAAAACCAATGGATATGCCCGACATTTTCAATGTCTCCAATGGCTTAGTGTGATTCCTATTTTAAAATAGACAGCAGTTAAATATTACAAATCCCCCCTGCATTCTTAATCTCTAAACCTTCCATCTCGCCAAAAAACGGTTACAGCTCTTCCGGCGCTATTTTTAAAGCTACAAGATTTGATTAAACTCTATATGGAAGATCAATAAAAATCGTTATTTATCTTTCTTAGTTGGGAACAGAGAAAGTGCTTAATTATAAGCATTGTTTTATTTATATTTTTAACGCCCCAGCAAAAAATTTACAGATCAAATTTAGAGAAATTTTAAAGGGGGCCTCCCTTTAAAATTTCTCTAAAACTGGCTCAGGTACGAAAGTGACACAAAGTTATATTGTTAATCACACTCAACTCTCTTGGTTAGCAGTCTAAGTTTTTTGAGGTTATGTGAAGCTTGTCATCGTCTTGAGAGTAGCGAGGCTTCTGTTAAAAAAAGTTAAATAATCAATTTCTATCCTAAATTATTTGGTAATTATTTTATTGTAACAATAAATCGCCCACTCCGAAATTTTACATTATACATACTGTAACTCTCTGTAGGATGATATGACCTATTTTCAAAACCATTGGATTATAATGTATCTCACAGAATGCTTTATTTTTAAATGCACTACTGGTTCGGTCTGGCTTCGCCCGGGTGCACATTTAATATATACAATATATAATAATATAATATAGCTTTCACCTACGATATATTATGATTATTATAGTGTATAATCTATAATATTACATATATTTTATAGCTGCCCAGTACGACTGATCCGTACAGATTTAATTTTGCTATCTTAAAAGTCCTTTAATTATTGGATTTCGCTCACTTCGTTAAATCGACTTAATACTTTACCCACTCGTTGCGCTCGTTCACTCAATGAGTTGGAATCAATTTTATTTGTACTTGGGCGAAGCCGGGTCTATAGAACTAAACCTTCCTCAAGAAATAAGCTTATGATAAAACCGTGTTCAAATCTGTTCGGTACAGCGGATTCAATCCAATTTTCACCCGAGCGAAACCGGACCAGCGAGTTATTATAGCTATAAACCTTCCTCAAGCAATGAGCTATTGAATGATAAAAATCGAATTCAAATCAATAAAGTAGTTCTCGTGTTTTAAGCGAACATACAAAGAGATGCGAACGGGAACATTCTTTTATATATTAGCATTATTGATTAACTTTGCAACACATAACTGTCGGGATTTAAACCGGAATCTTCTATACTTTCACGGTACGTACATTAACTAGTTATGCAACAGTAGGATATTAAAGAAGAGAGATTTGGATTCAAATTTCGGTGGTGACATAGCTTTAGGGCTCCTTGCCTCAGAATAAAAAAAACCCTTAGTGCTGTAAAAAATTCAAACAGACGTCGGGACGTTGTGAAAAAAAGAGCTATCGAGTATCATGAAAAAGATGCACATACGTATTTGTGTTCAGATCACAGCCTAGACAAGGAAAGGATCATAGAAACAAAGCGCAAATAGTATGTCCTTGATATTATGCACTCAATACGTTCACGCTGGTCCCTTCTACATCTGAAGAGGTGTATTTTGCATACCTGTGTTAAAGTCATTAGCCAAAGACAACCGATAGCTGCGTGGTCTTTAAGTTGTTAATTCTTAAATATGTCAAACCTCTCAGGTTCAAATCTTAAATTGGCATAAGTTAATTTCTCCTTTTTTTACTAAAAACCATTATTTGCCATTCGGCACATACACTATTGGCGTCGGTCGGATGGCGGGACCTAAGGGTCGAACCAAAATTTTTCAACGTTTCACATTATTCTAAGCAATTTGACACACTTTTTGAAAATGTGTATTTATATATAATATATATTATAGAAACCTTTTTTGTTGGTTATTATTGTTGACTAACTGGTTTGTTACTTGTTGGCTCATTCGAATTTAATCACAGCTCGGCTAACATCCGTTGGCTGCGGGGTCGTGGGTCGGATGCATCAAGAACAAGAATTGGCGAGTTAAATTTCAATTTAGACACCCTTAAAAGAGTGCAAATAAAACCCAACCACCTACCGCTCGACATGAAAGACAATACGAAATCCAAAGACAATTAGCAAGTCAAGTTCACCGACGGAGAGTAATATGGCGCTAGGACACGATCCCGCGAATAGTGTATGTGGCCATATATGGCAAATACACTAAAAAGTGTAAATCGGATTTAAGTGTAGCCCAACTTAGCTATAATGTCAACTCCAATAACAGATATGAAGTACTATCTAAATAAAATTCAGAAGCTGTACCAATAAATCAAAGGCTAAAAAATATGAGGGGAAAAATTCAACCAATCGTAATGTATAGCTTAGTTCAAAAGCATTGTCAAAATCTTGAAACAGTAAAATCCAAATTAAATAACAATCTTGAGAATGATACTGTACAGACAAAGTACGAGTGATTATAATATATTGTTAGATAAAGTAAAAAACTCTAAAGTAGAATTTCATAAGTATACTCCATAAAACCGATCTATAGCCACAAATGGTGCTTAGAAATATTCCACCTAATGTTAGTATGGCGGAAATCAAAGATGACTTGATTACCAAAACCTTTAAAGTAATATCTGTTACTCAAACGATTAAAAAGACTGTGTCCGGTGAAATTAAGTTTCCTGTGTACATTGTTAGTGTATTTGCCATATGGCAACATACACTATTGGCATCGGTCGGATGGCGGGACCTAGGTGTCGGACCAAAATTTCTCGACGTTTCATAACCTCCTAAACACTTTGGCACCATTTTTAAAAATGTTTATATATATATATGTATATATATATGTATATATATATATATATATATATATATATATATATATATATATATATATATATATATATATACGTATATATATATATATATGTGTGCGGGCAATAACTTTCGAAAGAGTTAATTGATTTTAACGAAATTTGGCGCACGTGTTGAAATTCATCACCGCAAGAAGCCTATTTAAAATGGGCGTAATCGGGGCATTTTAAGGGTACTTTTTAGGGGTTGAAAAATGTTTTTGGGCCGCAAAATACCGAAAAAATTCTCAGAATCGTTTCAAAATTGATATTTAACCCGTTAGTAGCAATTAAAAAGTGTCTCTAAAATTTTAATAAAATCGGCCCGACAGGACCGGACTTACAAATTTTGTGAAAACACTAGTTTGCAGATAGTTAATTATGTACTGAAAGTTGTATATAATTTGGTATAGAGGTTCGATTGATAATAATATTGCAATTAAGAAAAAAAATATTATTTTAAGGGGTGTATTAAGGAGTCAAATTTTTTATTTTGCCCAAAAACCAACTTAAGTTCGCATAATAAAGCCACACTGCCTGTATAAGCAAATACACTATATTGTCGGCAGAGTTTTGGCACTGCGACCCGAGTTTTTACATTTGCTGCAGGTACCCAAATCTCTAAAATTATCAAATTCAATATGATGTGTCATTGTATTGTAGTCTGGAAAAAATTTAAAAACCTAAGCGGCATAACACAGTGTTATAAATGTCAACAATTTAGACAAATTGCCAAAAACTGCCATAGATCTCACAAATATATTAAATGCACTGGAACACATAATTCTAAAGATTGTTTAAACAATGCCTCTAATACCTTTAAATGTGCGAACTGAGGCGGGAATCATCTAGCTAAGCAGTGTATGTTAAAATTCAGAAGATAAACATCACTATCTGGTAACATCGCTATCCACCACTGTCGACTGGTCAACCCAATAGAAACATGCCGACTATCAGCAGACCCACAGTATGGACCGTGGACTACCCCACAAACATCTGCACGGACAAAAATCAAAACTTCGGAGAACTTTTCTGGGAAATTAAATCTTTTTTTTTCTAGCCTTTTAGGTAAAATATTGATATATATTCAAAAATCTATCTGCTAAATTCTAAAAGATAGCTGATCCAATAATAATTAAAAGTGCTATTGAAATTTTTGATTAAATTCTCATCGAGCAAATTAAAAATAAGTCAATGGAATGCTAATTTCTTAAAGAATAAAATGAATGAATTATCGTGTCTAATAGCAAACAATAATTTAGATATGGTTGTCATATTCGAAACTTTTTTGGACTGTAATTTAAAACTCAAAGTGAAAGATTATCATAGTGTGTCTATATAGTAGACAGTAATATACACGGATGAGGTGTTGTTTTATTCATTAAAAAAAGTTCATCGTTGATTCATTCAAGAGCCCTCGCTACTGTGAGAGTTAATGTTTAGCTATTGCTAAAAATAATTGGCTCTCGCATGTAGTGATTTTGAGTGTTGTAAATCGCTATATTATGAAGGATTAAAAATTGAATTGTGTGCACCGTAGAGTAATTGATTAACTCATTCCGCCGCGAAAGTGGAAAGATTCTGGTTTAAATCCAGACGGTGACGTGTTGGAAAAATAAATTTTTCTAATATAGTGTTACAACAATGAATGTTTCTTAACAATTATAGCAGACAATAGCTATTACTCTCAATTATTTCAGCAAGTACGTAGCTATAAGCGTACAAAAAATATCTACTAATATTAAAAAAAGTACTGTTCACTTTCAAATAAAGTGCTAAATACTATCGAAGCAACTACTGCCAAAACTGAAATTAGTATAGGTCCAATCATCATTATCTTTGCCCATTCACCTCCGAATGTCAACATTTCTCAATCAAATAAATGTTTAGTCTTAGCAACAAAATCTTGGTTCTTGAACATAGAAGCCCCCGAATAACCAACGTAGTATCCCTCCCAGCGAAGATACAGACCCAGTGTTTTAGACTTTCTTATAACAAAAAACATTTTAATGTCAGCACTCAGCACTAATGTAAGTCAGTTGTATTTTCAAATTACGATTCAAAACAAAAAATGTAATATATCAATTGAGAAAGCGCGACCAATTCAGAAAGCGTGTATTCTGGCAGATTCGACTGTACTCAACTACAGCATTACCGATTTCCGCATCATATAAACTCGTGGTTATTTCGTACATCGAAACGACCAGCGCGGTTCACGTTGAAAGATATCATATTATTATTAATATTTAATTTCAGTTCAGAGTGCGGATAACAAAGCACGCACACATATGTTTTACATAAAATTTGAAAAAGAAAAAAAACTGTCACAAATCACAGTTATTTCAGATCGGTATAGTTGGAACCAGTGTTTCACGGAGCCGTATGGGTTGCAAGAGAGAACGGCGTCGATACAGAGTGACAGAGATAGCCGGGTGGTGAGAGTATAACAGTAAGGGCGGCGGCAACCAGAAACCGGGTCACGAATCTCTTTCACACACACACACACAAAGATATATTAAACCGACCGTCCTTTATAATAATGTAGAATCAACGAGTCATTCGTTACTTGGAACTGCACGGAAAATGATCTTAGTGTGGATTGCTTTAAGGCAGCGTTTCCCAACCTTTTGTTAGCTGAACTTTCTATGAGCTATTTTCAAAATACCGAGTTTTTCTTGATAGGAATTGATCCAGAAAAAAAGGATAATCCCTTTAAATGTATAATAATGTGATTTAGTGAAATATCATAGAAGTGTTGTAAATCGGAAATGATGCAAAGCTCCAGACATCGGGAATTCCCTGTATCGTTGAGAGTTACACAGAAAATTATGTTTGAATGAAATTCTTTGAAAGGGTTTTCCAATTCTTATAGCCTAATAGTCAAACAAACAGACGCACAGAGTTTTTTTTAAAAATATGTTTTTTGGCTACCTTAAAACGAAAAAATATTATGAAATTTGGAAAGGGAATTTTGACCTAAATTAGTACCATTCCCCACTTTTTTTTTTAAAAAGGGAAATTATATATATGGATATATAGGAATTTGTTTCAACTTTAAAAAAAATCATTTTTTTCTATATTTTTTTATATATATTTTTTGTAATAACAAATAAATAAAATGTTTCAGATAAAAATCCATCCTCGGGAATATAAAACATAGATATACTACATTAGATATTTGCAATGTACCTACGAGTACTACCTACAGTCTACACGGAAAGAAGTTGATCTGAACTTTTGTAGGTAGCAGATACATTGCAAATATCTAATTTAGTATATGCTTTATATTCCTGAGAACATACTTATTGTCCGATACGATCGTCGAGAAAGAATTTAATAATAATTTTTGCACAATTTTCAAGTGTTTTTATTTATTTGTTATTATTAATCATGTTCTCCCAAGTGCCGAGTGAAAAACCAGTGCAATTATATTTTTTTATTTTTTGTTTTTTAAACTTAAAAAAAATATATTTTCAATCGTGTTTTTTTTCAATATTTATTTTTACTTTATATATATTTTTTAATCATTTATTCATTTGTTTTAATATTTCTTTCCAATGTTTTCTATTTTTCTATTTATCATACAGTGGAAAACATAGCGGGAAGTGTACTTTTGGTTTTTTCGAATTCTTTTTTTTCATTTTTTAAAATACTTTTTTCGATTGTTTTTATTTTTCATTTATTTTTATCATGCAGTGGAAGACAGCGTGGTGTGCACTTTTGGTTTTGCGAACTAAATATTACTTATCTTTTGTATTTTATCGGCTTTTTGGTATCCTGTAATCTTCCCGCAGAAATGTTTTGTCATATAAAGAAAATAGCATCAAAATCGGTTCATACCCTTGTTTACGGAAATAAGAAAAATAAGAAAAAGCTTTGGAAGAATCCTTAAAAGGAGTTCCAATTTTAGTTTCGATCTGTTAGACGGTGCGTGAGTTAGGCCTCTCGAGATACGGAGATAAATGCAGAATTATAGAATTATTTGAAACAAATGAATTAAAGGGATGGTGGTACGAATACTATAAAAAAAAAATATACGCTTTTAAAAAATAATGCTAACATATCCAAGGATATTGTCCTCAACTGGTCTGGGACTTTTTTAAAATTCATTTGTTCCAAATAAAATTTGCGTACTGCATATTTATAGACTGCAAATATAAATAAACAAAACGCTATCTTTAACAAGGGAACAGTGCTACCTAAGCATGGCTCTTGTATTTTTATCTGAAAAATGGTTCAACTGTTTTATGGTCCATTCTATATGTAAGAGAGAGTGAGACAGCTCATTACGTGTGTGTGAGCATCGAAGAGATTTGAATCGTTCGCTCACAGAGTGCAACGACATACAATCGTGTAAACGCATCTATGCAATAATTATGTTAATGCATTAACCTAATTTACTCCTATATACATGTATTCCTTGTTTATTTGCGTTTTGAGATTTTTAGAAACGAAAATTTATGCTTGACTAATGCTTCATTTCTGGCACGATTTTGAAAGTAGAGTTAAGTTAAAAGCATTTTCAGCATTGAACCGAGTGAGTAGCGTAGTGATGATGATACTAGACCCAGATTCGGTGAGAGCAGATGCGGTTATTACTTATTGCCTCCAGCCGAGAAATAGAAAAAAAATTGCGATACTTGGAGGAGTGTAATTTCGTATGCAATACTCACTATGTAAGAAAAAATATTCTCAGTTATTTACATCGAGAAGCAATGGCTATCGTGTTTTCAATTTCAAAAGTTTTAGTTAAATCTGACGTTTTGAAGTAGGTAAGTTTTTTATCCTGAAGGTCCTGGTCAGGATAATGGGATAAACTTATTAAATTAATGTATTGTCGTCAGTTCTTGATAAGTGTACAATGTTTCAGTTGAATCTGACGTTTTGAAGTGGGTGAATTTCACGTTCAAAGATTCCAAACATATATGGTGGTGTTGATCCAATAGAATGTCACAGTAAAGGAAGATTTGGTTGAGGATCAATAAATAAATAAGCTTTACTAAAGTTCCGCTAATGGCCAACGTTTCAAAAAATATATTGTCATCTTCAGGGCCTAAGAACATGTATATATGAAAAAAAAATTAGAACATTTTATGGCACTATAATTAACAAATTGTACCACGCAATTAGTAACGGCATTACTGTGACATTCCAAACATACAAACATGTATACAGGTGAAGCTAATAAAAGCGTATTAAAAATACAAACGTCAATCAAAAATACAAAAACATAGTAAATCAGCCTCTTATAAAATTTCGTGTTTACATTTGTAATCATTGCAGACGTAATATTGCATCGGTTATAATTAGTTATTACTTTAATAAACTATTGAAAATAAACATGAATTTCTCTGTCAAATTTAAACGAAGACACATATTTCGCCGACGTCAGTAGATTCCAGAGGTTGTCTAATTTCAATTAATAGTAGTGGGGGGATGCCGTCATTCGGAGGACCTGTCAAGTGTGAGGAAACGGTTTTTGTTTATAAACTTTGAAGGAAGTATTTAACAAATGTCAAAGAATTTAAAGGACAGCATATTGACATTATTTCCAGTTAATTGCATTTTTAAGACAAGTAGTCCTAGTTAGACAAAAATGTCATTGTTTATTTTGTCATTATAGGTTGACAAAAATATGAACTGTCCGCCAGCTGACGTCATTCCTGCGTTAACAATGATTGGTCAGATGGAACGCGGTAACCTTTCATTTCGCATAGTAACGCGACACAGGGCAGGGAAAAATTTGCCTTTTCAGCCTCACAGGTCTCATTAATTCATTTAAAAAATCCCATTGCATTTCCCACATAGCTATTTTACACACTTTATATAACGTAAGCGAAACCACGGGCTCAGACTAGTTGTTTTTATACGAATGCACGCTCTATGTACAGACGTGAAGAGACATTGTCCTCTAACGTTTTGAACAATTCAAATAAATATTTAAATAGTATATGTTCTGTGTGATTTATTTTTATTAAAATGTCAGAAAAGATTTTTTTTACTGTTATTTATAACGATCTCAGCTGTGAAACGATTCTCAATAATATTTATTCGACGTTTTATGGCGGTTTAGTTTGGACAGAATCCCATTACGTCCACCACGTCCCGTCACTTCCGCCATAAAAATTCTGCTTTGTAGAATGAACAGAGGAGTTGAGAAAAAGTAGTCACTTTCTACATCTACAGAAGATACTTAGAAAAAGTATTTGAATATAAAAAAATACAGTCTTTAAAATTACTTGACCCATTGGCTCCAAAATCTAATCAGATCTAAGTGTTAATAAACCCTTTCGAATGCCGCAAGCCCGATCTTAATCGGTTGATTCGTTCTAAGATATGGTACGACAAAAATTGGTTTACACATTCACACGCACATACGGACGTCCATCTAAAATAGCCAGCATAGCCTAGGATTGAGATCTGATGAAAACTTGATTTTCGAAAATCAAGCCGAAACCAATAGCTTCACCTTTTTTCTGAAAATGTTCAATATCGGGAAGTTAAAAATCATCTCCCCACGTCTCGGAACGTTTTCTCACGGCGGGCAACACTGCATCGACATGTATTTTTAATTCGATCCAATGCAGGTCAAACGATTCGTTTGATTCTAAAGCACGGCGCTAGAAGAACCGCATCTCGGTCACACACACACATACATACGCCCGCGCGCGCGCAGTGTCAGTAATGATGGCAGTCACTGAGAGAACCGATATACCCTGGCTGGCAGTCGTACAGTAGTTCGTCCTGCCGCAGTGTTTGCTCCTCTTTCGGGCGACGTTAACGTGCGCGACGCTGGTCGTGCTTCGTGCGCCAACATCCTGTCTTCGTGGATATGTGCTGCGTCGGTCCGTGTGTATAGGGTCGAACGGTGTTGACGGAAATGTCGCTCTAGCCTTCTAAATGTTGAATCTATGACTACGCTTACACCGCAGGTACTAAAATGCTTATTATTAAGAATTGTGCAACAATGCAAGATTATCGTTTTGTTTTTAAGCAACGTTGATTTAAAATGTTCCCAACACATCGACATTTCGGGAGATTTTCAAGACCTTGAATGTTCCAATGAGCAGGATCGAAGCTATTAGGACCCGTGAACGTTTTCCATTAAATTAAATTATTGTTAAGAAGATAATCCGAATATTAATAAGCCTTCCTTTTTTCGTAGTCGAGTAAAAAAGGAGGGGAGAAATCTGGATTGCTAAGTTAAACCATCAGAATACAAAAAACCCGGGTCGCAGTGCCAAAACCCTGCCGACAATATAGTGTATTTGCTAATACATCAGGCCTTGTGGCTTTATTATGTGAACTTAAGGTGATTATTGGGCAAAATAAAAAAATTAACTCCTTAATACACCCCTTTAAATTACATTTTTTTTAACTACATCATTATTGTCGATCAAACGTCTACACCAAAATTAAAAACACCTTTCAGGAAATAACTCAGTATCTGCAAACTAGTGTTTTCAGAAAAATTTTAAATCCGGTCCTGTCGGGCCGATTTTATTGAAATTTTAGGAACACTTTTTAATTGCTATTAAAGGGTTAAATTTCAATTTTGAAACGATTCTGAGAATTTTTTAGGTATTTTTGGGCCCAAAAACTTTTTTCATCCCCTAAAAACCACCCTTAAAATGACCCGATTGGGCCCATTTTAAATAGGCTTCGTGCGGTGATGGATTCCAACATGTGTGCCAAATTTCGTTAAAATAAATTAACTCCTTCGAAAGTTATTGCCCGTACACATATATACCTATATATATATATATATATATAAATATATATATATATATATATATATATATACATATATATATAAACATTTTTAAAAATGGTGCCAAAGTGTTTAGGAGGTTATGAAACGTCGAGAAATTTTGGTCCGACCCCTAGGTCCCGCCATCCGACCGACGCCAATAGTGTATGTTGCCATATGGCAAATACACTAATTAACAAAGTATATTAAGATTTTTTGACTGAGTTAATTCAGTGTGACAAGGTGCAGCGTCAAATACAGGGGTAGCTGATGGTGGTCTATAATGTTCAAGGAGATGCTAAAATCGTCCTGGTGATGATTTATTTATATTTGTGGTATTTTACGTTTTGAAAATGGCAAACCAATAATTATCGAATCATTTTAAATAAAGTATGTTTTAGAAAACCAAAATAATCCTTACATTGTTGTATAATTATTAATACCAAGTGAGTCTGGTGTCACACGATTAGTTCGCGTGATTATTCTACATTTATTTTTTTATACCTCAGTTATGCGTCTATTATCTTTTATTTTTTATAATAACAAACATATTTATATTGCCCTCCTTATAAAAGTGCTGAATGTGCTAAATTAAAAAAATTATATCATTGTTTCACATTAATTTAATTAAGTAATGGATCCTGCATAAGATAATCTCGTAGCAATAGTTGTTAATTATTTTTTCTTTTTATTTCTCATTCATAAAATAAAATAAAAAGTATGTACAATAAAATATATCAAATAGAATTTACTACCCAACATCGATATATATGTATATGTATTTAACCCTTAATTACTAATCTGGAGTAAATGTCATATTGAAATAAAAAAAATCAAATGATGTCATATTAACCTATTAAGGACTAACCCTTGTTACAGAAAAAACAAAATACTTATGCTGGGTTACAGAATGAACATAGACTGTGATCATATTTTACAGTTTTTGTACATTCAGAAGCAGTCTAATGTCGTTGTGAAAGTCTATCATGTGGAAACAGATCGCTTTTCAAACAAAATTTTGACAGAACTGCGTAGAAAAAAGTAGTTTGAAAGTGAAAATTGCACAAAAAAGATGTATTTATATGTACTTAGCTTAAAAAAATGTCGTTTTAATCGACCAATTATTTTTCGAATAGAATCGATTTCAAATTCTACAATGTTTTCTTATGAAGAAAAATCTGTGGTCACAATCTAAGGTCATTGTCAAACAATGCTTTCTGCAACACAGCATTATTCTCAAAGTTTGTTCAGTTCATATTTAGAAAATGGGAATACCCGATAGCAGAAACTAGTAGCAGAATCTGTTTGTTGATAAGATGAAAATTAGTTTTTTTACAAATTAAATTATTCATTTAAAGGTAATCGTTTGTCGACGATGCATCTGAGTTATAACACCGGATAATATAAAACAAACCGTTAACGCAATGTCGGATTTTAATCTTTGCTTAAATAAAGTTCGTTTAAAATAATGAAGCCGGCGAACAACTGTAAAAATTGTGTTCGATTAGCGGCAAAGTGAACCTCGCCGTGTCTAACATGTGCATCAGCCCCGTTCGCCAGGTAAATGCATTATAATTTTTTGATTTACTGGTATTTTTTGCCATGTGGATAAGGATATAAGTTTTTTTTTTCGAAATAAACCTTATTGCACACTCCGCTACACTGCTAGCGGGTGTGCTCTATTATAGTCTTGCACGTCAGAACTGAGCTTTGTTCATACAAGAAGTTATATCTAGGTTAACTTCAAACGAAATACGTTCAAATTGTAACTTTTACAAAATTGAAAATTCTGTTCTATGAAGTAGAACTATTTCTAAGTTGTTCATAAAAATGTCTATTTTAACTGAAATTTGCGACTTGGTTGGTCTATGCGTACGTCTGAGCTGTACAGGTCGCAAACCTTGACGAATCGCCTTAGTTTATTTTTTATTCGCTCTGTTTACTATCAGAATAGAACCCTATTTAAATTCATAAAAATGCGTTCAAAAGTATAATTTGTATAAATAATTTTATTTTATTATTTTTGACAGCTAATAAAGTTTAAATCAACATAATATTATTATGCATTGTACAGTAATAGAACAACTACGTGCTATACCATAAAAATATCTAGAATACTAAGTTTCGTAATGTAATGATCAACGCTCTTTCTTTATACATATAAGCTCGCCGGTTCGATTCCGGCCGACATCAATAGTATTTTTACTATTGATATTTATTTACATATTTTTTTCAATTTTTTTATCATACGTTATGCACTTAGCTGGGTGTGCATTTTTGGTTTTTCCAAATATTTCTGTCTAATGTCTGTCGGGGAGAAGATCAAAAGTCTGGCTCCATTACGTTCTATTCCCTATACTATAAGTATGCTAAGTTTCAGATCTCTAGGTGAATAGTGAATATATATATATATATATATATATATATATATATATATATATATATATATATATATATATATATTTGTTTCTACAAGTACAACAATTATCAGACATAACCAAAAAACAAAATCTGCAGAAACGTACTTCTTACTGAAGGTTAACCAACCTGTGGTAGTAACAAGATTATTTCAAAAGAGCAAACAAAATTATATAACGTAGTATAAATAAATAAAATTTACATAAATAAAAAAAAATAGGTGCCTTCTGGAGGGCGTGGAAATATGAACAGCTGAATAGACATATTAGGAAATTATATATTAATTAGATTTCAATTGGCAAATTGAACTGACGATGTTACGGAAGCTTAGAACATTGGTTCCCGCCTTTGGACCACTCGTCATTTCATTAAATGTTTAAAAGATACAACTTGACCACTGTATAATATATTTGTGCACTGTCTTTAAATGCTTAAAATCTATTAAAAGTAAATAGTTAGTCATTACAACTTTAAATTAATATGAAATTCATTTTGAAACAGTATTTATTATTATTTATACAATGCATTTTGAAGTAAAATTTCTTTAGGCGCAATATGCGGGGTAACGCAGATCTTTTCTACCGGTACTAACATTTTCTCGCGGAAACTTTTAGTCAATAGATGACCGTACAGTTGTAAAATTTCTAGCTTACCGACATAAATTGTGCAAAGTTTCATTTATTCATTTCGTCACGTGCAAAATGTTACATTACAATGTAAAGTAATTTATAAACATATCAAAGAATATCCGTTCAATAAAGCGGCAATTGCTTTAAAAATATGTTTTAGAATACACATGCAAAATATTCTAACCTTATATTTTATTGCTTTATCCACGTGCTTATAAAGTGCTATTGTTAATTTTCGATTTGCAAGTGAATATTTCCCAAAAAGTGATAAACAGAAGTTTTACTTCAATCGCGCGTAAAGACTGCACGCACTCTTTTTTTATCATTTTATATGTACAGGGTGTCCGAGAATTATCTTTACAACTTTGAAATTTATTAACTCTTGAAATAAAAAAGATATTCACATTATGTGTTCTGCAGTTATTAACGCAACTCATAAAGTTTTTTTCTCTGGGGTTATTTGAAGGATATTGTTTATCGGAGAAAGGTTACTGACATTGCTGACTTAAAAACCCACATTACAGAGGCTTTTGCCACTGTCACAGACGTTATGTTACAGCGCACCTACCTGGCAAGAAATCGATTACCGACTGGATGTGCTTCGGGCCACACGTGGTGCACATGTGGAGGTGCTAACCTAAACAGAACAAAACTTTATGAGTTGCACTAATAACTGCAGAAAACAGAATGTGAATATCCTTTTTATTTCAAAAGTTATTAAACTTCAAAGTTGTAAAGATAATTCTCGGACACCTTGTATAATGTATATTATTGCATGACGGATTCCATACGCCTTTTTGGTACCTACTAACGGAAATACTGTTCTAATACATATTGTTATTACCTTCTATAAAATAGCTACTTTACATGCATGTATACAGACTCGTAAAGTGCTGTAATGAAAAACAAACGTACACGATCTAATTAATTCAACAGTAATTTTCATAAACTACCTATCAGAAGTCATATTTGTTACAAAACTGAACAGACAAAAATGTTAAAAATATACTAAAAATGAAGCTATGATAAAAAAGCGGTCAAGTGCGATTAGAACTCGCGCCTTAAGGGTCCGTACCTTTATAACAATTTAATATATTTAACATTAATTGCGTAGGAAGGGGCCACTTTCGGTTACTTTCGACACGTTCAGTGATGTATGTGTTACAAAAACTAGTTACATAGATTCATAGATCTTATTATTTGATATATACATTTCACCTAGATACCTCTATCCGTTCCTGAGATAAAGTTTTTTGACGGAGCTTTAGATTAGATTAGATTAGAAAAGAGAGCGAGAGGATTTTATTCCTCGTCAACACCGCGACCTTGATAGATCTTTGACGGAGCCTTAAAAATGAAGTTTATTACGTGATAATTCCACACAGAATTGAAAAGAAAAAGAAAAAAAAATTACAGACAGTGGTGCCTTTACAATTTAATATTTCAATATTGGTGATGTCCTACAAATACCATGAGTGTCAAAAATAACTCATAACTGTAGTAACTTCAGAACGAATCATTTTTTTGGCCCTCCTCTATAAAATAGTTGCCATTCATGACCGTATACTGGTCAGAAAATTTAATACTTGTTCGTAAAACAAAAATACACGACTATGTAACCCATTTCAACAGTAATTTTTCACTAACTACCTAAGCCTACCATTAGAAGTATATGTACACAGTAAGCGCGTATAGTAACTTTTTGTAAACAACCTAACAAAATGGAATTGTGAAAAATGCTATAAATATATTGAAAATAAGATGAAAACCAGCTATTTTATACGTGCAAAAATGTGGTCTATATCTTTCACGTAATGAAATTTGGCTGACGTGGCTTTAAAACTCGCTTGTTTCAACATATTGTCACTTACTCACCGAAAATAGCCTACAGTACATCCTAGATACATAAACTACTATTAGTTGTCTTTTTATTATTACAAAATCTTAGGCACTGTGACTAATGAATAAATCGGTCCTGTCACCATAGTAAAATGTCTAGGTAACGTGTGTTTGGGATTTGTTATGTTCTGAGTTGCTACAATTTGAGTTTAAAAGATTTTATTGTTTCGATATTGAGTTGGATGTCGTTTGTTTCAGGAGGTGCGAGGAAAGAGACCCTTTAAGATATGGGACAGTTGGCGTAACGTTCGAAAAGGCCTTGTTGTTAGCAGTTTTGAAGAACTCCTTATCAGAGGTAAGTTTATCTTTTTTTTAATGTAAAGATCATCAAATGGATTTTTATTTTCTGACTTAAAATATGCCGCAACTGGTTGTAAAAAATAGAATTACAAAATACATTGTTATAATATTTAGAACTTGGTTTTTATGCCAAATACCTTGCAGTTTTTATTATTACTGATACTAATTCAATAATAAATCACAGGTATTTGGATAAAATAATATAAAACAATCGTGTTATTGTTATTCTTGCAACGTTTCGACTACTTTATTTAGTCTTCGTCAGGCTCTGAAAAATAAAAAATCCTTTTTTAATCTTTTTTTTATTAGTGACACCATGTTAGATCACCGTTAAAATTTGGTTTGTTATTATTAGTGATGCAGTATTTATCCACCAAATCGGTTGTTTGTACTATTTTTAGAATAACTTCAAATTAATTTTAGTGCAGTGTTATTGATGATACGATTTATAGTGACTAGTATATTCGAATTCGGTTAATCTACGTGTAGGATCACACCAAATACGTTTCTATTCTGTGTTGTTAGTAATGCAATTTCATTTCACCAATGCAAACCAAATTTTAAATATATATATATATACTTATATATATATATATATATATATTTAAAATTTGGTTCGTTATACTGTTTAAAAAAATAGTCACACCGAATCACTACTCGCTTTTATTATTTGTGATGCTATATCTGTCACCGATTCGGAAGAGATTATTAACAAAAAATACTTTCTAATCCTCAATTGCTTTTACTTCTTGATTTACGTTTATTCTGCTTGCTGAATTACATCAAATCACTATTCGCTCTTGTTATCTGCGATGCAATATGTGTCATCGATTTGGTTGAGATGTTAGCAAAAACACTTTCTATTCCACAAATACTTTTTGATTTAGGTTTCTTCTGTTTGCTTAATCACCCTAAATCACTTTTCGCACTTATTTTCTGTGATTATCTGCCACCAATTCGATCGAGATTGTTATCAGACCTCTTTCTTTTTGCTATTATAATTTGAATTCGATTTATTGTGCTTTTAAAATCACATTCAATCACGTTTTGCTTTTGTTATATGGGATGTAATATCTGGCCATCAGTTCGGTTGAGAATATTAGTAAAATCACTTTTATCCACCAAGTATATTTTAAATTAGGTTCTGTTTGTGGAATCACACCAAATATTTTCATATTTGTTATACCCATGGCGCTATATATGATCACCAATTCAGTTGAGATTGTTAATAAATAACTCTCTAATAATGTCCCTCTAAAAAAATATGTACTTTTAATTTCCTCGGTCTAACCATTTATGACATCCTAAGTTGGCCTCCATAAATAATAGACCGATTTGTCTGGAATTTTCAGAGAATACGTATGAAATATTCTACTGTTAAAAAATGCAATAAAAAATCCATTTTTTCAAAATTCTAACTCGGTCTGCCCCTTTAAAACTACTTTTGTTGACAAATCCTACTAAACTGTTGTATCGGATATTCTATACCAGTTATGTTCCTTTTGCAAAATCACACCAAATCACTTTATAGAATACAATAAATTGTCTTCAGTGATAGCGGTGTGATGGCCATAGTGTTGTGTGGCGTGTGTTTTGTTCGCAGGTAAGGAGAAGCTGGGAGTGCCAGCGGCGGAGCCCGTGCGCCTGGTGCTTGACAGCGACGGCACCCAAGTTGAGGACGGCGAATACTTTCGCACTTTGCCCAACAACACTGTGCTGCTGCTGTTGCGACCCGGAGAACGTTGGTTTCCCACCGGTGTCGATGTCATCAGAGCTGGTCAGTATCACACAGTGACTGCTCACATTTATGTCGTCGACTTTCTAATAAACCGGCGATCCGCTCTGACTTTGAATTAATTTTGAGAAGAATTAAGTTATTTCTTAAAAAAATAATTCGTAAGTTTAAAGTTATATGTTTACTAAAAACGGTTATTTTGCAAAGATATGCTGTCGCGAACTTTTTATGCTCAAGAATCATTCATCCATTTTTTAAATAATATACAGGTGTTCCAAGTGACGTTGATTGATATGGCTACCTTGACTATTAGTAGCAGCGTTGCCAGATTTTTTTTTGCCAAGTCGGGATTTTGGAACTTTTTGAGTGAAAAAAGCGGGACTCTTTCGTCGAAAGCGGGACATAGTAAAAAAACGTATATAATCAGAAGTTTTTAAATATTTATCTGTTTATTGAAGTTCAATTTACGTTTACGTGACAATAGATAGCAAAAATAGCCATAGAAAATGTATTTTAATAAAAATATGATATTTTAAATCAGATTTACCCTATCGTTAAATAGTTGAGTCTTATTCGTCTTCTGAATAAAAAAAAATAAAAAAAACAGAAATTAAAATCAAAAAAGTTTTATTCATTAGAAAAATATGGCGTTTCAAACAATAGTCTGAAGTGAGTGTTATAAATTGCAACTTACAATAAGAGAATAATTATTTACGCACGGTCGAGTTATCCCCGAAAAGCGGGACTGAGCCTGTCCCGCGCGGGACATTTAATTTTGATTTAAAAATCGGGACGTCTGGCAACGCTGATTAGTAGGCATACGAAGTCGGTTAAATAGACAAACTACTGCAGAATATTTTGTGTTCATTAACATGAGAAAACAATTAAATATTGAAACTATGAATTTATTTGGAAAATACTGAAAATTTAAAAACTGACCGAAGCTTTTTTATTTATGAAGATATCCAAAAATTTCATTAATCATTTAAATATGTTTTAAATTGCGTAGTTATATAATTTTTATATCCAACGCATTATAAGACGTAAACTTGGATTTACTTGTTGCCATGTTGAGACGCATCGTAGCGCAACGCAGTGTAACGTCACGTAATGCAAAACTTTTAGTTTGAATATTTTGATTTTTGTAACTTAGACAACGAAACTTTGAAACTTGTAAAAACTGTTTGAAAATACTGCATTTGATATTGATTACCTGGTTTATTAGAAAGTTGATATTTGAAAAGAGTAGGGTATATATTGCATTGTATATTATTTAGAAAGAATGTTTTCTTTTTTGTTTAATTAAATTATTACATATTCTATAAAGCCTAATCCAGAAAATCTCTTTCTACATTGTATTTATTCTGCAAATGATTCCACAATTATGTAATTGTATTTATAATACTTTTCTTTGTGTTGTTAAGAACAAAAATGTAAAGCTTTTGGTCGAATGATATTTTCAATAGTCAACCAAATTAAATCTTAATGGTTGAACGACTGATCATTATTTTTAATCAATAAGGATTGCTGTTTGTACTACATTTGTTATTCATTTGTATATTATTTAGTGTTATATATACGGTATATAAATCGGTAAGAAAATGAACGGATCAGAATGCACCGCATGACAAAAAATATCTGATGCGTGAAAGAAATGAATAGCAAAACTTTGTTATTAAACATTACCAACTTCAACTTTCACATATAGCAGTTTATAGTAAAAAAATTACCATACCAACCCCAAATAAATCAATACAATATAGTTTTAGCTCAATCTAATCCATTCATTTTATCATTATGCTAAATTCCGTATAGGTTTACATACTGTATATAAAAAAAAAACTAAATAAGTATAGCAAATGGTCGTTTTTTCACCCAATGTATTAAATAATTTCTTTTTTAATTTAAGTTTGATTTGTGATGCATTGCTGCATTGCTCAGCACGAGATAAGCGTTCCGATGCCGAATTTGAGAGGGAACGACCCAAAGACTTATTCCACACTTTTTATTTTTTTTTTGAAAGTACTATTTATACAAGACGAAAATTGTATGGATAGTTTTTAAACAAATATCCCCCCCCACACTTTAAATTTACACGCACTGACTCGACTGTTATAGGACTTCGGCAATAAAATGAATTTTCACTGCATCAAAAAAACAACTTAGTGATTAAAAAGAGATGAAAAATACATTCATTACTAGTAAATAATCAAGAACAGACGTTGCTTACAAAAAGGAATCTAGTTACATCTTTTGTGCCATAGGTCTATTGTTCTGTGATATCATTTTTGATGTTTTTTCTGGTTACAGAGTACATAATATTTTTAAAAGTAATTTTAATCTATTTTTGTATAATATATTTCTATCAATGTTTTTGCTAAAGCTGTTTGCACTTAAAACTGGATATATAGGCCTTAAATACTTCAGTCAAAAATATTAAAATGAATGTAATATTCGAATTTAACTTCATGTAGAAAAAAATCGCCTCAAATTACATTTGAATATAAATAATTACAGTTTCGTTGTGACAATCATTTTAGTATTTTTGTACAACCGATATGATTGCTAATATTTCATTTTACATTTTAGCTTATAGTGTCTTATATCGCTTTCAGTAGTTATATAGCCATTTCAACTTGATGTTCAAATTACATTTTTATTGAAAACGAGCCATTTTTTCAAAATAACTATTGAACTGATGCCGATTTGAGATACTTTTGAAACTACAAAACCAACCGCGCACGACAGACAATCGGTGAGAACAATTTTGTCGTACACGGCCGATAGCCTTTACTATAAAAAAATAAATAGACAAATAAAATGAGCACAAGACGGGCAAAAAGCGATTAGATTGGGCAAAGGAAACTCAAAACTAACAATTCAAAATTTACCATCATGTGACGCCCATTCACCAAATTGTCGATCTGATATTTTTACAACTTTTTAGTCGTCTGTGTGCGGTGTACTATAAAAATCCATAGTGAATATTCTGATCGACAAAATTACTGCACAGTGTGTGTCTGTCGTGTGCGATAGGCCTAATAACGCGGAGTCTGTTGCGTAAATTGTTAGTTGAATCTAGAGATGGGAAAAACGGGTCTTTTTAGTGATCTGCATCTTTGCATCTGGATCCCATATGTGAGCCGGCTCACTGAACCGGTTCAAAAAGAGCCGAGTTCTGAATATGTTACTGCAGTCTGCCACTGAGTTACCTAGTTCAGTCAATCATTTCACGACCTGTATAGAATCAAGAATGCATAGCCAAACATGTGATGCATGAGTCATTTGAGCTGACAGATGCATCAAAGCAAGAACTGATACGTAAGTGTAAAATGTGCTTCTGTGTGTTAAGTGTTTCACTGAGTTATGCGGATCCGTTGATCCGTCGGCTCAAAAAAAAGTGAGTTGGCTGTCACGGATCTTCTGTCGGAGTCGGCTCTTTGAACCGGTTCAGATCTGAGTTACCCAACTCTAGTTGAATCGAGGTTAGCAGTTAAGACATTGGTTTCCGCTTACCTACCAGTTCTGCGACATGAGCTCTTATGATTTGACTTACACAAATTTGAACATCAAAGTGGAAGTTCATAGTTAATAGTGCAATAGAATTTATTATTTGTAGGTATATTGTGTGTCCATTTTATGGTGTAGCAAACCCCTATAAACATGGTGTATTAGAATATTTAGATTTTAATAACGCTCCATGGTAATCAGAAACAAATATCTAAAAAGAAAATATTGACGTAATATCGGACAAATTGATTTGACAATGACTTTAAATGAGATTATATAATTACAGTTTTTATTTATGCAGGAATAGCATAATGTCGTCAAATTTTTTTATCATGTAAGCCATCAGATTGTAGTACACTCAGAAAAATAAACCCTTGACCTACAAAGAAAAGATTGTTTAAAAAAAGTTTCATCGGCCGGCTCTTTTTGAGCAGGGTTCTATAATTCTTATGAAGAAATATGTTAATATTAACCATTTCCCGGTTAGGAGCCACGAGACGTACCGGTGTCAGTATGGGGGTGGACGAACCGATTGAATCGTGTTTTATCAAAAAATGTGTGAGATCTAAAAGTAGTAGTACGTAAGTGAAATCTTCACTCCGCCTCCTGCCATTTACTTTACTTTACTTTAACGTAACTCGTTATAATAATGTAATTTATTCAAATAATTCGTCGATTTATTTAAAAGTTCTCTGTTAATTTTAATTAGTTGTTTACAAAATGTTTGTTTTGTAAAAAATAAAAATGCTTATGTACGATTATTTCAACAACATACGACATAATCTTGATTATTATATTTGTAATCTGTATATGCCACTAGCCCACGTGCTTACCATTTCATTCTCGTGCCGTAATGCTCCACCTAGCTTTAGAGTAGGTATTCAAGGTCAACCGGGAAAGGATTAAATAATAACCACAAAACAATAATCCTTTTTTTTTGACGGACTCGCTAATCATGTTGGCATCATAAGAAAATGATTAAAAAACGATTTTTAAATCATACCTTGATAATGCTAGCCTGATCAGTTAATCGTGCATCGAGAAAAAAGTACCGATGATATTTTTTAATATTTTCACATCAGAATCGATCCCTCTTCCAGAAATTTATCGACTACATGGACATTACTTTCACAAAACGTGCTCAATGTAATTTCGTTCAATTCAGAAAATGCATGATGCAATAATAAATTAGAACTATTGTCATTTTTTTTCAAAATAAAAAATAACATTCAAGTACTCGTCGACAAAGTAAATAAGCGTCCGACGGATAGTAGAAATTCACACTACTGTTAGTGTTAAATTAGTAGAAAAGTAAAATGGGCACACTGTAAAATAGGTAGGCAGGCGTGTATGTGTGTATGTGTGTGTGTGTTTTCTGTGAATGTTTGTAGTTTATTGAGGCGAGGTGCGTTGAGGCCCTGCACAAGTGACGATATAGAGGGGTCCGAGAGCGTTCGTCTGGAATGTGGAATTCGCGCCAAGCCGAAGTACTACACTTATTACAGAAGTAGAGCGTCTGCATCTTCAGTAGCGTGTTTTTAGGTGGGTGCTGTGTAATAAATAGGCGTCGGTTTGTTGTTTGTTTGTTGTAGCGATCAGCGCGATCCCGAAGATCGTATGCGAGACGATCCACGCGTTGGAACTGCACGATGAGACGCCCTCGTGGAAGATCATGGACAACAAGGGCCGCATCACGGTCGTGCTGCATTGGGACCAGAGACAGACTGGCGGCGGTCAACAGCGCGGCGGCGGATCGGGAGAACCGTCTCCAGGCGGCACCGGTGCTGCAGGTACGACGCGTTTCTCATCGCCGAGCAAGAAGGCGGAAGCGACGCTCGCGACCCCTCGACCGTCGCTTGTAATCCAGACGAGCCTTGACAAGCTACAGGGCATGCCCTCCTCTGCTGCAGGTTCTGTTATCGGCAGCGGTGGCGGCGGCAAGAAGGAGACGCTCATCAACGACGTCTATCCGGCGCTTCAGCAGCAGCAGCAACGGTACGTGTCGAGTCCGCAGATCACTGTGATAAACCACGACGAGGTTGCAGCGGCGACGGCGGCCGGCTATCATCATCACCTGCACCATCATCATCATCCGACGCGCGGGGTGTTGCACAAACAGGGCAGCTCGTCGTTCGACAGCGCCACCATCCACATCCACACACCGGAGTGCGCGAATCACGTCCACCATCCGGCTACGGCGCGCAGCGGCTCGCCAGGTGCCGACGCCGGAAACGGCGTTGTCGAATGCGACTTTCACTGCTGCGCGCTGCACGAGGAGGGACGCAAGATCGCCGTGCACAAGAGTGTCGCCACATCGCCGATACAGGACGCCGCTCAGGCACAGACCTCGCCACAACCGATTTCCTCGCTGATTGCCGATGGTTCGAGGCGTGCCGGCGCCCCGTCCAAAGGCCATGTGCGCTTCCTCGATGTCGAAGGTCACGTGCCGGGCGGCGATCAGCAGCAGCAGCTGCAGCACGAGAGCAGCGAGAGCGAGACCGAGAACACGGTCATGGAAGACGAGGCGATCACGTCCGAGAAGTTCCTACTGTTGATCGATCAGTTGAGCGTCGATCAGAAGCGCCATCTGACGATCAAGGACATCGGCATCATCCTCGAGCGGCTCAACTCGAAGATACTCGACGTTGAGCGGCTCGATCGGGAGAGCGAGAGCGACGACTGCTACAACTGGACGATCAAGGCGACGATCCGCGGCGACGTGCTTCGCGAACTGGGCGTCATCTACAACGGCAATTACTATGCGATCTCCGAACACCCGGGCTACAAGGAGGAGAGCGAGGAGAACGCCGACGACGTCGAAGAGGAGGAGGAGGAGGATAGACTTTAAGATACGTGTTCATTAGGATTTCACAATTATTAAAACAAAGTACGCATGTATAAAATAAATAATACATAACCTATAATATATTGCATATTTCTCAAATCGTCACGATTCAGCCGTCGATGGATCATTAAATAACATATTGAAATTTGTAAATTGAATCATTTTTCTTTTTTCGAAAAATAACAACACCGGTTTACAACAAATACCGTCTTCCGGTTTCCGTTATTTTTGAGGTGTGCGCCGAGTGCGGGACACTTGCACATCGAATAAAACAAAACCAATCGCGACGGCGGTGCTCATTTAATTATTGTAACAGCGTGTGTCCCCTTACAATATGTATGGGGAGTCGAAACGTATGAAACCTTCTGTCGAGTGGTTTCAATGAAACGTTGGAAGGTTACGTTACCTCGTATATATAATACTTATAATAATATGTATTTAAATAAATAAAAAAAAACGCGGGGTGATATTTTTTGAAAATTGTCTCGCGTAAAATTTTTTGAGGCTTTGAGTTATTTATTGATATACTTGAAGAAGATACGAAATATAACGTTTTCAACCGTTTAAAATAAATAAATATTGTTAAGTGAAAAATAAATCACATAAAACAAAATCCTCAAAACCCAAAAGATAACTATGAGTTTTTTTTTTAATAAAATGTCGCCTAACCTTCATTTAAATCTTTTATGACACATAAAAAATCAAAATGTAGAAAAATTGAAGTTTCTATTAAAACAAATAAACTTAAAAATTCTGTTACATTTGACAGAAAAAAATAATCTTAAAAAATTGTATGATAAACCAACTCGCATTTTTGTCAAATATCTAAATAATAGGTAAACGAATTTTCTTCCTTCGAATATTTTGTATTCATCCGAAAAAAAAACATGAATCGAAGTTCGGATGTAATGTAATGTATTTTTTTTTATTTTTTTTTTTTTTTTTGTATCTTTAATTTGAAATTGCAAACAAAACCTTTTAAAAATGTTAACTAAAATTAGAAGAGTAACCATAACAAAATTATTTTCTCTATTGTCCGAATTTCAATTTTTAAAACGTTAGGACAAATTTCTGAAATAATGATGAAGAAGAGTCGTAATTAAAACGGGTTTTTCAGTTAAAATAACAATGAAGTCTCGATATAAAATAATCGAAGATCAGAGAAGAGTGGACCAAAATATTGTAAGAAATAAAGAAATCGTGGCTTGGAATACCATTACAAAAAAAATCTGTCAGAATTTACATTTTCGGACATAAAAAAATATTTTGCCCCATTAAATTTACTTTTTTATTTTTTAAAAAAATTGCGTTGACAGTGTTCAGTCTCTTTTCAAAATACCGTATTTAATCCTCATGCTCAAAATAAAGTCCTATCTAAAATACATATTCGAATTTTTCATATACACGATATATTATAAACCATGTTTTTACATAAATTCGCAAAATGATTTTATACAATTGACTGTCTGAAGGCGGATACGCACTAACCAATTTTACAGAACATCGGAATCGATTCAGTTCACTAAAAACAGTTTAAACGTCATTTCAAATCCGACTGATCCATCATACTGAAATAGGCTTCGAACTGTTTAGTCTGAAACCATTCGAACTGAATCTATATCATTGTTTAATGACACTGATTGGTGTGAATCAGCCTTGAATCCTATTGTCGTATTTACAATTAATATTTTAATAAATCATCAAAACATAAGCAGGGAGTCGAAATGGAATCAAAATAAAAAATTCGAAATAATTAAAAATGACCTTGGGATGCGAAACAATTCTTATTCGTTGAGAAAAGATCCTGGTTTCTAAAGCCATACTATGCCGTTGTACGCCATTTGGTAAAGCCGAAAACGATGTAGACGGAGCCGATGGCACGTATCAATAAGCAAATTTATGCCAAGCGACATGCCAACACGTGTCACTCGAATGTCGGTCTACTTCAAAGAAAACCGAACAGAACAAAAGGTGGGAATGTGCCAACTGGACTCACACGACTTCAGTTGTGGTTAGTAAATCCACCTTGGTGCGACTAAATGCCAACACAGCTGATGTGAACGTTTTTTATTTCCATTTGGATTTGCCTGCTGTCTTTGTCAACTGGCTTTGCCAATTGGCATCCAACGACATAGCTTCGCACCATATTTACGAGTAAAGCAAAAAAACTGCTTTTTTTTAATGCACTAAAACAAAATTTAGGATTTCGACCGAAAGTGGTTTTTCAGCTGACGATGAACTTCGTTTTTTCCACCTTCGGTCGAAAAAAAAAGGAAATAGTGTACCTACTTTTGGTTCAAAGATATATCTATTTAACAGCTAACATTTCATTTTATGAGCCAAAAAAATGATAAAGATATTTTTTGTAAGATGAATTCATTTCATAATAATAATACTAAGCAGCGACATTTCTGATGTCGGGAGCGCGCGTAAATAATATGCATTAAACGGATTTTCTGCTTCAAAGAAACCGGTTTGTTTTTGACCGAAGTGCAATTTTTGATTGAAAGTTGCTGATGTCAATTATTCGGTCGGTCTCAAGTCAAACAAAGAAAAATGAAAACGTTTCAAATTTTTTGAGAACTTCAAAAATACAAATTTGGATTATTTGATTCCTTTGGAAAAAAATTGGTGTCATATTTTTGGCTAAAATATTTGAGTCGATAAATATTTCAGTTCGACTCCTTCGACATAATAGTATATTAATACATTCATTGCATAATAGAAAGCAACCATTGTAATTGTAGGATCATTAACATTCGATATTGAGTTTTTTTTTTAATGTTGAACAAATTTTCAAACCTAGAGTTTCATTCAAAAGTCAGATATTTATAGGGTTATTCTTCTTTAAAAAAATAACTAAGTTTTCTTCAGACTGGAAGTTTTTCACATGTCGAGATAGTTACATGAAGCTGAATTTAGGACAGCTCTTTTGTAATGAAGTTATGACCGTACTGTAACTGGTAATAAGAAAAAATATTCAAACATTTTTATGCAATTTTGCCATTGTAAATTTGAATATATTTTTTTCCTTTTCTTATTTATCGTAAATTCTATCATATTATAATTTATAAGAAAAAAATATTCTGGCGTTGTTAGTAATGCCACGTTAAATTAATAAAAAAATACAATCAAAATAAAAAGGAATATGGTAACGTTGTAACAATAAAAAAAACCGCACACTTAAGTGTCACGGTCTCGCTCTACAGTTTAAAAAACACTAAGAAAGATCTGAAAAACGGTTGACCCTGCAGGCCATCCCGGGAACATCCCGCTCAAAACGCTCGAAAATATTCGCAAGTAATTGAGCTCTTCGAGCTCAAAAATCTTGGAATAATTTTGAAAAACAATATCTCAAAATTGTTTCAACAATGACATTTTTTGAACGAATATTTCGATTTTAATCCAATATTTGGCGTTCGATGTAGTTTCACAAAAAGTGGTATAGTTGGTGAAAAAGTCAAAATTTATTTAAAAAAAACTCTTTTTTTTAACTTTTGAAATGCGATACTCTCGAACAGTATTCAATGACAAAAAGTTGAATCGTTGCCAAAATCTAATCCGACAAGAAATTCGGAAGACATTTTTTTGCAAATACTTCGACCCTAGGATCTCAAAACGTCGAGATCTGATGAAAGCTCGATTTTCGAAAACTGAGGCTGAAACAGAAACTTCCTTAATTTTAGCGGGACGATAAGAAACGAATGCCTGGACACCGCATCGGGTTGGCTCGAAACTGAAGCGAGACCGTGTATGAATTTTCGTTTTCTAAAAGTGACGATTGTTTCATGTCATGCTTTTTGAATAATATACTGCACACTTCGAAGTAATTACCTAACTTTTAGTATATTTTTGACTTTCCAAAATATTTAAAGAGAATAACACTATAAACTATATGAAAATTATTTTGTTTCTTTAGTTTGTCAGTTTTCTTCAGGAAATTCTAGGAAATGTGCAACGTTTTAAAATAATATATAAATGTGCATAAGAGCAAAGATAAATTTTACATGTAGGTATATTTCGAAATAATTTTCTAACCAACCTGAAAAAGCGAATAAAAACGATCAAACTAGCCTCTAATGCGCTGTAAATTGTATGTGCGGCAGGCCGCTCAAAAACATATGCGCAATTATAATTTTCTTGCAACTGTTTTTTAAAACCACAATGATAGAATTAACGTGCTAATTCAAATTTTATAGATTCTTTCAATTCATAAGCAACAGTTTTCTAACACAACATGGTCCAACATTTAAGAATGACAAATAGTTGTAACTCGTAATGCAAAAAAGATCATTTCCATTTTAACAAATTCAGTTGTTTTTTTTTTCGTTCGTTTTCAATGTCTGTTCGTATATCTGAATGTATGAATATATAAATTTGAAATCAGTTATATTTAGCAAAATGGCGTTAAGAAAAAGGATAAAAACTCGGGTCGCAGTGCCAAAACCCTGCCGACAATATAATGTTTGCTAATACAGGCAGTGTGGTTTTATTATTAACTTAAGTGTATTGTTGAGCAAAATAAAAAATTTAGCCCCTTAACAGGCCCCATAAAATTCTTTTTTTTCTTATTTGCAATATTATTATCAATCTAACGTCTACACCGAATTAAATACCCTTCAATAAATAACTCACTATCTGCAAACTAGTGCTTTCAAAAAATGTGTAAGTCTGGCTCTGTTGGGCCGAGAAACGTCAAGAAACTTTGGTCTGAACTCTAGATCCCGCCATCAGACCGACGCTAATAGTGTATGGGCCATATTATGGCAAATACACTAAAAATGGATAGGGGAAAGAATACTTTTAAGTTTCAAGTAGGAATTAGTATTTGAGTTCTAATTTAATATTAAAATAAAAATATTTTTCTATTTTTTTCTATTTTATCTATGGTCGGTTTATCAATATGAGTAAATATTGAAAATTACGATTTCAAGTTTTTTAATTACTCTACTTTTTTCTTCCTACTTCAAATGTTTCCCTTACATTTTGAATACTTGTCTCATTCCAGTGGAGAAAACGTGACATGCGACGCCTTGTACTATCGTCTATAATAGCCTTAAAAGATCACGCACACTATACCAGCACGGACCAGCACATTTAGCAGAGCACGAGCCTGCAACTTGCGAGATTTCGTACACTATACCTGCACGACTTTTTGCAGTTTTCAAGTAGTGCAACATGGAAATGTAGAAGTTTTAATTTTGATGATGACGTGTAAAGAGAAAAAAAGCCAGGTTTTTGGTTCACCCTATCATTGAAAAAAGGAGGCAATATGGTAAACTTCATCATTTAATACCTGAATTATGGTCCAGCACGACCAGACATAGAAATTGCTTGTCAAAATTGCACCCCGATTGACACGATTTGCTCTGACGTTCGTAGCGGTAACAGGTGGTCTAATGTGCGCTACTCTATTAAATAACATGGGCATCCTCATGGACAAGTTAGTTTTGGTTCGTGCTGTGCTGGCTCGTACTGGTACAGTGTGTGCGGTATTTAAAGGCTCCGAACCTATAGGTCGTTCCAAATTCAACAAAAACTAGGCATTATGTTTCTGTCGATAATTATTTTTTCGAGAGGTGAAAATAGCACGAAACCCATGTCACAAGACGATCTGACCAAAAACACAGAACAATGAACAATCAAAGAACAGGTTGTTTAGAAAAAATGGTTGTAATATTGATTATTAATTAGGTAAATGAAAATCATTGTTGATAGATAATATATTATTAGAGCTGACTATAACTGCCATTGCCAGGGTCTGAAAGAGCTAACGGGATTGTCTTTCACACAGACTGCTTTCCAGCCAAACCTGTAATGTTTTGAGAAATTCAGCACATAACTGTTTTTTATCAAGCTTCGTTTTTCGAAAAAAGTGCAGTTTTATTGCGAAATTAAACACATAAACATCGCAGTTCACCAATTGTAAACAAATGTCTGATATCTAAGTTAATATTTAAGCTTTTGTTAGAATCTTGTAATTTAATTTCTCTATAATGCGAGAAGAGGACACCACGTTGTTTCAATGTGAGCTTAGCTGCAACGCGAACTAATCTGCTTGCGCTCTGATAAATAACAATTACATATAAATCTAGATTGAAAATAGTAGTTTATGTATCTAGAACGAGAATGATGTTATACGGATAAGTGACATTATATTGAAACGAGTGTTACCGAGTTTTAACACAAGTCATATTATCATTACCTTCGGGATATATATACTGCATTTTTTATGTACCTCCTATAAAATAGCTGATTTGGACTCCATTTTCAAAAATTTCACTTTAACGTCAAATTCACTTCTAATAATAGGCTGCGTTATAGTCGCATACGATTGATTGCGCATGTCGTGACTATGATTTATTATAGAAATCGTAGCACAACCACGTTTCCTTTATTTTATGCAACTTTACAGACTAGAGTTCAATAGATATGTCATTTTACAACCGCTATGCACGCATGACAAGCGGCTATTTTAAATGCACAAAACTAACAAATCACTGCGTTGCATACCTACGACTTAAAATATAGAATGAATTAAATTACAAATGTCTTGAAAATTTAATTTAATTTGATGTAGGAAAACTTGTTTACAAAATGGTCGACTTGATGTCAAATGATTAATTAGACTTTAAACATTTTATCAGTTTTCTCAAATTGGTAAAATATAAACCTAAGAATGCAGTTTGCTATTATTTTAATAACAGTTGAAATTTAAGCAGTCGCGTAAAATCAGATATAACGTAGTTTCAAAAATTCTAATATTTTTGTTATTTTAATAATTTTGAAATATAAAAATAACAATACATATATTATGACCAGAATAAGGAAGTTGGAAATAATAGTAAATTTTTAATCCTAGCCTTTACAAAAACTCGAAACTCAATATACAGAGTGTTCCGGGAGGAATCTGCCAGACTTCAGGGGTGTATTTCTTAAGGCATTTTAAGCAAAAAAAGTTAAATCAATATACCTTTGATTCAGAAAGGTTAGCAAGTTATGGCATGGTGAAGAAACATTTTTAAAAATCAGACAATACCTTTTATTTAACAAAAAATAAATTTAAAGAAATAAGAACATAAATAAGCTACATGAAATGTTGTAAGTGACCACCCAGAGCACCTTTACACGTTTAAGTATGGAGTTTGTCGCACTGGAGGATTAAACCGAATTTCATCTGCAGCATCGTTGATATAACTTTTTTTTATTTAAAATGACCTGAGGGACACACCTCTCTGAAGTTTGACAGATTCCTTTTGGGACAGCCTGTATATCATTTACAAAAAGTGAATAAATATAAAAAGTATAGCGCAGATGGCTACAAACTATTTGCTCTTTTGGTGCATTGAAAAACTATCAGGATTATTGGGCCTGTTACTAAATTATGTTTTTATTTATTAATTATTTAATAAAAAAAACTTAAAATACAATAGTTACTCTCAATCTTTCTCAGATTAGAACCTAAAAATTGCTGGTTTGTAATATTTGAGTAACGCCACATCTATACAACACCATCCTGATGGTTTTTGCAATTTTCAAGCCCAGTTGAAATCTACGTTTTTTGAGATCACTAACCTAGACTATTCATATTTACAGTTAATTATTATTTTTAATTTTAATAAAAAAATGCAAACGGTAATCATTAGTATTGCAGCTGTTTTTTTGAATCTGGAGCCACGAAAGTAAACGTCCTTGAAAGCAACAATTTATTGGATTGCTTAATGTTGATTCACAAGTCGTTAATTTTGTAGTTATAAGTTAATATGTAATTGATACTGTCACTAGTTTCCTGCAAACCGCTTCTGTAATCAAAGTTACATCGTCGATATCTGATTTTATTTGCACTGTTTTTTTAAGATACCATTCTATTTTAGTCAGTTTTGTTTGCATCATATGTGGACATAGTTTTTGGCTGATTATTTTTGGCATTTTTTAAATGGCTGAAGGCAGAAAAATAGTAGGTTACATTAACAGAATTGCTAAAATTGCTGTCAACGATTTTGTTTTAAAAATTGTACGCGAATTAAAGGTAATTTCTAGGTTTTACGTAAAAAAATAATTTAAGGTACAAATGCAAATAATACAATCCTAGTAAACTTGATTTATAAAAATTACAAATCGATTACTTCCAAAACATTATGTAGGATGTTTAATTAGATTTTTCTCTTGCTATACGGATTTTTGTTAGTCATTATGCAATTAATAATTTTAACATTATTAAAAAACTCTTTTTAATAAAAGTAATATTCCAAAATAAGATCAAACTTAATGATGATATATAGAGGAACAACTATTTAAAATCTGACTAAAGCTATACTATTTTTATTATTGAAATTAGAACTATTTTAGTTTTGTATTTTTTACGCTGCCTGATTGTGATGTTTAAAACTCTAAGACATTTAAATTTCACATCTTATTATTCCGTAAAATAAGAGAGTTTACATGTTTTATTTTTTTTAACTCTGCTAACTCATCTGTCATAGTAATTTCAATAATAAAAAAGTTTAGAATGATTGATTGATAGTAGTTGTAACCCTGTATACTAGGGGCGGAAAATTTAATGAAACATCTTAAATAAAACACCATAAGAAAAAAAATGAATGCACTAATTTATAAAACAAAATATATAGTATATATTGGTACGAAACGAAGAGTCCTGGCATATATATATATATAAAATATACAATATATATATATATATATATATATATATATATATATATATATATATATATATATATATAAAATACAATTTCAAAAAAACAAACTTTAGCTATAAATTTAAAATAAAGAAGTAAAAATAATAAAAAAATTCTCAAAAGTGTCATATAGCACAAACGCAAAACTAATATATAAAATAATACTTCGTATATTTAATAATAATATAAAAAGTATGATATTTAAAAAAAATGGTGCACTATCACGCATGTCGAAAATGTGTGTAAAATGAAAGTGTACCTAAATACTCCCCTGACCCATCCCTCATTAATACGTATTAATAAAAAAATCTTAGCACGCCATTGAGACTCAAAACATTGTTTTTTCAATTTCGTTTCTTGAAGAAAATTGTGGTTTTTTGGAAAGTGTTACGCCATATCGTGTGAATTGCATGTATTGTACAAAGCGTTCGGGTAAAAAAATAATATTTGTCAGGCGATCAAGTTCGCCGATAGTGTTTTGTTGTGTCACCGAAGTGAAATGTTCGTTTTTCAGAAAAAAATACTAGGATAATATATTATGGAAAAGGTTTTCATTTCTCTTCTGAACAAACAGGTAAATCGATGATATTATACTATATTGAACTGTACCTATAACTTTTATTGATCTATCAAATATTAGTTTTTTTTTATTTACTCGCGTGGAAAAAAACAGAAATAATAATGTTACTGGTTGATAAAAAAATAATAAATATAATAAGTACCTAATTGTGATGTATTCGTTGGCAAATCAAAAATGGTTCTTTCATTATTAGATATATAAAATAATATCTTCCTCTTTTTTATAAATTGTGAGTAATTGTGGCGGCCCCTGTTTTATGTGATTATGTCTATGATTTTATTTCATTAATAATTAATTAATAAGTAAACTGAAAATAGTTCAACGCACAATTCACATTTCTTTAAAAACGTTAAAAACATTAAAACAATCACTATATTGGTCGAGAAATTACCGTAAATCATTT
Source organism: Venustoraphidia nigricollis (assembly GCA_034508555.1). Lineage (NCBI taxonomy): Eukaryota > Metazoa > Arthropoda > Insecta > Raphidioptera > Raphidiidae > Venustoraphidia > Venustoraphidia nigricollis. The sequence continues at coordinate 1,000,850 of JAVRKA010000028.1, forward strand.
CGATTTGATGGCCGTCAATTGGTCGTGTGTCCACACTGAACTGAAATTGTCTAAACACATTTGTGATTTCAATGAATAATTCTAGCAACTTCGATGGTTAACGGGGCCTAGTACCATTTTATATTTTCAAATTGATTGTTATTTTTTTATAGTAAATTAAAAATCAAAGTGATGCTTTCGCCAGTTCTCAGATCAAAAATTGCGAAATGAGGGCTTGTAATTATTATAGACGAAGCACGTTTATGAGATGGCGTTCCAACGGTCTAGATTCTAGGCTATTCTTTAGTTATTTATTTAAATTTATTAGAATTTAATAGATATAGTTCTAACATACTTCTCAGAACAGTTTAGCGGTCTTTATGTACGTATTAAACTAATAAGAATGCAATTTTTTAATTAGTTCTTTCCTTCTTGCACCGGTTCAGTGAGGAAGCACATTGGAAATGTTATAATTTTTTTCTCTATTGCCCAATATGTTTTGTTCAGACATTTTTAACGTTTTTAATATTTTGTTAGGTAATTTTATGTCTGTATGTAAGGAATAAAATAAAATCGTTATATTTTGAATTCGCAGCTCAAAACTATGTCTTCGAAGATTGTCTTTCAAACATTTAGAGGACTCTGGATCAAAAAAATGTATCACTGTTTCTTTAAAATTTACAATTTATAATAATGACATTTGGAGTGTATCCCAATATTTATTTGAAAAATACAAAAACTCATTATTTTGCATAATAGACACTTCGTAAAACAACATAAAAATATTTCGACTTGGTATTGATACATTTTTTTGATATTTTAAAATCGAGTCCTGGTGTTAAATGAATAATTCAATCAAAACCTTTGTCAGTAAGATTTTTTCAGGGTTATTGTGCTTTTGATAATTTAAATTATTTAATGAGCAAAATAATACTGCATACTACGTCTTGCCCGCCAGTTACGATCTAAGCCCGCAGTAGTTACGATTTCGTTGTTAACGTCAAAATCGAACGTCCGATGCGATTTGACCGCATGACATAAACGTGTCGGCGACAGTTCAAGTACATCACTGTTGATTGATTCATTTATTTTATTGTGACTTTCGATTCAATCGTGCAATTTTGTAGATTTTTCTTTTATTTTTGGTTATACAAAGCGCAAGAGTCGCTAAAAATATATTTTCGTACTGCAAGGTCATTACATGTGTCGTCTCATCCCTTTATATTGTAATTGCATTCAACAAAATTGTACTGCAGCGTTGAATCAGGAGTGGCGGGCTTTAAAGAGATTTGAACCAATCCATCATTAATATTATAGTTTGAGGATTCCAAAATCTTTCATTTTTATTTAAAAACGACAGTATTCAAAACAACAGAATAATTCATTTAAACACAATAATATGATGACAAGAAGCTATTACTATGCAATTATTAATAAAATGTCAAACTGCAGTTCCCAACAAATCATTTATCTGAACTTTCATTTCAAAAGAACGACGTTATTCGTGTACGTTCGTAAATGTTCGGGATACACATCGTAACTTTTCTTGTTTAATAAATATTTTTTGTTAACCAAAACAGGGTTTATTCATAAATGTAAACATTTGATATATATTTCTACGTCAAAATTAAAAACGTGCTTAGAAAATTAACATTACATAGCTGTTTAGTACGTTTCAAGTACCTTCTTTTTTTTTAATGGTTGTAAGCTTCTTTTAATCAGATTATAAAAAAAAGAATTATTATAAAATGATTTTCTCCCAGAAACGTATTATTTATAAAAAAAAGTCTACAAGTAGAAATGGGCTTGAGAATAGCCGAGCGTGTAGCGTGACGTTGTTTCATGGCGTTTACATGGCTCCTCTATATTACAAGCTCCCAGCTTCCAGATTCTATTCTGAGAACTGGTAAAAGTGTCAATTGAATTTTTAATTTATTATCAAAAAATAGTAAATTGAAAGTAAAAATTGGTGCTATAGCCCATCCTCAAATAGTGTAAAGTAAAATCACTTTTTTCGATATTCCTACTCCATAGTCAGTGGTACCATAGAAGCAGGTTATCAAATTCTGGTAAAGAGGGCTCATTTTTCTTATATCACATTTATAAAATAGCCTTTCCAGTCTTTGAAACTGAAAGTACACTGTGATACTATACAGGATATATTATTACATCATCCAGGATTGTGAATTTTGAATGAGCAGCGCTGCCCATCATATAAAATGAACTACCTACAATCGTTAAGGGATATGAATAAACTATTACTGTGTACTATATAAAGTATAAAGACTTAATATGAACAATAAAGAAGACTGTCGTTGCCCATACTCCATGGTAGGTACCACTGGAATCTGTCGAACCCAATGATTTATCACATAAATAATTTATAAATATAACTTGCAGTTATCAGTCGAGTTCCATTTGTAGCAGAAATCAGTATTTTGTTAATTTGGACTCAGTTTTTAAAAAGACGCTCAAAACGCATTAAACGGCTATTTTGAGAGGGAAATTCGGCACTCACGCACAAGGAATGTTTTTAGTGATCAAAGCATTGACATAGACAATTAACTGCGCATATCCTATCTGTGATGAAGATGTCCGATATTTTCTGAGCGAGATATAATAAAGTTTAGCTATTAGTAGGTGTTTTCCTGTGAACGTTGTTGGCTCGAATTTCTCTGTAAACGCTATTGGTGCCCCATTGCCTATCTCCTATTTTTTTGATTGCACAGTCTATTCTCTATGTCAATGGATCAAAGTATCGACTTGATCGCAACATTTTTAATCGGATTCAAGTTGATTGATTTGTCGGTAACCGCAGTTTCGCGTTAAAGAGCTCGACGCACAGAGGCAAAAGAGTATATAGGAAGCCACAACCGATGTGTGAAATCATAGACATACTTTGATGTAAACTATTACTTTGGGCTGTTTGGCTGTCGAATGGTCTCGACATGGGCCACGATTCTCAACAATTGAATACATCGAGTATATTGATTGATTGCCAATATGAATGCGTCGTTATAAAAACTGCATGTGTGCGTGTATACGGGCCGTTCAGAAAGTTATAGCACAATTGGTCTCCTGTTGCAAAAAAAAAAACATCATCATTATATACATGGGCCGTTCAGGAAGATAAGCTACAGATTGCAAAATAGGTTTATATCTTTTAATTTCAACAGCTTAAAGTGTTTAATGACATCGAAAAATATTTTATTGTAGAATATATGTTTTCACGAACTCTCTTGAAATGTTGATTGAATCTCATTTAAAGAACCTCAGCTCTAAAGTGTATAAGGCACAAAAATATTTTGATGAACTTACTTGTCAAAATGTAACCAAGGAGCTGATGAACTGCAAAATATAGAAAATTGCACATCCGCTAGCTGAGTTTCGTTATATCTAGGCTAATTTCGCATGAAATGCATTCAAATTGTAGTTTTTTGAAAAGGGAAGGGTCTGTTTATAGAACGGAACTATGTATGTGTAGAGTGATTCGAGTTCATAATTACTTTGAAAATTGTAATTGAAAATCGCGAAGTCGGTTGGTCTGTACGTACGTCCGAGCTATACAGATTTCAATTTGTCTCGGGTCACCTTGAATCATATTTTATTCACTTTGTTTTCTGTCAGAGTAGTGCCCTATTTAAATTCACTGAAATGCATTCCATTTTATCTTTGGCAACTCAGGTTCAAAAACATTTTAATTATATTTTTATTGTACACTACATAGAATAGAAAAGCTAAGTGGTTAGGTATACCATGAAAATTGCAAACTAGCACTAAGTCTCTGTGGAGTAGTCGATAACGCGTATGCTTAGTATGATCAAGGTCCCGGATAATCTTTTTTTGTTTTTTTTTTAACTTTTATTTTATTTGATATTTATTTTTATCACACAGTAGAAAACTTAGCGGGATGTGCACTTTTGGTTTTACCAAATATTTTTTAAACTTCCATATTGATTATATTATACTATATCTAAAATTTATGATCGCCATTTACTAGTTGTGGAATAACACTTCTCAGATTTGAATCTGGAAACTGGGAATCTGTAATAGAATAATCATGGAGGCGTCATATAAACAATAGCACTGTTAAACACTCGGCTATTCTGGAACTTTATGTTGAGTTGCACAAAGTATTGTCAAAAATTTTATCTGACAATGACCTTGGATTGTGATCACATATTTACAGTTTTTATGATTGCAGGAATAGTGTAATGTCGTATTAAAACTCTCTTTCATGTAGAACATTTGTTTGCACTCACACAAAAACAAATGATTGATCTGTATAGAAAAAGATCACTTTTCAAGCTAAATTTTGATTAATATGCGTAGAAAAATGACGTTTTGAAGCAAACTTTGCCAGCCAATCGGGCGACAGGACCATTCCAACTTCAAAAATATTGACATTTGACATATAATAAACAAAATAAAATATCTATTAATAATTATAGCATAGCTCTTCTGCGCATGCGTCGATTTTCCCCAAAAACAATTAAGCTCTTCATATTTGCATATTCTCCCAAAATTTGGTTTCAATCCGCTCCTCCGTTTGGCTTGTATCATGTTAACAGACGAACAGACATTTTTCAAAAAAATATTTTTTGGATGGGGCCACAAAACAAAGAAATATTGCAACATTTTGTAAAGTTAAAGTTTACCTATATTTGCACTATTCCCCCCCACTAGTTGGTTGTAATGGTAAAAAAACAACGTTATAACACATGTCTCTTCTGCGAATGTGCCCATTTTCCCCAAAAACAATAGCACTCTTCATATTTACATGCCAAACATCCTCCCAAAATTTGGTTTCAGTCCGGTCATCCGTTTGACCTGTGTTGTGCTCACAAACAGGCGAACAAACTTTTTCCAAAAATATGTTTTTTGGGCTCGTGGGACCTCGAAACGAATTTCTTTTGTAAAATTTTACAATGCTTTTATTATGGAGATGTGTGATCACAATCTAATACCATTCTCAGATCAGATTTTCTAACAATGTTTCGGCAACCCAGCCTTAAAGTTTGTAATTTTGATGATTTACCTACTGGAACAAACTACTGTCATTTTAATGCTAAAATAGCTTTCAAATTAAAAAGATATTTTCTTATGTCAATTATATATACCTATACTTTTTTTTAATCTGTTCTGCACCATTTTAATAATGTATCTTATATCACATGTCAATTCATTGTGCTATAAATTTGGGAACCAAAAAATAACGCAAATATGCGCACGCATGCGATCATTCAGTGTCTGAAAATTAGTGCCTCCAAAAAGGATACAAATGACTTTTATTTTTAAGAACCAAATTTAATTTTGAAAAACATTTAAAAAGGCGTCAATTTATTTCCATTTGGATTTTACTATTTTCTTCGTCAATGCTCAAATCGGGTTATATCAATCAAACTATGGTGCTATTTTCTGTGGTATTTACATCTCTGTCAATTAACAATTTTGAAATTGACGGTAAACTATTTCGCCAAGATTTTGATTTTGTTAGTTAATAGTGCTGTAAATAGTGCCATTAATTTTAATTTTATATATCAACGTTTTTTCTCAGTATGTACCCAAAAAGGAAAGATGAAAAATTTGACAACGATCTCTGAATCATAAAAAAAACGATTTGAAAATTAGTTTGTGTTTGAAATTTTATTCTTTGAGAACTGTTACAAGGTTAGTTTCAGCATCAGTAGAATAACAGTAGCAAAAAAAAACAAATTATACGACGCATGCGCTGTATTTTACGCACTAAAACTCTAATATTCGCCTTATGAATTTATGATACTGGAATATATCTATCAGCCCGCGCTTTATTCGTACAAAATACAAAAGTCTTCTGGACAAAACTACCAAAATTTTATTAATGAATTTAACAGAAAATATCATTGAAAGAAAACATCAAATTAGGGGCAGACAATCGATTTTTTAAAAGTTATTTTTTATTATCAGATTTCATATATTGCTCAACACTACTTGATGAAATTTGTACAGATTATAAAGAAATATTAATTATCAACAATTATCATTTTCGGCCTTGGACATTTTTTTGCGTACCCAACAGACCTCGTACTAAACATTTAATCATTCGGGGCACATCTGATATTTTTTTGTGTATGTATACCGACTGCAGACGTATTCCCGAATGAATAAATGTTTAGCATAAGGTCTGTCGAGTACGCAAAAGAAATTTGCAAGGTCGACAATGATAATTGTAAATAAATTATATTTTTCTATAATCTATACAAACGTCAAGTAGTGTTAATTAGATATTTACATTAAAAAATGATATAAAGAAAATGAATTATTTTACACTGATTTGGCGTTTTCCATCATATTATTATCTGTTAAAATCACTAAAAAATGTTTGCAGGGGTGTCCAATAGATTTTTGTACGGTGGGGTTAATATTAATTTCAAAAAAAAAAACGCCTTACTTTAATTTTTCGTAAGAGTAGGCAACGAAGATGCCATCGACCCTCTGTAAATTAAGCGGCAGCGTTATAGCGTAGATTAATAGTTTTTTATTAAATGCATATTTTGGTTGTTGGTTTTACTAGTTTTTCGTGGGGATCTATTATTATAAAATAAAACCACTCATTTACTATATTATGTCTGTATGTTCGCGATTAACTTGAAAACCGCTGAACCAAATTCAATTTGTTTTTAATGGTTGTAAAGAGCATATGACTCTAGGAATTATCATAACGCAAAGTAATACTAATGACCCATGGGCGACAGCGAATATAATTTATTATTTGTAATTCAACAGCTGTCAGTTTATTTTAACATTGACCATTTTAAAATTCGCGAATTGCATTAAGTCACTAAAATTAGGCCGGGATTTTAGTTAAACCATGCTTGAAAACTTGTGTTTGACTAACAAATTCATATGGTAAAACGTATACTACCAATAAGCGAAGGTTCCTTTGCTTACTGATTGTAGGTATACGTTGCTATGGAAATAAAACAAATTTCAAATTTTATTGGTAGATAATTATAGAAATTTCTAGGGTGGGTTGCACAAAAAATATTTCAAGTGATATTAAGTTAAAGATATGAATATTTTTTATATAAAATCATTTGAATGTGATCAACAAGCAGACATCTTGTTCTTTGTAAAACATCACTACAGCATTATTACTGTCAATTTTGTTATAGTTTTTGCAAAGGTCAGGACGTTCAATATTCAAATATTCGCAATAACCAGAAACCATTTCTTGTACAACAGAATTAATATAACAAACTAAATTTCAGATTTCAAGGTACAGCTGATGTCATTTTTATATGAAATATTATAACTTATTGCAGAAAATAGTAAAAGATAATTTAATAAAATAAACCTTTTCCAAAGTGTTTTTTAAAATAAATATTGTATCTTAATGAAATAAAACGTGATTTATAGTCGATGTGGCAAAGAAATGGGCGATGATAAAGATATTAGTTCATTGCTCTGTCGTAACCAAATGTTACGTCAAGGTGGTGGCGGGACGAAATAACTGTAACGGCTATTTCGAAACTGTTCCAGAAAACAACTGAATTACTAAAATAATTTATCTTCTCTGATCTGTTATCTGTTGCCTGTTAACTTTAGACTATTCCTATTATTTAAAATAAATAAAATAAAACGATTATTTTTATTGATTTGTTAATTGTTACTTGGTTATTAACTGTTACCGCTTAACAAAGTGAGTTGTTGTTATATAAGTACTGGGTTTTCACTAGCATTTTAGTAGTCCCTAGATCAATTATATGGGTTACTTAGTAACGGGCTGTTATTTTCAAATAGTTATTAGCAATTATTTTTAACAGTAATAGTTTTAACTATTAGCTAAAGGTAACTTTCTTGTCAATCATTGGTTGTCAAAGACAGTATTTTTAATAATTTTTGATAACCAGTCATTTTCTGTACCCGCAATAATCGTTACCAGAAAATACTAGTTGTAACTGTTAGCAAACAGTAAGATGTCATAGCTGTACAGCCCCATCACCGCCGCAGCGATGGAACAAAAAAGTTTTTACAATTGCCCGTTGTTTTATGTTGCACTGTGTTTGGAATCATTTTTTTCGGGCACGAAATTGCAATGAAAGGACCGGTTCGTATTTTAAACCCGGTGTCGAAAAAAATATTATAAATTAGAATTAATAAAAATATATTGTTATATTAACACTGCCCCATTCGCAACGGGTTTTATATTAATGTATAGTCAGAATGAAGGTTTGTAGATAAAAAAATATCTTTATTGTAATAACAATAAATAAACGAACATCGAACAAAACAATCGGTGTTCGACCATTTCACACTAATCGTCACTATAACATAAACGTTTACGTAACAATGGTCGATTCATTACATTAAAAAACAAAAAACAAAAAAAAAAAACAACAAAAAAAAAACATGAAAATAAACAAAAAATGTATTACACTCATTGGGAATAATGATACATTTTATATAACAGTTTTAATACCTACTACAGGAGAATAATGTGCAACGGATGGCCAAGTGGATAGTGGAAATTGGAATTGATATAATAGGACAAAGATTGTTGTATCATGATATACAGCTTCCAAGCTGCACGTTTATGCAAGACGTGCACTAAACCGACTCGGCTAAGTTCGGTATAATACGGAAACACAAGAATAAACGCATACTTGATCGGGTGTGCTGCTAGAAGCACAGCTTTAACTAGCTAAATCATTCGATGTGTAAAATCTAATTCACGCATACATGCTGCACAAGTGATCGCCATTTTCTTAGCACGCACACTGAAAGATCGTGTCAATCGAATAGACTGTATTGTAAAATTTAAAAGCAAGTTTCCCGCTCGCTATAATGTATGTAGCTTTGTTCAAGGCCTTAATTGATAAACAAGTGCCGACAGCCGAGTCAACGCGCTGGTATGCAGTGATAAAAGCAGAAGCTCTGTGCAGGAGCAGATGAAGTACGCGTGGTTTCCAATCTTGGGTCAAGTTCTTTCAATAAAAACATCGCAACAATTTGAACCACGATCAAAACTCGAGACCTAACAGTGATCACTAGGGAAATAGCGCTAATTCATTTCTATTTTCTTTAGTCAACGGCATTGGATACTATTTAAAACAAATATATTTAACACGTAAAGGAAGGACATTGTGTTTTAACAATTTATTTTCAAGTTGATATTCCATCAGTTTTCAATTGTTTTGGGAACTGATCTCAGCTTTTCTCGCGTTTTCTAAAAGTGTCAATAGTTTCGTACCGGGTGCAACCGCGGGTTGGTTCAGTGCAGGTCATGCATTAGTTGACGGAATGTCGATTTTAAATGCTGATATCGAAAGTTAAAAATTAGGTGTTTCCAGAAAAAAGCATTATTTGAGTAAATCCAACGTGTAAACTGAAATATGTTGACTTTTTAGCTGGTATGTTTGCGTTGATAATATAAACGTTGAAAATTGTCTTAATATCATTTTTACGTTGATAATTGTATTTTGTACCAGTGTAAACGTTAAATAATATATGTGATATTCAACGTTTATGTGAATTTCACGATATTATCGTATAAAGCACACGGGTAATTTGTCAATATTTCTCTAGGGTAAAGTTAAAAATTAGGTTATAAATATGTTTTATTTCAATAACAACTTTTCGGACCACTTAAAATCAACTTCATATTAACCAGTTGCTGCTTGGAAGGTGGTTGTGTTTTCTAAAATTGAAACTTCATCGAGAAACTTTGTTTCACTCTAAATAGGAAATAATAAGTGTAGAATAAAAACAAAAGAAATGGCAAACCAGAAAAAAACAGAAGAAATAACAAACCGATCATTTTTCTGTATCTGCTGTAACTTATAGAATTGTGCTATCATTTCTATATGCTTATAGAAAGGTCCATCAACGTATTCGTAGCCAGCTTCAACGCTGGCTATAACATGGAAATTCATGTGTACAAAAAATTGTGGTAAATATTTATACCAGTTATGACTCGATATTACATGTTTTCTGAAATAAAGTTTGTAGTATGACTAATGTTCGTCGTTTTTGTCAGAATAAAGCTGGTCTTTACGCATTATTTATTGCGTATTTACTTATCTTTGCATCTGTCGGGCAAACATTTCAGTGAAATACAAACTGAAAAATAATAAATGTTCAATTGTCGCGAAAATGTATTTCAAAAATTCTTGAAAATTTAAACGTAGGGAATAGTGGTAACGCTTTTTTGTTTGAAAAAGAAGCAGAAACAAAAATGCCTGTTTTTTTTTCTTTTAAAAAAACGGGGAAATTGTTGGAATTAACAAATATTGGTAATTGTTTTCTGTCTTTTTCCCGTATTCGTTTAAAAGTAAGTAAACTACTTCATGCTGGAGTCATTTTCAAAAGATAGAAACCACTGATTGAAGTTTCAATATTTTAAAACATTATATCATTGCATAATAACATACTGTGCCAATATATTATGTAACGAACTATTATTATTATTATTACGAGCGTTCGAATGCTATGTTATCTTGATCGGTATCTGTATTACCGACCGCGATATCCAATGTTCTGTTACTCATTAGGATTACACATTGCTAACTAATCAAATGAACCGTTTCTTATAATTGTTCTGACGAAAGAATTCATTTGATTGGTAAATTAAAAAGTTACTATCCTTGTGTGCACGTGTAAATAACCTAAAAATGACTAAATAATTAATTTTTCTCCGTTATAGAGTTTTGAATTCGAACGCTTTCGGTGCCAAATTAGTTTGTATTTATCTTAAAATGAAAGGCACTATTTAGTATTTTGAAAAAAGAACTACTTTCTAGTTTTCAAAATTATTTGTCATCACTGATTCTCTTTAAGCTGCCAAAACAAATTAGGAAAAATTATTATATAATAAAATATTGTTTGAAAACTAGAAAATATTTTAAAAACGTGACTATGAGTATGTTTACATGGTATTATTTTAGCAAACAAGAAGAAAACTTGGTTATAACTGACGAAATGTATTATTATCTGTGTCAAGTGTACGTTTTTAGTCGGGTGACAAAAAACTAGCCAATTATAACTCTTAACTGTCCCCTTTCCTATTGAATTAACCAAGTCTATTGGTTTATTTCTTGTTATTTCGACCGAAAACAACCTTACGCCAGTCACACCATCTGCAACTGTACTGAAAAAGAATATTTTCGTAAAATGCAATCGAAATACAGTTTTGCATTACTATCAATCGAAGTGAAAATATCCCTAAATCTGTTTGTTGAATACTTAGTACCATTTGAAGACTAATATTGGCTCTAGTAGGGCGTGATAAGGTACCGTTGAGGTCATTTTTTGTTTCCTGTCAACTGTTTAGACAAATTATATTGGTTATACAAGAAGTTCGTGTAAACATGCTCTACAGTTAAATAATACAGAGTTTTTTTATATATATAGAGTTTTTTTGTAGTTTGATAACAAATAAAAAGTGATATGATGAGAAGTATTAAGAAAGGATATTTTGTAATATAAAAATGATGCAAAGATGAATTTAAGATAAAATTTATAGATATATTAAAAATCCTTTGGACATCCGGCACAAAATATTTATTGTATTTAATTACTAGGGCTGACAATCGGTGAAAAATGTTCAATCGATTATTTAAAAAAATATATATTAAAAGTCGATTCAACGGGTTCTTAATTAAAAAAAATTCTAATTAAAATTAGTTCGTGATTAATTAATTACTAATTGAAAAAAATGCATCAATTTGAAAAGAGTTTTTCTTTTTTGTACTTTTCTTTTTGTTATTATATAATTATTAACATAATAATGTATAGAAATGGTTTAGGTATAAACAAATAAAACTTACTTGCTTGGGTATACTAATTTCGAACGACTGCGTTTTATAATGAGTTATAATATTATGAAAATACATATTAATTTTATGAAATTTATATATTTACATATTATTTGCCCTTTTTAATTTAGATTCTGAATTGTACAGCCCTAGAACTCGAATAAATATTTTTGATCGACATTAAGATTTTTTAGTCATTACTTAAAAAATAACATCCATCGATCAACAGAATGGACAAAGAAAAAAATGTGATCCTCGTAGTTCTCTCTCAGAAGTTGTAAAGAGATGTAACTTTTTCGATGCTATCGATTAATTTTTTTTTTTATTGAAAAAAGAACATCTTCAACGGTTCGGGTTCCATGTCTTTCTATGATAGCGATATAAATTTTGTTATTTAATCAAAATCATGGCTTCAATAATACAAATGTTACTAATATTGAAATTCCTGTAGATAAGGATGCTTCATTTCCGATATCACAAGATTGGTTTATACTAGAATGAATTGCAGTCACCCAATTCAAAGAGTTCTTTATTTCCAACATTTTAGGAATCAATTTTTCAACTTTTCATTAGTATAAACTTCTTTCCCTCTAAGTTTAAATGGGCTGTTTGAACCGAGATTATAGAACTCAAGTCCTAGTAGTGAATACTGATCACCATGAAACAGCACTACAATTTATTTATACAAGAAACCACGTTATTGTTTTTTAAATCTTATTTATTTGAAGCTCTCAACTGTCACAAGGTGTGATTGGTATATCAGTGTAGTGTATCTCTAAAATTTACACTGAAAAGTGTAGGTTATGTTTATAATAATCCATAGTTACTCTTTTGTATATCAAACATAATAGTGTCAAAAGTGTCAATACTTTTTAAACTGGAGCACGATATCAAACTCACCTTATATTTTCAACTGCTCTCACATTCCCTTTTTTTTTGTCCTTTTTAGTCTTTCAAAATTTTTACTATTAAATGATTTTTTTCAAATTAATTTATTATTTAATTCTAATATTCTACTTGTCAAACCGTCTCATTTGATACCCATGTCAAGAGGTTGTAAAGAATTGCGTAATCCGCCATTTTGTGTCGAACACCAAATTGGACTTAGAATGATGTCACACAATTCTGTTCTACTTGTCATACCCTTTAATTTGATGCCAATATCAAGGAGGTTTAAAAAAATGTAATCTGTCATTTTGTTTTGGTCGCCAAAATGATGTCACATAGCTTACGATAACAGTAGTGGAGCCTTCGGCTCCACCGTATTACTATCTTAACTCGCGGGTTGCGTTCCACTCGGTAGCAACAACAGTATTACGCTCCACAAACAGCTGTCAAACGACATTTGGGCATTAATTATCAAAAATTTCATAGATAAAAGCACTTTTAGTTTTTCCCGCTTTTTTTCTTTTCCGGTAGATTTTCCAAAATATTTCTTTCATATAAACCTTATCCTGACAATTACGAACATAACAAAAAAATCAACGAAATCGGTCGAGCCGTTCTCTAGTGATAATCTTTCATACATCCGGCAACTGATTTTTATTTATACAGGTAGCAAAAATCCTATAGAAAATAGCACGTTCAGTTTTTCCCGAATTTCCGACTTTTCCGGTGGATTTTCCGAACATTTTCTTTCGTACAAACCTTGTTCTGATAATTACGAACACAACAAAAAAAATCAGCCAAATCGACCGAACCGTTCTCAAATGATGATCTTTCATACTTGCGACAATTGATTTTTATATATTTATATAAATAAACTCATTTGACATGTTTCAACTTGTGACGTCATCAAAATAAGTACTCTGGGACCCTATTTTCGAATTTTTTAAAATCTTAATACTGTAACGTTTAAGAAATGTATTTTGTCGACTTTCAAAAATAATTTCCATATCGTTATACATGTCGTTCCGGAAGAGTTTCTTTTTCGTTTTTTTGTGTATGAAACTGGGTTATCTAGAGAGAATGTAATTCAAAGAGGTATATGGCGTACGAATTTGATATTTGGCCGGCATGTAACAATAAGGCGGCGCGATCACCTTGGTCTTTAAATCATAGAGATATAGATTTGGAATAGACTTGAGTAGTTCCATGCATGCATAGCTCCAGGAACCAGGTCCGATCATTCCTGAAAACGCATCGTAATATGTTCCTACTCCGACATATAGCCCGATTTGGTCACGAGATGTCACCATTCATCAATTCAACAACGGGCCTAGTATATGGATATTCGTTTCTTCCTATTCGTTTACAGTTCAGAACTGCAGATACACATTAAATTATTTTTCATTCAACGCAAAGCTGCCAGTGGAACGAGATCGTCTCTCGGACATAACAATAATTCATCTTTAAAGTTCAATTCCAAAATATGTAATAATAGAAATTAGTTTCACGGGTAATTGGAATAAAAAATCAATTTAAACACTTATTGATTGCAACGTTTCGTCTTTATTAAATCAAGACTTTTTCAAGCTCTCAGCATGTTTAAATTATAATAAAACTATGATATAAAAGGCAATTTTGCATTACAAAGATCAATAAAATTGAAAATTATAGAAAATAATTGATTTTTTATTCCAATTACCCGTGAAACTAATTTCTATTATAACAATAATTCTTTATTACAGTCGGGGTTCAGCTAAATATTAAAATTGGTGAAAATATTTGGTAGAGAGCATGGGCGTTGCTATAGAATTTTCCGGGAAAGCACAAATAATATGCAAGTCACCTATCTTGCCCCCTCCTCTGGCGGCCCCCATGACCAATAACCATTTATAACATCGATATATTAGTAATTTATCTAGGAAGTATTATGACGCTGTAATGCACGAGTAGGTGACAATATGTTAAAAACGAGCTCAGCGAGTTTTAACAGCCACACGAGTCTTTACGTTTGATATAAATAGTAAAATTTTTGCACACCTTCCCATCGCTAATTTTCTCATAATTTCCAGTTTTCAATATTTTTGACACTTTCAACAGTTTAAGACAATTACGCCTACTATGGATCGTTATATACTTTTAATGATAACTTATAAGTGATTTCTTGAAATTACAGTTGAATTGGTTATAACGCATTTTTTTATTTTATTTTACAGCACTAGTGTTAAATGGATTATTTTGCGACCATTATGCAGGTATGAAAAGCAGCTATTTCATAGAGGGGTGCGCAAAAACACTGTTTTTTCAAATTATTCAGTCCTGATTCTGAATCTACAGGAGCTAAGGCATGAGTGCTGTAGTATCGTATCAGGAAAATTGTCGAGCGGCATAAAGTATATAGCTATATAGATTCGCTCGACCGACTTCCCCTCGGCCGATAGTACTTGCCGATTGACCCAGTTTATAGAATCGCATCCCTGCTTACCGTGCTCTGGTTTTCATGTATGAGTGTAAGCGCTCTACAAACACATGCAGGAACACCGGGATGCTGACTGGTTGGAAATCATTTACAGTTCGTTGCGAACCGAGTTCGAACGTCGATTTTACGGATTCGTTCGTTCGATTTGATTTGTTCCAAAGCAAACGTGGGACAAATACATGAAATTTAGAGAAAAAACGGTCAAGTGCGAGTCGAACTCGCGAGAAGAGGGTTCCGTACTATTTCGTCTTCCGTGAGTACTTTAAGACTTAAGATTTTCGTTTCAATTTTCTTGTAAACTATAGGTGAGACCCGATATTCTTTATTTTTTTCAAAATTTTAGGCGCAGTAGTTTCGGAGGGGGGATGATCAATTGTTCATCTATTTTCTTAAATAACTTTAAAACTATTTATTTTAAAATTATAAGAAAAATATATTTGAGACCCTTACCACAAGCCCTTTCATTTGATATGTCACACGGTACAGTTTGCCAAACTTTTTTTTTTAATTTTCTAATTTACCCCCAAAAAATGACCTCCATATTCATAATGCATTTATTTACGTTACGTTTACGTTAGTTTGATCAGTATGCCTAGAAAAATGTTTCGAAATGAAAATTGGACAAAAAATGATGTTAACTACATATATATGAATTAAAAAAATATCGTTTATCAATTATTTTTTAGCAAGAATGATTTGAAAATCTATGTACAATGATTTTCTTATGGAGAAAAATATATGGTTACAATCCAAGATCATTGCCAAATCAGATTTTCTGACAAGGCTGTCTGCAACCCAGCATAAGTTTTTCAAATACTGTGAAATGAAAAATAACTATTTTTATTTATTAAACTTGGTTTTAAACCACAAATTTTCCAAGTCTAATTTTTGTAAAGACAAATGTAATTTCAAGAAGGCATTCTTTACATTGAAAAAAAGACAAATATTTGTTAGTTACGATTGTTACGTAGGGTTTTTTTTTTTTTTAATGGCCCCCATAAATAGCTGCTTTACATGCATGTATATAGGCATGCTGAGCAACTCATTTGGCACTGGTACGGGGAACTAAAACAAAACTGGTCGCGCTATATCAATTCCACAGTAAATCACTGCGCCTGCAAGTTATTTATTTATGGCCTGGTATTAGAATTAAGTAACATTCACACAAAAGTAACCTGTGAATTTTTTGGAAAGTGTAGTAAAAAGCAACTATTTTATAGGAGGTACGTGCAAAAATATTATATATACCTCGCGCGAACAATGGTAGAACTACTCGTGTAATTGTTAAAACTCGTTGACACTCGTTTTATGCATAAGATAACAACTTGTCGTTATAAATAAATTTATAAATTAAATTTTATTTTTAAATAATAACTATAAAAAACAACAACAACAAAAAAATTACTTTATAACTAGACTTCAGGAATCCCAGTAATCTAACAGGGCTGAAAATTTTGTTAACACTGTTAATTTATAGGTTTAATCCATTACGGCACTAGATATATAATCTACTATTCCATTTAGACGGAAATCTGAAAAACACACTGTTCACTTTAAAGATGCCATTTTAGCAAATTCCGCCGCGGTTATTTTTGACAATTTTCGCTTAGAGTACCCATTATACTTTCAATAATTTAGCAAAAATATATATTATCGTGAGTTTGCCTCCTAGATTGCGATATGTTAGGTGTTGTGTTTTGATATATTGGTATGGTATATTGGTATACTGAAAAATATACGTTAGGTTTACCAAAAATATCGATTTGTTCTGACTATTGTCAAATTCAAACATCTATCACGAGATTTACACTACACTACGTTTCTCTGCTCAAGAGTCAGGACTGCTAGTGTTTACACTTTTAATCCGACACTGTACCTAATACTAAACAGGTATTTTACATTTTTGTATAACAAATGCAATAGTGTCAAAAGTACTCACATTTTTTTTTGTAAACTAGAGCACGATACTAAAAAATGACGCTAATACTAAACATACATTTTAAAGCAAACGTTTGAGAAATTAAAAGAACAAAAAATGATAAGACTTTGGCACGATTCTAACATTTGTGAAAACGGGAGCAAAGAGGTCGGTGACATGATCGACCCCCGCCTTTGATAGAACGTGCCATTGAAACTGAAGGGGTGAAGACCCGTTACCTATGCCACTAATTCTTTACTTACACCATATTGCACATACATACAACATGAATGGAAAATAATATATCAAAATACAGTAAAACCCAGTTTATTTGGCTCTCGTTGATACGAATCTCCATATTGTAATCCCGATCAGATGTGTAGAATTTTTTTATTTGCCATATTTGGCGTCGGTCGTATGGTAGGACCTAGGGGTCACACCAAAATTTCTCGACGCGTCATAGCCTCCTGACAGTTTGGCACCATTTTTAAAAATGTTTAAAAGTTATAAAAAACTTTCTTAAAGGGGGGGGGGGCATATGTGTAAGCAAGTGAAAAATTTTACTTCTGTCTATGCTTGTAGGGTGTCGCTAACCGAGCACAAATATATTTTGATACGTTTTTTTTAGATAAATTTTAAATATAGATACTGAAATAGGAACGAAAACAAGCTATTTTATAAGAAATAAATGCAAAAAATATTCTACATATCACGTGTATAATGACTAATTATCTTACTCGTATGACTGTTAAAACTTGCTGACGCTCATTTTTTAAAATGTCACATGATTCATTCCGCCCTAGATATATAAACTACTATTGTTTGTGTGATAGTAGATATAGGTTAAATGCAACGGCATAAAATCTATGTAAAATTTTATCACCTGATTCCTGTGGGATTGAATCGCGGACAAGTCCAGGAATCAGACTCATAGTTGTGTATAGTTCAGGGCAGTGACTTGATTACAAAACGACCAGCGCGAAATTTCCTGTATATGTGTGAGTGTGATTCCCGCGACCTACTCTCCTCTTAAGCCCTTCTCTGTCGCACCCACATATCCTTGTCTCACTCACTCTCTGTGTTGTATTCCCTTTTAATCTTCTGCAGCTTGTATACTAGTGTTCTTCTAACACACTGCGTGTATGTAATATGTCCGGCAAGTAGATGTTTAAAATTAGAATAAAATGTTTAGAAAAAAATGGCGTGTCGCGACACACACGATCAAAGTGAAACTTCTTGTGTATGAATAATACAGACTTATTTTCACCCTTCAGTTTATTTTTATTTTTCATTGTACGTGTATAAATGTTTTGACATTAATAAAGTGCCGTTTTATATATTGCCCTTCTATGGCTTCGTCGTCAATTTGTGTCAGTGTTTTTCGTTTCATTAATTTTACTCCCCAAATCGGCAAAGTGCCGCATAAGAAGTTTCACTTATTTGGATAGAATCTTATTTATACGGAAGACTCGGAGCTTGATCGTTTTTTTTATATTAGTTCGTAATCAGTTTGCAGATTCCATTTTTAAAAGATACGCTTTACGATCCTATTTTTTTGTCAAATTTTTTTAATAATATTTTGAGGATTTAGTTTTCATAATTACTGTTTTAAGAAAACGTTAAAAACCTATTTTGGTTATAAATTGACACGGCACCAATCTTTTTAATAACACAAAGATCAAATTTGCAAATTTGATTTTATATAACAAATTTAAATAATCTAAAAATCATTTTTTTCTACACGTCAAGACCCTAAAATTACACGTTTCTTAAATATTACAGGTTGTTTGTGACCGATATGTAATATGACCTAAAGATCTGAGGCCGACTATAATCTACGCTCTGCTATAATTTTTTTCTTTCATGTATCGAAAAATAATTAGGTTAGTTTCTTATTATAACACCCTCAAACCGAAACAGATGGGTAGCTACTAGCTAGTAACCGATGTATGAATGAACTACGCTTTGCTATCATTTTTCCGTAAGGAAATGGAAGTATGGTGATTACCGTGTCCGAGGTAAGATCAGATTCTGATTGTACTTCCTTCAGACGTAACAGATGTGTAATTTCAACTGATGTATGCATGAGTTATGCTATCTTACTACTTTTTCCATATAAAAATTCAGTAAGAAATTCTAAACGTTATCATTTCTATTTTTTTATCAATTATGGATACAAAGCTCCTCAATATTATTCTACGCGTTTTGAGCTCATAAAACGTGAAAACAGTAGGTTATCTATCAAGTGCGTGAAGTAGTATTTTATAGAGAAGTATACCATTATGGCAAAACGAGCGCTTAGCGAGTTTTGATAGTTATAGAAATAATCTGGCACGAGATATACTCGTATATAAGTATTTTTTACACACACGTTTTATAAAATGGCTGATTTTCATTTCATAATAAGTATATATATATATATATATATATATATATATGTAGATATTTATATATTCGACAGTTCGACCACATTGGAAACTTGGATTATTTACGAAGACAAAGCCTACTTTGTTTCTTTATCGATCATATAGATTAAAATAGAAGCTGACTATTGGATTGGCAAAATGGCATTTTGTTTTACTTTACGCATTTTACAACCGCTATACAAGTATGAAAAGCAGCTATGCACAAATGTCACTTTTTGTGTGGCAATCTTCAGGTCTTTAGGTCTGTGGAAGTTTCGTCATTCACAATAACTTCGCCAAAAATATACCAATTTTATTGATTTTTTCAAAAGTTGTCGAGATCTCCAGGCTTAATAATTTTGGTACCAATAGAATCAGTAGCTTTGTGCCCAAACAATATCGTTTGGGACCAATTTCACAGACATTTTTCAAGTAAATAGTTATTTTGGAAAATAGTTTTGGAACATACAGAAGAATTGTTCTCCATAGTGATTTTTTTTAATTGTTGGTTCGAGTGAAAAAAAATTGTGACTTCTTTTATCCTTTTGAGGTATACGCTAGGTAACTAGACGGTCATCCTGTAGGAATAATGTCTTCCCGAGACGCTATAGGGTTACTAGGAATTTCAGTGAGGTTCCACACACACATTGCGGAGCGAGCGAAAGAATGAATGCACGAAGAGAGCGCACCTATATAGCTTCCATACTGGGGTCGCACGCGAGCGGAGCGGGTAAGGGACGGACGGCACTAACTGGGGCAGTAGGACAGCGGCACGAACAGGGCGTTAGCTGCCGTGCCATGCTGCAAACGCAGGGGGTGTGTCTTACTTGTTCGTTGTAACGGACGCGCGCTTTCTGTACTCTGCTTTTACTATTATATCACCTGATAATGTACGATCAGTGATAAACAGATAAATATTCTGACTTTTATAGTGTTGTCAGAAAATTTTAAATATTGGGACCATTCATTATAATTCTCCTAATTAAATGAAAAATTATTCTCAGAGAAAACAACACTGAAGAGTGTAAAGGATAAAAAATCTATACTTACCTACTTGGACAATTTAGCGCTTTGCGTGACTAGCTCCCCACTCCTGTGTTCTGTAGCCAAATTTTGGTTCAGCAATTATAAAGAAACAAACAATTAAATTTCTTATAACAATTGATGGCGCTAGAATTTTTCAATCCTGATATTTTTTTTTGTTCTTTTTAAACTATTTATACATACGGATATTTGGCACAATAAATTAAAAAAAAGCACATTCGCTCAACATCGGGCTGAACTTAGGACCCCGCAATAAGAGTTTAGAGCTCTACCACATATAGCGTGTGTATATGCTTGATATTACTATATACAAGTTTAACATTTAGGTACTCATACATTATAATTTGAAATATAGTGTCAATTAAATACACAGCGTCCTTAAAAACTTTTTTTTGTCTCCCAATGCACCCCCTGAAATTAACACTCAAAATCAAAAATCCACTTTTTATACTTCACGTCTGTAATTGGGCCGCCACATTCTTTGTGCCAAATTTCAAATTTTTACGCCAAAAAGTTTCAGCGAAAATCGTCTGTGACAGACGGATGGACACCAAAGTGATTCCTTAAGTGTTTCGTTTGTACCGAACACTAAAATCAAGGTCGTCTTTGTAATTTTAAAATATTCTTATGTTGAGTTGCAGAACGCATTATTAGAAAATCTAATTTGACAATGACTTTAGATTGAGATCATATCGTCACATTTTACGTTTATACAAAAACAGTCAAACTCTGTTGTGTGGAACATTAGATTGTATTCACAGAAAAAAACAAAACAAATGACTGACTTACATAGATAAAAATCGATTTTGAATCATCAATTTGGTGAACTTGTGTTTCTGAGTGGAAATCGCACAGAATTACTATGTTACATAAATACATATATAACATATAAAAAATATCATTTCAATCAAACAGTATGCAATACGTTGTTTCATTAAACAGATGATAATTTGAGTATTGCGCACACCGCTAGGTCGGTAGCGGTTGTGCTCTATTATCGCTTTACGCGCGAGAACCGAGTTTTGTTCATACATCTATATTAATTTCGCACGAAATCTATTCAGATTGTAGCTTTTTAACAAGGGGAGATTCTGTTTTATAAAGTAGAATCATTTTTAGGTCAAATCTAATTCAAAATAAGTTCTGAAAGTTTAACTGAAAATTGCGAAGAGCAGTTGTACCGGTCTTAAGTTCACAATGTAAAGCCACAATGCAAGTATACACTATATTGTCGGCACAGTTTGGCACTGCGACCCGAGTTTTTTTATTATTAGTATTTACGATGCATAGATGAATACACTAAAAAAAAAAAACAAGCCACTTTTCCAATCGGTCGTATTCTCAAGTATAGCGACATTGGCAAGGACCGTTCCGTTCGATGAAGGAGACGTTGCGGGGCATTTATATACACTGGTACCTCCTAGATTTCCTGCACCTATAGTGCAGTGTCATTGCCCTCTTGTCATGATGCATGTGCAATACGGTGACCGGCGAAGGGGTGGGACGGGGGAGTTCGTTGCACATCGGACGGTGGGAGAGACGAAGGGATTGAAAAGCGTTGGCGGTTTCTATATATAGCAAAGTACCAACTACTACGTTACCATCTCTTCAATTCATGCACTATGCATCGAATGCAGTACTATTTACAGAATATTCTGATCTCCGTTATGACAAATGTTTTTTACTTTTTGCATCACAAAGACGCCCTGTAACTGATACGTCTACCCTGGATTCTGAACGTGAGCAAATAGGGAATTTTGTTTCACGCAAAATATAAATCGCATACAAATATTGCCTATAATAAATTATAGTTTAAACAAACTAAACACATACGCTATCATAGGTAGCGCACTAAAAAGTTATAAATAATTATTTTACTTTTATAGCTGTACAAATCAACGAAAATGAAAAAACCGAAGTGTGAAGCAACTAACAAACCGCACCTCCCTTTACTCACATATGCATACCCCAGTTTTATGTTAAATGTGCGGCACATTTCTACATAATAGACGTAGTGAGCACCCCACGCTTTTAAATTTTATTGTCAAGTTAAAGACCAAATGTTTTATAGCTGCACAAGTTAATAGAAAACCAGAATATGCAAGTGTGAATAAAGGAAGATGCTGTTTATTAGTTGCTTTTTTGCTACCGAAAAAGAGAGACTGTAGATTATAGACGCTCAATAGATGAGATCTATGTTACCGAGAAAATCAAATCCATTTATTTCTATGCACATTTTTTTTATGACGTCATTCACTTTCATATTATAGCCGCTATATTACGGTACCATATCTTAGGAAACCAGGCGTAGTTGTGGTGGAAGAAACGGGTATCGACTTGCACCTCCACCATTATTATTTACAAACTAATTTAAGGGGGTATTCTCATGTGAACGCATTAATTTTACCTCTTTTTAGGGAATTTTTTAGACGACAATAACATTCAAACATTTTAATTTTTTTATATGTTTTTGTTTGTATCTTTAACTGTATAAAAAAATGTTTTTTTCTCTTATTTTACATTTTTTATATATATTTTTTTTTAAATTAAATTAGACACTAAAAAAAAAGCATGTCACTGGTCATGGTAATAGCGGCTGTTCATGTTGTCTGAAATAAAAAAATCGAATGGATCATTGTTCAGTAGGGATGTCGCTATCGTCCCTACCAAAATTAATCAATTTCATTTAAAAAAAAATGACAGACTGTAGAAAAAAAGTTTGTCTTTTTTGTTAATTTTTTTGTTAAAAATCGTTTAAAAAAAATAAGAAAATATTTTCGAAAATAAGCAATTTTGGTACGGACGATAACCATTAATGAGTAGAAGAACATAATATATAAATTTCAAAGCAATCGGTTGAATACTTTTTTTTAGGACCATGACAGTTTTAGAAAATAATGTTTCCAAAAAAATGCGTTTAAAGTTTCAAGAGCCAACAAGTCGGCTACGGCGCGTCGGCCACTATATGAGTTGTAATTTATTTAAAACTAGGAATTTCGGTCTCTATTTTTCACAGCATATTTTCGATAGGTTTTACTATTGAAATATGAAAAAAAAAATCGATTTTTCGAAGTGGTCACATAAGAATACCCCCTTAAGTGGGGAAAAGTTTATAAAAACTATCTTTTTTTAATTTACAACCACCTTCCCTAAGCACATAATGGTGGAGGTGTAAGTCGATACCCGTTCCTGCCACCACAACGACGCTTATTTTTTTAAATAACAGAGTCGCTCGAAAAAAGCCGGATATTGTAACTAGTTTAAAATTCTTCCCCATATAAGTAGGTAATCCTAAATAATGGGTACTGAAAAAAGTGTATTTAAATCATCCCAGTTGTTTGTCAGAAAATTGTGGCTATACATAAACTCATTTTCATGCGGCACAAACTGTAGATACATTATGGCGATTTAGCAGCTAGACGTGTTTAAATTTATTTATTGTAGACTACAGAGTATAGACCCTCGACAGTCATGGTTATTGATGTCTCTAATTAGATCACATTGAATTAAACGACATCACAAAATAGCCATAAGAAGAAGTGTGGAATTTGAACTCATGACAGCTAGATTCAAAGAAGCCAGCAAGCTGATTATTCCACCAAATTGTTCTCTGCGTGTTTAAAATTACTGAAAAATTCAAAATAGGTTTTAAGCTGCATTGTTTATAAATTGAAAGAAATATTTCTTTAGCTTATTATAAGTATTGTGAAGAACGATTTTTCAGAAAATTCAAAATCAGAACTTTTTCCTATATTTGTAACATTTGTAAAAAATATACCTACGTCAATTTCAATGAATACACGCAAACATGTCTATATTCTTAAGCTTTAAAGTTTCCCGAAGAGTATTTTAAAAAATTTATTTCACAGTGTCACGAGTCATGGGAATCAACGTGTTTTTTTCTACAAGCATGTAATGACTTTGTAAAATTTCTATAATATTTTCAATTTTATTAAAAACTGCAGTTTCGAATAAGGTTTTAAAAAATAATATAGAAAAAAATCCCTGAAATTATTGAGCTCAAACAAATGTCAGGAAGGTCTTAAAATTCCATGGTTCATAAATCAAAAAATACGAACAATTATTTAGTGATGGCGTCAGTGTTCGATCATTTCAAAATCTACAATCTCTCTTTAGCGGTTATCCAGGTAAAGGCTGGTGGTTAAAAAGCAATTTGATGAGTGATTATGGCACACCGTTTTGCTCTATACCATAAAAAGAATTTAATAATCATAAAATATTTAAAAAACAATTATTCACAGGAAAACTAGAATTCATAAAAATGAATTACACTTATAGCATAATTGTAATTGTATAATTTAAAATCACGAATAAAAACATTATATATTAAAATTTTGTATTATTCGCCAATAAATGGCTCTAGTAAAAAATAATTAAAAATTCAAATTTTGTACCCATTTTTTGTTGTTTGATTGTTTGAATTAAAATTGTGTACATAGTTTTAATTCTTGAATTTTTATTCTTGAATTAAAATTATGTAGGTACATAAGTAATTTTAATTCGTGACTTTTTATAATATACATAATTTTAATTCAAAAATCAAAAATCGGAAATTAAAAAAAATATATTGCAACAGGTGGGTCAACTACTAGGTCATTAACTTACGCATATAAAAATACAAAATTAGTAACAAAAAATCACAATTGTTTGTTGTATGAGTAAAGGATGCAGGAAGTGTAAATAGCACTAAATTACAATTTTGTACATAATTTATGATTTAGAATTACGTACATAATGAAAATAGGTTAATTTTTTTTTGTAGCCAGATATAACAAATATTCTCGTTTGAAATTATTCCATGATACAATAATAATTGACTTCTGTAATTAAAATTTACATCATGTTATAATCGTAATTCATAACGATTTGATTTTATATAATAAACTACGAACTGGAGATTTATTACAGTATCATAGACAAGCTGGAAATTACTTCGGTAATTTCAATAAACAATTAATTTTTATACCGTCGAAGAATAATTATAATCCTAAAATATGATATTGTAGCATATCAAGATATAAATTAATTGAGTTATTATTTTGACTTGATATAAAAAAATATAATAAAACCATATGGAAGCTTAATGAAATAAATACATTTTTTGCCAATAAAATAATACTAATTCAAGGTTTCTCCCATTTGCTCCTATGGACTTGGAATTTATTTTATGATAAGTTATATTTTTAATTAATTTTTTTATATTAAAACAATAAAAATGTTACGAGTCGACTTTTTTTAAATTCTAAATAAATAATATATTTTAATTTTTGCATTACGAAATGGTTGCTATTAAATAGCAAAACGGCGTGCCATAAAAGAGTTTCTGAAGTAGCCATGTTTAGTAAATAAGCACTCAGACTATTTTACAGATATTTATATTTTACTGGTTCTTATCTTGCTGTTCGCTCTTGATGACGAATCTATACCTTATTATAATAAACTCTATCTATCTATATATCTATACTGTGGAACCTGAGCGTACAGGCCCGGACTGAAGCGGTGGACAACCAGGCAAAAATCCAGTAGGTAGGTACTGTTACAAGTTACAACCTTGCAACGTTCACTTTTGAATCTGCACAAAATGCATGGTAGAAATATTACATGGTGTGCTTATTAGACAGATTTCTCTCTCTAAAAATCGTTTCTCTCTTGCACATTGCTGTAAAATAATACTCAGTTGAACCATTATTCTAAAGGGCTTTTATATTTATATGTTTTTGTAGACAATAATTTGCATTAATTCGTCTCAGGTGATCTCCTTTTTCATTTTTAAATTTTTCTAGCACTGTGCTGTCTATGGTCCTACTACGCTGCCAGTTTTCGATGTTTTTAAAATATATACTATGTTAAATGAATAAACTAACAAACGCATATTCAAAACTGTAGATAATTACTGAGCGACGTTTCTTTGTTACTCAAATGACACCTCAAACATCGCTCTATATTTATTTTTTAAACGACTTAAAAAAAAGGTTATAATTCGACATGAATATTATTTTTTTTTTCCCTTTCTTTTAACATTTGTTCAGCGATAACATTCCGAGGGATTACGCGGTTTAAAAAAAAATATATCATATTCACGGACTCGTTCCATATAGTTTTTCTGAAATCGGTTCAGACGTTTTTAATGGATTTCAAAACAGGATTTTTTTTCTATATACCTATGTTACCTCATATCTCTAGCAATTGTGAACCGATTTTAATTATCCTTTTCCTGTTTCATAGGAAATATATTTAATATGATCCCACATAAATTTTATTTAAACCAGTTCAGTAGATTTTTTAGTTTAGTGACCAAATATTAAGGAATTAGGTGGTTAGGAACTTGCCAACTATTATTGCAGTTACTAAAAACTAAAGAATAAAAAAAAATCAAAAACAATTGAATCTTTTTCAAAAATAGCCACTAAAAAGCGTAAAATAATAAAGTGCATGTAAAATTATACTAAGTAAATTAGCGTCGATCTCAAAACTTTAATATTTCACGCTTTTTAGAGGGGTTTTTTTGAAGTGGTTGAAATTGTATTTAAAGTTTTTTATTACAAAGTTATAGCGATTTCTCCAACCCAAAAAGGCGTAAAATGAGCAGTTGAAGTGAGTGGCCTATATACCCAAAAATATAGACAGTTCTATGTCAAAAATACATTATAATTAGGTCACAAGACTATTATTTAATACAAAATTCGGCGCTCCCCAAGACGGCGTCCTGCGTAACCGGATACTTATTAAATTGATTTTAACAAATTTTAATTATGACGTTATAAAAACTCACTATCGTTGGCTGATTTAATTTAGCGCGCGCCTAAAAAGACTGTATCAAATACCACATCGTGAACGCATATTATACCAAAGTACCTGCTGTTCGCCTTTATTGATCTTGTCGAGCAGCACTGCTGCCTCTCTCTCTCTCTCTCTCTCTTACTCTCTCCCTCTCTCTATGAATGTGTGTATGTGTATAGGTTGTGGGTGTAGGGTCGCCCGCGCGCTCCGTCCCCCTTCGACAAGATATTTGATAAAAGTTTCCATGCAGAGGCGGATCTAAGTAGGGACTAATTGAGCTTAAGGCCTGGGCTCCCAAATCCAAATGTCAAGGGCCCACAAAAATTGAATTATTATCATAAATTTTTAATACTTTTTCATTAACAATGAGCAATTATCGTACAGTAAAAAATAGTTAATATTAATAATTAGGCATCTTTATCATAGACGAATTTTGAGTGAATTTTAATATATTCATGGACGAAATTTGACAATAGTTGGGTGAATTTTTGAGTAAAATTTGATAGTTTTTTCGCTGAATATTAACACTTTTTCGGGTGAAATTTGACATTTTTTTCGGTGAATTTTGACAATTTTTCGGATAACTTAACTTTGGACAATTTTTTGGACGAATCTATAGTATTATTAGTGTATTTGTCATATGGCACATACATTATTGACGTCGGCCAGATGGCGGGAGGTAGGGGTCGGACGAAAATTTGGAAATGTTTACAAATTTGGCTCACATATTGGAATCCATCACCGCACAGACCCTATTTAAAATGGACCCAATCGACCTATTTTAAGGGGTGTATTTAGGGGTTATAAATTATTATAAGACCCAAAAACATCGAAAAAATTTAACCTTTTCGTATCAATTAAAATGTGCTCCTAGAATTATAATAAAATCAGCTCGGCTGGGCCGGACTTATAAATTTTATGAAAACGCTTACGGATAGAGAATTATACTTACTGAAGGCTGTGCAAATGATGAATTGATAAAACAGAGACAAAATATTGACATTAAGAAAAAAAATTATTTTAAGAGTGTATTAAGGGGTTAATTTTATTTTATTTTGTCCAAAATCAAACATAAATTCACATAATAAAGTCACATTGACTGTATTAGCAAATACGCTAATCGTTGGCAAGGTTTGGTACTGCGACTCGAGTTTTTTTGTTTGATCTGTCAACTAAATTTCAGTTATGATTTCGGTGTTATTAGAAATTAATTTTAAACCCAAATTGAATGATGCTTAATCTAACAAAAAATGAAGCCCCGTTGAACTTCAATATTTCCTAGGCACCGAAAAACCTAGATACACGCCTGTTTGTATGGAAAGGAGTTCCTCAAGTGTGAGTCGGGATGCCAGGTGACGATTTTTGTTTGGTGCATCTGGGCCGCCATATGTAACGGAATCGTCCCACATGCAAAAAGTATTAAATTTTGACCAGAGCAAACTATTTTTCATTTGTAAACAAATAATACGAACCACCTTGTTATTCTGTTAATTACAAACAGGAATCATTTTTTAAACAGCTTCTTCTTTCCCGCTTCTAATGACGCAGAGAATGATAGATTTATTCACATCTTTCAAGTGCAACATTTACAAATGAGAATTGTCTTAATTAAAATACAAAACTACACAAAATCATTTACATTGTAGAAGTATTTTACATTTAATTCCTAAGCCTACTAAAATTTATCTCCTCTCTTAAACATTAGTGGTAGCCTGTTAAAAAAATAATTCCAGAGCACTATGGAGAAGATGTAAAAAAAGCAGATACGAAGCATCGACTCTTCCCGTTTATAATAATTATGAATATCCGAATTCACAGTGTATCTATGATTATTTTTCTTTATATGTATTATTAGTAATTTATATATAAATATACACTTGACACCGTTAAAATGTATTTTCCATAAAAATATGTCTACATGGTCTGAAATCCAAATTAAAGATCAGCCTAATAATTCTCTTCTGCAAAATTAAAACTCTATTGGAATGACGAGACCGGCCCCATAATACAATGTCACAGCTAATGTGAGAATACCCTATGGCATAATATATATTAAGTAATACTCCCCGCACACGTTTCAATTATTTTGCAATTTGAGTTTCAAACCGGTTCACGATACGAGTGTTCAGTGATCTTTCGTGCGTTAAAGAATAGGGAGTCGCACATGGGACGACAGAAACACGACCGATTTGAAACTGGTTTCAAACTGGATGTGTGCGACTGTTTACGGGTCAAGAAGCAATTTCGGTTGTATGGTTGCATGCTGTAGCGAATAGTGACTTTAAACGATAATATTCAATATTTTTTTTGAATGAATTACCTCTAGAAAAATGTGCAAAAGTTTCAAACCCGCACATAAAGAATTGCAAAAGTTATTAACAATTAAAGAAGCCCAAAAAAGTAGGTCTATTTTTTGCAGATAATTCGAAAACTATTAATGTTTGAAAAAATAAAAAAACAGATTCTTAAAGAGGAGGAGAAAATTTCCGAAAAAAATATCAACTCTCGCAACTTCATCTCTATTATTAGTGTATTTGCCATAATATGGCACAGACACTATTGGTGTCGGTCGGATGGCGGGACCTAGACATCGGATCAAAATTTCTCAACGTTTCACATCATTCAAGCCACTGCGCACCGTTTATGAAAATGTTTATATGTGCAATTTATATAAGTATATACATGTTTGTGTGTATGTATGTGGAAAATAACTTTCGAAGGAGTTAATTGATTTTAACGAAATTTGGCCCACATGTTGGAATCCTTCACAGCACAAACTCTATTTAAAATGGGCCTAATCGGACCGTTGTAAGGGGTGTATTCAAAAGTGAAATTTACCCTTTAGTAACTAATTAAAAGGTGTTGCTAAAATTTTAATAAACTCGGTTTAACAGGGCCGGACTTATACATTGTATGAAAACATTATTGCGAATAGAGAATGATACTTACTGAAGGCTGTGTATAATTTTGTGCAGATGATGAATTAATAAAACAGGAACGAAATATTGAAATTAAGAAAAAAATATTTTAAAGGGTGTATTAAAACAAATTCATATAATAAATAGTTTTCATTTAATGTTGAAAATAGGGTTTCACTCTGTATAGGTAATTCTTCATAAAAATAAAACATTAATCTGTTTGCCCACTTTCCTCTACTATATTATACAAAAACGTTTTTCCTAAATTCATTATTAGGCGGAGCGAAATATTATTTAAACTTTAATTGCCACCAG
This sequence comes from Venustoraphidia nigricollis, assembly GCA_034508555.1. NCBI lineage: Eukaryota > Metazoa > Arthropoda > Insecta > Raphidioptera > Raphidiidae > Venustoraphidia > Venustoraphidia nigricollis. The sequence goes on from JAVRKA010000028.1 coordinate 1,031,389, forward strand.
CTGGTGCCACACTAGGATGCCGTTGTCAGTTCATTACTCTAATTTTTGGAAGTATTTTGAAGACTTAAAAAACTTTTCTGAAAAAGGAAGAGTCACTTTTAGTTTGTGATGGAACAATTTTGTGAAATAACTACGAATAAGTCGTAGCGTGACATTGAAAACGTGTGTTTTTTGGTACAATTAATGGCAATTTTTTTCTAGTAAATCGTACATAAATTACAAAAGTACTCAATTAGAGACCTAGATTTTTCCTTTATCTTCCTTATACATAAAGAATCTTTGCAAAATGTTGACAAATGTCTACAATCGCACGAGCCTGTTTAAAATGGGCCTAGTCGGAGTAATTTAAGGGGTTGAAAATTGTTTTAGAGTCCAAAAACACCGAAAAAATTCTCGGAATTGATTCAAAATTGAAATTTAACCCTTTTAGCAAAATCAGATTGACAGGACCGGACTTTCAAATTTTATTTATTTTAATAGTGAACGACAGCGGTAATTTAATTTTAATTTTTCTTAACCCTTACATACATAATGCGCGTCAAGTTGCATGGACCAACTTACATTTTTTTAACTTTTTCAACGCCAATCGTTTGTTCTACGTTTGTACCTGACGCCTGCCTGTAGTGTACATTTATTAGTGACTTTTGCCAATAACTTTTTTATTTTTTCGGTACAAACGCTGAAATTTTGTAGGCGTCAGGTACAAACGTAGAACAAACGATTGGCGTTGAAAAAGTTGAAAAAAAGTGGTTTTTAGGACGTGGTCCATGCAACTTGACGTCAAGTTGGCTGGTCACCTATTATTGCTAATAACTTTTTATTTTTTCGATACAAACGCTGAAATTTTGTAGGCGTCAGGTACAAACGTAGAACAAACGATTGGCGTTGAAAAAGTTAAAAAAATGTAAGTTGGTCCATGCAACCTGACGCGCATTGTATATGCAAAATATACATGCAAAACCGCAGGAAGGCTCGTCAATTCACTACACAAAGTAAACAGTAAATAAAAAAATAACTTACGTTTGACTTAAAAAAGCAAACACTTAAGACATCAAAAAATACAACAACTAAAAAAGTGAGCACTCCAAATATTCGCCAGCACTGTAGAAAGAGTGCTCAATTAATAACAATTTTACTGCCTTATTAACACTGTTGATACTAGTGATATTTTTTATATTTATAGGCAATTTATTATATAATTTAACACAATTATATAAAACACTTTTTTCATATAGCGTGGATTTATGGCTTGGTATACAAATTTTGTGCTTCCATCTGGTATTGACACTGTGAACTTCTTCTCTTTTTAAAAACCTTTCTGGATTTTTTTAAGCAAATTTTAGACATTCATAAATAAATAAACACGGAACAGTTAAAATGTCCAGACTTTTAAACAGAGGTCTGCAGGGGGTCAACATATTTGAATGAGTCATAATTCTTATTGCTCTTTTCTGTATTACAAATATCCTCTGTATAATTGTAGATCCTCCCCAAAAAAGGATTCCATATGTACAAGTAGGAACAAAATACCCCCAATATATGATTTGAAAATGTCTTCTGTCGAACCTGTGGCCTTTTCACGAAGATCAGCGCTATTAGTGTCCAAAAAATGAACTATTGTGCACAATCGTTTTTATGATAGAAAAAATCATGAAAAAGCCTGTATCGCTTCTGCTCCTTTATATCTATAATTCGTGAATGTAGCTGTGGGATTTGCTTTTGTGAATAGGTTTCATTGAACTGCGATTGTCAACAAGAAAATAACTACAAAATTCGACGGTAAATTGTCAAAACGTATTTTTATTAAAACTCAAAATACAATTAAATTTACATTATGTACAAAATATAAGAATATAAAAATATTATGTGATGTAAAACTTATTTATGGTTGAATGCTACCTTTTCGATCGTGTATTTTAGTATATATCTAAGTAGGTTTAATTTCGAAAAAAGATTTAAACAGAGTGCACAGACGTTTTTCAGTTACGAATTCTACCGCTTGGTGAAGAAAACATAAATACAATTTTAACTGCCTTTAGATTTTATATTATAGAGGTTTGGTAACTGAGCCCATTAGCGTTAACTGTTTTAAAATGATTTAACGTTTTTAAGCCAAAGACTTTTTATTTAAATTCTAAATTTAAAGGACTTTTTTTGTTTTACTTCGGTACAGCCAAGTAGACAGGGGAAGAAAAAGTTAAAATTTTTACACATTTCTTTTTTCAAAAAATTGCATAATTTCGTTCTTTCTTTAAATGAAACAGAAAAATGTAAGAATAAAATAACGCTGGCAAATTATTGGATAGATATTGTAGATTGTAGGCTCTGAACAACAGATGTCAGGCCGTCCGAAGTTACGAGGAGATTTTGGCGATATAGGCAATCTAAGCGACAAAAGATTTGCACAGGAGGCAACATTTTAGACAGTCAACTCATGTATTTCAAAGAGGGTGCCAAGTATAGGTGCAATTTCAATTCATCACTTTTGGGTGAAATCATTTAATTCTACAGCTTATTGATTGACACCCGTGTTTAAGTCTTAATTTTAGATAGATAGATAGCAGATTATTAACGCTCGACAACCATGTAACTAGCATCTATTATTATGATGTGGAAGAGGTCTTGTTAGGACCTTTTCAGGGGGTGTTCAGAATCACAGCATCAGCGCTGTAATATGATACAGTAGATCTTCTTAACTCCAAATCTTCTCTAAGCCAAACCAAAAAAACTTGTATAACACGAATTATTTAAAATCATTCGAACCAAATATGATTTCTCCACGAGATACTGTGAATTACACTCTGCAACTGAAAGTTTCAGCCGGGCAAACTCTTCAAAATAAGCGACTTCTTAAGTCAAAGTTTATTGCCTATTACGTAATAAAACCTTCAATAAGTTGAAAACTCAATAAGTTTAAATTTTTAGCATTATCCTTGAAGTTCGAATTATAAGGTTTCTACTGTATTGATATGTATTCATGTATAATATTAATATTTCTTTATATGATTTAGGACCTTAATATTGAGTTTTGCTTATAATATTATAGTATCCTTTACAGCTGACTACTGAGAATAAAACATCTTGAAATTAGTTAACACATTAAAATAATCTTTTTCAACAAGTTTTCGCGCTTTCGCAATTCAACTTAAAACGGCAACTTTCTCTTTTCTAGTACTTCTCACAGAACTACCGTCCTTTGACTTGTTTCTAATAAATGACTTGAACGGTTTAAACCACTTAAACGGTTTCTTATGTCCATTTTCAGGTATCGGTGATGGAAGTAGGCTTGCTTCACTAGCAATGGTGGATTCTACACTTATGTCTCCGTAACAGGAATTTTCATCGAACTTGACTTTTGGTGCTCGTATGTCAGTTTCCGGTTCTGTGTCGCATCTGACGGTTTCAATGCGATTTATATCCAAATTACTTTCGGATGAAGCAATTTGTTGGATCCCTCTGGAAAAAATTATGAATAAAGCTTTTTTAAAACAAGCTTTTATTAAAATGTACGAAAATGTAAAATTCATGTGAGATCTACTCGCCAAGCTAAGTAATAACGAACATAATCACCATATATCTGCTATACATCATCGAGAGGTGGCTCTCATGACTTCATCATTAAGCCTGAGATATAAAAAAATTTCAAGTTGAACAGATATATGGAAGTGGATGAAAATTGGATTACAAGATTTGACTATAACTAACGAGTGAAATTAAACAAAACTTTGTAAAATTCATTACCTCTGTACAATACTCTTTTCTGGTACTGGAGAGCTACCTGCTGTTTTTATTGAATTGCTGAGCTTATCCCAGAAATTCCAAAATCTGCCTGAACTTTGGTAATCCAGAATATAGTAAAAGCTCAATTCTGGCGGCAATTGTTGACATTTTTTGTACATACACGGTATAATTTTTCTTTGTTGTTGCTCTAAAATGTAAAATGTAACATCTACATTAGGAAGATATAAGGAGTTAAAAAATTTAATGTCTGTTTGCTCTACTATCGACGTCGCTGTCGTGAGACAAGACTGTAATATGTATATGGTGGAGCCGAATCGGCTATATAACATTGTGTCATTTCAATCTCGTACGGAGCTGCGAATAGCAGCTAGTTATTTATATAAAATAATTTGTATTTACTACAATAAATCATTAAAAATAAAATGAATATGGTATGTAATTAATCGGTATGTCCAAACTTTAGTACCTATGTCCCAAAGTTACTAGCCTCAAAATGGTGGATGATTGCGGTACTCCCTCAATTCTAAAGACCTGAGTACCTTTTGAACATCAGCGCTATTAGTGTCCAAAAAATGAACTATCAGGTGGACCATTTATCTATACTAATTAATTAATTGGCGGCGAGATAGAACGGTTGTTTCATAAACTAATGGTTGTAGGCTCGATCCCGGCAGTTTTTTTTACAATTATACCACTTTTACTTCTGTAGTGTGTAGTGTAAAATACACAGTCTCTTTTTTTTTATTATATGGTTCGATTAAGTTCTGACACAGCAGTAATTATGATCGTTATAAAAGAATTTTCCAGTATAGTAGACAAGAGGGTCGAGTACTCGATGGAAGCAGTTAATTGTCTGTCATTAGTCGTTATAATTGCATTTAAAGAAGTTCACTGCAATCTGCGGTTTCAGGCAATCATGGAAGACGATGAAATCAAACCCATGTGGTTAGGGGGAAGCTGTCTTCCGTGAGCGCCTGAAACCGCAATCACTTTAAATGCAATTGTAACGACTAATGAGCTTCTTTCAACGAGAGCTTGAGAACAAATAATTAAACAAACACGCAGAAGCCCACGCGCAAAACTAGCGAATTTCAACAAATTTTCATGTCTCCATGTATGCGTGTTTCAATTGGCGCACCACAGTTTCTCACTTTTTCCGGAAAGGCCAACTGTATTCATATAAATTTTCAACTTCCCAGTCTATAGGGAAGTTATTGTAATGGGTCCGATAATAAAAATCGTGATTTTCAACATATTTTAAGATTTCTAAGTAGAAATAGCATCGCACCATAATTTTGAGAAGTCTGTGTGTGTATTTTTTCAATTTTTTTTTTTTAATTTATTTGTATCATACAGCGAAAAACTTAGCGGAATGTGCAATTTTGGTTTTGCCAACTATTTTAGAATTTTGAAAAAAATTTCACGTGTCTAATTTGTTAAGATTATACTGGGAAGTTGGTCATGTGGACCTCAAGGATCGCACTTGAAGAGTTCTAATATTCGACCCACCTCATGGCTTGTTTTTTGTTCAAAATTATTTCCTCATAAAAAAATCCAGATAAAAGATATCAACTGGAAAAGAAAATTAGTATAACTACTTACCTATACCAACAGCTTGAGCATATTTTACAAAAAATTTACAGGACGAGGACGATAAAAATTCCGGTGATAAAATAACAATCAGCCGATTGCAACGTTTCGAAATCAAACGTATAATCGCTTCATGTTCGAACGATAATCCACCCACTAAATCGCGTTCCTTTACGAATAGTTTGTAACAGTATTCTTTTTCCATCTTCTCTATAAGTTTCGTAGCAAAATCAATATCATCATCGGCAAATAGTACAAAAGCATCGTAGTGTTGTGTATCGAGGCCTTGATTTATACGTGTGACGTCATCAATTGTTAATATTTCATTGTCTTTTTCGATTACTATGTCAGGCACATTTATCACAGAGTTATCTAAATTTTTAAAATAATTTTCTGCATCTTGTTCTAAAAAAACAGAATTTGTTGCATTTTCTTTTTAAGTAAGCAATATCAAAGTTTCTGATACAGTTTTCTAGCTTGACGAGAACTTAATTTAATTTAGATTGACAAAAAAAAAATGGAAGTACAGTCAAAATCTGTTATAACGACATCCAAGGGTCTACTCATATTTGGTCGTAAAAACCGATAGTTGTAACAACCGATGATGTTTTCGAGGTACAAACTAATTTTTATTAAGTATGTAGTATTTTTTTGTGTAGGTACATATAAATCCATATATATTAATAGGAATAATATTCACATTATAATTTTTCTATATTAAATCTGTAATTTTAGTCTGTTTGAAACACTTCTGTGCGTACGAATTTTGTTTACAATACAGCTGGTGGTTCTAACAGATACAATTCTCCGAATATATGAAGATGTTACATTAAATGTAGCCGCTTAATGCGGTATGTCGTAAAAAGCAGTGTTTTTTATAAGACGGTCGTATAGCATTCAGCCGGGACCTATGATTTTGGTCAATATAACCGGTATGTTGTTCTAAACGGGGTCGTCGTAAACGGTTTTGACTGTATATATCGCTTTGAAAAATTGATTTTATAAATATTATTTAAAAAAAGTACCTAGGTATTCCTGTACATCATCACAAATATCCCATCGGTCTAAACGTTCTAAATATTCCTGTAATGTCTTAAAAGTGTCTTTAGAATTTTTCATCCAAATTTCGAATACGTGTCCCATTGGATCTTTTTCCTTTTTCATTGTGAGAATTTGTTCATAAGACATTTCCACAGATAGAAAAGCCAATCCACGCCAATCTCTGTATTTTTCAAAGTGCGTTAATATAAATTGCACACAAAAGACCATAGTCAAATATGCCAACACGCCGTTTTACTTTAATTTTTAGTAAGACACAGGGAAATGTTTGAAGAATAATGGAAAATAGATTAAAATCGATATGTACATTGTTTAAGTAAAAAACTGTAGATATTTAAACAAAAAATTGTATTTTTAAAATCGCGAAATGTTATCTTAATATTTTAAGGATTGATTTTCATTCTTTAAATTATTAAGATAACATTTCGCGATTCTAAAAATATAATTTTTTATGCCGACAATCAGCAACATAATATGTATTTTCAATGTGTATTTTTCACGATAAATATTGGGTACTAGCTCTAGGTAACCTAAGAAACGAATTTTTGTTATTCTCCAAGCAATGATTCCAAGTGTTAATCCATAAAAACGTGTAAAACAGAGTGTTTTGACTACGGTGTCACATAATTACATGTTTACTAAATAATACTTACCGAGGGAGGCCATCTGACATTAGAACTTTAGGTGGATTCAAAAGCGTCGACAATATTTTTAAACTATTTATACGTAAAGCACTAACAGGCACCTCTTGAAAACGATCCATATTTTTTTTTTTATTACTTTATTCGTATCACCGAATCATTAACTATAACTAGAGTGCAAAATTAAAATACTGACTATTAAGGCTGACGCGGAGTTTGCTCTCATGTCAACGATTAAAAACTGGATATTATAACAAGTATTAATTTATTAATTGTTTACGAGAAAAATAAACCAATTCAATTTTTAATCCCACAGAATAGTATGTAATAATATAAAAAAAACATGGTATATACTGATTAGGTACACTGTGTTATGATTGGAAAAATCGATGAGGATACGACTATTCAAAAAATACTAAATTAGGAAATTTTATCAAACTCTTTTGTAGTATCTAATATAACATAATTTGACAATTACATCCACCATTTGCATTTTGGAGAACGTATGCCGGAACCATTGATGCTTTTGAGTGCCAAACTCATAGACCTAAGTTGAAATCTCTGATATCTATAAAGAGATGGATTGTGGATACGAGCTCAGAATGTGATTTCTGGAAAGTAGACGAAAAATAAAAAAAAAAACGGTCAAGTGCGAGTCGAACTCGCGAGAAGATAATTCTGTACTATTCCGTTTTCCGTGAGTACTCTAAGACTTAAGGTTTTCGTTTCAATTTTCCTGTCATAGGTAATGGGTGAGTCCCGACATTCCCTATTTTTTTTTAAATTTTAGGCGCAGTAGTATCGTTGATAAGGGGGGAGGGGATGGTCAATTGTTCATCTATTTTCTTAAATAACATTAAAACTATTTATTTTAAACTTATAAAAAATATATACATTTGATGACTCTTACCACAAGCCCTTTCATTTGATATGTCACACGGTACAGTTTGCAAATTTTTTTTTTTTAATTTCTTAATTTTCCCCCAAAAATAACCCCCATGTGCAAAATTTATTTATTTACGTTACACGTCCGTCTTTGGGTCACCGACTTACATATGTGTACCAAATTTCAACTTAAACGGTCCAGTAGGAGATAAGGGGGGGTAAATGGTAAATTTTCATCTATTTTCCTAAATAACATTCGAATTGATTTAATAAACAGAACAAAAAAAAAAAAAGAAACTAGCGGAGATGTATTGTAATCGCACTTTACAATTTATAGTATAATACATAAAACAGTTTTGTAACAAGCTACGTAATATCTTAAATGGATTCTTTTCTATAAAATATATTGAATATTCTGTATTCTAAGTTACATTATGAAACACAGAATTATTAAATTGAACTTACTTATTACTAAATAATTATTAAACAGAATTATGTATTACTAAACAATACAACACCGACACACACACACATGGATTTTGAACTTCCCGCTAATTTTCAAAAATTGGAATTTATTGTGTTCACTCCGATTTTCGAAAATCCAGTTTTCATCAAATCTGGACGTTTTGAGGTTCTAGGAAGCTATTCTGACTATGTTTACGATGGTGTCCTGGTGTCTGTATGTGTGTGTATGTAAACCTCATAGAACTTTTTAATAGCTTCAACAGTTTTTTAGATTTTTCTAAAAACATTCTTGCGAATATACTTATGGCAAGTATACCACAATAAAAAGAAAAAAATCAGCGTTGTAGCACATCTGTCGACTTTCCCTAAAAACAATAGGGTTCTTCATATTTACATGCCAAACATCTTATCAAAATTTGGTTTAGTACCCGATGCGCCGTTTGGCCTACATCATGCTCATAGATATACAGAAAAAGAGACTTTTTCCAAAATTATGTTTTTTGAACACGGGGGACCTCAAAACGAAAAAATATTGTATAATTTTGCAAAGTGAATTTTAACATAAATTAGTACCATTTCCCACTTGTGGAGTCGAAATGATAAAATTGAAAAAAATATATGAATAAATAGGTGCAATATGTAAAAAATATTGTAAAAAAAATATAATGGAATCAACGCCAAGGACCGAGCCTGTGACATTATGTGTACCAGGCAGCAGCTATACCTCTTACCCCCCAACGCGTAATGCTGTGCAGCCGGTTTTTATAGTAAACGATATGCAGGTATTCGCAGAGTTCCTCATGGACTGATCCCTAGACCTTCGTTTGCAGCGTTTCGTAATACTTTTAATCTCATGAATCGACTTTAAAAAAATATTTATTTCAATAATCTTCTTATTAAAATGTAAGCTTAGGAGATTTGACAATTTGAACAAAAAAAAAACATTACGGTATTCAAGTGGATCTAAACGAATACTGATAAAGATTTCTAAGCAGTATGTGTACGTTTGTGAACATTTAAACACCACGAAACGCTAAAACACTTATTACAAACGTCACACTGATATGGCTTATCACCCGTATGTGTGCGTTTGTGGTTACTTAAACCGTGCGAATGCCTGAAACACTTATTACAAACATCACACTCATATGGTTTCTCACCAGTATGCGTGCGTTTGTGAACATTTAAAGCAGTTGAATTGCTAAAACACTTTTTACAAACGTCACACTGGTATGGTTTCTCACCAGTATGTGTGCGCATGTGTCTGATCAAGTCAGTTGATTGGCTGAAACACTTTTTACAAACGTCACACGAAAACGGTTTCGGAACAGTGTGTGTGCGTTTATGATAATTTAAAGTGTTTTTTTGACTGAAACACTTATTACATCCATCACACTGATATGGTTTCTCGTCAGTATGTGTGCGTTTATGATAATTTAAACTGTTTTTTTGACTGAAACACTTGTCACAAACGTCGCATTTGAATGGTTTCTCACCAGTATGTAAGCGTTTGTGAATATTAAAATAGCTTATTTGGCTGAAACACTTCTTACAAATGTCACACTGGTATGGTTTCTCACCAGTATGTGTACGTTTGTGAATCTTCAAATGATTTAAACTTCTGAAACAATTCTTACAAACGTCACACTGGTATGGTTTCTCACCAGTATGTATGCGTTTGTGATGATTATAATTGCCTAAATGGTTAAAACACTTCTTACAAACGTCACACTGATATGGTTTCGTATCCCTATGTGTAAGCATGTGTACTTTTAAATTACGAGACTTGGTAAATTTCTTGTCACACATTTCACAGTGAAATATCTTTTCAGTTGCTTTTTGTTTCTCATAAATTACCGAGATCTTCTTCTTCTCCTCCTCACCCTTTCCCCCACTTTCTGCTGCACTGTTCTCTGATATGAATCCACTATCAGTTTTTGAGTTTTCCCTGCAGATTCCGCTACCGTCACTCTTGGGTAAAGTTTCAATCACATCATTACCACATTCTGTTAGATTTAATGAATTATATGTCGGTTCTTCTTTTATTTCTAATTTTAATGGAATATCCTGGTTCGACGATTGAAAATTTTCATTTTTCTCGATAACACATTTGTTTTCGTCCAATTTAAGATGGTAACTAGCATCAACCTTTGAGTCTTCGCAGACGATTTCACCGCAATCACTTTTATATACAGTTTCTACTGTATCATCAGCACATTCTGTTAAATTTGATGAATTATCATCCGTTGGTTCGTCTTTGATTTCGTATTTTAAGGACACTTCTTCGGTTAATTTGTTTACTGAATTAAAATTTATAGGCGCCATTTCTTCCCAGTTGACTTCGCGATGATTCTCAGAAGACTTCTGATTGGAATAGTCAGATCTGCTTTGTTTGCCAAAATCATCCAGTTGCTTTAGATAGCGTCGCAGTATTTTATCAGATTGTATTATTTGTATTTGGAACTTGTGAATTTTTTTGAGTTGAGTGTGACATAAGCGACAGATAAAATTGGGCATATTATCATGTCTTCTTATCTAAAAATCATGACAATAATAAATATTTCCAAATAAATAAAAAGGTAACGTATTATTAGACAATAACTGAAGTAATAGGATGTGTTATTAACTTATGTTCAACTATTTCTGAATTTTATTTTAATGTTGGTGAAATAACAGAATATAATATACAAGATGTAAAGGGATTTTTTCCTGATTTGCCTTGACTACTAGTCGTTAGTTTTATTTATGGGGGTATAGGTAGAGAACCACATCTTATAGATGTTATACTTTAAAAGTGGGCACCTAAAAGCAGAAAATGAGTGGCGCTAATGAGCCAATGGGGATTCAATATGAACTCAGCCGTTGTAGCCAAATTGAAGTATGCTACTGGCCAAAGACAAGTCAGGGCATAAACAGTTAGAAAAATTTGTAATAAAATGATATTAACACATCGTTTCTCAACGCATATTGCAGAAATAACAGCCTGAAATGTATCTGTTTATTTAAAATAAAAAAGCATAGATGTATTTGATGCTATTTGAGGGACATTTTTAAATTAGCTTTTAGCCAAAACTGACGAAAAATCCACTCTGTGATACAATACAGAGTGTATTTCTCGTCAATTTTGGTGACATCCGGCGCACTACAATCACGAATAGTGAATAACATTGAGACGGTTCTCTTTACCTATGCCCTCGATAATTTTACTTCAATATAAATTTAATCTGTCGAAAAGCGAAGACAAATATTTCGCATAGTTACCTAGCATCACAGGTCTAATTGATTCATTAAAAATCCCATTGTATTTTCCCTATATTATATTCAGTATTACCGTTTACACACTGTATATATAATATGTCGCAATGTGATACAATTCGTAAAAAAGTCCATAAAAATACTGTACGTATTCTTGTATATGCAACTCATGTAATATTCACATACTACAGAGAATTTACCTTAATTTGACGCTAAATAATAAAATCAAATATATTCGGTTGTTATGAACTAAAATGTTATTTGAAATTAATATATTATTTCACGTCTCATATTATTATTATCATATTATTCGCGAATTTCATTGGAAATCTTTTACAAGTACTATTTACCTGAATGGGAGCACACCACATAATTATGTTCGAGAGTCGATTTTTCATTACGCTCGAAAAATGAAATATGTCTAATAGTGTACTGTCTTTTGATAAGCACAACCGACACACTGAACCTATGTCGTTTTCTTTTACCGACATTTCGTTCATAATGTATAACTCTGATATTAATTTTTTAATTAAATTATTTTTCACCTAGGACAGTGTTCGAGAGGGTGGGCACTTTTTATGTGATCTAATCATCTAGAGTGACTATAACAGAGTGTGCCAGTGGGGCCATCTGGTCACGTGACCTGGTTGGAACACGGATTGGCTGTGCCATATTGAGCCATTTTATACGTAGTGTACAGCTGTCGGCTGCATGGATCTAGTAATTATAGCTGCTGGGGGGAATTCACTGAGGTACGGATACAAAGCATTGATACAAAGTACGAATGGTGTCGATTTTTGATTGACCGGCGCATTGCGCATGTTTAATGGCATGAAATTCAAATGTAATAATTATTATTTTGACAGATGTCATAAAAAGTTTATTTTAGTAATAAAAAAATTTTTTTTTTCGCGCACCTATATATGTTAAGTTTGAAACAAAATCGGTTCTTATTTTTCATGTTTAAACAAAAGCAGTCATAATTACAAGCCATTTTATCATTATTTACATCTCAAAGATTAATTTACTAAAGTTGATCTTTAAACTTTCTCATAGTTTTTATCCGGTATCCGGCCGGATACATGATAGTTACCGGATATCAGTTTCATCTCTAATGTTTTGATAAAGCATGAAGAATATAACTGATCCGTACTCTCTCATAAGCTTTTTAAGGAATATGGTGGCTTAGGCAAGATAGAAAGCTGTTATATAGATTTCTAAAAAACAATAATTTGTTGCAAAATAAGAATTTATTTTTTATCATCATGACAGCGACCTGGTACTTTTATTTGTCATCATATCATTACAATTCATACATTTTTTACAGTAGTCATTGTCATTTATAAAATACAAATTTCTCAACGATATGAAATAATACTAGAGATTTGAGATTGTTAATACTGAGAAATGTTTCTAACCAGTATGTGTGCGTTTGTGAACATTTAAACACCATGAAACGCTGAAACACTTATTACAAATGTCACACTGATATGGCTTATCACCAGTATGTGTGCGTTTGTGATTACTTAAACCGTTTGAATGTCTGAAACACTTATTACAAACATCACACTGATATGGTCTCTCACCAGTATGCGTGCGTTTGTGAACATTTAAAGCGGTTGAATTGTTAAAACACTTCTTACAAACGTCACACTTGTATGGTTTCTCACCAGTATGTGTGCGTTTATGATAAATTAAAGTTATTTTTTGACTGAAACACTTATTACATCTATCACACTGATATGGTTTCTCATCAGTATGTGTGCGTTTATGATTATTTAAACTCTTTTTTTGGCTGAAACACTTATCACAAACATCACACTGGAATGGTTTCTCGCCAGTATGTAAGCCTTTGTGAATATTGAAATAGCTTATTTGGCTGAAACACTTCTTACAAATGTCACACTGGTATGGTTTCTCACCAGTATGTGTTCGTTTGTGAATCTTTAAATGGTTTAAACTTCTGAAACAAGTCTTACAAACGTCACACTGGTATGGTTTCTCACCAGTGTGTATGCGTTTATGAGTATTTAAACGGCATATATGGCTGAAACATTTTTTACAAACGTCACACTGGTATGGTTTCTCGCCAGTGTGTGTGCGTTTATGAGTATTTAAACGGCATATATGACTGAAACATTTTTTACAAACGTCACACTGGTATGGTTTCTCACCAGTATGTATGCGTTTATGAGTATTTAAACGGCATATATGGCTAAAACGCTTTTTACAAACGTCACACTGGTATGGTTTCTCACCAGTATGTATGCGTTTGTGATGATTCAAATTGCCTAAATGGTTAAAACACTTCTTACAAACGTCACACTGATATGGTTTTGTATCCCTATGTGTAAGCATGTGTACTTTTAAATTATGAGACTTGGTAAATTTCTTGTCACACATTTCACAGTGAAATATCTTTTCAGTTGCTTTTTGTTTCTCATAAATTACCGAGATCTTCTTCTTCTCCTCCTCACCCTTTCCCCGACATTCTGCTGCACTGTTCTCTGATATGAATCCACTATCAGTTTTTGAGTTTTCCCTGCAGATTCCGCTACCGTCACTCTTGGGTAAAGTTTCAATCACATCATTACCACATTCCGTTAGATTTAATGAATTATATGTTGGTTCGTCTTTTATTTCGAATTTTAATGGAATATCCGGGTTCGACGATTGAAAATTTTCATTTTTCTCGATAACACATTTGTTTTCGTCCAATTTAAGATGGTAACTAGCATCAACCTTTGAGTCTTCGCAGACGATTTCACCGCAATCATTTTTGGATACAGTTTCTACTGTATGATCAGCACACTTTGTTAGATTTAATGAATTATCTGTTGGTTCGTCTTTTATTTCGAATTTTAAAGGAATATCCTGGTTTGACGATTGAAAATTTTCTTCTTTCCCGATAACACATATGTTTTCGCCCAATTTAAGGCAGTAACTAGCATCAACCTTTGAATCTTGGCAAACGATTTCACCGGAATCACTTTTGGATACAGTTTCTACTGTATCATCAGCATATTCTGTTAGATTTGATGAATTATCATCCGTTGGTTCGGCTTTGATTTCATATTTTAAGAGCACTTTTTCGTTTAATTTGCTTGCTGAATTATAATTTATAGGCTCCATTTCTTCCCAGTTGACACCGCAATGATTCTCAGAATATTTCTGAATTGAATCGTCAGATCTGCTTTGTTCGCCAAAATCATGCAGTTGTTTTAGATGGCGTCGCAGTATTTTATCAGATTGTACTATTTGCATCTGGAAATTGTGATTTTTTTTTAACTGAGTGTAACATAAGCGACAGATAAAATTGGAAATATTATCATGTCTTCTTATCTGAAAATTGTGACACTATGAAATATTTCCAAATAAATAAAAAGGTAAAATGTTATTAGATAATAACTGAAGTAATTACATCCTATTACTTCAGTTATTATCTAATAACATTTTACCTTTTTATTTATTTGGAAATATTTTATAAACTTATGTGCAACTATTTCTGAATTTTAAAAATGTTGGCGAAATAACAGAGTATAGTACACAAGATGTAAAGGGAATTTTTCCTAATTTTCCTCGACTACTAGTCGACAGTTTTATTCATGCACGGTATAGGCAGTGGCGTAATTATATCGTTTGTGGACCGTGGCAAATTCATCGAATGGGACTCTCCCTCAATGTAAAGAAGCTCAACCAACATATCTGTCTCATATTATTATTATTACATTATTCGCGAATAACATTGGAAATCTTTTACAAGAATTTACCTGAATGGGAGTACACTACATAATTATGTTCGACAAGCGACTTTTTGATTACGTTCGAAAAATGAAATGTCTTTGATAAGCACAACCGACACACTGAACTTATTTCGTTTTCTTTTACCGACATTTCGTTCATAATGTATAACTTTGTGACTAATTTTTTAACTAAATTATTTTCCACCATACACAGTACACTAGGGCTTGGGCACGTGACCTGGTAGGAACACAGATTAGCTGCGCCGTATTGAGCCATTTTATACGCAGTGTACAGTTCTCAGTTTAAGTAAAAACCTTTTCTGTATTGTGTGTGTGCGTGTGAGGGCTATAACTTTCGATAGAGTTAATTAATTTTAACGAAATTAGGCCCACATGTTGGAATCCGCCACCGCACGAACCCCATGTAAAATGGGCTCAATCGGGCCATTTTAGGCGTTTTTGGGCTTAAAATACTGAAAAAATTCTCAGAATTGTTTCAAAATTAAAATTTAATCATACACAATTAAGTTAGCAGGAAAGTGGACAATTGATGTAAATTATTAAACCAATTATTAATTTAGCGACGTTTAGGTCATTTATGAAAAAAAGTAAAAAGCATATCTTACAGGAACTGTGCCTTATCACATTTCAGATGTATTTTGATTATTTTTTAATAATTGTATTTTGACAACTGTAACCATACTTGGCTCTACAAATAAAACCTATTCTATTCTAAGAACGTCACATTGATATATTTTATCACAAGTATGTGTGCGCTTGTGTTTACTTAAACCGTTTGATTGTCTAAAACACTTGTTACAAACATCACACTGATATGGTTTCTCGACAGTATGTATGCGTTTGTGAACATATAAACTGCTTGGAATGCTGAAACATTTATTACAAACGTCGCATTTGATTGGTTTCTCACCAGTATGACTGCGTTTATGATAGTTTAAACTGCTTATTTGGCCGAAACACTTTTTACAAACGTCACACTGGTATGGTTTCTCACCAGTATGTGTGCGTTTGTGAGTATTTAAACGGCTTATATGGCTGAAACACTTTTTACAAACGTCACACTGGTATGATTTCTCACCAGTATGTATGCGTTTGTGAACATTAAAATTGCCTAAATTGTTGAAACACTTTGCACAAAAGTCACAATGGTATGGTTTCTCGCCAGTATGTGTGCGTTTATGAGTATTTAAACGACATATATGACTGAAACATTTTTTACAAACGTCACACTGGTATGGTTTCTCACCCGTATGTATGCGCTTGTGAAGGTTCAAATTGCCTAAATGGTTGAAACACTTTTCGCAAACGTCACACTGATATGGTTTCTCGCCAGTATGTGTTCGCTTATGAATATTTAAACCACCTATATGCCTGAAATACTTTTTACAAACGTCACACTGATATAGCTTTTTGTTTCCTCCCTTATCACGGTGATACATCTTTTCGGTTGCTTTTTTAGGTTTATCATAATTTACCCATATCTTTTTCTCCCCCTCGTGACTGTTGCCGCGACATTCTGCTACATTGTTCTGTGGTATGAAGCCACTATCGATCTTTGAGGTTTCTTTGCAGATTCCGTTACCGCCACTCTTAGGTAAAGTTTTCATCGCATCATAAGCACATTCTGTTAGGTTTAATGAATCATACGTTGTTTCCTCTTTGATTTCATATTTTAAAGGAATTTCGCAGTAAATTTTGTTCCTTTGTTCAAAACTTTCATCTTTATCGGCAACACAAACGTTTTCGCCTAATTTATTGTAGTAGCTAATATCAACCTTTGAGTCTTCACAGACGTTTTCACTGTCATCACTTTTGAATAAGTTTTCTACTGTATCATTAGCACATTCTGTTAGTTTTAATGAATCATCACTCGTTGGTTCGTCTTTGATTTCGAATTTTAAAGGCACTTCTTCGTTAATGTTCCTTGCTGAATTATGATTAATAGGCGCCATTTCTTTCCAGTTGGGGTTCATGCCAAATATATCATGAAATACTATAGATTCACATTTAACAGTGGCATCGCATTAATTCTCAGATTTCTGAACGGAATATTCAGATTTGATTTGTTCGCCAAAAACATGAAGTTGCTGTAGATAGCGTCGCAGTATTTTGTCAGATCGTACTATTTGTATCTGGAACTCGTGAATTTTTTGAGTTGAGTGTACCATAAGCGACAGATGAAATTGGGCATATTATCATGTTTTCTTATCTGAAAAACGAGAAATTATTAGATATTCCTCAATAAAAAAAAGATAAATGCTATTAGATAATAATAATTGTTCATAATTAGTTATTACTTATTAAGACAAGCATTTTGCATGGCTATCTAGGCAACGCGACAGAACAAAGAGAAGCTTTTCTTTTCAGAAATTCAGCGCTACAGATATGATTAATTACAAAAAATTCAATTGTGTTTTCTCTGTACCGGAAGAAAATATTTTTCTGCAGTTTGGGGGGTTGCCTAGATTGCCCTTTAATAATTTTCTTCCATTTTGTAGATGTTTTTTGAAATCACTCGGGCAAAACGCTTACCCGCTCAACGCAACGCGCCAGACCCCTATTCGACAAGCCGGATTTCGAGGAGACACGAGCTATACAAAAAACTTGCTTTTCTTCCGTTTGGGAGTTACAAGGCATTTTTGTCGCCAAAGCCCTAACTATAGGACATGTTATACAAATAAAAGAATAGTTACTTCTTACCACAACAGTTTTATTACTGAATGTACATTTCGAGAGCAAAGCTCCCGTCTTCAGCAATACACTAATTGCTGAAAATGTACCTACATCCACTAATAAAACTGTGTGATAAGAAGTAACTATTTCTTTATTTGTATTTTTGTTCCATGTTTTTTTATTAAGACATGTTATGTTTATGTTGCATTCTGTGACACAATTAACCAGATAGGTATAAATTCAACAATAATTCTGTACAAACAGCTCAGGCTTAACTGTATTGTTCATTGAATACAAAGTACTTATCTTAATTTGACGTTAAATTATATAGTCAGCTGTTATAATCCTATTGGAAAGTAATATATTATCCCGCGAATTACATCGGAAATCTTTTAAGAGTACTTACCTGAACGGGAGCACACCACACGATTATGTTCGGACAATTGAAATATCTAATAGTGCAACGTCTTTTGATAAACACAACCGACACATTGCACTTAAGTCATTTCCTTTTACCGATATTTCGTTCAATATATAGCACTTTGTGATTCTTATTTAAATTTCGACCATGCACGTTGTGATGAACACACTAGGCTTCTTGAAAAAATACCGGATTATCGATACTTTTTGTTTGATATATGGGTATTTTTGGGCGATATTTAATATTTCGATACAGAAAATCCCAAGTATCGAAAAGATATAAAAATTGACCTTTTTTTCCCAATAGCAACACTGACTGAACGCTCGCTGTACGCATTACCGTGACTGACTATGACTAATGTAACGTCA
The DNA here is from genome assembly GCA_034508555.1 of Venustoraphidia nigricollis. Taxonomy (NCBI): domain Eukaryota; kingdom Metazoa; phylum Arthropoda; class Insecta; order Raphidioptera; family Raphidiidae; genus Venustoraphidia; species Venustoraphidia nigricollis. The sequence goes on from JAVRKA010000028.1 coordinate 1,050,251, forward strand.
ACGCGTTCAGACAATAGACGTAAATAAAATAATTTGGGAATTACAGTGGAATTGTGTTTTATGTAGTGATGGGCCAACTCGGGTTTTTGCTAACTCGATTTAACCAAGTTGAAAATTTCCGTAAATAATAGTGTCTGTTGTTACTGATAAAAAAAATCTGAAAAACGGTTGACCCTGCAGGCCATCCCTGGAACTTCGCGCTATTTCCAATCTATTGAGATGTTTTTATCCCTACGGTGTTTGTTAAAAGTTATTTTAAAAAATTCCAGCCAATTGGGCGACAGGACCATTCCAACTTCATAAATATTGACATTTGAAATATTATAATAAAATAAAGTTCCTGTTAATGCGCGCAGTGACGCGGGTAACGGCTAGTAACAAATATGATATACCTACTGTATTTGTATTTTTAAATTCGTATTGCAAAAACACTTTTCTTTATAACAAATTGGTTTTAAAACCATGAAATACATTTCCAGAGATTAAAATTACAATGAATTAATAACTTGTTCAAAATCAAAACCATCAACGTGCAAATAAAATGTAAGGATTCGCAGTATCAATTTTACTATTCTCTTAACATATTTTTTTCCATTTTGTGATCTGCTGTAAAATCGGAAAAGTATTTTGAGTCTGATGAATCGCAGTTATATACTAAAAAACTATTGTTCAGGCATATCACCTCCTGGAACAAGCTGAAATAATTATTGTAATTAGTTTGGAATTTTTTTTTAATTTAACAAATTGTACTTTCATTTTTCCAGTTTATATTAAAACACAATGCATTATTTCTGACGGAAAATTTTTAGCGGCTTTTTACTTTTTTTAACGTATAACTCGGTACAGATCTACTTTATTTTTCCATTTTGTATTTATCGATTAAATGTTCGCGATAAGATTGAAAATTGCTGTGGCGATTTTATAAAATGAAAAATTCATCTATTTAGAGATAGTAGTACCCAATTATGTTAGCATACCATTGTGATATTATTTCCATTTAATAATATTTGGTCTAATTTTGTTACTCTTCTACCATCAGGTGTTGATTCATATTCTGTAACATCTTCAAGTAACATGTTAACAAAATCATCAAAGCCAAGTAGCGTCCCGACGATTTCTTTATCATTTTTCATTATAATATGTATTCTCGAACCAATGCATTTATCGACTAATTCTAGAATAAAATGAAAATTCAATAAAGTAATATGCTACATTTTATGACTAAAAAAAGCCGGCATTATTAACCTAATGGTAAAAGCGTTGAAGGATTAGAAGTAACTGACGTTGTCATTTTAAGATAACTTTAAACGAAAGATCTATCACAAAATATGTTTTCAATTATGGATAAACAGAACCCAACGAAAAAAATATTCAACTGAACTTGTTAAACTTGAATGTCAAAACTTTTCATTCAAATGTCAATTTTTGGGAAAGGTTTGTTCAACTTGAAAACTGCATCTATAGAACTAGTTTTATGACAGTGTCTATGACCTACGCAAGGAGTTGTGCAAAAACATTTTACGCATAATATGATATTTTAGGCCTCGTTTGTTACGTCACCTATTTCGACGGCCGAGATCTGTCAAATGTGACACTTCAACAGCTGATAATCTGAACAAGCTTAGAATTATCTGTTGAATTGAATGAAAAGGCGAATTAATTATAATTTGTATTTATTGAAGATAACTTTTTATCTCTGTCAACAACAAATGTTTGTTTTTAAGACGTCAGCCTTTGTTTTAGTAACCTTGAATATTTATAAATAAGCATTGTATTTTGTAAAGGTGCATTGTGTTGAAGTTGTGAACAAAGGATCGAAGCTATATTTCTTTATATATATTCAAATAATTTAGTCAGAAAATTATATTGCTCACACAAAAAGCGGCACAATGGAAAAAGCTGTCCAGTTGTATCGTACTCTAGCGCAAATTCCGAGTACAGTTAGTGCAAAATTTAGGAAAAATAACATTGTGGTATCCACGTGGAGTCAACGCAATTTAGAAAAAGGAAAAAATAGCAAATATCAAAGAATACAGGTTGTAGACACTGATTTAAATATTATAGCAGACTCCTCCCCTACAGACATAAGTACCGAGTAAGTATTTGAAAATTAAAACTGTGTTTTGTCATGGAAAAATCTAAATAATTTTGTTTACAGAATATTGTCGAAGCTAAGTCCGTCGGAATCTTTACAAGCTGTGATTCGCGATTATCGAGATGAAAAAGCTAACAAGCAATTTTTGGAAATATGGCGAAATACAAATTTGTGGCGATCTGTTGACTTAGCTGCCTTAGATGTTCATGGCGATGTATACGCGGATTGTAGGTTTATTATTTTTGTTTCTCAAGTGATTACTTTTTATGTGAGTCTGGGCGCGTTTAACGCAAAACGATGATGCGGCGTCCCCATTACTTTTTATAAGCGATAGTCACGAGGTATCGGGAGTTCTGTCCGCCATATCAGTATCGAGTAGTACAACGCAAGATCTCTTCCCTTTCCCTTCTATCTCTCATAAGCCCAATGTTATCTCTCTTTTGATCTTCTATGTCATTCAGCTAATTTGGTGTAAGAAGTAATCACGTCAGCCGCGTGTAATGACACACACACTTTTGTGTAAAGTCATCATTTGCGCGTTTTCTGAACCTATATATGTATAAGTATATATATTTTTAAAATTTAAAAATAGGTAATAATTAATAAATTGAGAATATATATATGTATAAGTTGGAGATTTAATCATTACTTTAAGTAAGACTCCCACTCCAATTGTAAACTGACATTTTTAATACTCTTTAATGTAAGGTTTCAAGTCTACAACCCAAAAAAAGTCATTCCGCCCCCAATGTTCGCAGATAAGCACATGTTTTGTTATAACTATGGAAACGCTCTATTGCCTATAATCGTTACTAGATGCGAGTATTTTGAGTATTTTAGTTGCGTTGTTTTAACAGATAAAAGGTAACCGTTTTGTAATTTTTAAATTAAACTTTCTAGTTTTTATGGCAATTTACAATTCAACAATACAAACATTCTTTTTTTTTTTAATGTTGCTGTTTGTTAAACATAATTTACATCTAGAAGACTCTAGCTTAGTAAATATTATAAGTGTAGGTACACATATTTTTTTTTTAATTTTGAAAATATTTTTGAATTTTTAGCTGAGTTTGGAACTTTTCAGTGGTCACCGTGTGAAACAAAACTTATGTATATTGCTGAGAAGAAAATTCATAAATCTGAAGCATATTATACACGCAAATCAACAAAAAATCAAGAGAGTAAAGGAGATGAGTTGAGTGTTGAAAAGGTACTTATTTTATTAGTTTTCCTAGAAGTGTGTATTCGTAATAAAAGAAAGAAAGTGACACTAACGACAGTCTAGTAAATAGTAATGATGTAATTAATTTGATATTCATAAATATTTTTTTTAACAAGTTCAAGTGCTGGTAGGAAAGTCGCACCTAGTTGATGCGCCTTTGGTACATATGTATAAAAAAAGAAGAATCTCCTCTTTCAAATTGAGTAGACTTCTTTCATTATTTTAACTTCTTAACTTGCATTGATTTAGAATTGCTGTATATTATTTTAAATTATTGAAAAAACAAAAAAAAATCTGTACTTCAGGGTGAAGAACACGTATACCGTCAAGATTGGGGCGAACAGCTGGTTGGAAAAAAACAGTCTGTAATCTGTATATATGATGTAGATTTAGACAGTATCAGTATTATCGAAGGAATACCTGAAAATTGGTGTCCAGGTCAAACTTTATGGTCTCCCAACGGTGACGAAATTATCGGAGTCGCTTGGGACACTAGTCCTCGTAAATTGGGTCTTATTTTTTGCACTAACCGAGTGAGCGTTATTTTCAATTTAACGTTAGATGGAACTTATAGTATGTATATATAAAAAAATTAAATTCAATATGCATTGTAGTGTTTCCTCTACTAAAAAAAAAGTGTATTTTACAGAAATATTATCCGCTAAAGATAAATCTGTCCGTTCACCTAGACTGAGTCCTGATGGTAAGACTTTAGTTTGGTTGGAAAGAAAATCAGGCGGTCCACATCATTCTGCTCAAGCCTTAATGAAACTTAGTTTACCATTTACTGAAGAGGTAAATTTTTATATTAGTACAAGCGGCTAGATAGCACTGTAAGCCCTAGAGGCTGCAGTGCTTCTGGACAGGGCAGCTTCATAAAAAAAAATCACTGAAGCTACCAAGTGTCAAATTACATAGAATTTAGAATTTATTGATCCAAAGACATACAGATATGTATAGGATTCGTCAAAAAAGAAAGATATGTTTACAAATCATTTACAACAAAATCATCCACCCTATACAGACATTGTTTAAGAAGAGCAGTTTTCAACTGTACACGGTCAGAACCAAATGTGTAACCATAAAACATAATATTAATGTTGTAGTGAAATATGTTTCTGTAATTTTGCTACTTTGTGGGGTTTTCGGGTATTTTGTATAAGAGAACACTGTTCTAAAATTTTTGTCTAGACATATCACTCTATAAATGTTGGATCGATTTTAATGAAAATTAGCAGACTATTCATTGGTACCCAGACTTTAAGTATAGTAGTGTACTTTCAGGTTAGGATAGTGTTTTTTGCAAAACCGATATTAACGCGATCAAAGCTGCAGATAAAAGTTAGTTATCAATGAAAGTAATACCTACAGTTTATAATGTAGCGAAAATAGCTTATATATTGACTTTAAAGAGAAAATTTTAAAATTATGTCGTTCCCTTACAAAACTGATGGATAGAAAAGTATGTAATCTGACAATGTATATTAAGAACTTTGACAACACTAACTTTTAAAACACCTGTTTTAAGATTATTTCAGCTACCGTAAATAAACAAATCAAATGTTTTGTGTAGGCTCAACCGGCAGTGCTTATTGATGTAGTAGATACGGATATTTTAACAAGTAACGATCGGCCTTTCTATGGTCTTTACAACCAGTCCTTGCCGTCCAGATGTTTCACAGAAGACAGTAAACGCTTAGTGTTTGCTACGCCACAAAGAGTTGCCGTTCATAGCTATGTTTTTGATATAGGTATTTTTTCCTTTATTCGTTGCGATTTTCATATGTTTCTAAATTCCAAACTTTTAATATGCGCTCATGACTTGAAATACTGTCATGCGCAGTGAACTTCAATCATTGACGTCACAAACCCCAACAACAATGGCGCGAAATCAAATCATGAGTTTTTGCGGTCAACTGCGCATGACGCGATTTTGAGTCACACAAAACAATGGCCGGCTTAAGCTATAGGCGAACCAGGCGCCCGCCCAGGGCGGCATCTTCAGGGGGGCGGCAAAATTGTAACTGCCAATGTTTTATTTTAATATAGCGTCTTTTTAACTATTAAAACTTATTACGAGAGAATTTAATGTAAAAACTATTTTATTTCAGATTCGAAAAAATTGTTCGAATTAATTTATGAAGATGGAAGTCAAACTGTGGTAGATTTATATAAAGATGTATTGCTCGTTGTACGTAGCAATATTAAAACGCCTGATTCAATCGCAATAGCGAAATTAGTTCCATCAGATCAGCTCTCAGAAATAAAATGGAAAAAAATAACTGAAAGCTTGCCGTTGGAAGAGTTAGAAAAATATAACTATCAATATTTACATTTGGAGCATGAGGGTAACGATGAAGTCAGTAAGTAGACAAAAATGTTCATACTTTCTATCAAGTATTAAGACAGCGTTAGTTAACGATATATTAAGATAACTTTCGCCATTAGCTTCCTCGTATGAGCATCGATTTGGCTAGCAAAATTTGTACGCGTTTATATTGGTTTTAATAGGGACACTATGAACTATCTTAATCCAAGCGCAAATGGGTAAAAGTACCCTCATTAACTGACAATGTATCAAGATTCTTCACAATCAGTTCAGCAATAATACCATTACTAAACAGATCGACAGAAAAGAAAAAATCTGGAAACGCATTCTTTTGTTTAGGTATCATACAAAATACTAAAAAAATCCGGAAGAAAGTTAAACTGCGTGCAGAGACCAGTTACGTTTTTGTTTTGTTTTATTTTAGTATTGGTTTGTTTTAGAAAATATACGTTCTGATCTTGGAACCTTATTTTATAACAAAAAGTTCAACTTAGAATACCAAGTGAATGTCTATAGAGAAATATAATACATACAGCCAATAATTTTGACTCAAGCATTACATGATTAAGTATCCATGTGTGAACTGTATACATATTTACAGCGTTGTCAAAAATACTATACTTTCTAAAGTTATAACTTTTAAATTAAATGTGAAAAGACTTTTTTTTTTAATATTCATCGCAACGGAGTCATTTAAAAAATTCTTAAGAACTATGTTCAAATTATAGTTAAAAATGTGATGTTTCTCGACGCTCGATATAGGAAATATGTTTAAAAAGTGTGAACTTTAATTGCAAATGACTCAAATTTGGCATGTGCACTAACTATAAAATTTTAACAACTGTTAGGTTGTATTACTGTTTTCTATAAGATATTCAAATGTGATCAAATTCCTAAGAAAAATCTTTCAAGAGCGAACTACCTTAAATCGTTTTCTGAACTTGTAATTTCTTTATAGAAAAATTTAGCTGCATATACTTTGGACCTAAAGCAGCTGAAAAGTCAGTACCTCTGATCGTGTTCCCTCATGGAGGACCTCATTCTTCCTCAGTTAATTCGTATAGTTTATCAGTAACTTTATATTCTTTGCTTGGTAAGTGTCGAATTATATTTACTTCTAGTAATATGCTAACTTTCCGGCTCGGCTTCATTTGGGAAGCTTTTGATTTGACAACAAAATAGTCAAGAACAACACACTTATCACATAGGTACTGTATTAGAAATCATGTGCGGAATCGCCGACTCACTTTACAAGTTAACGCATTTTTCAACTCGGTTCAATAGTTACTGAAGTTACCCGTGACTAATAAACATACAAACTTTTCATTTTTATACAGTTAGTATTGTAGATAAGCTTTTGTTCTCAACATTTAAAAAGTAGACGCATATGGTTCTAGTTATCGAGCTTCTATAATCTACAATCTGTATAGCTAATGTGAACATATTTCTTTACCATTAATGTTTTTGAAAACTTTCAATATTTTTTATTGAAGTGAAACTTCTTTAGCAACGCATCTGTTTGAAATTCTCTGTAACGTTAAAGAGGAATTAGTCATGAGAAGGGAAATATAAGAGAGTACATAACTCTAAAGAAGTTTCACTACCCTCGTGACTTTTGTGTGGTTGAGGCTTACACGTTTTACTTACTTTTATGAAAGCTAATGGTTGCTACGAGCAAATAAAGTACGGCTTTTTTAGGCTTTGGTGTTTTGCAAGTAAATTACCGTGGCTCAACTGGATCAGGTCAGAAAAGCGTTGAGTTTTTACCATCAAGAGTTGGTGATGCAGATGTTAAAGATTGTGTCTTGGCAACGCAAAAGACTTTAAGTGCATTTCCTCAATTGGATGCGACTAAAGTGTGTCTGATTGGAGGATCCCATGGTGGTTTTTTGGTAACACATCTTAGTGGCCAATATCCCGATATGTTTAAAGCTGTAGTAGCCCGTAATCCAGTTATTGATATTGCTTCAATGTATATCACTTCGGATATTCCGGATTGGTAAGTGAAACTTTTCTTAACCAGACGATTTTTACATTTCATTGTCAGTTTAGGACATCAAAATAACCGACAACTTTACAGTATCAACCCCCAACTCAGTGTCGCCCCTTCCAACATATCAAAGAAGAATAACCTTGCAAAATTTCATATCTTCAGCTTTTGAGAAATACACCTCATCTCAAAATCCCCGTTTGAAAGAATTATTGAACGGATATTTATTTTTTAGGAAGAGTATTTTTCCGACTTTCACTTTTCTAAATCAAACAGTTGATTTTGAAGAATACTCATGTCAAATTTCTTGTTTTTATCTCTAGTGAATTCGGAAAAAGTCTTTTTTAACCCCCTTTCTAACCCATGTAGAACTAAATTACCAAAAATCCGTCCTTATTGCGCGGATACTTCATAAAGGGAAAACATATCTAAAGTTTCAAGTTGCTAGGTTCGGCGGTTTTGGTTGTATGTGGATGAGTCTGTGAGACAACTTAATTTTATGTACATAGGGTAAACTACTAGTCATTGGACATTACTAGTCATTGGACAGAACACATTTTCATTAGCTATAATAAGAATAAGAACGATACTAAAGCAGATTTGAATGAGTCATTCAAATCATCTTTAGTATCGTTCTTATTCTTATTAGAGCTAATGAAAATGTGTCCTGTCCAATGACTAGTAATGTCCAATGACTAGTAGTTTACCCTATATTAGAATTCTAGATTTATTATCATATATCACAATCTTACAATGGCCGTAGTAGATGATTCGTTATTTTAATTAAAAGTGGAAAATGATTAAAACATTAATTTTGCAAGCAGGTGTTCTGTAGAAGCCGGAGCAGTATACACTCAAGTGGGACCGATGTCAGAGAAACTTATGATACGCCAACGAGAATGTTCTCCGATCGTGCATGCTCACAAAGTTACGGCTCCAACCCTTCTGCATATCGGTTCTAAAGACTTGAGAGTGCCACCTTCGCAAGGCATCGAGTATTATCACAGACTTATAGCTAACGGTGTTGAAGCTAAGTATGTTAAGATTTATATAAATTAAATTAATCGTGACAACGATAAATTCTAATCTATTGTTTGTTTTTAGGATGTATCTTTATGAAGATAACCATTCTTTATCTTCAGTGCCAGTGGAATTTGATTGCCAAATAAATTTGGTATTGTGGTTACAGAAACACACTGCCTAAATGAAAATTTAGTATTATTAATATTATTAAAGATTTGATTTCATGGCAATTTTCCCGTTTTTTACGCAATTATAAAAAAAAAAACTCGGGTCGCAGTGTCAAAATCCTGCCGACAATATAATGTATTTGCTAATACAGGCATTGTGACTTTATTATGTGAACTTAAGTTTGTTTTTAAACAAAATAAAACATTTAACCTCGTAATAAAATGTTATTTTTTTCTTGATTTCAATATTTCGTTTCTGTTTTATCAAACTATCATACGCACAAAATTATGTTCAGCCTTCAGTAAGTATAATTCTCTATCCGCAAAGTTCAGCCTTGTTGAGCCGATTTTATTAAAATTTTAGAAGCATATGGCAAATACACCTTATTTTACGATTGAAAATTTTGAAATTGACTCACATTTGCATTTGAAGTATTTTCTAAATCCCATTGTGAAATTTCAGTTTGATGCACACACAACACTATTACTTATTTGCCCACAACACAATTATTATTTACACAAAACACAATTATTATTTGCACAAAACAGCAATTTTATTTCCGAATCCGGAATCATAAAAAAATAAACCACTCTTCTTTTAGGAAAGAACTATAAAGTTTATTATTTTTAAGCTTCCTTGAGTTCGCAAATACTTCTACGGATAAATATAAATACTAACGCTCCGTTTTAAAAAGATGACTAACACTTAGACGATTCTTAATAACTAAGTTAAAATTTCACATTCCGTCTAACTGCAAGCACTGACTTGTGAAAAATAACATTCGCGCCATTACGAAACAACTAGTAACAGATTGTCCGTTACGTATTTAGCTATGACTGCTATTGGCAATCTAATTGAACTATAATATTTAAAAAAAAAAACTTAAGTCTACAAGAATGTAGCGTAATTGTTAATAGACTTGTGGTTCAATTATGTAAACTTGTTTATTTTTTGGTAAAAATAAAAAATGCACTCCTTTAATTTCTTAATTGCACTTTTAATATCAATCCAACATCCGCATTAAGTGAAAGTAGATCCGTAACTGCAAATTAGTATTTTCATATAATTTGTAAGTCCGCTCCTGTCGAACTGTATTAGCGGCACAATTTAATCTTTACTAAACGGTTAAATTTCAAGTTTGGATAAAATCTGAGAATGTTTTTGATATTTTTGGGCTCAGAACTATTTTTGAACACCTAAAAACATCCTTCAAATAATTCGATTAAGTCCATTTTAAATAGGCTCGAAACGTCGAGGAATTTTGATTTCACTCATTGATCCCGCTATCCGACTGACTCCTATAGTGTATATGCCATGTGACAAATACACTAGATTCAAATGGTGTTTGACAAGAGTCACTGCAAATATAACCTATTTTTCATGTGATTTTTTCTAAATAAAAATGGCAAATTTAACATGCAAAAATTCGTACGTGTCTTGTTCTTGTAACCGCTGTCCCAATATAATAGATTGGGGAAAAAATAATTTGATTTGTTATGGTACATGCAATGCGGTTGTTATTTGGAATCCATTGGTAAGTTAGGTTAAATCGTATATGAAATTATAAGGTTGATTAGTAAACATTTTTTTATCGCGCAGAAAAATAATTCCGGTGAAGTTGAACAAGTACTCTCAAAGCATGAAGGCCGCGTTAATTCAGTACGGTGGATTCCAAAACACGACGGTGGTGTTGAAACAGAGCTTGTATCGGGATCAGCAGACAGTACCGTAATTGTTTGGTCAAAAATCGAAAATCATTTTGTACCTACCGCTGTTTTAAAAGAACATAAAAATGTCGTTTCGCTGGTGGATGCCGTTTACACTTCTGAGAACAATTTGTTAGTTGCATCGGCATCAGCTGATTCAGATTTAAAATTGTTTAAGCGTACAAACGAAGGTAAAGTTTACTACTAAATTACAATCAGAGCGAAATTTAACGTCTTGCTTTTGTTTTTAGGCAACCTCATTTGTTTTCAGACGATCAAACTCAAAGGAGTGTGTACAGTTTTACGCTTATATTTTATTGTCGATACGAATATTCCTTTATTGGCGATCGGAGAAAGTAATTCAAAAATATCCTTGTTTACTGAACAAAAATCAGCTACACAACCAGAAGCTGGCGATTTCATGAAAAGCACTTTTGAAAAAGTTACGGTTTTAACTGGCCATGAAGATTGGGTTCGAGGCTTAGATATAGTGCAAGATGGTAAGAATATCGGTGAAACGCGAGTATTTTTTTTTTGTTTAAATGATTAAAAAACTTTGATTTTTAGGAACGGACATTTTATTGGCCAGTTCTTCTCAGGATACATTGATTCGTTTATGGAGAATCTCACCGAACACTGATGAAAATACGGAACATTTTCAAAAACCAGTTTTCAAATTAAATTCTGATGAGAGTATTCAGCAACCGAAACAGGTATTCTCTGTTCCGTTTATAAATGGAAAAACAAAACATTTCTTTTTAGTTCTCGAATCGATTTTGTCTGGACATGATGGCTGGGTTTACGGTATTAGTTGGTCAATGGAAAATGGATCTTTAAAGTTATTGTCTTCATCACTGGATAAAACAATGATTATTTGGTCTCCTGATCTCGATACTGGGGTCTGGATTGAACAAGTTCGAGTTGGAGATGTTGGAGGGAATACTTTGGGCTTTTATGGTTGCAAATATTCACCGAGTGGCAAAAACATTATCGGAAATGATTATCAAGGAGCGTTTCATTTGTGGAACTTTTCAGAGGTACTGTTTTTTTGAGTTACGCATTATCAAATAATTGAAAGACAACTATTTATTTTTGTAACACGTTTGTTCTAAGGCCTAAAAGACAAAATTTTAATTTTTAGAAGTCAGAAGTATGGGAACCCGGCGTAACTATAAGTGGACATTACGGAGAAGTAGCTGATATTGGTTGGGAACCGCATGGGCAGTTTCTTTTATCGGTCAGTACAGATCAGACCACAAGACTTCACGCGCCGTGGATCCAAGACAATGTATCAGAGGTAAATAATATATTTTTTACTCTGAAATACTTCTTCTTTATTCACAGATGTCTCTTTCCTCAAACTTTCATTCATATTGTCGAAAACCTTTCTGGAAAACACTACATAACAATAAAAATCTCATTCAAATCAATTAAATAAATTAATCTTTTTTAGACAACGTGGCATGAAATAGCAAGACCTCAAGTGCATGGCTACGACATGTCGTGTTTGGCCATACTTTCAAGATATAGATTTGTTTCAGGAGCTGAAGAGAAAGTCTTACGTGTTTTTGAAGCGCCGGTCAACTTTATAGAAAATTTTCACCGAATATGCAAAATTGCAAATGATCCTGATAGTAATTCGATACTTACAGGTACATAAATATTTTATAATTAGTTTAAAAATAACTTTAGGTCGTAGCACTGTCGATCTTCATTATCAACGTTGGAAAGACGAGTCTCTATATTTTGGAATTATTGCGTCAAAAATTTTCCAAACAAGACTCATCCAGTGCCTTTAAGAAGTGGAGAGAAATTTCATACATTTCTTTTGCGCGTGCACACTGTTTAAAAAATATGTTATGAAGTGTGCAAAAATGGCCGTGTTCGTTGTCATTTTTTGCGTCCATTTTTATTTATTGCGCATGCGCAAAAAACGGGAAATGTTTATTTATGTGCAAACTCATGAACAACTTGACAGATAATCAAAAAAATAAATAATATTAATACTATTATTTTTTTGGTTATCTGCGAAGTTGCTTATGAGTTTGCACATAAATAAATACGTTTTGTTGCGCATGCGCAATGCATAAAATAGGACGCAAAAAAAATCCCAGCAAACACGGCCTATAACTGAATTTTGCTTTATGTCAATGCATGTGTATGAACGTTCTGTTTGATGCATTCTTAACTTGGAGGAATTTTTCTCTTTGGCATATGACGCCTCTATGGAATTGTCCATCCAGTTAGTGCAGAATGGCGATCGAGAGTTGGCTATTCAGTTAAAATTTATTAATCGATCACTGATATTTAGATTAGCAATTAGCAGTCAAATTAGTCTATTAAATTATAAAAAACTTTGATTCATGCTGTAGCTAAGTGCATTTTTCTATAGCCGTTTCTATCCATACAGGTTAATTAATTGATGTTTTCGTTTTTAGGTTCCTCACAAATTGCATGTGGTGCATCCGTTCCATCATTGGGCTTGTCAAATAAAGCAGTTTATGGCAACGAAAATACAGAAAATAAGAAAAAATCTGCCGAAAATGATTATCCTGATACGTCGTATTTTACAGCTCTAATGCTTACAGGTATATAATTAAAAGTCAAATGAAAATTAGTGTTTTGTTTTTTCTAGTTTAATTTAAAATTATTATTATTTGCAGCACCGCCAACTGAAGAAAATTTAATACAAAATACGTTGTGGCCTGAAATTCAAAAACTTTACGGACATGGATTTGAACTTTACGCTCTAGCCGCCACTTCAGATGGAAAATTAATAGCGTCAGCGTGCAAAGCAACTTCCATGGACCATGCATCAATAATATTGTGGGATACTTCTACTTGGCAGCAGTTACAAAAATTAATGTCGCATACGCTTACTGTGACGCAGTTGGCTTTTTCACCAGATAATACCAAATTGTTGTCCGTTTCAAGAGATCGTCGATGGTCGATTTTCGAAAGAAGTGTTGACGGAGTTTTTGAATTAGTCGCATGTACCGATAAAAAAAACGGCATTCATAGCCGTATTATATGGTGCTGTTCATGGAGTCACGATTCAAAATATTTTATAACAGGCTCTAGAGATGGAAAAGCGGTCGTTTGGTCAAAAACTGGAATCAATACTGAATTGACAGTTCGAGAGTATGGACCTGTTGGAGAGTTATTGGAGCTTAAAAATGAATCGGTTACGGCTATAGCTTTTGCTCCGCAGAATACGAGTGAAGGAAATTATTTAGTTGCGCTCGGATTAGATACCGGTGTGATTAAATTATATTCATGGAGTTCGGATGCAGCAACAAATAATTGGAAAGAATTTATGTCACTTGATAGAAGGTAAGATATTTTTTTATGTATAAACATCTTTACTGGCGCCCTCCTCTAAAAGAATAATACATCTTAGGCTAGAGTGGTAATCAGTTTTGTAAAAATAATTTGAAAAAGTAATTATTCATAATTGCCTTATGACTTTTTTTTCATTCGCATTTGTTATAAATACACTCATTACAACTCTACATTTTATTGTAAATTATGAAAATTATGTATTTATATATTTTGTAATTTTATTTTTTAGTATGGCGCATCACTTAACGGTAAGAAGGCTTGCTTTCCAGCCAATTTCAGAAAAAACGCAGTTAAATAAATTTTTACTTGGAAGTTGTGGTTCCGATCACATTGTTAGAATATATGATATACAATGTAAATGACATTTAATATGATAAAATAAATTTTATATATTTGACATTATTTTTGTTTTATGTTAAACAATGTTATGTATTTCGACAGATTTTTAATTTTTATAAAGGTGCCAGGCCTAGACAGGATCGACGGGTAATTGAGAAAATGTAAGGTAGGTCAGTACTAGGAGCACATTTTAAAAACTCAAAATTGGTAAAAAAATCTAGGCAATTGGACGACAGGACCATTCCAACTTCAAAAATATTGACATTTAATATATTATTAGGTATAAAAGACCGCGCGCACTTAAGCAGCATGAACCAGAAAAACCTGCTTATGAAAATGCCCGCGTTATTTAACAAAGCAACGCACAGATCAGCAACAACTGTCAGTCGCCTCACCCCTGCAATGTCGATCTAACTGTGCTGGACTGACCTAGTGGCCTAGGATGTTTTATTATCGTTAGGAAATAGTATATTGTGCAACTAGTGCGGCAAGTTGTCCATTGCCCACGAAAGCGTGCGCTCATTCGCTTGGGGGGACAATGGACAATGCCGCACGAATTCCACATACTACTTTTTATTGCGAATTCATTTTATAAATTTTTATTATCAGTATATTTTAACCTTGTTTTATAAATTAAACTATCTGTCACGTCAACCTCAATTCAGTTTTAATATTTCGATTGTTTTTTTTTGTTTAATGTCAACGTTATTTTTTTGTTTATGTGAATTTGCGTGCGATAAGTAAATAATGGGCAAACAGTTACTTTTCAACCGTAACAAGGTTGCAAAGATACTATTTTTTTGCAGTAGAAAAATCTAACAAAACCCGAAGTTTATATCCCCGTAAATTCCCGAAATATAAAAAAATGGACTGTATAATAGTAGATTACATATCTAGTTGCGTAATGACGTTTATTTACACAAGAGTAGACAATCTGATGAAGTCAGTGATTTTTAATTGTCACGAGTGATATTTTAAACAACTTCTGCTTCGAAATAACATTTTTCATCGCATTTTGATCAAAATTTAGATTGAAAAGCGTTTTTTTACGTACCTAGATCAATCTATTTCGTATTGTGAGTACAATTTGATGTTTTTTACAACAGGGAGCTTCACGATACCAGACTGCTCCTGTATCATTGTATGTATAAAATCTGTAATTATATGATCATATTGTATGGTCAAATCAAGTTTTTTGTCAATATTTTGCACAACCCAGTGTATCATAACATTACAGTACCACTGGCATATCCGCCATTTTAAAATGTAGAGGTCGTGGCAATGTCACGTGGTCCAGCTGTGAACGTCACAGCTGGTATTTGAACGCCGGATCGCGGCTCTTTAAATCAGGCAGTCAGTGAGTTTTTGTCAAAAGGTGCGGTCGTCGGACAATTTTGTGCTAAATTAAATATTTATTAAATTTTGAGTCAGTTTTTTTTCATTGGAAATAAAAGTAAGCGAATTGATTGTCACGAAGGCTAGTCCTCTGATGATTAATTATATATTTTTATAAAACTAATTTGCCTTTTTTTCAGAGATTTTCCTATTGGCAAACAAATTCACTGGTATTATCAATTGTTTATTGCTCTTTAGTTTTCAGCAACCTATTTTTTTTCAGCAACGGGCAGACAAATTAAACTAGTTAGTAAGTATTCTGTACGTCCACTGGTACCCCCTAGACTATTTGAAGCCATTTAAGTTCATTTTTTTAAATATTTTGTCGGGTCAAAGTACTAGAGGAAGCGTTACACCAGCATTATACTTTTATTTGGTTTAGATATAGATATGACATTCTTAGTTATAAATAGCACATTTTTAGTGTATTTGCAATATGGCAACATACACTATTGGCATCGGTCGGATGGTGGGACCTAGGGGTCGGACCAAAATTTCTCGACGTTTCATAACCTCCTAAATATTTTGGCACCACTTTTAAAAATGTTTATATATGTATGTATATATATATTTATATATATATATACGTATATATATATGTGTACGGGCAATAACTTTCGAAAGAGCTAATTGATTTTAACGAAATTTGGCCCACGTATTGAAATCCATCATCGCCAGAAGCCTATTTAAAATGGATGTAATTGGGCCATTTTAAGGGTAGTTTTTAGGGGTTGAAAAATGTTTTTAGGCCCCAAAATACCGAAAAAATTCTCAGAATCGTTTCAAAATTGACATTTAACCCGTTAGTAGCAATTAAAAAGTGTCCCTAAAATTTAAATAAAATCGGCCTAACAGGACCCGACTTACAAATTTTTTGAAAACACTAATTTGTAGATAGTGACATATTTATTGAAGGGTGTATTTAATTCGGTGTAGACGTAAGATTGATAATAATATTGCAGTTAAGAAAAAAAATGTTATTATAAGGGGTGTATTAAGGAGTCAAATTTTTATTTTTGCCCAAAAACTAACTTAAGTTCGCGTAATAAAGCCACACTGCCTGTATAAGCAAATACACTATATTGTCAGCAGGGTTTTGGCACTGCGACCCGGGTTTTATTATTAGTTGGGGCATATATTTTATTTTTTAAGTTCTAAAGAATATCGAGTAAACAACGTTCTTTTATATTTTAGTTTTCACGATTATTTTTAGTCATAAAGTGTTCTGTGGTCATAACTAGAGACCAGATAACGAAGTCCCTATCGCTATATTGAATGGTGAAGCAATAGATACAATGTCATGCAATGCCCCTGGTTTCGCTATCATAGCTACACGACTACTTCATGCTAGAAATGAAGTCTTGAGAATTGGTTTGAAGTTCTCGCTGTTCAGAGTCTAGTTGCATCTAGATGTCTCTACATCGCTTATTTGGAAGATAGATACGGTGTGTGATATCCGGCTTCTATACAAAATGGTAGCCATAACATATGCCTCATCTTCCTCACGGTTTGCGATCATTTTTCGAGGCAGCAGGTGTTGAGTCTCTCTTAAATTGATATTCTAATCATGCGTTGCATTATTATGAAATTATGTCAAGTAGCGAGGCCGTCATTAGTGTATCAACAAAATTAAATATAGTCAATGGTGGCGCCGCACTATGGTTAACATGCGAATTTAATGAACTATGGTCCATAATTGCTAATTTCTTGAATCAAAATACATCCCTTCTAATTTTTTTAATACATTTTTAGAAATTAATTTGAACTCTGTTATTTGAATTCAAGAAGTTAACTATAATAGATTACAGCTTATTAGTTTAGTATGTCAACCATCGTGCGGCGCTGCTATTGACTACATGCTTAGTTTCCTGACACTATAATAATGGGGCCTCACAGCTTCTCACAATTTTTATAATTATGATTGGATTACCTATTTATGTGCTGTTTTACTGTGCATATTAGAAACGCTTCGAAATAATTTGTATCAACTTAGCCGCTAGAGGCGCTTCGGAACGTAAGAACCAAACACAAAATCTAACACGTTTTTCAAGGAATAAATCTAAAATTAATATAAGAGCGCGGAGAAAAGTCACAAGTCAAAACTAAATTCAAATTCCATTTATGAATATTTTGCAAAAAATTTAGTGAATTTTTAACGACAACGTAAAAATTTCACGTGATTTGTAAAAGTCTGTACTGAAAAGAGGGCTATTTGTGGGGCTTTTAATAGTCCATGGTTCAGGAGATCACTGTCAGAGCTATCTGGATCTAGATGCGACATTTTTTATTTATTATTATTTTTAATAATGAATACAAACTATTTTTAACGTGGAAGGAAAGTTTGGTTGAGGAACAGTTGAAAAAAAAGCTTTACCGATGTTTCGCTCGTGGCCTACGTTTCGGAAAATATATTGCCATCTTCAGGGCCTCAGGCTAGTCAAAGGGTGGTAGCCTGAGGCCCTGAAGATGGAAATATATTTTCCGAAACGTAGGCCACAAGCGAAACATCGGTAAAGCTTCTTTTTTTCAACTGTTCCTCAACCAAACTTTCCTTCCACGTTAAAAATATATATTGGAACAAAATATATTAAAGTCTACAAACTATTTTTATTTATATATGATGCTGTAGAAAAGAACTGGGCACCCCTGTTATACAGTAGCTTTCAAGAAATGTTTACTCGTAGGTGTATAAAACATTAATATATACAATATACATACCTATAGTATGGAATGAGTGTGCTTTACCCGTTCTATGCATAAAAACTGTGTCGATTATAGTATATTATGTAGTATAAGTGCGACGCCACTGTCAATTATTTTGGAACCATACTACAGTATAATAAATCAAAAAGTATGGGGCACTTTGCCTA
Organism: Venustoraphidia nigricollis; assembly: GCA_034508555.1. NCBI lineage: Eukaryota > Metazoa > Arthropoda > Insecta > Raphidioptera > Raphidiidae > Venustoraphidia > Venustoraphidia nigricollis. Next base: position 1,068,730 of record JAVRKA010000028.1, read on the forward strand.
AATTAATTAAAATTACACCACGGTTTTTGAATTAGTCATTATTTAATAAATTTTAGTGCGTGATATATAAAAACCGGTTTAAGTTATAATGTTATAATAGTAGTAAGTCGCAGGCAGTTTATAAATTCGTGCGAACGAGCAGCGTCGGACTGGCCATATAGTCGAGGTGTCGATTGCCAGCCGGGTCCCAGCCTGCGCGGGCCCCCCACGGAGCATTACGTTCCGTATAGTGCAAATGCGTAACTTTGTCTATGACTTAACACTAACCAATTTATATCTTAAAGAAGTCATAAGATGTGTTTAAGAGGCGAATTGATTTGTCCAGATCCATAGGAAAAGTTAATTTTTTTATACTCTAAGCACAAAGTTAAGTGGTTTCGAAATTTGCTTTCTACGTAACATATTTTCAAAGTTCTCTGCGTTGAAATTTTAAGCTAATCATTTTTTCAATATATAGAACCATTTCAGGGGGTAGCAACTCAAAAAATTTGAAAAAAAATTGGCTTATACAAATAAGGGCCAGTCTAATAGACTTTCATTTTGACATATTGGAAATTGTCACATGATAACCTTTTGGTTCTTTACATTGAAAAAATGATTCTTATAAAATTTCAGCTCGAATGATTAAAATTAAGCCGTGCCGAAAACGCTGTAACGGTTATAGGTTTGCGGGGCTTGCTGCAAGCCAGGCGGTAGGTAGGATAGTAGGCCCTCCTGCGACCTAAATGTAAACTAGATCAGATAGTTCGTTCATACATTAGAGAGAAATGAAATAGAAAAATATCCCATCTACTCTCAAAACTCTGCCAACAATATACTGTATTTGCTAATACGGGCAGTGTTATTTTATAATATGAATGTGTTTATTTTTGGACAAAATAAAAAATCCAACCTCTTAGTACACCCCTTAAAAAAGTATTTTTTCTTAATTTGTAGGTTTCGTCTCTATTTTATCAATGTATTATCTGCACCAAATTATGTAGCTACAGCCTGCAGTAAATATAATTCTCTCTCCGCAAAGTTTTCATAAAATTTATAAGTCCGGTCCTATCGAGCCGATTTTATTAAAATTTTAGGAGAGCCTTTTGATTGATGCAAAAAGGTTAAATTTTAATTTTGAATTAATTCCGAGAATAATTTCGATGTTTTTGGGGCCCAAAACAATTTTCAACTTCTAAATACACCCTTAAAATGGTCCGATTAGACCCGTTTCAAATAGACTTCGTGCGGTGATGGATTCTAAAATGTGGATCAAATTTCGTTTAAATAAATTAAGTCTGTCGAAAGGTATTGTGCTAACACACACACATATATGGCATATGGCAAATACACTAAAAATGTAGAGTTGCATTATAGGATATAAATTATTTGAGTTAACAGAAGACTTAAGGCGTCCTATAAATTGATATTAAGCATTTTGGACCCCCTTGGAAATAATTCTACCAGCCCATGTCGACGTTGATTATCAGTTAGATATATTTTAAATCTAGATTAGTTTGTTTAAATATATAAATTAATTACTTTCAGTTTTTTTCTTTTTAAAGCTTATGTAAACGATGTTCAATCGATGTTGCTTTTTTTCAACCGGAAGTATGCTTGTAGAACGAAAGCACAAATAACTAGCTAGTACATATGCTTTGAAAGATCTTTCATTATAACGACGAACAAAATCAAATACACTACTGTGTAAAGTCAAATAAAAATACTAATATTTCGGTGGTGTAGGTAACGGGATGATAGGTGGTGGGAGAAAAGGGTCAACTGAGAGACGTTTTTTAATTTTTGTTCTTGCAAAGTACGTTAATTTAATTTAAATATTTTTCAGCTTACAGTTTCCATTTAACATTAGCAAATAGATTTTATTAATTTTATGATTTTTACATCCGTTCAACTGCCTCTGTTGAATACGTCCATGACATACTATGTAAGTATGGATATGCTAAAACGACAACAGCAACCATATTGTATTCATTGTCAAAAATCAAAATGAAACTAGAAAGAAATTTACTTAACTATTTCTTTCCGTGTTTAAACTGTACAATAAATAGTTCAATAGGAAAATACTTCTGCCTACTAAATTATTTGATGATTTAAAGTTTCAATAACACTATTTGTTTTTGTGAATAGTAAATCAGCGTATTAAATAGTTTATTAGTATGATCTACCCATTAAAGCATTTATTGGTTCTTTATACATACGACCCTAAATGTATATGACAACAAAAATTACAAAAAATGTGTAACTATCGGCAACATAAAAGTCCATTTACGATGTAAACCATTATAAAGAGCATTTAGATTTTAGACGTAGAGCAAAATATAGTAAAAGCTGTCAGATTACAAAAAACTCAAAACCATGTGTGTCACCTCAGAGCATTCTGATCACACCATGTGAGGTACAGCTGAAAACAAGCTATATTGTTTTTTATTCTTTTTAAGTTCACAAACTGTCAGGGCGTTCTGAGCCTAAAACTACTAATTAATATTTTCAATTTACTACTTTGAAAATTAAACTGAAAATCCAATTAATACTTCTGCCAGTTCTACAATAAGAATATGGAAAATGGATGCTTATAAAGGAACTATGGTGACGCCGCATAAGCAATATTACCTACTTTTCCGATTTCGGCTATACGCCTATTACGTATTATAGGTGTTACTCTGCTGAAAAAATAATAAATTCTATGTCAGTGTTTATGACAAATTATAATATTTGTGAATTTAAAAATAGCTACTATGTTTATAAACATTTTTGTCGATTTTTTCAATAATTATTTTTCACTTTGTTAGTGGGATTCGCGAATCTAAACGTCATCGTCATTTCAACTTTTGGTCAATTATTCGATTAGGCTTAGACAAATCCCACTTCTGGCATAACTCACTTCTGCCATTATTATCCACGATTTTCAATTTAACCTACGTAATGTAAAATTTGTTAGAAAATGACAAAAAATTAACAGCGCTGTAAATTCTTACATTGACCATAGTGAACAGCACCATTAATTAATTATGGAAATAAAGGAAACCAGATAAACCACAGAAATATCGGCATCCCTTCGGTCTCGGCTATTTCAAGTTTCATTGTTTCTTCAGTACGGTACTAAGCGTTTGTGTGAGAATCTCGTTCAGCAGTCATCAGAGCGAGAACAGTCGTTTCTCTTTCTATCTATACATGTGTATGCTCAGTGTTTACCAGCAATGGGGCCACGTATCACAGATACAAGACAAACACACACATATACACATTGACACACTCACACACAGAAAGTTGGTTGTTTCCGTTTAGTTAAGTCGAATCCTTGTTCAGGGGCTGGGCACTCTATTCTGCTTTCTGCGCGTGTGTTGCAGTGCCATCTATTTTTGTCTAAATGCAATTGGTTGCAAAATTTTCATTAAAAACCGCAATTTCATATAATGAATCTGACACAGCGAACATGTAGTTTCAAACATAGCTGACAAATGCTTTGACAGTTGTTTCGAATATTATTGTTTTTGTAAGAACGAACGGTTAATCATACTAATATTATAAAGAGGAAAGATTTGTATTTTTGTATGTTTGTAATGAATTAAGTCAAAAACTACTGTGCCGATTTAAAAAATTCTTTCACCATTAGAAAGCTACATTCACCCTGAGTAACATAGGCTATATTTATTGCTAGAACATATTAGGGATCCTTACTAAAACTTTAGTAAGGTAACCCAAGGTGTAAAAAAATGCCATAAAACATCTTTCATCGCATGCGCTGCGGAAACTATTGATGATAGAACAAAAGTATGTTCTACAATATTAAAGAACATATCAATAACTACAAAAAACTTCCCGATACTATATGTCCAACTATTATCGTTATGTCACAATAACTACTTTTTACAATAATCTATATAGATAAAAGACGATGTATATGTAATCTATGGACTCCAAACGGGTAGACCATTTTTGATGAAATTTTCAGACAATCTTTAGATTAGCCCAGCGAGTGATCTTCTGAAGCTTAGTAGCGATCGGATCAACAGAATTTTTTAAATTTCTTTTTGGGAAATAAGATTTTTCTTCGATTTTTGAACATTCACAAATAAAAGCGACTGAATTCGCGCAAATTCAATACACGTTGAGAATTTAATGATAATGATTCTCATCTTTTATATCCTATATATTACATTTACACCCGGGCGAAGCCGGACTGGGCCGCTAGTTGTTTATATATCTGGAACTTGAATGCAGTTATTATGCACGATTTGTGACGTTGTGTTAAAACGGGAGATTAACAAGCTTTAACACGAGTTATTTTATATTCTGTATCTCCACAGTGTGCTGAAAGTGGTCAAATGTGGTGAGAGAGATAGGTAGAACGCGCATGCGGGCAATCTCTATCTTTGTTTGGTAAGTTAGCAATATTAGTCACAGTATTGTGTCGAGAGAAATAGATATAAACTGCGCGTTCACTTTGTCTTTTTTTTAAGTGGACACATTTTCTAGTCGATTGCACAGCCCATGGGTCTATGGTTCTGCTAAATAACCTTGATTTATAACTGGAAATAAAGTCAACCAATTAAACAACAGTAATGGAAACATTGAAGCTCCAAAAATGTATCGACATTGTGACATAATTCAGGTTGATTCAGATACTATTCACGGATTTCAACTGAAAATAATTTCTGATGATGGAAATAATATTGTACGTAGAAAGCACCGATGTTGCGCATGCAGATTTTTTGACATTCGTGAATGCAGATGCAGATGCGATTTTTTGAATGCTTGCACACAAAATCAAATAAAAATTGCGACCTCTAAAATAATTTCTTGGTGCTAATTTTCGTATCAGTCCGCGAAAACAAAGTCTCTCCACAAAGTTAAACGGTAAATTTTGAAGTGCAATAATTTCTCTAATGAGTTTGTCAATTTTTTTCGAACTGCAATTGTTAGCATCCCACTTCTTTTTCTTTAGATCTACTTGCTCTAACGAGAGCTGTTTCTTTGCCTGTTGTAGAGGAGAACAATTTTATCTAAAAATATACACACACAAATTAAAAGTTGTGAAAACTAACAAAAACAAACTGATGGAAAACAGATTAAAGAAAAATCATCAAAATTGGGTCAAAATGAGCGGAGACAACTTAATACACTGATTTTTTTTGTTTACCTATAAAGTTTTATGGTGTAAGTAGCGGGACGATATATGGTGGAAGAGACGTGTTAATTTCAGTGATAAATGAAACGTTTGAAAAATATTATCGACGTTCAGATCGGAATAAGTTTAGGTTTGATCTACGAACGGAAGAGATTCGACGAGATGAAATCCGTGTCAATTTTTCGCAAGCGTCCTTGTAAAGGACAGGAGCATCCGGCGCGTAAAGCTGCGTCACTCGTCCCGGCAACTCGTAGCAGGATCAGGATCAGGAGCAAGCGGCAGAGAGAAGATACACAAGAGGAAGACAGATTCAGGGAGATAGTTGAAGAGAGAGAGAGAGATTGTGTGTGAACGAAGAGGATCAGCTCGCGGTGCTTGCTAGTGGTGGGCTTGGCAGGTCGCGCTTTGTGCGCTTGTCCGTTCGCTTGCCGGGGGTCCGCTGTGCGCGCAACGACCACTCCGCGATGAAGCTTCGGTCAGTCAACACCAGAGGGCAGCGTGAAGTGCTCTAACGCAACCGATTGTTTTATTGAGTAGTTTGAGAGACACAAATCGCCACACCGTCGCTGCTTGATTGTTTTATAAATTATGTGCGCGAGATGGGCAGAAGAGATGATCCATGGTGACACAAAACTGACGTAGGCTAAACAGTGTGATGTTCGCGAAATAATTCATAATCATCATCTCATCATAAAATATAATACATATTATACATTGTTATAAAAAAAAAGAAAAAAATAATTATATCTCTCTATTTCTCTGTCTATCTGTGCATTTGTGTGTATGTGTGTGTTTTGTGTGACACGACTTATGTAATATATGTATAAAAACGTGATGCTGTTCTGTCTCACTATTGTCAATTGTTTAGAAACAGATGACGGTATCGTTTATTAATGACAAAACACATACGGAATTAAAACGAGTGCGTTTGTTTTTGATTTATTTGTTTTAATTTATTTTTGGAACTATATAAGAAGACGTTGAATTGTAAATGAACTGTTTTTAAATTAATATAAAAACTGTCAGAATATATAAATACGCACATATATTATTTTAATAATTAATTGGAATATAACGGCGTAAAAATGGCTGTCGTGATGAAAAATGCAGCTAGAACGTAGTAGTAAAACATGTTGTGCTTACATTATTGTGGACTGTTTCTCCTTCTGTCCATCACTGGCGATCCCAGGCCGGTGAGTGCAGCTAGCGCAGCTTCCACTTCAAAGAGAGGTAAGTATCTCACCACGCTATCATACTTTTAACATGCCGCTATCGACTCTCTTACCGTGTCACTCACGTTATCTCTCTATACAGGATGTTTTGTCAAATGAACAATATAAGTAACCGCATCGTAATCCCCTGTTCGACGAGTCTCTAAAAATTGGCATTTTTTTTTTGAAAAAATAGAAGGCAAAACGAAAATTAGCGATGACTGAACCTTCGAATAATTTAAATAATCCTCAAGAATATTTTAATCTCGCAAATAATGCTGGTATTAATGTATTGCTTTAAAAATGATCATTATTTCAGAGTCAAAATTGTGTAAAAGAAAGGTGTCAAAACGTTGAAGTGATTTAAAGAGTTGCTTGATAATTTCTCGAAAATATTATCTCGCAAATAATGTGCATTTCAGAGAGATTCTAATTGATCTTTAAAAATAACCAAGATATCCAATATTGAAGAGCTTGCAACCATCAATTTTGATTTCAAAGTTTATTTAGAGTACAGACAAGATAATGAAAATATAAATATATGTTCCCTTAAAACACGAGCACTGCTGAACGAATTTGAATGCGTTTTTTACCAATCGATGACTTATTTATTGGGATAGGCTTGAGGCTAATAATAATACTGTCCACTTTGGGTTGGCCCGGGTTCAAACCAAATTGAATCGCTATACTAATTTGATTGCGGTTTTTATCATTCAGTACCTACTTTATTTCTTGGGAAGGTTTAGGTCCACAGGCTCTGCTTTCCCTGAGTACAAACAGTACTGAACCCAAGCTGAAGAGCGAATGAGTATTGTTAGTGAAGAAGTCGATTTAACGAACGAAATGAATGAGATTTAGCAATTCATTTAACAGGAGCTTAGAGATGGCAAAATTAAATCTACAGGAACGAAGTCGTGTCGGATAGCTAGTAAAATACTAATTAAAATATGATAGTAAATATTCTTGGGCGACAAAATATATTTATGACGTAGGTGGCTAAGTTGAAAACCATTCATGGCATATAATGTGATTGAGAATTATTTCAAACGAGGTTGACTCTTATTAAAAGAAATTAATTTGGGTGGTTGTGATCCTTGATGAATGCTGGATAAGTTTGGATAAAATCCGTCGCACAGAATCAATAAAACAGCAATACTGAATTTAAAATGCATTTTCACTAACGGTACGCTTTGCACCATCTTCAGAGTTCTATAAATTATTTATATAATGATGTTTGTGTTATTAATATAAACAGGTTACACTGATTAAAAACTTACCAAATACTATCAAATCATAAAAGTATTTAGTCGAAAGGAGATTGTAAACATGGTGATTGGCTTCATAATGTACAGAAATTTTTATATTAACAACACAAACATCATTATACAAATAATTTATAGAAATCTGAAGATAGTGCAAAGCGTAGCGAAACGTCAGTGAAAATGCAATTTTAAATTCAGTATTGCTGTTTTATTGATCCTGTGCCACGGATTTTATCCAAACTTATCCACAATTACCTCAAATACATTTTTCAACATACAATCTAGCGGTCATTATTTGATCATTTCAACTCCACAAGTCAGTGGTAACTGGTAAGTATAACTAGTAGTAAATTCGGTCAAAATTCACTTTGTGCAATTTCGCAATAACATGAAAATATGACATATAATGATATAAGTAGGTATAATACGATTTTTTTAGATGGTGACTTTTTTAAGTACAAAACAAAAATATCATTATTGATAGATTAAGTTTCTGCAACAAATATTTTTAAGTAAATTGACGATCAGCTTAACTAATAAATCAATATAATAAAAAAAACGTTTTTTTTCTAAATTTTCATTTTTGAAAAATAATTATGTGTCTATTGAATTTGTCCTTAAGTTACTGAAAAATAAATATTATTGATTGTGAGTTTCTTTCCGCTAATATTGAAAATCTTTATTTGTATTGTACAGCAACTGCAAACACAATAAATTAATTAAATAATTTTTGAAAAAAACGAAAGCAAAAATATGACGCAGTATTTTGTAACTTCAATCTTCTCTTAAAAAATACGCATATTATTATAATTTTTCAAAGGAGTCTGAATATACATAAACAAATAACGATTCTATTCTCTATTATATCTGTCTTACTTACGATTCTAAGATACTTCCCGCTTTTATTCATTTCTTTAAATCTTATCTATGTCCTACACGGGCTACAGAGAATAGAAATGCTATCTATTAAATACCTTTTGACTGAAAACAGGGCATATTCTCATCTTAAAGATCCTTGAAAATATTTGGAAAGTGTTGCGTTATATTGAATGAAATTAAACAAAACGCGGTGTTTGTAGACTGTAAAATCTCCATGCATTTATGAATGACGTCCAGCCTTAAGGTAGCTGTTGACGTTTAAACACGAAGCGTCAGTATTTAATTAAGGCCATTAAACACGCAGCGAGCTGGTCCCCCGGTGCCAGTTAAAGTAAATGTGAGAAAACCCGTTTGTGCGACAAATCCATGGCCAAAAAACAAAACCACTTATATTGAATATTTTGTAATGTTTTCTATATCTTCTAATGGTAACAGACAGGTTATTTATGGAAATTGCTGTTGAATTGGTTAGATCGCATCTTTTTGGTTTAGTTTATGCACTAGTACTCAATGGGTCATTTTACGACCACTATAAAAGCATGAACAGCAGTTATTTTATAAGGGAGTGGAGGTGTAATAATAATATTATAATATATATCTCGTGCGTTTCTAATGATATGACTCGTGTATCTGTTAAAACTCATTTTCACTTATTTTTACATAATGCCACTACTCGTTGTAATATAACCCATTACTCAACGAGATATACAATGAGAATAGAGACCTGATGATATTCATTTATTTATTTCTCAGCCACCATTTTGACTAGAGTAGTGATTTCATTTTAGTATTGATTATACTTTGCTTCCATTAGTATTATAGTATAACGCCTACATAATATGTAATCCATAAACCTGTCCAGAATTTTTATCTATCTATTCAGTATTATTCGAGAATGGCTGGATCGATTTGAATGATATTTAGTACACCATTAACTGGTTTTCAAGCTTAAGTTTTATCTGGCTACAGTCCGAGCTTATAAAGCAATGTCGTTGACAATCCAATTGATACTAGGCTCAAATAACTATGGCTGTTTATAGTCTTAAAAATCTGTTTTTGGCATAAGTTCGACATAAGCAGTTTTGCTTCATAGTCACGGATTATACTCGTATTGCCTGCAGCGTTCTTGGTTTAGTTCAGTATGTTCAGGATAATACAATAAACATAGTGATTGCGTTATATTACCGCTTTGATTTTTTGAACAAACAAATTAAGTATGTCATTTGTCGCATGGGAAACATTTAATGCTAGTCCCATAGGTCACGTTTTTTCGCAATTCGTTAAAAATGGCCGCTGTGGATTCTTTTTTTATAGTTCTCTTTTTTATTGAGGTATTAAAATTGAGTTATAAAGTAATTCGAATTAATCATAGTTAAAGTTGGGGCGGAGCTCGTATTGAAGAGATTTGTAATATAAATATACTATCTGTTCTCAAAGAGCAAAGTAAATTGTGTACTTACAGATTAATGACGATTTAATCGTCTAGCTCATTTATAATCGGGTTCTTTTTTTCTTGTTGCAATGAAAAGAGAAAGCATTGCTAATCACATATGGCTTGTGACTCATTTCTACTAACTTCGGGCCATACGATGGAAGGTTTTTTGGCATGGTGTAACAATGGAGGAATAACAGCAGGAACTCGTATACAACAACAAAAAAAACCCAGGTCGCAGTGCCAAAACTCTGCCGACAATATAGTGTATTTGCTTATACAGGCAGTGTGGCTTTATTATGCGAACTTAAGTTGGTTTTTGGGCAAAGTAAAAAATTTGTCTCCTTAATACACCCCTTCAAATAACATTTTTTTTCTTAATTGTAATAATATTATCAATCGAACCTCTATACCAAATTATATACAACTTTCAGTAAATAATTCACTATCTGCAAACTAGTGTTTTCATAAAATTTGTAAGTCTGGTCCTGTCGGGCCGATTTTATTAAAATTTTAGGGACACTTTTTAATTACTACTAAAGGGTTAAATGTCAATTTTGAAACAATTCTGAGAATTTTTTCGGTATTTTGGGACCCAAAAACATTTTTCAACCCCTAAAAACTACCCTTAAAATGCCCCGATTACGCCCATTTTAAATAGGCTTCTTGCGGTGAAGGATTTCAACACGTGGGCCAAATTTAGTTGAAATCAATTAACTCTTTCGAAAGTGATTGCCCGCGCACACACACACACACACACACATATATATATATATATATATATATATATATATATATATATATATATATATATATATACATACATATATTTATAAACATTTTCAAAAATGGTGCCAAAGTGTTTAGGAGGTTATGAAACGTCGAGAAATTTTGGTCCGACCCCTAGGTCCCGCCATCCGACCGACGCCAATAGTGTATGTTGCCATATGGCAAATACACTAAAAAGGATAATGATAAAAACTGCGTGGACGAAACATTCCAGAGTAGTGGTCAGTGAAAAATGATCAGAATTACAGAATTAATATAAATTTTGAAGAAGATTTATTTTTACTTATAACAAAAATATTGTCTCAGTAATATCTACTGAAAGTTAATATCTGCTGAAAGTTAAAAACTTCGCATAAGAGAAATTGTAATGTCCTTAACAATTGAAATATGTACTGAAAAAGTGAAGAGTTAATTGAGCAATTTGACGTATGACTATTGATAAAAAACTGTTCTTCCTAGGAAAAAAAGGAACTCTTATAGGATCACTTCGTTGTCCGCTCGTCTGTTTGTTTATCTGTTGAAACCCTTTTTCTCAGGAACGCGTCAAGGTATCAAGTTGAAATTTATACCAAATACTCAGGTCTACTATCCCTTGGAATTGTCAAAAAATCAAACGTCTAAGTCAACGTAATTAAATGATACGGCATATTTTAACACTCGCAAGAGAGTCAAAACCTGTAGGGTACTTCCCGTTGAATTATAAAATTTGGCAAAAAGCAATGTCTTATATCACAAGTAAAGGGAAACATCTGAAAACCGTAAATTTGTAGTCGCAAAAAAAAAATACTTTTTTTTTGCGATTATAAACTTGATTGTAGTTGGTAAACTAACCGTGACCTATGTCGAAGTATGGGGATAACAATTTTTCAACGGCAAAGTTAAGTTTGTACCTCAATCTAGTTTATCTTTTCGGTAGAGCAATGTTCGGTGCTTTTATAGTTTTCTTGTCCAGACGCTCATCAAAACGTATAGGTTAATTCCCGTTGACCTAGAATCTTGTAATTTGGCACGAGTAAAGGAATAAACCAGAAAATGATTTATTTTTAATTTTATGTGAAATTATTACGTGTGACGGTACGGAATCCTATGGGCGTGAGTTTCACTCGCAGTTGTCTCCCTTTTTTTAATTTTATGACCCTCTATATATATATATATATATATATATATATATATATATATATAATAATTTATAATAATTTCAAATAAAGTATTGTTTCAGCTTTTGTCACAAAAAAAAACTTTTGTAAAATCAGTTCAGAAACATATTGTACGTAGTTTAAAATGATAATTTTGTATTTCTAAAATTATTGTTTTCATGCTTCTATGCGCGCATCAATTTTAGCATATTGCGGATAATTTTGTTACGAATATATACGAGTATACCTATGTAAAACATTCTCCAGGGAAAAAGCATCATACCAAAGCAAAGTTTGAACATATACAAGATAATCATTTACAGTAGGTACATGTTACAATTGGACAAAAAAGCAGAAATTGCCTGTTCAAAATCGTGGATTTAAAGTATTAAAATTTAACAACACGCAGACATAGTTTTAAATCGACTTAAAAAACAGAGGTTATTAGTTCGACTTGTATGCAGGAGCTACTGGATCGATTTAAGAAATTCTTTCACGGTTTAAAATTCCAACATTACGGCTACGATGATCAAATGGGTAGTGAGCTAAAAAGTGTATAACTGTATGTATGGCCGCGCTCATTGCAAGAATTATTGGACCGATTGGATTAGAACGTATTGTTTAGGATTGTATGAAGAAGGATCTTAGATTAGTCGCATTATCCGAATTTATAAAACAAAAAAAAAGAAAGAAACGGTAGAACACTAAAATATAATTTAAAAAAATCTGAGCTTTGAAGTCGATTCAATTTTTTATAATTGTACTCTATTTTATAAGGATAATATATTTTTATACTCTTGATCTTATAATCACTCTCCCTATCTACTTCAATTATTAAAAATATGACTAAAATAGAGAAATAATTGCGTTGATCTTTAGTTGAATGTATAAGGTGAGCTGGTTGTAAGACGAAGAGTCGGTTCGATAATGTAATAGTAAAACTTCTTGGTTTCCGGGCTTGTACGCCGTGGTCCATTGGTATTTCTACCTGACGTTTCGTCTACGACGGCGGCAGACATTATCAAAGGCGACACTTGCTTGTGAGCAGCCGAGAAGGACATTTCGCCCGCTACCACATCGCCTTTGATAATGTTTTGGATAACACTCTAAAGCGCATTTTCTGGAATTTTCAACGCTAAATCTAATTTCAAAGTAAATTTGGCGTACCTGAAATCGAGTATACATAGTTAACATTTTTATCTTGTCGTAATAAATTATTAACGAACAATTACAAATCCCATCCTATCAATAACATTAACCGGAACATGATTTCGCATGAATTAGTTCGGACATCTCGTATATTGAATCGAACTACGCTATTCCATGCTACACGCGTACACTATGTCCAAGAAATATTCATTTTCTATCCGTAAATAATAACTATAAAATAGACGATTTTCGCATCTGTTCGTCACACAAAAACTCTCTTATATCTAGTGACACCTGGAGTCATGGAATTTACACACTATTGTACTTGGAAAATCCGGATAAATATTACTATTTTCAGTTTTCTACGTCGTTCCTTTCCTGATTTAGGTAAAGTTAGACCTACTCGGGCGAAGTCGGGTCGGGAAGCTAGTAATTTAAAAAGATACTAGAAGGCTGGTCTGTCTTCGTGTGAATTTGTAGATTGCCTATTAATGATAGACATATTTTGCGGCCGAGAACGTTTTTTTAAAAGAATAAACTCTCATATTTACCCGGCGTTGCCCGGAAATAATAGTCCTCAAATTCTTCAATAGTTTGGACGTGAAATGCCTGTTTGACTGACAAATAAAATATCTTCATTTTTGGTTTTTATTATGATTGCAATTTTTTCTAAGTAATTGTAAACATTCCTTGACACGGCGTATATTTTGTATATTATTTATTGTTTTGCGGAATTTTGAACTTGTTAGAGCCGTATGTCTCATTTGCATATGTACATATTATTCTATACAGTTCATACAACAATCAATTTTACATGTGCTATATATCTAATCACAAGCTTTCGATTGATTGGCTCAAAAACTTCATCCAGCTTCTCGTCTTGGTTGCTTTCATTTGTTAAACAGTTACCGTTCAACAATCGATTAAATAGAAAAAAAATAAATTTATGTTCAGAATTACAGAAACGTGGACCGTAAACCATATGGTAGATTAAGCTACCATATGGTTTACGGTCCAACGCTTTTATAACTATGAACCTTTTATTTTTTTAAAAGTGTAATTTTTTATTTAATCACATTTTGAGACATGACACCAAATTTCAATAACAGTGCAATAGCACTTAAGCTGTTGATATCCAAAAAAGTTTCAGGCAAAATTTGTTCAGTTTGAAGGAGGATATCGTTTGGAGACAAATACTACTTCCCATCTCCAACCCCTGCGCAGAGATGACGGTGACTTTGACATTTTTAATAGGAATACCTATTTTTTATCACTAATCATGATTTTTCGATAAAAAATATGCAACATTTGTCTGAAACAATTTTTATTCGATGCCTCCCTCAATCCTTAAAATGCATGTCCAAAATCGGTTTCCCGAAACTCCATTAAATTTTTATGCCTAAACAACGACCTTGCTCAGAAAATTACAAGAGGTAAAAGCTGTTTGGTTTGGGAAGGATCATCGATTAAACATGAAAAGAACCCACCACCCCCACATAGGGGGTGGGGGGTTCTTTTTATTTTTGAGATTTGTTCAACGCAGTTTTGTTTGAAAAGTGTTCAGTTTTCCTTCCTTTCCATTTTCCTAAACTAAAATACATTAACATCAAACGAATCATCGACTTGTTGGTAAGTCGATTTGTCGATTTAATAATTATTAAAAAAATTCAGTTCACTGAAAGCAAGTGTTGGCAACAACAGTAGTTTTTATAATAAGGATAGTGCGCACAAAATCTTAGGTTTGAGGAAATACTATGAGAAAAATCGACACTAGCTCCCTACGATTATTAATTTTCACTAATTTTTAAATTGAATTCACATAATTCATAATACATGTTTATAGTATATATATTTTTTCTTTAAGGTTTGTAATTATTGGTTTTTCATTTTTTTTAATTTATATAATTATTTTTTAGAATCTAAAGAAAATCCAAATTCGGGCTGACACGTTGTTCATAATTACATTTTTTCAATTTTCTGTTTATAATCGTTTTATTTTATTTATTCTAAAAAAAAAAATACCGACGTTAACAAAGTATATATACAGTAGAATCCGTTTATTATGACTCCGCCTATATTGACCAACCGCCTATTATGACGTAATTACACAACGAGGTTTGGTTTTCATATAAAATTCTTTGTAACAAAGTCGGATATAATGACTTCGCTTACAGTGACATGTCGCTTATTATGACCCATTTTTAATAAATTTTGTCCGTCTATAGTGACCGACATGATTCTTTACACCTTCGGCAATGTTCGTTGATTCCCGACGACGTTCGGCACGTGGCTTGTTTTTGTTTTGAATCTCAGTGAGTAATTGATAGTTGAACGTCACGCATTGTTTTTAGTGATATCCTATGTAAAAAATGTCATCTCAACGTCGTAAAGCATTTACGATTGAGGAGAAAGGTGAATAATATGCAGATTAGAAAATGGAGAATCAAGCTCATCTCTCGCAGAGGAATTGGGCGTGGGTCATTCGACAATCTCAATGATTTTCAAAAACAAGAACCGGATTAAGCGATCGTTCAATTCAAATGTTTTGAAACCGAAGACGCTTCGAAAATCGCGCAAGAAAATGTTGATCAAGCGTTAATTCAGTAGTTTAAAATCACGCGAAACAAAGGAATACCCGTCAGCGGCCCTATGCTACCTAAAAAAAGAAAGTTTTTTTTCACAAAAATGCTTTGTATGACGTCCGCTTAGTATGACGTGTTTGTCAATTCCCTTCGATGTCATTATAAACGGATTCCACTGTACTTTCTAAATTAATTAGAGTAAAAATGACAAACGTGATGTGTCTATTACTGTATACCGGTCTATTAAATAAAAAAACTATGCCGCTTACAGTATATTGTGAAATATAAGTGTATGATTCACTCCTTAAATTTAGAATATAGATTGGTAGCTCTGATCAACGAGGTTAAAAGCCAATTCAGACTAGCCGTTCTCGGTTACGATTCACCGGTCCGGTTGGGAGCTCGACCAATCAGGGCGTAGTCGTTCCCGCCCGATTACGGTTCGGTTCGAGCGTTTAGGTTCAGCTCTAATTTCAACCGGACCCTTCGCAACCGTAGCCAATGAGAATGCGTGCTGGAGTCACGTGACTAGCCAGCTGTTTTTCTACACATCAAACGTCAAATCATATTTCGAAATTGCGCATGCGCACCGAGAATAATCGTAGAACCGAATCGGGATAGTGTGAGCAACCTAGATTAATCGAAAACCGAACCGGACCGGTGAATCGTTACCGAGAACGGCTAGTCTGAATTGGCTTTAAAATTGAGCATATGCTCTGGATATGATTGGGCCTGGAGAACTGCTCGCCATAAGCGTTACATCCGCCAGGCACATTCACAAACTTTGCTGACATTTACCACGCCACATATTTTTGGGGGATCGCGGACTATGCAAATTGAAAGTTCGTTGATGAGCCGAATTGAAATGAACTGAATAAACCAAATAATTATTGAGTGAGTCGTTTACAAATAAATCGACAACCAGTTTTTGCTTTTTAATCAACAATTTTTCAACATTTAATTCAAAACAAGTTATATTGTGATATGTATAATACACCCATTTGTACGTACGCCAATGTGTCAATATTTCTATAGGAGAGTTTTTTGTTAAAGCCCTGAAAATAAATATCAGACCAGTCGAAATCAATTTATTGCGTTTTCAATTTATAGATTGAGTATATATGGTAGAGTGCGGTGGCAGAGCGATGGAAAGCGGAAGGAAGGGGGAAGGGGATCGCAGGTGGATAGAGGTATACGTACATACACCATACAGACATAAAGGTACCTACACACTTATTGTACATATACAGGGTGTTTGACAAAAACGATGCATTTGAAACAGAACATGCAAAAATAATCACTACGAATTTTATTGTACTTTTCATAACAGATGAAACATGTGTGAACGATTTTTCAAATTTTTCTTCTTCTTTCTTTATCATTCCACCGCCCCCTTATTTTTCAATGTGGCCCAATCGCTTTTAAGAATATTAACGCCCTCCTTGGATCGTTTCAGCATCCCCAGGGCGCGGAGCCTTCCATCTTGTGAAACACTGTTATACAGGGTGCGGCAGAGAGGACGGACGGTTTTAAAAAAATCATAAAATAGTTAATTTTTACTCAAAAACAAATTTATTGATGGAATCAGGTTCGCAAGGAAATAGCATTTGAGACAGTCAAGTGTGGAAAATCACATCAGGCATGTGGTGACCGAAATCGTTGATGCAGTGCTGGAGGCGTTCTTGGAAGTTCGCGTAGACTCTCTCCAACATCGCTCTCTCAACTTGGGCGACTTCCACGCGAATTGCGTCCTTCAATTCGTCCAGAGTTCGGGGCTTGTTCTCGTAGCCTTGAGGTGTCCCTATAAGAAAGCCAGAGCAACGATGGAGCCGAAGGCTATATTTCTGTTGTCGCTGCCGAGCAGTGCAAAGCCTTGCGAGGCAAGAGTGTTTTTAAGCTGTCATTTTTAATCTGTAATTTTGACGTTTTCTATATGAGTTTTTCTGATCGTTGGAAATAAAGATTATTATTATTATTATTATACGGTGGCGTCAAAGGTTCCATTATTGCTATAAAACACTGTTTCATCTCAATTGTGTGAGGAGTCGCGGGTAGCTGCTAGTTTTAAATAAACAGAAACGTTCTTCAAAAAAATATTCGTTAATTGTCATAAATCAACATTTCTGGTATTGTTGTGCCAGTTTGTGTTGTGTATCGCGGTATATTTTGAACACTTTATATGCTACAACGAGAGCAGAAGTAAAGCTTATAAACGCGCGTGCGAAAAATCTCATTTTATTCGCGCTTCAAATAACTTGCTCGAATTTTATATTATATACAAATGTATAGAAGAATGCTATGCGTGCTTTTCATAATGCTATGTAAACAGAAGCTATATCAAACCGCTTTTGATTTGTCACGAAAATCTGTCGACTAATTAACAGCATCCGTAAATTGATATAGAAGAAATTAGCTCTTGATTATTCCGCTGCAAAGTCAAAGTCTTACCAGCGTGAAATCGCGTCGAAAGGCTAGTTATATTAATCTATATTATTATAGATGTGTTTGGTATATTAGTGTAGTGTAGATAACTGAAAAATGTACATTTAACTAAGAGGTACGAGATACAATGTTATAAAAAACCCGGGTCGCAGTGCCAAAACCCTGCCGACAATATAGTGTATTTGCTTGTATAGGGCCGTGAGGTTGTATACTTTTATTTTTTGGGCAAAATAAAAAATTTAACCCCTTAATACACCCCTTAAAATAACATTGTTTTTCTTAATTGTAATATTATTATGAATCTAACGTCTACACCGAATTAAATACACCCTTCAATAAATAAGTCACTATCTGCAAATTAGTGTTTTCAAAAAATGTGTAAGTCCGGTCCTGTTAAGCCGATTTTATTAAAATTTTAGGGGCACTTTTTAATTGCTACTAACGGGTTAAATGTCAATTTTGAAGCGATTCTGACAATTTTTTCGGTATTTTGGAGCCTAAAAACATTTTTCAACCCCTAAAAACTACCCTCAAAATGGCCCGATTACGCCCATTTTAAATAGGCTTCTTGCGGTGATGGATTTCATCACGTGGGCCAAATTTAGTTGAAATCAATTAACTCTTTCGAAAGTTATTGCCCGCACACATATATATATATATATATATATATATATATATATATATATATATATATATATATATATACATATATATATAAACATTTTTAAAAATGGTGCCAAAGTGTTTAGGAGGTTATGAAACGTCGAGAAATTTTGGTCCGACCCCTAGGTCCCGCCATCCGACCGACGCCAATAGTGTATGTTGCCATATGGCAAATACACTAAAAAGCAAACATTATTTGCTAAACTTTTTTAATGATCAACGTTCCAGCAGAAATTTTTATGTCTTTCTCAGAACCTATATACTTATTTTCAATTACATTAAACTATAATTATAATTCAAAATTACTCTTTTATTTAATTTAATTATTTACTTATTTTTGTTTGTTGTATCAACATTCCTTAAAAATCAGCAAATCGTCAAAACTATAAAAAGTAAATAAATTGTGAAATTATTTCATCAAATATTAAAATTTTTAAAAACAAAAACTTTTTTTGTTCCCTACAAAACTAAATTCGAAAAAAGGAACTCGCTATACCTTAATATGTTTTGGAGATTTGGTGAATTAAATTTTGACCTAAATTTTTAAAATACTTTTTTATTCTCTATAAAACAAAATAAAAAAAACCCGGGTCGCAGTGCCAAAACCCTGCCGACAATATAGTGTATTTGCTTGTATAGGGCCGTGTGGTTTTATACTTTTATTATGTGAAATTAAGTTTGTTTTTGGGCAAAATAAAAAATTTAACCCCTTAATACACTCCTTAAAATAACATTTTTTTCTTAATTGTAATATTATTATCAATCTAACGTCTACACCAAATTAAATACACCCTTCAATAAATAAGTCACTATCTGCAAACTAGTGTTTTCATAAAATTTGTAAATCCGGTCCTGTCGGGCCGATTTTATTAAAATTGTGGGGAAACTTTTTAATCACTACCAAAGGGTTAAATTTCAATTTTGAAACGATTCGGAGAATTTTTTCGGTATTTTGGGGCCCAAAAACAGTTTTCAACCCCTAAAAACTACCCTTAAAATAGCCCGATTAGGCCCATTTTAAATAGGCTTCTTGCGGTGATGGATTTCAACATGTGGCCCAAATTTCGTTGAAATCAATTAACTCTTTCGAAAGTTATCGCGCGTACACATATATATATAAACGTTTTTAAAAATGGTGCCAAAGTGTTTAGGAGGTTATGAAACGTCGAGAAATTTTGCTCCGACCCCTAGGTCCCGCCATCCGACCGACACCAATAGTGTATGTTGCCATATGGCAAATACACTGAAAAATGAACTTGCTACGATGATTTGTTTCGGAGGTCTGTCTCTGTCATACTTTTTTATACTCTATGAGAATGATAGTGTGACTGCGTTTCGCATTTCGTTTGTTTTACTTTACTGTGCGAAATGGGTTATTTTACTCTGCTATACTACCATGAAAAGCAGCCGTTTTATACGGAGTCATGCAAAAAAATTAGATTTAATAATTTCGTTTTTTTTGTGTAGATGTACATTTTTAGCATTAAATATAAGGAGTATAGCTTTCGTCCTGTGTCCACGAACCGAACGTACCTCTTTTATATTATTAGTGTATTTGCCATATGGCAACATACACTATTGGCGTCGGTCGGATGACGGGACCTAGGTGTCGGACCAAAATTTCTCGGTGTTTCATAACCTCCTAAACACTTTGGCACCATTTTTAAAAATGTTTATATATATATATGTATGTATATATTTGATATATATTTTAAGGGTGGTTTTTAGGGGTTGAAAAAAATTTTCGGAGCCCAAAATATCGAAAAAAATCTTCAGAATCGTTTCAAAATTGAAATTTAACCCTTTAGTAGCAATTAAAAAGTGCCCCTAAAATTTTAATAAAATCTGTCAAACAGGACCGGATTTAGAAATTTTATGAAAACACTATTTTGCGGATAGTGAATTATTTACTGAAAGGTGTATATAATTTGGTATAGAGGTTCCACTGATAATAATATTGCAATTAAGAAAAATAATGTTATTTTAAGGGGTGTATTAAGTAGTCAATTTTTTTATTTTGCCTAAAAACCAACTTAAGTTCGCCTGTATTAGCAAGTACACTAAACTGTCGACAGGGTTTTGGCACTGCGACCCGGGTTTTTTATATATTAATATTGATAGTAAGATCGTTCTCGCAGGATTATTTGCGCATTCGCATAAACGCCGTTCGAAACATTAACAGAATCGAGTCGGCGCGGTAACTGTAATTAATTAAGTCGTGAATTCGCTCTAACTGTTAAAACAAATACCTATCTGGTCGGCGATAGTAACGCCGTATAACGGTACAACATTCAATAAATATGTTCACTGACAACTTAATGTTGCTTTTAACAAATCGATTCTCATGTATACTACACGTCCGTGGTATTCGATAAAAACCAGGGTGTGTGAAAATGAAGGAGGGCAAACTGTACAACAAAATATCACAACACAAATTATGATAAGATGGGGTAACTAATTATGGGGTCAAACGTTTTTTGAGGTCAACTGCCACCGTCATATAATAGATCTACTATATCTTCGGAGATTTGACTCCACCTGAAACCATGGTGTGCTTATTAGACAGGTTTCTCGCTCTAAAAATCCTTCAAAATGCATTAATACCAAGGGCTGAAAGCTTTTGCTCATCTTTATATAATGCACGAAGAACAAGGCCATTATAATAATTAAATAGGAGGGTTAAAATTTGGAATTTGCTTATAAAGTGCGTCCTTATAGTATGTATAGTGAAGTGAAGATAGTGCTATAGAGGCAAAGAGTATGTAGTTTCTATGAGGTATTGCTTCGAGCGCTTTAGATTTAAATAAGCAGCACATAAACATTCCAACGTTTAGATGTCACACCGTGAGAATAAAGCATAATTTTTGCACCCCACCCTCTATAAAATAGGCGCTTTTCATGTTGTATAGCGGTTGTAAAATGATTCATTTAGCACAACATAAAAAATCGATCTAACTAATTCAACAATGATTTCCATAAACGACCAGTCTTTTACCATTAGAAGTATATGACGGACCATAGCAGGAGTCATTTTCATAAGCAAACAAATAGATGTGACGTTAGAATTTTCAAAACTGAAAATTAAGTGAAAACCTACAACTTTTAGAGACGGTACAAGTGCGTGCAAAAATGTGGTGTGTATATCGAACCTATAATGATATTACGACTCGTGTGACTGTTAAAACTCGCTAACACTCGTTTTCAATATGAATCAGTCAGCTTTTGCTTGTCATAACCACATGCATTACGTTCTAGATATGTAAATTACTTTTATTTTAGGAACTGCGTTTTTTCATTATCACCTTTCAAGTAACATATATATATATGAAAGTAAATAGAATTTAGTAATAAATTGCGGTTGTTTTTTGAGTCAAATGTTTATTTGATTACGGCAACGGTTCGACTACTGTGCTTGTCTTCAGGCCTGTCAATAATTAAAAGTCATAAACGCGACACTCTAACAAGGTAGCCGATCTCCGACAGAAATAGACTATTCTATAATAATTTAAAACCACGATGGTAGTTTGTCGGTTGGTTCAGATCAATTCGTAATCTGAAACATAGACATGACATTCGAACAAGAAAGCTGATTTTCAACAGGGACAGACGATCCTATATTCTAAATTGACGATCGTAGATTGTCGGTTGCATTCGGACCAACGCATAACGGCTGTAGAACTTTTCGGACAATTTGACCTGAACTATTAAACCAGCTCAGATTTGTTAGCTGTAGTTAGAATTTTGTTTTCCAACAAACAAATCTATTACTGAAATTTGGTAAAAAGTCCTGCCAATTTAAATATCCAGTCGTATAAAATCAGGGTCATATTCGAAGGTAATCTGACGCTTATATTTTCATTGTGCTGTTTATTAGTGTATTTGCCATATGGCAACATACACTATTGGCGTCGGTCGGATGGCGGGACCTAGGGGTCGGACCAAAATTTCTCGACGTTTCATAACCTCCTAAACACTTTGGCACCATTTTTAAAAATGTTTATATATATATGTATATATATATATATATATATATATATATATATATATATATATATATATATATATATATATATATATTTATATATATATATAGGTATATATATATGTGTGCGGGCTATAACTTTCGAAGGAGTTAATTCATTTTAACGAAATTTGGCACACATATTGGAATCCATCACCGCACGAAGCCTATTTAAAATGGGCCGAATCGGATCAGTTTAAGGGTAGCTTTTAGGGGTTGAAAAAGGTTTTTGGGCCCCAAAATACCGAAAAAAATCTCAGAATCGTTTCAAAATTGAAATTTAACCCTTTAGTAGCAATTAAAAAGTGCCCCTAAAATTTTAATAAAATCGGCCCTACAGGACCGGATTTAAAAAATTTAGATAGTGAATTATTTACTGAAAGGTGTATATAACTTGGTATAGAGGTTCGATTGATAATAATATTGCAATTAAGAAAAACCATGTTATTTTAAGGGGTGTATTAAGGAGTCAAATTTTTTATTTTGCCCAAAAACCAAGTTAAATTCGCATAATAAAGCCATACTGCCTGTATTAGCAAATACACTATATTGTCGGCAGGGTTTTGGCACTGCGACCCGGGTTTTTTTTTCTATGTAAGTGAAACATGTTCACTTTTATCAGTTACTTTTCATGTGATATAAATTCTATATTTTAAACATTTTTCACTCAACACTTGATAGTAATAAATTGCGGTTGTTTTTTGAGTCAAATGTTTATTTGATTACGGCGACGTTTCGATTACTGGCTTATCTTCAGGCCTGTCAATAATTAAAAGTCATCAGTTAAACTAGTGATATAAAATCATATAAGCTAGTATGAATTACATTCACACTGTAATAAATTTAAATTACGATTGTTAATTTAAAAAAACCCGGGTCGCAGTGCCAAAACCCTGCCGACAATATAGTGTATTTGCTAATACATCAGGCCTTGTGGCTTTATTATGTGAACTTAAGGTGATTATTGGGCAAAAATTAACTCCTTAATACACCCCTTTAAATTACATTTTTTTTAACTACATCATTATTGTCGATCAAACGTCTACACCAAAATTAAAAACACCTTTCAGGAAATAACTCACTATCTGCAAACTAGTGTTTTCAGAAAATTTTGAAATCCGGTCCTGTCGGGCCGATTTTATTGAAATTTTAGGAACACTTTTTAATTGCTATTAAAGGGTTAAATTTCAATTTTGAAACGATTCTGAGAATTTTTTAGGTATTTTTGGGCCCAAAAACTTTTTTCATCCCCTAAAAACCACCCTTAAAATGACCCGATTGGGCCCATTTTAAATAGGCTTCGTGCGGTGATGGATTCCAACATGTGTGCCGAATTTTGTTAAAATAAATTAACTCCGTCGAAAGTTATTGCCCGTACACATATATACCTATATATATATATATATATATATATATATATATAAATATATATATATATATATATATATATATACATATATATATAAACATTTTGAAAAATGTATAATCAGATCCTTTTGATGTTAATAAATTATAAATATTTTAGAGGAATTAGGATCAAAGAAATAAAAGACAAATTATTATTTTTAAAAATGGTGCCAAAGTGTTTAGGAGGTTATGAAACGTCGAGAAATTTTGGTCCGACCCCTAGGTCCCGCCATCCGACCGACGCCAATAGTGTATGTTGCCATATGGCAAATACACTAATGATAGGATCGATTTCTATCGATTGTCGAAGATCAGGTTCCTTGTTCAAATGTCGCGTCTATGCATCAGATTTTCAATGAGAATGTACGATCGTTCATTAAAAACGATAGGATTGTCATTTTCTGTTAAAAATCAGCTTCCCTTTTTCGAGTGTCGCGTCTTATAGAAATGTGTTTGGCAGAGGTAGAATGTACGTACTATATACGTGCCTGTGTGTAAGATGAAGCGGGTAACGTTAGTGGGATATACGCGCGGAAAGCTTTTTATGTCGGCGCCCCGAGTGGCCATAAAGCATTCACTGCACAGTCGAACTGAGATGGACAGATGATGTACGAATTCACTGGCACACGCACACACAAACGCGTCATGCGCGGGTTAGTAAAAGCTCCTTTCACTCGAGGTACGTCTAATGTCTACGGTAATGTAAGTATCGTTGTTCTCAGAGAGAGAAAATGTTTTTGAACTCACTGCCTATAATTCCGCAGTGCGTGCAAAAATATTTTTTCACAGGGCCTGTAAAACGTAAATGAATTTTTGGTGATTTTGGACCTTCCTCTCCCTTATGTAAAAAAAAGAGTCGGACCGCAATGCCAAATCCTGCCGACAAAATAGTGTATTTGCTAATATAGGCTGTGTGGTTTTATTATGCCAACTTAAGTTTGTTTTTGAGCGACGAGAAAAATAAAAAATTGAACCCCTTAATACATTCCTTAAAATAATATTTTTTTTCTTAATTGATATATTATTATCAAACGAACATTTGCACAAGAACTTCGGTCTTGTTGGGCCGATTTTATTAAATTAACTACTACAAAAGAGTTATATTTAAATTTTGAGACGATTTTGAAATTTTTTTTTCGGTATTTTGGAGTTCAAAAACATTTTTAAACCCCTAAATATCACCCTTAAAATGACCCGATCAGGCCCATTTTAAATAGGTTTTGTGCGGTCATGGATTTCAACATGTGGATTAAATTTTGTTAAATTCAATTAACTCTTTCGAGAAATGATGCCAATTTGCTTAGATGTGAAACGTCGAGAAATTTTGATGCGAATACTTGGGCCCGACATCTGACCGACGTCAGCTTAGACAAGAAAACGACCATAGAAACAAAGCGCACATACTGCGTCGTTTCTATTATATATAGGTACACCGCATTCACACTATTCTACATGCAATTTGTATACCTGTTTTAAGATCGTCACCCAAAGACAATCCGCAATATGGTCGTTATGTTCCATCTGTTTACAAATTATTAGATATGTCACACCTCTCAAGTTCAAATTTCAAATTAGCATTTTTTTCCCAGTTCATTGTCTGTCCCAAGACCAGCGTTATGAAACATAGCTTCAAAATTCATACGTTTCTTATGGATAGCATTCAGAGGTTATGACTATGACATGTAGTACCACAAACATTTCTAATCCAATTTGTATTTGTTGCAATATGCGCTTTTTGAATGAATTATTTAAACGAAGGCCGCTAAGCGCTTGCACGTAGCTCTATACTACTTGCTACATACTGACTGAGGAAGGTCTCTGTATAAACGAAAACGGCATACAATCCCACTACTCAACTTAAATGTTCGAATGGGGAACACTACAGTAAATACATATTATACACATGCCAGTTCTGCACGACCGTTACATAACCTATACTCACTGACAAATACAGTTCGAGACAAAAAGACATATAGAGAGAATATTTAAGTATTGTTTGCAGTTTTGTAATACAAGTAGAGTGGGGCTACGAGGCTGTTGGGAGTGGCGTATTTAAAGTTCATTTCCCTAGCGCCAACAATTAATATTGACTATACAAAAAACAATCGCAATATTTGTAAAAAATAAAATGCAATGACGCTATAATATTCCATTAGAATTTTTTAAATAAACAAATATTTCTGTTCTGTTCTAATCTAGTATCATGATCTTCAAACAAGAATCATGATTCTAACGGAAAAAATCTTCTTGTAATTTGTAAGTTATATGACACGTGGCATTTTTCCTCTTCTTATTATTTAACACTTTATTACTGAAGTAAAATTTCCTTAGGCCCGTTTTGTAAATTTATGTCATGAAAGGCCTGTGACTTTTTTGGGTGATCTATACTAAGACTAACGTATCTACACATAACATAACATAATTTTATATATATATAAACGTAACTTAAGTTGTAATTATACAGTTTTAAAATATTCCAGAGCAACTTTTCAGTTTGCGTCATTTTCTGCCTGTTTTATTTTATTTATCACACCTAGCAATATAATGTACGTATTGGTTACATGTTTTACTTCAACCGCGTGTAAAGGCTACACGCACACTTTTTTGTCTGATCGGATTTCATAAAATTAATACCTCTTGCGTAAAGAGCGTTACATGAGTATATCCGAGAATAAGTATAGACGTAGTCTAACGTCATAATATGTAATTTCATTGAAGTGTGGAGTATAGTTATAGACCAAAAACTATGAATATTTTTATTATTCACTAAATGACATAAATGACTAAATTTTATATTTTTCTATGTATTGTTTCATAGCTCAACAGGGCTCTTTCTGGAACAAATAAAATTATTATTATTATTATTGTATCGTATTTCTTTGGATTACTGTAAAATTCAACTCAGCACTCTAAATAGAAAAGTGGGTGTGAACGCGCGTTAGAAGTTATACTTCTTTGGCGTGATTAAAAACTATTTGCATGCAAATAATTTATTGAAATAAAATAATAAAATGACGAGTGACATTAGCATAAAAATAGTTATTGACGCTACCGGCCTGCTAAGATGATCTGATCTCTATAATACTCTATCCTTTTCACTCAGTGGACCGAAAAATAATTACAGCGATATATAGCAAAGGCACGTCTATTAGTCAATACTACCTTTATTCTGTTGGTAACCTTTTTCTGCGAGTAACTTCATTATGTCAATTATGTGTTCCAGTTTGCGCATGCATCGTAAAAATTCACTCTCACTATTTTTTCATAGCGCGCCAAAATCCAAGTTATTATTCACCACAAATTGTCGTGGAAAACTGGTCTTTAAATTGGTGTGCTTTTGCACATTATTTTTGCAATCTAACAAAGCCGACTGAGAAGACCGCGATGCGTGTGAAACTTTGCAACCTGTTTTTATTAAGCGAATTAACAGAAATAACCAAACCAACAACAGAAACCATGTTGAAGTTTGAAGACAAAACAGTTTGTTGTTAGTATTTACATAACATTGTTCTGTGGATGACACAGAAGTGGGATGTTGGCAATGTTAACACAAAACAAATTCGGTAACAAGTAACTATCTAAATGTGAGAACGTTCTAACGAATAGAAATGAGGCGACAGTAGGTACCTACGGAGGGATGCAGGATCTGTATGGACCCAGGTGTGTGTCCTCTAGGACGGACACAAAACGGAACAGGAAAGGCACCGGGATGTATGTAAATGCAGTTGGCCGACTGGACTGAAGCTATCCTCACATTACGTCTGTCAAAATGAACAAATACTTTATCACTGACATATTGGAAGTGATTTAGTTGACAAACCTAAAATTAAAGTGGCTAGCATCAACAGTTTTGTAATCCAAAAAAATGTTGTTGTGTCCATGATATAGATAAAAACTTATGCTCTGTTGTAGAAAGCATTGTCGGAAAATATTATCCATTACATTGAAATGTGACCATACATATTTATCCATAAGAAAACATGATAGAATTTTAGATCGGTCATGCTCGAAAAATCACTGATCGGATGAAACGATATTTTTTTCAAACTGTATATACATGCAAAACTTCTTGATTTCCGGGCTTGTACGCCGTGGTCCATTGGTATTTCTACCTGACGTTTCGTCTACAACTGCGGTAGAAATTATCAAAGGCGATGTGGTAGCGGGCGAACTGTCCTTCTCGGCTGCTCACAAGCAAGTCAGGTAGAAATACCAATGGACCACGGCGTACAAGCCCGGAAACCAAGAAGTTTTGCAACAACGCCAGCTGTGAAAGCCTACACAATTGTATATACATGTATTTTAACATCGTTTTTCATATAATTTCCACTTCAATACAACATTTTTCTACGCACTTTGCGCAGAATTTTGTTTGGAAAACTATCTTTTTCTATGTAGATCTATCATTTGTTTTTGCATGAGTACAATATGATGTACATAACAGAGAGTTTTGTAACATTAGACTGCTTCTACATGTATAAAGACTGTAATTAATTTGATTGCAATCTAAGGTCATTATCAAATAAAAAAACTTTGACAATACTTTCTGCAACCATTTATTTCTAACGCTTAATTATATCTTCTATAACCGAGCTGGGTAGAGTAGTGGTGACAGCACGACTCGCATTCGGGAGGTACGGGTTCGAATCCCGGCGGGGGCAGATGTGGCTGGGACTTTTTCCTACTGCCTCTCGCCGAGAAACGGTAATTCCTGTACCGGCCATCTTGATTGAGGTTTTCCATGGTTTCCCTTAATTAATTCCAGATAAATATCGAGATGGTTCCTTATTTGAGGCCATTGCCGATTACCTATCAAACTCCTAGTTCAAAAATTGTCTACCTTATCCTAATTTCCTATAATTCCTTCATTCGCCCATTGCTATTACATAAGTTGAAGTTTAAAAAATGTAGAAAAATAACGGGAAGTGTGGTAAATGGAACATAGTAATGGTGCGAATGGCGTCTGTTATGACATAAAGTCGAGAAACGGACGTTAAACGCATTATTATTATTATTATATCTTCTATAAAGTCTAAATAGCCTAAACTAATTGTCACTATTTTTATAATTATTATTATGTTTAATCCGTGACTTTGTTCGCGTTTATGTCACTGTTTACAGAAACCTGACCTTAACCCAATCGTAGAGGTTTTGACTTTTTATTGTCTCAAGCAATCACCTCTGCATATGCTATTTAACCCAGTGAATCTTGAATCGTTACTCAAGAATTAGGCGGAGCATTACGTGACCAGAGTGTTAGGCAAGTACGTGCGCCATTCGCGTATACACTAATTAGAAGTGATTAGAAGTGATCGTACTCAAAATTGAATTGTGAAACATTTTTAAAATCAGTTGAACATTAGTGTCTAGTCTCATGTAAATTGTTCAGAAGTGTTTTATGGTCGATGTTTAGTTCCGCAGCGATGTCGCCAAATGAAATACGTTGCTCTACCTCGATTTTTATCGAATTTCATCAACTTTTTCAACGATTGGCCGGCCAGGGCGAAGTTCATTTTTAACATCAAAATTTTCGGAACAAAAACGATTAAACCAATTCTGACGCGGGCGTTCACTTAAACGCTCATCACCATAAACTCCATACAATATTCGGAAGTAAAAAAGCAAAATATAACGACAATGACCGTCTGGAATCTCCATTTTCAAAGTATAATAAATTTTGACTGCATAAATGAATGACGCTACCTTTATATCTAGAATGTTCTGTGACTATTACCTTTCGAACGTGCTATAGCATGTATACTGAATAAGTATTACTAGACATATGCGACTTTAAAGCCATCTCTTTGGAAAAAACCGAAATTACGTTTTTCCCCAACCCATATAAATGATTTATTTTAATAAGCAGTTGTATTTAAAATTAGTTTCTTTTTATGAATATATCTATATTTTTTTATTATGACTAAGCTTTATTAATTTTTTTCTTGACAGACACCAAATAAATATTAATATTATCGTCTAAAAAAGTAGTTAATTGTTTTGATGAGCATCGCCACCATCCTCAAAACAAATTCACCAGTCGCATCTTTTAGACGTTAATATTGTTTACTGATTGTGTCTAAATTGAATTCTTTTAGTTTTTATAACAATGCATCTATTGTGTGTGGTAACTTGAAGTGTATTGTGTGACCGAAGCTTAACAAATTTATTCGTTGGCAGAGTTGACAGCACTGTTAGATTTTCGAGGGTTTTGCGGCTGACTGTTACTAGATTTTCTATTTAGCATATTTGAATGGTTCACCAAGCGCGGTTGTATTGTCGACTATAAACACACACACACACACGCATACATATATTATATGTATATAGAATGATAGATATATAGATAATATACACATACAATAAATACGTATGTCAGAGCCACGGCCGATGTGGTAGTGGTTTGCGGAACTACAATTGTATGGCATTCTGGTTACATTACTATTGTTTAAATTAAGCTCTATTTAGATAGCCACTCGTTAGGTCAATGATAATATATGATTAATTATCTTTATGTAAAATAAATAAAATAAGTACAAAAAACATTTAATCAGGACGAAGATAAAGAACGATAAAAAATTAGTGTTATTTTCGCCCGTTTTCGAACCCTCAAACTTAGAATCGAATAATAACAATAATCACAAAAAAATATTACGTTAAGCGTTTGATGGGTCCTAAAAATACAAATGGCCGCTCTTCATTCAATAGACTCTTAGTACACTGATCTTACCCTGTATTGAATAATGAAATATTAGAAAAAAACTTTTTAAAGATAAGCTTTCGTTGCAGTGCACGAGAAAAGAAAAATAATTTTTAATAATTTGGGTCTATAATTATAAAAGCATGGTTTGTAAGTTTTATGATGGGCTATGTCACGGCCCACGCTTTTTAGATGCGAATAGTTTAAGCAAAAACTTATAACCAAAATTTCGACTAGATCTTATTAAACTAGAGCTTTGAAATTTTGCACACGTGTATAAGTCTGGTAACAATACGTAAATCCAATATGGTGGACGCCCTAAGATAGTGAATGCGACGAGGAGTAGTCAGCGAGGTGGAAGAGCAGGTTTTAAAGAGAAAGAAAAAAAAATTATGTATGTGTGTTTCGCGGATACAGATGTAAGTCTGAGGAAGCGTTTCTTTGAGGATGGGCCCGGTATATCCGAAGGAAAATCGCCTTTTGCGAACGAATTTTTTAACCTTGAAAAATAAATTTATATTATTGATGTGAAAGAAAAAGTTATATTAATCGAATTTCAAAAATATTTTATTCGAAATTTTAAACACAATTTAATCAGTAATTTAGTAATGGAAATTAGAAGGAAATTGTTTAAGACAACGCAGACACAAATAGTAGGAGAGCTCATCACATCCGTTTCATGAAGTGTTTGATTCAGGTAGAAATTTTGTACAATAGTACTTATATATAGGTAAGATGTATAGGTAAATAGGTGTTTACTTGTCTTACTTGGGTACGCCAGGTACTGCGCATACAGGAAAGTTTTAGTAAAAATATGTGCCAAATAAAGTGTTTGATTCAAAAGCCAACAAGTACTATTCGAATTATTTTAAATACGCATAAATAAATGATTCAGAAATTTTTAAACCAAAATACCTCAAAGTTGAATTTTCAAAAATGAAAAAATATAAGTGATTGATTCACGCTGAAATGTTTAGAGCAACTTTATTAGATATATTTAAAAAAAATTGCAAAAAGCCAGACACTTTTTCCGGGATTTAAGACTGACAAACTTGTGAAGTTGAATAAAAGCTTGTAGTAATGGTTATACTCTGTATAGTGCTGTTAATTTTTTGTCACTTTCTAGCATTACATAAGTTAAAGCAGGACAGAAATTGTAAAACGCCGTTAATTTTAACATAAAAGTGTTCTATATTCTATAATGACGGTCTGCTCCTCGGAATAATAATTAATTTTCTGAGTTGGTAGTACCTTGAACTGGCCCTTATTTGTGGATTTTAGTGGTTAGCCACTCCTGTTAAATACGGATCTGTTACAGGTCTGCAATCGATGATTTGATAAAATGACAGTACATCGTTATTTGGTACATTTTTCAATCCCATTTCCAGGTTCCGTTTTTCATTCTTTCATTCTTCTTTGACATTTCGTTAGACCTCCACGCTCATATAATGTAATGGTGCAGTTTCACACAAAGCGCGTACGTTTGATATCTTTCAATAGGTGGTACGAAATAGTGAATAATATGTTAAAAAGGTCAATGATGTGACAGAAATGTACACTAACACAACTATTTGCATACATTGTGTCTATAAAGCTGGTTGTTCTTCGTAAATGGGGTCGTCCTATAATATTTTTTTAAGGTTGTACTCTATATTACAAATAGATTATAAAACAGCTGTTTTAAGAATTTTTAGGAAGCTTTTTCTACAATAAATAAATTACAAAAGTGTTTATTTTACGAAGTTATTTTAAATATGGAAATATGCCGCGACAAAAATGACGTAAGGTGTAGTCAGTCTGATTGACTGACTGTATCTATTGTGTCACGTCCATTGGTTTTTCAAATTAAAATCAAACAATATTATATAAGCAAACAAATATCTTTATATCTTTATAAAGATAAAGAACAAAAAAACAACTGTTTTTTTTATTTTCTAAATATTTCCGTAACTATCGAGTTCGGGGTGTTTTATGTAAAATTTCGTGTCTTATAATTCTTGAATTACTTGTATGCTCCTGAACTTTTATTATTATCAATTCAAACAAATGCTACGGCAATTGTTCAGTGCTGGCAAAACGAGAAGCGTCAGAATTTACCGAACTGATGAATTGAGCTTCGCTTCTTTTTATTATAAATTCATTAACATTATATATCTTCAGTCATAAATAATCTAGTTCTAATATCGTTTGATAAATAAATCATTTTATATTAAACTATATAGTTATACTTCTAAATAGTAATATTTATTTCTAGTTTTGTTGAGCGTCTTTAATCTACAATCTCTCTCTTATTACTAGTTTTGTGTGCGGGCAACTAAGTGAGTACATAGCAAACTTGTCAAATTTATATTTTCTTTCGAATTGTGACGAATACCTGATCAAGACGTTTAGTAATAACACCTAATTATTTATGCTTGAGGGACTTGTGTCTGGTGAGCTGAACGATGGAGACTAAAGGAAAATTAGATTAAAGAAACAAAATCTTTTGGAAGCCAGTGACCAAAAATGATCAATATTGAAATTGGATTAAGGGCAAATTAACACACATCAAGCTGTGATCACGGGATTCATGTAGTTTAGTGGTCCCACGAAAAAGAGGCAAGTTGTATGTTTGACATACCTACAATGTAAATCTCTGTTCACAATGAATCAAGCTGCGTATAAGTTAACATTACGTTACGCAGTTGAAGCTTATAATAATATTGATTACCATTAAATAACTAGATATATCGTTTAGAAATAATAAATTGTTTAATATTATTTAGCCTATGGTTTAAAGTTCAATTACTTGTTAATACATTTTCATACGTGGAAAATGTGGAAAAATTAAATTTTTGATGAAATAGTCATACGTGCTTCAATATTTTTTTGCTGTATAGCTGCATCAGCAACAGCTAATCTAAATGCTATTGTACATAATTGACGAAAATTCGTGCCGGAAATAATATACTACAACCAGATTATTTACCAAAAAATGTTCGAAAAATATGAATAGGTGCTAGGCCCGAACAATCTTAGCTGTTGGTGGCCTTAAAAAAATATATGAATTCACGCCTAAAAGTTTCAACAGCTAGAAATATGAATCAATAATGATATTTTTGTCTATGTATTTTAGAGATTGTATAGAAGTTAAACATCTGAGTCCCATTCATTTAGTGTATGTATTATGCAGAAACAATAATCATATTGATTAATTATTTTAGATAATATTACATTATTTTTTTATTTAGCCTCTTACTTATTACAGTGGAAACGTTAAGATAATAGTAGTGAAAATAAGCACATTGCAGGTATAGTCAAACCTACAACTTGTCTTTTTTTGTGGAACCACTACACTAAATGAATGCCCCTGATTTTACTGCAAGTGAGGTACAAGCTGAGCAAGATGGCCATTTAGATCTTTCGTTTAACTATTTTGTACATCCTGAAAAAGGATTTTTTTTAATGAATCAATATTTACATTTGTAGTTTTTGGAACGATTTCCTTATCGCGGGTTGGCGAGGGGACCTAGCCGAGAAAAAATGTAACGTGTCACGAAAAACCGTAAGACAAAAAATGTAACGTGTCACGAAAACCCGTAAGACGTATAATGTATACTGGTATACGGTGATACCGGGTGTTTTTAGATTATACCGGGTGTTTTGGAACGAAATTCTTTATCGCGGGTTGGCGAGGGGACCTAGCCGAGAACAAATGTAACGCGTCACGAAAAAGCATCACGTGTGTATGTATATGTATTATGTATTAATTATGCCAACCGTGCATACGAAAGGGACTTCGTTCCAAACGCGTGTCCCGCGACACGTTTTGTATATTCTTTTTTATGGGGAATAGAAGGCCGAACGTCTCTAAAATGCCCCGGCCGGTTTCAGGTCCCAGTCCGGGCCTGAATATATGTATGTAATGTATATGGCAGAGTAGGAACGCGTAGATATGACTTAATGAGGCGTGGATGGAGATGTCAGGCTCGCGTTAGAGAGATGCGGTGCGCGTCGGTGCGTGAACCAGCATTAGCGTGAGTTTGGCTTCGTGTAGGATACATGTGGATACATATGCAACGTAACACACGTTTGTTTAAAGGGTGTATCAGTAGGCCGCTCACAATTTTTGATCAGTCTCTTCTTTTATAGCGCGTGTCTGTGGTGCTCGAAATTGGTGATACGCGCTAGATAAATAGGCGAATAAAATTTCTAAAATTAATTGAAAATGATTTCAGTTTATGCGCGATTGTTTCATGAGTTAACTATGTTATTCACCATTAGTTAGTCTCTTCTGTTACAACGCGTATCTGAGATACGCGAATTTGGTGATACACGCTAGGGAAATAGGTGAATAAAAGCCTCGAAACTATTTCAGTTTATGCGCTATATATCAAGATCTGACTATGTCATCTACCTTTGGTCAGTTTCTTGTTACAACTCGTATCTGAGATACACGAATGTGGTGATAGGTGGTGATTTCACCTCGTATGTGATTTTTCATTACCTTTAAAATATATTTCAGTATTCTTGTAATATTTTTTCACCTTTATTTAGAATGGACATTCAGGATGGACATAGGCTATATAATATATATTATCGCGTTAAAATAAAAAAGCTTTTTGTAGAGATTAATTTTGCAACGGAAGTTGACTGAAAAACTGTTGTTACTATCGTGCGGGGCGCAACGTCGCAAGGCGAGATTGTAAAACGGTAAAGCCGAAGGCTCTACTACTATTGTTGCTGCCGAGCGAGCTATAATATATTATTTATCTTAATCGAATGTGAAGCCGCAAGTAGCGGCTAGTATTTAATAGATAAAAAATATATATATATAGTTAATAAATCTATAAAAATGTAAATTCGTCTGCTGTAATTGCGTTGTCGCCCATTTTTGTTGACATTCAAACTGTCACTGGGTATGCAACAAAACCATCTACAATCTGGCTTCAGAACTCGCATTGTGTGAAGCCAACACGCATGCAAAATATCACAACATCTAGCACCACAGCACACCTAAAATCTAGCAGCGGACTTAACGAAAATGAACAGCATACCGTTAGGAGTTGGGGTAAATGTTAGTGGGAAATCGGAACCGATTAATTGGCTGGTATTCTTCATATGAAATGTTAGCGCATTTTACATTAGGTATAGTTTGGCCGTGTTTTTTGAACACTACCTCCAGATAAATCATTCTTATGGTAGCACTATTTAGTGCGTGGCGTTCACCCTGTAACAAATGTCACGCACAGAACACAATCACGCACAGTGTACACGGTGAGTGAACGTACATGCGTTTGTGTCACACATAGGCGACAGTTGAACTCTGACACCAACAGAGGTGTGGCGTGAGGACTGGGCGTCGTTGGTGAGGGGGAGTAAACGAGGGGGGAAGTCGTTACATGAGCTTGCACATCGCTACACTTAACCGACAGGGAGGAGTGGAGTGCACCATTGAGGTAAGGCGACTGAGATTCAGTGTGGTGTGGTGTCAAGGAGTAACGTGAGAGGCCGGTCGAGATTTTAGAATATTCTACGGTTGTCACATAATGTCCATTGTCATTTACTTGTTTAGTTCAGAGTTAAGCGGTTTTTAGATGGACGAATTTTTTCTGCCATTTTAGAGTTTGAAAAAAAATCTTGAAGACACATTTAACATGCAGTTTTTATGAGATGATATATTTTATTTATTTATTTATTTAATTAATTAATTAAAGCCCCAAAGCCATACATAAAATATGAGACATAAAATAACAGTTCAAAAATACAACAGATAACAGTTTAAAAAGTAACAAATAAAATATAAAACATAAAACAACAGTATGAATTAAAACAATGGAGTGAAATAAAATAAAACAATAATAATAAATACAATAATAACAATGAAAATATCAACAGATGAGTAATAGGTAAATAAATAAATATATGTTTATTGCAGAAATTATTTTTTATAAAAAAAATCTACAAACGGTACAGAATTCAGTCTAAGGACTGGTTTTCAATTCTGACTATATCTAAAAATAATATATTAATACACACGAAAACGGTTTGGGGTTTGCGTTATGCAGTATTTAATCACATTTTCTGTGTCAGTTTAATCTTTTTAGATTTACTGTCATAAAATATGATTTATATCTAGAAAATTATAAAAATATCTGTTTTTTATCTTTCTGTACAGCTCGGATGTACGTACAGATCAACCGGCAACTGCGGTTCGCGATTTTCAATAACAATTCTCGGAGTAATTATGAAATCGAATCTATTTAGAGGTGGTTCCGTTCCAAATTTTGAAATCTTTGTATTTTAAATGCAAGGCGCTTTTTTAGAACTTTCAGTGAATTTCATTGGATCGATTTTGATAATTTTGTAAAAAATAAAAACCCGGGTCGCAGTGCCAAAACCCTGCCGACAATATAGTGTATTTGCTTGTATAGGGCCGTGTGGATTTATACTTTTATTATGTGAAATTAAGTTTGTTTTTGGGCAAAATAAAAAATTTAACCCCTTAATACACCCCTTAAATTAACATTTTTTTTCTTAATTGTAATATTATTAACAATCTAACGTCTACACTGAATTAAATACACCCCTCAATAAATAAGTCACTATCTGCAAACTAGTGTTTTCATAAAATTTGTAAATCCGGTCCTGTCGGGCCGATTCGCTTATAATTTTAGGAGTACTTTTTAATTGCTACTAAAGGGTTAAATTTCAATTTTGAAACGATTCTGAGAATTTTTTCGGTATTTTTGGGCCCAAAAACTTTATTCAACCCCTAAAAACCACCCTTAAAATGACCCGATTGGGCCCATTTTAAATAGGCTTCGTGCGGTGATGGATTCCAACAAGTGTGCCAAATTTCGTTAAAATTAATTAACTCCTTCGAAAGTTATTGCCCGTACACATATATACCTATATATATATATATATATATAAATATATATATATATATATATATATACATATATATATAAACATTTTTAAAAATGGTGCCAAAGTGTTTAGGAGGTTATGAAACGTCGAGAAATTTTGGTCCGACCCCTAGGTCCCGCCATCCGACCGACGCCAATAGTGTATGTTGCCATATGGCAAATACACTAATAATCATATACTTCTGTAGAGTTGTTATTTTTATTTTCTTTTGTCATTTTTTTAATGTTGAACTATTTACAGATTTTTCTCCGTCATCGACGTGTTTGCATAGCTAGTAACTAATGAAAATAATAATCAGAAAAAATAAAGAAGCAAATAAGAAATACGTATATAGACGAAATATATAATAAGAATTCTAATATAAATATATGTAGGTAAGTAAGAAAGTAAGAATGTGTGTTAGCATTTTCGACGGGACGCTAAAATGACATTGTTCTGCTACATTCATGAGGGTCAGTTTATTAGATTACAGGGCTACCAACGTGACGGCTGTCTTGACCGCACTTAGACAGGGCCGATCGATGCTCTTAATTTTATTTTGTTGATATATAAGATGTTTCAGAATAGTAATAAAAATTTAATTTTTTGCACACAAGAAAGTTGCTCTTGTCAAACGAGAATTAATCCAGAGGAAGCCAGTCATGAAAGGTTGTTATTGGTGAAACAAATTTATCCGCAATATAATTTTGAAACTAATATATTTATTGTTGTCATCTGAGATCACTGGCCACTTCATTAAATGTCTGTAAAACATATTGCAATGTAATTATAGATAATTAAAGTATTAAAATTTCATGAAATAATTATAATATGGTGTTGCTAAGCATTTCATGAACTGTCGTCATTTTACAAAATGGTTGGATATTTCATGAAATGGTAGATTCCACCAAATTGTTAATCGGATTCGAATAATCCAGTTAGTAGCGCTATCATCATTGTAATTGATGAACAAATTAGGCGTTCGCTTGC
This sequence comes from Venustoraphidia nigricollis, assembly GCA_034508555.1. Taxonomy (NCBI): domain Eukaryota; kingdom Metazoa; phylum Arthropoda; class Insecta; order Raphidioptera; family Raphidiidae; genus Venustoraphidia; species Venustoraphidia nigricollis. The sequence goes on from JAVRKA010000028.1 coordinate 1,107,409, forward strand.
TCGTCAGATTCCGTGAAGATTAACGCGAGTTTAAGTGCGCTTGTATTATTGACGACTTGAAATCACATTTTCTCACAAACTAAAAGTTTGTCGAGCATGCAACTTTAACAGTATTCTAGGCTTGGTTATAAAAATGCGGAACGGTCCGATTCAATATTGTCATCATGCACGATAGTGGATATTTGTCCCTTCGAGCAGGATTGGTCAAATTCAGGGTGTAAAATATGTATTGAGACATCGGTTGTAAGCAGATGATAATAGCATTCGTAACCATAAAAATGTTATACTAGAACACTTCTACAGATAATCTTATCTATAGAAAATACACACCAGACAATAGATTCATGTACCTACAACGACACGTCATATAGCAATATAACACATAATCCTGAATAACGAATTACCTACGGACCTTTCCCGGGAAAAAATAAAACCAGTCACTGAGTGTATAAATAGAACTCTAGAGTGTGATCTAAAACGGAAACATAACATAACTTAGATTATGTGTGTGTAGGACGTAGGTTGAGGAAAAGTACTATACGTAACACATGTTTGTAAAACAAAAACATAACAACTGTGTCTCTCAGGTAATATGAGGTGTCGCCATCTTCTTTCTGACATATTGTTTATCTAATTTAGGAACAATATAACGTTTATGTTCAATTCTAACGCCGCATCAACACTGTGGCAAAAATATAGTATGCTCATTAGTTCCCTCTGTGAAAATCGTTCAAAGTGCAAATAATACCTAGGGTTAAACAAAAAATTGTTTCACGCTTGGTTTCACATCATCTGTTCTTGACGCACCCACTGTTTTCGGACCCGGTCTCTTTGAAATTGAATATTGACAGTTACATGAAAATTAAATATCTCAAATATTTGATTTGTATAAAAATGATTTGTTAGGAAAAAGGACCTTTTTTAGTAAACACTTATTTGTTATTTATAGCGACAGTTCGTCCCTTTCTTGAGAGTTTTTTAAGCTTTATAACTGTAATCGAATTAAAATACAATTTATAAATTTATAATTGAAATATAAAATATCAGATATTAATTATACACACCTATTAAATGTTTTGGTCAAGCAGATATAATTTGTATGTTTTTCATATAATTATTATTTAATATATATCTTATTTTTTATACAAACTATTAAATTGACACAAGTTTTGTAACATTACTGAGCGTGTGCTATTTATTTCTCAAATTAGTGGTTACCAAAACATTTAAATATAAAAGTTCCCACGGTTTCTAGAAATTTTTATGAGTTGATACACTTGAGTATTATTTAACGCCAATGTGCAAGAGAGAAACCACTTTTAGAGAGAGAAATCTGTCTAATGAGTACATCGTGGAATATTTTCAGCACGAAAAGAAGGGACGCTTTGATCATTGACATATACAATACATAGTCTAAAGAAGTTTCACTTCAATAAAAAAACTATATATGTGCTAATAACTGACAGCTACTGAGTACCAGAAAACATTAGCATTCTCTGTTGCAATGAGATTTATGTTGTCTTGGGCATATCATCATCCTTCTTGGGTTAATACCCTTTTAACCCAACAAAGGACAAGTTGGATTATAAATATTTAGTTTTCCTTCTTATTTCCTTCAACGTATTTAATGCAAGTTATACACAAATAATGCCATCTATGCTCGAAAATTCCATAAGAAATTTCTTCATATACCATACGTTCTTCTAATTACTAAAACATTTTATTTGACCATAGTCGATCCTCGACTGCATTACCGATTCTTACTTTTTAGGATTTTAATACTTGGCTTGATTTTAAGTCAAGCCGTGAATCCTTATCAATAGGCAAGACAACTGTGTTAATGGCCTCAGTTGTCGAGCATCTATAATCTAGAAATCAACTCGACGTATTTTTGGCGACTCATCTGGTCCACAAGGCTGTTGTTAGTAACATGTGCAAATGAATTGAATGATTGTATCGTGTCTGTTAAACGCCTGATACGGCGAAAGAGATGGCCTGGGACAAGAGTATTGGAAAGAGTGCCGACTGCCGGCACAGTTGTATACTGTAATCGAATTATTGACAGCGGACGTGCAATTCGCATTATCGATCCATGATGGCTTTTTGTATGCATATGTGCGAGTACTTCATATTTATAGAATCTGCCAGAATTATAGTATATTATATGTCATAGCTGCGTAATATTATTACTCACGAGATAAATGGTATTTTTTGCATGTTCTTCATACATGTATAAAATGACCGATTTCAGACCGATGACGAGAGCCAGGTGGTAAAGTGACTTTACAGCTCGCCGGGAACTAAAATAAAATTCAATGATAATTTATTTTTTATAAAAGTAGCATGTGTATGATTAGAGCCTTTTTTCAAAAAGTGTATTATACAATGTCTAGATACTGCAAGAGCTGTTTATTTTAATGCATTATCAGGAGTTAGCTCAGTTAATAAAAACGTAACTTAGACTGTAATTGTAAAGTTTTAAAGATTCCAGAGCGAATTTTCAGTTTTCGTTATTTTTTACCAGTTTATTTATCTTTAATACAGTAAACATAATATTATAAAAAAACTGTAAACTTAACAATATGGTATGTATTGTTAACATGTTTTGCTTCTATCGCGTGTAAAGTACATACGCACAATAACTTAAGATGAGACTGATCAGATTTCATAAAATTTGGTTCACTATTAATTGGTACATAAATTAAAAGTTTAGTGTACTTACTTTTCACGTCTCTACGCTCAGGCTAAGATAGGGTTCCACTAAAAACGGTACTAATTCAGTCTAAAGTAATAAAGCGGCGGACAGAAACTATAGTTTATAATATTTTTTTAATTTTCGTAAAGAATTATTGTATTGTAGAATGATAAAAGATTACTATATCAACTATATTTAATTATATGTGAGCTAGAATAGAAATGAATCCCTTTTCAAGCCGAAACTTTATTTCCTGCCTCTTTGTGAATAGACGTATTTATTTTAATGAGATGTTAGAAATTAAACAAGAAAAATATGCAAAGTATATTTTAATAATGTTGCAATTTTAAAGTGCAATTTACGTTTTTAAAACATTTTGTAGAAATATAAATAATAAAAAAGATACAATTTCAGAGTACATTTGTAAAATTTAGATGAATGGCTGAAGTTGAAAGGTGAAATATGAAAGACAAGCCGAACAAATAAAATATAGTCTACGAAAGAATAATATTTTTTTCGAAATAATCATATTACAAACATTGTAAGAGCACAACAACGCTTTGTAATTATCGGGGTTTATTTAAATAATTTAATTGTAGTTTATGTATCTCCTTATAAAAGAATGTATTATACGAATATGTTAAAATGCGACCAGCTTTTTTGAAAAAAAAAATATTTTATACTGTCATTTTTTTTCTAAGATAAGAAAAGAGTTCTACAGGTAATACAAATTTTCAGGCAATCTTCAGATTACCCCAGCGGGTTATCTAGTGAAGTTTGGTAGCGACCGGATCAACAGATTTTTTTTTTGTTTTTTTGGCAATTTTGATTTTTCTTCGATTTTTGAACATTCACAATTAAAAGCGATTGAATTCGCGCAAATTCAATTCACGTTGAGAATTTTATGATAATGATTCTCATCTTTTCTGGCTATAGATAATTAGTGCAACCAGTGCGAAACCGGACCGAGCCGTTATAGGCTATAATTTATGAATAAGTTGCGAAAATATATGCTACCGGTATGATGATATTTGTGAATGAAATCAGTTAAAATTGTCCCTTCTGAGAGCTTTCGTGGCGTGCACTGCGTAAATAGTTAAAGTTACACGAAAATAATGTATAGTGGAATAGTTCCTTTTAAAAAGCTCAAAAAAAAGTTCGCGATAGCATGTCTTTTAAGGTTCACTCTCAATAACCGTTTTTATGATTTTCAAATTTAGTTAAAAGAATGCTTCAACTGCAAAGGTGTTTTTACCGACATAGTATTAATCCTTACTTAAATAAATATGTTAGTCATCTTAAGTATTTAATTTAGACCAACATTGCTCTGTATACCATTTAATAGATAGATAGATAGATAATATATTTCTGTATGTGACCTTTACAGGTATATACAAGTCATTAAAATGTTTGTCTAATATTACACATAAAAATTAAAAATTAAATATTTAATTGCGAATCATATAGACAGATATTTAAGAGATGTTCTTTTACTTTCTTTTTAAATAGTTTTGCATCGTTAATGTTTTTAATTTCATTCGGTAATCTATTGTATAATTTACTGCCCTTGCATAAAGGGCTTTGGCTGTTCTTTGTTGTTTTATATTTTTCAATATGCAAATTAACATTAGTTCTTGTACTGTAGTTATGTATATGTGAATTGGAGGGTATATTGTGTATATTTTCTTTTATATAAACAATTAACTCATAGGCATAAATGCCATAATAGGTTAATATTTTCTTATCTTTGAATATCTGTCTATATGATTCTCGAAATTTATAATTAAAAATGAGTCTTAATAACCGTTTTTGGGCTCTAAAAATCCTAATGGCCTCAGGTGCATGACCCCAGAGTACAATACAATATTTAATTGCACTATAAGCAAAAGCATAGATTATAACATCTAGGAGATCTCAGAGAATAAAACTACTTATGTAAGCTGGACCGAGCCGCTATAGTATTATATAAATATAGATTTACAGTAGATATACTCGCATTTTGAATAAAATATCTAAAAAATAAATTTAATAACTTATTTCTTCATAAAACAAAATCGTTTTTACAAATAGACGAAAACATTACAAGACACAGAGGTGACCTCGTTCCGTTAGACGGTGACGTCATCTAGTGAACTGTCAATTGATATTGCGTGGTTAATAAAAATATGAACGGTCTTCCAACATATGTCTTTCATTAACGAGGTAAGTTCTATTTCTAATAACCTTGTATGATACCTTTAGTTTTATGATAAGTATGCATTTTTATTTATTGTCAAGACGAATGACTTGCATAGCTGATGTCACTTGTTCTCTTTTCTTAATGTATTTTGTATATTATACTTGTTGGAGTAAAAAATTAACTCCGATAAACGTCCAAGCATTACGAGAAACTTTTAATGAGATATAATAATTTTACTTGCTCCAACGAACAGACAACTTTCTGAAACTTAAAAAATAAAAAGCGCTATACGTGCAAACGTATAGTCAATTCAAAATGAGTTGAACTTTTAAGATTGCAGTTAAAGAAATTTAAAATTTAAGATTTAAACTTTAAAAATAGATTAGACTTAGTTTTTTACATATTTTTGATAAATTGAAATATCTGACTACAACTAGTTGTCAATTTTATTATGATTTTAATAACTCTGGTTATCGCCTAGATAGCACACTTTTTGGATGACACAAAACAGTTAATTTTTGTGGGATCGTATATTTTTTAATTAATGCTTGAAATAGTGACAATTTTAGCATGTGCGTTTTTACGCACTCAGACAATGTTGAATTAACATAATAATATCTTATTTAAATCATACTATAAAAAATATATTGTGTTGTGAAACTTTTCTGTCAGTGGCGTAGAGAAATGCAACGTGAAACATCGTAATTTTTAGGGTAATTTTTTTATTATTTGTTATACCTTTTATTTAATTAAAAATTTATTGAAATATTTTTTAAATTACCTATATGAATTTGAATTATTTGATCTGATTTAAAAAAAAAATCTATTTGAAACCATTCACACGGACAAGTCATATAGCGGGTGACAAGAGTAAGAATTCCGTGGCGCGACAATCTGACGAGCTTTATTTATAGAACACTGCAAAATTAGTAAAAAAAAAAAGAATTAAACATTTCTATATACTATGTTAATTAGTTTCCAAGATATCGAAAGTTAAAATTTAAAAAAAATCAATATTTTCATGATTTTTTTAATAAAACTCCTTAAAATAAGGCAAAAAAGAGTAAAGAATTTCGAAATATCGATTAGTATTCGAGATATCAAAAGTTGATTTTTAAAATAACCATAAAAATTTGAAAAAATCGTTTTTTAAAATAAGCGCAAAATGGTGTAAATTAGATAATTCTTCACTTTAATGGATTTGACGCGTATTACGATAAAAATGAAGATACAAATATTCAAATTGAAATGGATTTACAAATTAGCCACCATAAAAACATAAATCCAAGAATCGAGATGAAAGAGGTGCGCTAAAACATATAAGATTATTGCAATGGAAAGTCATCTTTTCAAAAAAAAGTTATTTTATTTAAACTTTTTATTTTTGCAAAGAAAATCCGTCGAATTTGAGTAATTGTCAAAAATCTGATAAAAAAAATAATCGATATCTCAAAAACTAAGCCAGATATTTTTTATAAAGATTGATTCAAACTATTTGCACAGGCATAAAGTCATAGTATAGTAAGTCGGTGTGTAACATCACGTTACAGTACCACTGGTGTGCCCGCCATTTCAAAACGTAGAGGTCGTGGCAATGTCACGTGGTCCAGCTATGAAACGTCACAGCTGATGTCTGAACGTCGGATAGCCGCTCTTTAAATCAATCAGTTAGTGAGTTTTTGTCAAAAGGTGCGGTCGTTGAACATTTTTGTCGTGAATTCAAAATTATTAAATTTAGAGTCAGTTTTTTTTTGACATAAAAGTAAGCGAATTGATTTGTCACGAAGGCTAGTCCTCTAACGATTAATTAAATATTTTTATTAAACTAATTTGCAGAGGTTTTTCTATTTGGCTAACAAATTCTTGTATTATTATATTAATTAAATATATGCTATTGGTTTTTTTTATTACTTTTGTAAGATTCGATGATATTTATTTTTTCACTTTTTTCTTCGCTAATAAACAAAAATATATCTATATTAAATTGTTTTTATCAATTTTTTTATTACTCTAGTTTTCAGCAACCTATTTTTTTCAGCAAAGGGCAAACGAATGAAACTAGTTTATAAGTATTCTGTACGTCCACTGGTACCCCCTAGACTATTTGAAGCCATTTAATTTCATTTCTTTTTTATTTAGTTGGGTCAAAGTACCAGAGGAAGCGTTACAGGTGCCACACCGATAAACGTATTTGAGGGTCTGTAAGATTCTATTATATATATTCTCTTTAGAATCGCGTATTTTTTATGATATATAATTATAAGATTATTAGAATAATTATAATATTATATAAATTGTAATAGAAAGCTATCTTCTATCATTCATTTCATTTTATTGCGAGTTTTTCAGGTATCCGTAGCTTGACGGATTGATGTATTTTCTGAATTTTTGTCTGTCTATCAGTTTGTGCAAGATATGTTATCAATTAAACAAGTATAGGGTACTTTTAATCCAGCATGTGTAAAGGTAAGACTTTTATCAAAACCGACAAAAAACTATGACAGAGAGAAAGAGAGTTATTGTAGATTATAAACGCTCGATAATTGCAATCATTAGCGTCTTTTAAACTTTACATGTAATTATGTAAGATGTTGTGAATACTGTATAGCCTTTATTTAGCTTTTTTTTAGAAAAGCTATTTTCTATGGCAATAAGTCAATACTTTCAAATTATCTTGTTTTTATCTTCCGTCTTTGGATGAAACACTGTCTCTGTTTTCTACAATGTCTTAATAAGTCATATAAAATGTGTAAGTTGGTGTGTTTTATTTTAGGTTAGGGATGGGTAACTTTTGTGATAATATTTTGTTTCAAATTAGCATGTTGTTTTCTTTTTTCCATTTATAATTATTATATTTGATAAATATTAATTAATTATTTTAGTATATTCTTTATATACCACGTTGGCCGAGACGTCAATTTTTTTTGTAATTAAGTATTTAATTATTTGATATTATTTAATTATTTCTTACTCAGGCGTTATTTTAATAATAATATTTCTTTTATTTTTATTGGATTGCTTATTAGTAAGAAATATATATTGATGACAACAGTGACAAAGATAGATTATGCAACAATAAAAAAGGAGTAGAATAAGGGGGATAATTCAAAACCAGGTTACACTCAGAGCTAAATGTTTTGGATTAAAATATTAATTATTCATATACATCGTTACAAATAATTTTTCATGCAAATATACCTATATATTTTGCATCTGTACTATGTAGTTCACTTTTTTGTCAGTAGGTATTGTTCAAATGCAATGACGTTCTGAAGGTGACAATGCTCGTTGTCTTATGAACACATCCTTGTTCGGGTGCCACTGTTCCGCGACTGCAAATGAAGATAAATGAGACATGATTATTACCTTAGTTTGGATGCAGCGGTACGACCTGCCATACTCTCTCGTTATACCGCCATTCTTTTTACAATCTACATAATGAACTACACTGTCGCTTCACAGCGCATGCGCGCGACACTCGACGCGTCATCAAGATTTTGATCCTTATTTTCTGAAATTATCATCATCATCCATCACGACTAAACTGTTTTGTTTAATTAAACTATACGAAGTAGAACTGAAGTGCTATTCAATTTAATGCGCCAATTACTCGTCTGCGACAAGAAAAAGGATTATATTTTTCAAAAGTCTGTATGTATTGATGTATGGACCATATGTATGTTTGCAGTTTGCCCGAGCCTAGGGTGGCAAAATTTGAGAGTCGACAAAATTTCAAAAGTAAACAATGTTAGGACAGTTGAAATTTAAAGAATAATTTAATTGATTTATTCTCCGTTGTCCAAATTTACAGTACTCTGGCTTCATTAGCTGTTTAATTGCAAAAATCACTTCCACATAGAGCATAAAGGACGCCATATTGGACGGAGTCTAGGGCGGCATCGAACCTAAATCCGCCATTGTATGTTTGTACTATGCATTTATGTGGGACTATTCCTATGTAGATTCTAAACGAATCGGCAGATTTTGAAAAATGAGATGCTGGTAAATTCGTTATAGTTTCACGAGTGACACCATGGTATATGGCGTCACGAAAAATTCAATATGTCGGACGATACATGCTACATTATCATGTTTTTTAGGTCGAGGCATTTCAAATTTTTAGGTTCAAATGTTATTATTTTCGGTAAGTGTTTCTGGTACTCGGAAAATAGTCCAACCGCATGAGAATACAACCCAGCCTACAATTAAAAGTGAACTTGCTCACAATTGAACTGTCAAAAATTTTATGTGAAAATCAGCTATTTTGTAGAACGTACGTGTTGTAATTATCACTCGCTGTCGTTCGTGCCACTCTTTCGTTAAAATATCTTCATTCACGAACAAGATATTATTTGGAATAGTTTTAAGTTTAAATTAGAGGTGCAATCGTGAGTAGTATTTTATTAACTTTTCACTCACGCCAATTCACGGGCACGAAAAGTTTTTCCCACTCCGTATATTTTATTTAATCGCACTCACTCACGATTTTTTTGAAACAGTCACACTCACGACGTGTCACGTCATGACACTCAGTGTCACGAAAAATTTCACGCATGATTTGCACCTCTAGTTTAAATTTTAAACTATAATTTAAATTTCCACATACCGTACTTTTGAGCAAGAGGTGAGTATGTTATCGGATAAAGACCACTTTGTTAAAACGCAACCAAAAATGAAAACTTGACACACGGTTGATAAAATCAGAATGCTAATACACTTCCGTACAGGTGGACTAGAAGCGGATGTCCGGTCGTTAATTTTTGTACCAAGTCGTACGCATAATATACATATGTATAAGAGAGGATCAGGTAGCGTACGGGCCCGCTGCACTGTAGAACGGCCAAGGATTGGGGCGAGTGGAGGGAGGGAGGCGTTCTTCCGCTCTTTCAATTTATCACGGAGACGTGCTGACAAATGCAAAATGTCTTATTCGTTGTCGTGAACGTGCGTTTTACACTCCCATCTAGTGGCGTTGTTTGCTATCACTCCTCGCCGCCGCCAACCTCCCTCTCTTTTTATTTTCATTTCCTCCGCACTGGTACTGTACCGATCCCCCATACCGTTAAGTTACGTACCCTCCGTGTACAGTAAATGTGATTCTGAACGACTTGTTCTTGCCATTGTACGCTGGTTAACATTTACGTCTGTGGCCACGAGGTAAAACCGATTATGGCGACTTTTTTTTAGATAAACTGTTCTTTATTTACATTACCTTATACACAAACGTCTTATCCGACTGCGGCGCGCCAATAGAGATATTGGGATTTGACATTTGGGCGGGGTTTAAGCTAATTGCATCGTCATTTTTCACATATATAGTAGTTATACTAGTAAAATGTAATGTGCTTGTGGTTTAATTTTCTGTCACCAAACGTCATGTCACAATAACGTTTGTGTCTTTATATGTTACGCTATAGAATTGAAATGGACAAACTGATTTGGACAATTAATGAAGTATCGCTAGATTAGTCTTGATCTTTCAAGTGTTCTAGGACATATATGACGTCACGAATATTCCAACATGGCAGCCTAGACCCGCCGCATTGTTCACATCAAAATATCCCATTGAGATGGATTTTAAATAAAAGGTCTTGACGAGTATAGATTTCAAAAATAAAGTTTTTGTTGTCCGGGGTAAAGCCCCGGACAACAAAAACTTTATTTTTGAAATCGCCTTAATTTCGATTTTGACCGGAACCTGATTGAAAATAAACGAGCATTTAGCGATGCTCTTGTTAATATGGCATTGCGCCATGAATCCTCTATTGCAAACCCCTAGTTCTTAGGTTCTAGAAACTGGTAGCAATGTTATTTGGATTTTCAATTTATTAATGCAAATTAATAAATTAAAAACATCACTTGAAAAAAATTTCATTGATTTATTATTAACCTGTTTTTTCTTTTGTTTCAGGTATGTTGTTGTCGACATTTTGAAAAAAAATTGTGTAAGGTAAGATTAATTCTTATAACGGAATCATTTTCCGTCGAAGATACCGTTACAAAAGCTATATTATGCAACGCTGTTATGAACGAAGTGAGCTTTAGCTTTTTTACCGCTCCGAGCCAATAATATTTTGATAATGATTATTTTTGCTGTATCATTGCTGTATCGATATATGAAATAAAAATCCGTTCGCGTCTATCGTGTTTTTGTGTGTGTCCGCGAAAAACACAAAAACAATGAACGGATTTAAATACGGTTTTTACCATTCGATAGCATTTTTCTTCGGGAGACTTTCGGGCTATATTAATTGTCTGCCCCAGCTTCTCCTGAGTGCAAAAATCTGATAACTATATCATCACAACATAACATTGCTTAATACAGTTTCGTGACAAATCGACCAGGTAGGCAGAAATGTCATATTTATAACTATACTAGCGGTTTGCCCACGACTTAGTCCGCGTGATATAATAGGTATATTGTACCCGGTTATTTTCTTTTATATAAAATCCCCCCCACCCCGTCCGGGTGACCGTCGAACATATATTTCTTTTTTAACTTATGTAATTTCAGAGATACAGCGTTTTCTATATGGAAGTTTCTGTCACCCTGTTCACCCCTATAAGGGTTATTTTTGGGATAAAATGTAGCCTAGATCACTCATGTTCATATTGCGGATCTATGGCTTTGTCGTCACTCATTTTTTTTGTCAATGTTTTTCGTCTCATTCATTTTACCTCCACCAAATCGGCGAGGAGTCGAACAAGAAGATTCACTTAAAACAAAAAAACTATGACCGAAATGTTTACGTAGGTATTTGTTTTGCTAGCGCCTCAATCCGGTCCTGATCGTGAACCGAAAGTGTACTAGTTTGTTATAGTACTTTTGTCTTGCTCGAAGCAACCGCCTTCTTTAAAAAGAATTTCTTTCGGTCGTGTCCGCCTGTTTGTTGAGAATTGAGATGTTAGTTAATTTGACAACAATGCAGCACCTCTTCCCCTTACAGACATGTTATAAACGAACTTCATTTTTCAGACTGGCAGATACGATTAGTTTAAATTAATTCTTTTAAAAAATGACTTTTCATTCGTTTACGCATTTGTAGAATGCATACCAGATTGATAACTTTTTTTGTGTTTACCGCGCTGGGAGTTTTTTTTTAATAAAATTGTTTTCAAAGTTTCTCGTAGGGTATTGTTTATCAGAAGTGGGTTGTAAAAACAGTGCTAGGTAAAGTAAATTTATGTATTTTTCATGGAACGTAAAATTAATTTTATTTTTTTAGTTTAATGCGCCAGAACTTTTGGCTCTGTATTCAGTCACTATATTTTATCGGGGCATGTACTCTTTCTGAAAGCAATGTCTAGAAATTGATTGGCGGCGTCGAAGATGCGTACCTGTTTTTGGCACGAGATAAGTCTTACCACTTCCTTTTTTCTGCATTCTATGAAAGTGAGGGATTGCTGTGTTAGAATAATATTATAGATTCCATTGTGTTTAGTTTTAACGGACTTTAAAAAAATTAAGATAATCTTCCTGTACGCAACGCCGTCGAAATTATTCTAATCGATTAACCTCTCGAAAAGGTAAGGCGGAACATACGTAACACAATTACCTTTGATTATTAAAGAGAAAGAATAGTGTATCGACAAGTAAAAACTATATGAGATCATTCCGTCATCTTCCTGAATGCAACGGCGTAAGAATTATATAAATCGGTTAACCCCTCAAGAAGTTAAGGTTGAATAAACATATTAATTGATAACCTGTTTTTTTTTAATTCAGTTAAAACGTCTGGTCATTTTTTCTGAAGATACGCCACTGTGCTGTTACATTATCAGTAAACTCGATTGAACGATGATATAATTTTCATGCGCAATTCATTACACGGTAAATTGCCGGCGGAGAAAATTGAAAATTCACTGGCATATTAGCACGTTTCAATGAACAAATAAACTTAATACAACATCGCCATACAAACATGCAAGTATTGCCGTCAACACGACAAATGCAAAATGCACTGAATTACTGAATTGCATCAGCATACATGACTGCTACCAACCTATGTAATATGTTACTGTGGTCACAAGACAAAACTGTGTATGGGCGCGTATTGTTATTGTTGTCATGACCTGCGCAGGGATAATATCTCTACATAGGTCATAACAACAATAACCGGATCTGAAACTATTGTCTGACTATAACTAGTCAGGCAATCACTGCGGATCCGGTTTTCGGTCGTATGACTGAAGATTTTTGAAGAAGTATAATCACTCGACTTTTAATAAAGTGGACGCTTGACGTAGGTTGTGCTAAGAGAGAGGACGTCTCAGAATGTGGAGACTCTGGTGGCAATTCAAAACGATGAGCTCTCTCTGTTTGCTGTCCTGGAAAAGAAATACGTTGTCCACTGCTTTTTTAGAATTATACATATATATATAGAAAACTAGTTGTTACCCGAGCTTCGCGTGAGATAACAGGGACGTTATTTTATTTTTATTATCAACGCGAGCGAAGCCAGCTATAAATCAGTCCATATAACTCTAGTACTAATAATTTACTAGAAATCGGATTAAGGGTCTAAAAGTTGCGGAGAAATGTAGAGACAGATACACACATTGACAGAAAAAAAGACGAACAAGTGCGAGTAGAACTCACGCCTTAAAGGTTTCGTCTCGTGACAATTTAACACAATTTATAATCATCGATGATCCGACTTTTGCTTACTTTCGACGCATTCAATGATGCGTGTATTACGAAAATGAATTATGTAGTTAAGGACCGGATATTATGATTGCATTGAGTTAGAAATTTGAATTTTTGACAGGATTATGGGGTTATAGACTTTAATATTTAATATTAATTGCAACTTGGTTCCTTTATCCGTTCCTGAGAAAATGGGTCTTGACGGAACATTAAAAATTTAGTTTGTTACGTGGTAATTCCACATAAGATTAGAAATTATATTCTCGAATTTTTTCCTTTACTTGTGTTATAAGACTTTTATTCGTGCAAAATTTTGAGATGTCAGGTTACAGATTTTGATATCTAAAAATTTTTTTTCTTGCATTAACTTTGAAACTGGAATTTTTTTATAGAATTATGGGATCTTAGACCTTATTATTTTTGATACTATTGTCAACTTGGTACCTTTAGCCATTCCTGAGAAAAAGTATTTTGGCGAACAGGCCACAGACTGACAAAAAAGTGATTCTATAAAACCACGGGACACTAAAAATCAGAAATGCAAAATGCCTGAAAAGATTAAATTTCTTCAAAAAAGTTACTTATAGAAAAATCTCCTTTACAGTTTTAACTTTTAAGTATTATTAGTGTTCATAGTGAAAAGTAAAACACAGCATAACCAATAGTTTCACTCTTGTCGGAGTCTTTGATCTTCTTGCTACGATCAAGTGACACTTCGCCATGTTCTTGGGGACGTAATTCAGTACGGTTCACTAAAATGACGAACTATTAGGTGCGTTTGATTGAGACACTCTCGAACATGGTGATGATGCACGAAATCGGTGTAATCCGGTAAAGATGATACTGTAGCTAAAATTTGCCATAATACTAAATAATTTTGTTTTGTGGGAACAGATATTTATAGAAGGGTACACGTTCATCAATTCAGTCAAACACAGTATGTATATAAATACAGTATATAATACTTTGTGGCATTCGTTGCGTGTTCAGAATTGAAGTTTAATTGATATGTCAAAAATATCGCTATCGAATAGGGAATTGATTGGTTAAAGTTAAAAAAAACAACCGCAAATTTTAATATACCTACCTAATATAAAAAAAAAAATTCTAGTCATTTGGGCGATGGAATTATTTCAACACCAGAAATACTGACAAATGACATAATATTAATATTATAGCAGTTCAATTACTCCAGAACAAAGACACTGCTGAGTTTTTTATTTTCAAAATATTTGCGAAACCATAAGGCTTACAAATAATAGTCGATTGTTTATATCTAGTTGCGTGGTGCTATATATTACGACGAGGTATGACATGTCGCAAACAAGTGTGAGTAAGTTTCTTTGGAGTTTGGATGTACATTTCATATTTCTTACACTATAGAACTTTATTTTATAATGATTGTGAGTGCCCAAAATCGTTATTTTTAGACACTCGTGTCGTGAAAACTATTCCACGTATGAAATTTGGAATAGTACATCTTTTTGACAATCTTAACCACCCTGAAAAAACTCATTGGACTCGGAAATAGAGGAGAGTCGAAAAGAGCTCGAAATGGTTCTTCTAAATTTATTCTAAAGCACTATGCTTTAGAGGAAATTGGCCGACACGCTCTGTGGACTATGATGTTTGGATGCAAATTTTTTAAGACTAATTTTGTTCCATTTCGATGTTATTCAAAAATTCAAATAGCAAACTAATTTTGTAGAAAAATAGATCAAAACGTTTGTGTAGCATTTAAAAACACAGAATAAACTATATAAAAGGTTTCTAAAAGGTTCACAGAATATACATCTGCTTTCAATTAATAACATTTATTTTATATTTTAAAATAAAGTAGCATTCGTAATAAATAATACGATTTATTCATCCTCCAGTACTGATGACGATGCAGACTTGAAATCGAGTTTTATTTTTATGTTTTTTTTTTACATTTTGCTTTTTGCAATCAGTCATGTACATAGAATATTGATTTGTCTGTTCTAGTTTTTCTAGCGTTGCAACGGATGGTATTTTCCATTTGATCGTTCAAGCGAATGTTTTCTTTATAATTACAATGCAACATATAGTTGTTGGTAGATACTGATTTTATATGCAGAATAGAAATCCGTTAGCTTTTGTTTTTAATTATAAATACATTGGTTTTGGTTGTCGCCATTTCAGTAATTATTATCATTTTGCGCGTCAAAGATGAGTTTCGTCTATACAAAAAGTTAGTTCTAGGTTAATTTCGGACGAAATCTATTCAAATTGTAGCTTCTTGAAAATGGCAGATTCTGTTCTATAAAGTAGAATCATTTCTAGGTTGGTTCGAGTTCGTTCATAATTAACTGAAAATTGCAAACAGCAGTTGTGGGTTGGTTTCTACGTAGGCACGTTCGAGCTGTACAGGTCGCAAACCTTGACGAATCGCCTTGGCTTATTTTTTATATGCTTTGTTTACTATCAGGCTAGAACATTATTTAATTTCATTGAAATGCGTTTTGTAGGTTAATTTTTTAAAACAATTTTATTTTTTTATTTTATGATAGATATAAAGTTTTCAACATAATATATTAATTGACTTTTTTTTTCTTTTTTGTCCTTGGTAATTAATATAAAAATGATTTGTCGGGAAAAAGGACTTTTTAAGTAAACACTTATTTGTTATATATTGAAAACGTCCCAAGCAAGGGACGAAACGTCGCTATAAATAACAAGTAAGTGTTTACTTAAAAAGTCATTTTTCCCGACAAATCATTTTTATAATATATTAATGTTATAATTATACATTAGCAGACCAAGTACGTTCTATACCATAAAATAGGTACACAAGCATTGAGTTAGGTAGTGTAATGGTCAACGCACTTGTTTTGAACAGAGAAGGTTGTTATTAGTGTTTTTGTTCTTTTTATAACTACTTCAGACTTATTTTAAAATCTGGTAGAGGTCGGTAAACGAAACTGATACTAAAAAAATGGCTGTTTATAAAAGAATATAAACTTTACATTTAAGAGAACAAGAAAAATGTACGCAAAGAAATAAAAATATAAATAAAATGCATTTACAAACAGTTGTAAAAAGTTTCGAGATTCAACACAGTGTAACGGAATTATTGGCCGTTGCAAAACTACTTAAACTCGTTATTGCGAAGTTTTTTTTGCGTCTTGTCGCTATAAACCGTTTTGTAATGCCGTAGCATTGAGCGGTCCAAACTCGTCTGAGTATAACTACACTCATAAAATAAAAATTGGCGCGTTACACAATGCGAAGCATCAGACATAGAGGACAGGTACTTTGTTGGCGATGTACATACGTATACATTATTTAGTAAAGTCGAATATACAGTACGCTTCAACCTATGTTAGAAAAGCCTGATCTCAATACTGACGGTCTAGCAGGGCCGAATATTAAGGCGCGAGTTCACTATAAATAACCAGAAATATAACTCTATTATGAACTTGACTCATTCTTGTGACCTCAGCGCTCGGTTACCACGAGATTCTATCCTGAAATGGCAAGTGTTGTACTGTCTCGAGTGTTGGAAGATTTATAGCGAATTGTTTTTTACGCGTCGAATTTAGTATTATTTAGTTAGTTAGGTACTTTATCTACGTAGCTTTTTATTTCATTTTAAAATTGTGATGGTTATGATAGTAAAACATATTTTTAAAAATTAAACCGTAAATGTACACTAATTAGGTACGCCTATAGAAAAATAATAAAATGTCATCTTTTCCTTGGAACTACTGTCATGAATCCATCGGTAGACACATTAAAAGAATAGGAAAAAATAACGAGTTATGCTTCTGGTTTTTATCTATTCTTGTAAGCGCGTTTCACTTACTTGTCTGATTACATTGCATATTTCAGTAAACATTGCATTGGCAACCACATCTGATGAAACTATAGCCTGAATCAATAACAGTATAGAAATTCTTTAACTACAGTATGAAAAAATCAATTATATGGAACCCTCCGCATATATTATATAAAAATAGAAACAAAATATGACGCGAGGAAGCGACAACAGGCAGAATTTGGTATATTTTCGAGTTCTCTTTTGTAGTTTGTAGTATGCTCGTAGAAATAGAGTTGTCGTTACAGAATATATAAATGCGTTTACTAGATTCAACTTCTTACTGTTGCACGTGCTTTATATAGGATCTTGTCTTTGTTGTGTGTAGTTTTATTAACTTTAACGACTCTATTTGCCCTGTAACCAGTTGCACAGAGGTATTTATTACACCATTTTTTATTGGCAGCATCTTTAAGATGCTTGCAAATCGCTTGACGTACGTTTTAACTAGCTACTTCGAAAACATTATTAACCTAACTGCAGTTTACGGTTCCGATTTTATAGGATTAATATATTTCCTTATTTTGTATTTTTCATTAGAAACTAGCTTCTGCCCGCGGCGTCGTTTGCATTAGAATTGAATTTTTATTAATGGCTTTTCTACTCGGGTATTTCGAATTTTTACAAAGGTTTTATTGTAGCTCGAACACAGATCACAGTCGAGCGCAAAACAA
Organism: Venustoraphidia nigricollis; assembly: GCA_034508555.1. Lineage (NCBI taxonomy): Eukaryota > Metazoa > Arthropoda > Insecta > Raphidioptera > Raphidiidae > Venustoraphidia > Venustoraphidia nigricollis. The sequence goes on from JAVRKA010000028.1 coordinate 1,125,442, forward strand.
CTCGTTCACAAAATTATTAAATGCATATCAGGTCGGGCTTCTCTGGATTAAAATTACTGCAGCGGAGTCTCTGCAAAATGGCGTCCCTGTGAATAAAAATGTGTTTTTCCAATTTATACTTTAATTGATGTGAAAACCATGATAGATAGGATAAAATTGCGTGCTGGTAAATTTATAGAGTATAAGATTTTCTACAAAAGAATCCGCGATAGCAAACGCAATTGCTTAGAAATGAGAAATTATACTAAATATGCCACTTTTTGTCGATTCAAAGCTGCAACGCTTTGTGACAGTATCGCAGTTTTAAGATAAATAGTTCTTTCGCAAAATTATATAAAATATCTTAGGTAAGGATATTCTGACAGAAACTCTTCAAAACTACTGTGCCGGAACTAACCTATATGGCGTCTTTAAAGACATAATTGACTAAATGATATTTTCAGTGCGATAATTTCGATAACGCCGCGTTTCTAAGCAGCGTATGTCATTGGAAACTTTTTGGTGGGATTTTTTTGTCTAGAAAATTAATGGTACGCAATTTGTTCCTATCTGGCAAAATTCTCACATATAAGAGCTAGAAAAACAGATTTTAACGAATTTTTTCATCTTAAACCATTTGGGAAGGTTCTGTTGCAATCCAGAGTATATACTTTCGAAAATTCTTCAGAAGACTAGAGACTAGAGAATTAATGGACATGGGCACATGACAAGCTTAACGTAGATGGCAGCCGGTACATAACGTCCTAAGTTGTGATTGGTTTTCACTATAGAGTATAGTAAAATCCAAATCTACGTATTTCAAATTAAGAATAAGTGAATTTGTGATGTATTAATATTATAACCATCATTTAAATAAATATGATTTGTTTTTCTATTTGTAATTTCTCCTTCTGTGGTAAAATCTTTTTTAGCAAAGCGGACTTCACAAACTATTGTCACAAAATTTACAGTAAAAGTTTTTTTCCCTCCTGATAGCATACTATCACTTAGTTTTTAGTTCCGGATTCTTTAGAAATATAAAACCTGTATAATTTAAAAATTGGTAAACACAGCACATCGGCATTTTCAACGTTTTATTGTTTGACATATACTTATTTCGCACACACTGCTAAGAACTATTCACAGACTGGTGTCATTATATGTTATTATATAGCTGGCGCCCCTAGTGGCAACGGCAGTGCCAAACTTCATTGCATTATATGTGATTATTTTTTGTCACACCTTATAGATTTCTTTGGCCACTGGTTTCATGTCGTCTTGATATATTATTTAAACCGAGCATATAAATTATAACATACGTTAACACGTAGCTAACTTCACGTATTTATATGTAACTATAATGACAATAATAAAGATAACGCCATTGCTAATGAACTAAGTGACTTGTGCGTATGTTTTCAACAAGTATGAAGTTAGAGGTTTGTTGTAAATAAGCAAAACATGTACTTAACACAGTTGCGCGGTGTCGTGTTGGTACCAAATTAATGTGCCGCTACTAAAAACGGGAGGTTTCTCTTCGCGTTGCTCCGGCGTTCTTAATGAACAGCGTGAGGTTTGCCGGGTCTCCGAAGATTGTCATCAATCTGTCTTAGGTAATAAACAACTGACTAACACATTAACATAACCTCACATACACACATAATATGTTCAAAGAATTAATTCACAACGTTCTGTACAGTTTGACTGAATAAAGCACGTCTACCAAAAGAATGTGCATAGCGTCCCTGACTTAGGAAAAGCGACATGAAAACAAACGAACGCTGGTCTGTAGCTAATCACTGTGACATTCCAGTAACCCAAACATATTTGAATGGGTAACCTGAGGCGTTTCTTATGCAATATCCAGCTGTGTCAATTCAATGGTGTTAATTCATTGATGCAACTTTAAATGAATTACCAGTGGCTTTACAGAGCTGATACAGAGCTTTGCGTGATTTTTTGTAAAAAAAATCGCAAAGTTAAATACCTATCCATATTAATAATCGCATCACATACTATGCAAGTATACCTTCTCCGTCTATGATTTTGCAGAATTTTAGCTATTATTTGTAATTTCACCACCCTATCGCACTGGCGTACTTTCTCTGGTCAAACTATATTTATTACGTAATAGCTTTATTCTTACAGACAACTCAAGGGTGTCCTTGACAAGTTAATGATTTTTTCATTACGCAAATTTGAATTTTTTTGTATACTAATTGTTGATTTAAACGATATTGAACACGGTTTCGGATTAACGTGCTCGCAGAAATGCGAAAATACCTCGATATTAGAAATTAATAAATCTATATTTAATTTGTGATAAAAAAGTGTCTAACAATAAATGTTACAAAATAAAAAAAAAAATTTCTTATTTTCAGCCTATTATCTACGTATTGTGAAGACCTCGTTTAGCGGTATTTTGTATAGCGCAGGAACTTATTGGGACGTATCTCCTAATACGTGCGATCGCGCGGGTAAAGTCTAGTACTGTATGGTTTTTACAAGCCATTGGCATTATCGCATCGTTTGCAAATTTATCTGCAACTGTTTGCTAAACAAACATAGGTACATAAAATTTACGTCCCCCCAGGTGGTTGTTCTGCGCAGCGAACACAATTAAATGACTTAAAAAGTATACATGTAGGAACGGGTGGCCAAAAGATTATCACTGAAGCTTAGGTTGATCAATTTTGTGGTTCATCGAAACGTATCGTGAGTCACACTGTGTCACGTCACGGAGTTGCGTATCATTTGGCGATCGGCCTAAAGCCAATTCAGACTAGCCGTTCTCGATTACGATTCACCGGTCCGGTTCGGTTTTCGATTAATCTAGGCTGCTCACACTATCCCGATTCGGTTCTACGATTATTCTCGGTGCGCATGCGCAATTTCGAAATATGATTTGACGTTTGATGTGTAGTTAAACGTCAACAAAAACAAGTGGCTAATCACGTGACTCCAGCAAGCGTTCTCATTGGCTACGGTTGCGAACGGTCCGGTTGAAATTAGAGCTGAACCTAAACGCTCGAACCGATCCGCAATCGGGAACGACTACGCCCTGATTGGTCGAGCTCCCAACCGGACCGGTGAATCGTAACCGAGAACGGCTAGTCTGAATTGGCTTTTAAGGAACGTGTTAATTGATTTCTTCTTTCTGAAGGTTTCCATCAAATTTATGGAACCTGCACGTATGATTTGAAAAGTAAATTGTACGCATGCGCGTCAATCATTCTGACAGCAAATATTTCAACTACTTGTATCGTCTCTCAAAATTTAACTATATTACCATTATTGTTGTAAAGGTCTTGTACCTACTCAAGTAATATTTTCTGATGACGCTTTCGTAAATCTGGATCAAAGATAGGGGGGTATTTTTTGGCCATCAAACCCGTAGGTATAGGTATGCCGTTGGCTGGCAGCAGATTGGTGAAGTGAACAATGCAATCTGGTTTAATCAACCTGTGTGAAACGGTTGAATTTGGATTTTTATTTAAAAATTACATTGAATAAAATGAAATGAAATGAACATCCTCATTGATATAAACACTATTCTCCCATGGCGATGTCTCTTTAGTTCTTGAGGCACATTTTACAGGGTGCCAACAGAAAATGTAGAGAAGTATTTGTAATATAGGCTAAGTAGATATATAAACGAATAGCTAAAGAAAATGTTTTCTTATTTTTATGAAGATGCGTTTAAAATGCGATAAGAAAATTTGGCTAACCAGCGGTAGTTTATTGTAAAACAAATTATTACGGTGGGCACTATTTCAAATATTATTATCTGATGTTTTATGTCCACTTTCATGACTGCGTACGATTTCATTTGTAATGAATCTATTTTCATACTTGCTTACGAGATATTTATTATTAAGATGTTCAGTGTTTTAAAAAATGAGTAAAACTAAGTTCAAGAAATTAAACGAAGGATCTTTTCATTTATTATTTTTTATCTGACGTCAACATTTGGATCTGTGTTCTGTTGCACTCTATATGATAAATGAAAACAAACCCGAATCAATGGCCAGTCAGTCTCCGTAACGTAAATTGTATGCAAATGTACATTTTTTTTGTTATTGTCGCCGAATATTTAACATAGAACATTAATTTCATGCTTTCTTTTTTTGAATTTTATTTGACAGATACACAACATCAATATTAACTAGGGGGCTGTTATTTTAGGGGTTGAAATGTGAATAATACTTTTTCATGTGTAGGGGTGAACGCTGCTTGTTTACTCAGGCAAGAGCTATTATCTAGCAAATGAAATTGATGTTTGATTTGTGTAAATATAAACAAAAGACATATTTTAACTGTTTGTAATTTCAATTGTTTATTAGGGTAATATTATATAAACTATTTATTTTTATTGTAGCAAAACGTTCAGTTTTATTGATATTGTTAATGAACCATAAAATACAAATGAATTAAATTTTTTCGCTAATGGCGTCAGTTGCCGAGCGTCTATAATCTACAATCTCCTTCCAAAATTAAATTGTTTACCGGATATTATTTCGACATAGACTGTTACCTGTGAGCAGCCTAGAAGGACACTTCGCCCGCTACCACATCGCCTTTAATAAGCAGTTGGAGACAAACTGTCAGGTAGAAATACCAAATGACCACGGCGTAGAAGCTCGGAAGTCAAGAAGTTTTAAAACAACGCCGGCCATGAAAGGCAACACACTTGAATGTATTTATAATTAAAAACAAAAGCTAGCTAGACTAGCGAATGTGCTATTCGGTATTCTAGCTAGCGGATGTGCAATATAAGGTTAGAATATGTTTCTTGTGTATCCTAAAACATTTGCTGCTTTATTGTGTGACATTTAAAACAATTTATGGCGGTAAGCTAACAATTTTACAACTGTGCGATTATCTATTGACTAATAGCTTCAACAGTTACCTTATAAAATTTCTAACTTACCAAGGTAGAAGTTACCCCTCATATTGCGGCTGACGAAGTTTTACTTCAAAAATGGCCGGATCAGGAATATCACTGGGAACGTGTAATAAAGTTTTGGGATAGAGGAAGGAGCCTAGAACCTGTTTTAATTAAAAAATATGCGAATGTGCAGATATTTTGGCTATGATAATATTTATAAACAGGAAAAAATGTAAACAAAAAACATGGTGGAAGTCCCGTTATTGGTGGTGGGAGAACGTGTCTCCAGGCATTTTTACAAGCGTTTTTCTAACTAAAAATTTAAAAATAAAAATTGGCACAGATTTAAAAAAGCAGACTCCTATAAAAATATACTAAGAAGAAAATAATAATATTTAAACTGGTTTATGATTATAAAAGCGTGGGTCTTGTTTGTGATCAACTATCTTTGAATTTACAACCACACTTTTATAATTATGTGACGTGATTAATATTAAATTAATTGCAGTACATTTTAACAAACGCTGGTTATGTAAATAGAATTACCGATTTTTATTACTCAGAATACACAAAAGTACCAATTTTATCAATTTATTGTTTTATTTATATTATTATATCCTATTATATTGTTCTAATAAACTATTCAATTGTGTGGAACTCTTCGATTAAATTTATTGTATAAAATGTGTTGCCTTAGTGTATTTTAAATTTAGCCAATTGAACACAAATTTAAGAGCGGTCGTAACATAGACTATAAAACAGATGTCCAGTTTGAATGCATTTGAAATTTAAGTTTACTTTGATCAACTCAAGCTGGTGACGGCCGTTGATGTCGTTATTTTCCTATCGTTTGTGTGCAAAATCAGTTATAAAATATCGACACTTCAGTCTCTGTACGCGAGAAGAATATATGAATAATGTGGCAAAAGCACCGATATTCGTCCAGTTACCTGTGATAAACCATTTATAAAAAAAATTTAGATCATTTGTGTTGTTACAGTTGGTAGATTCAATTATTTTTGCATGCCTGTGTAGCGGTAGTAAAATGGTCCATTAAATTCTAGTGCTGTAAAGTTCCACCTAACCAATCCGACAGTAATATTCGAAATCAATCTGTCAGTATATGAAAAACAGAGAAAGCAAAGTTGGCGTGGATTTCGTAAACAACCCACAAATAGATTGCATGACTTATTATGATTGAAAAATCAGATGTTTTATGAGGTAAGAGCAGAAAATGTAGTATATGTTTCTCGGACGTAATTCTATTATGACTCGTGTGACTGTTAAATTTTGGTGGTCGCACGTTTTAACATAGTGTTACATGCATTATATTCTAGATACATACTACTATATTCCATTCCTGTCTTCGAATCTCATGAGCGACGGAACGTTTGGTGTGATGACTCTGAAAGATAAAAGTAATTGATCAGAGATGAGTAGACCATATTCGGCGTCTTTATCCTATATAAGTTTTAAAATTTTAGATATAAATGTGTTGATAGAAAGAGAATGCAGATAGAATTAACGTAATTATTTTGAACGAATTAAACATTTAGTGAAGTAGTGGAGGATGCGTGGATGCGGTGTCAATGAAGTATAATTTGGTTTGAATACTTAAACTGTTAAATGAATTTGGTTAGTAGATGTTTGTGTTAGTTAGGGGAAGAACGGGAAAGTACCTACAGTGTACAGTGATGGTAAGGTAATACTTACATCGGGTATTGTAGAAAGTTCTTTTAGGGATTTTTGAAGTGGCTTGTATAATCATGTTTATGCTTAATTTTAAAATACCTACACGGCACGCCGCATAAAAATTAATAAACAAATTGAAATTAAGCATAAAAATTGCAACAGTCTATTACGCCGCGGTGTAAAACATTTTTGTACTGTTTAGTATGTGTTATTATAATGTGCTATGTGATTAGCAAATTCACTACTGTTGATGTGGAACAAAGAATTAGGATGTTTTTAGGGTTCCGTACCTTAAAAAGAACAAAACGGGAACCCTTATGGCATTTTTCGTTTATTGATCCATTCACCATTGCATGTCTGTTGAATTTTTTAGAACTTAATAAACGCGTCAAGCTGAAATTTGAGTAGTTATAAAGCTAATAACCCGCATATGTTTTAATAGTTCCCGCCATTGGAAAGTGGAGGCAAAATTCAACACCCCCAAAATAGTAGGTTATAGTACCGTATTTGAGAATTCAAGGCCCATGAGCATAAAAGCTGTGAGACCCCCGTGTAAGGAGATCAAGATTAGACTAATATTAAAACACTCAATGCAATTTGTCAAAGTGAAAAGCTTTTTTTTTTCAACATTTCAATATTGCAATAGGTTGTGGCTACCAATTTCGCGTTGGGTGTTTTTTCAATTGATCTACAATGACACGTCGCGAGGTGTCACTGTTGATTAATTGAAAAATAGTTCAATAAATCCTTAATATTTTATCTAAAAAAGATTAAAATGATTTCGGAGGACCCTCATCTAGCTAACAGGTATGATTAGGCTTGACAGAGGTAATAATATTTATACAGAATCTTATTTCTAAAATTACGTAAAAACGTAGTGTTCTCTGTATTTTTTTCTGGCTGCTTGTACATGTTTTCTTACTTTAAAAAAAATATTTACTTTAATAACACCATAAGCGCTTCACCATACAATGAATGGCTACCGAAAACTTTCTGTTATGCCGTGTAGGATGTAGGGCTAAGATGTACTCTGCATTATATGATCGTGCATGCTGTCGGCGACGACGCAATCCGTGTTCAGAATTTTAAACTATCTCTCGAATTACTTTCCTCTTTCTAAAACCTACTGTTTTTCGCTACAGTTTCACAAACCTAGCTGAATGAGCGCTGGAAACAGTAAGTACTCGCCACATAACCTAACAGAGAGAGAGAGAGAGAGAGAGAGAGAGAGAGAGAGAGATTGTAGGTTATAGACGCTCAACAACTGAAGTGATTAGCGCAACAGCGGTTACAGCTGACTGGTTGCTGAAATAACACTCCTAATTTTTATACCACAATACGATGTCACTGTAGTAAGTGAATTTTTGTTACAAACACACGCTTTTGTCATATTACAATGCTATGTGAAAAAAAGTTTGTAATTGTCCTCAACATGTCACAGTCGGGATTCAAACCCGAAAGATTTTAAATTACAGAAGGTCTAATTAATATTTTAAAGTTTTTTCTTTAGAAATGTATGTACGAAATACAGAGAAATTTGTTCGTTGTCAATTTTTTTGAAATATATTTTCTTTTGGTATATAAATCTATATTAACTTTAAGCTATTTCTGCCACTTTTACTTGATTTTAAATAATTTATTTTAGACCATATAATATACAAAAATCTGGCTAAAAGTTATATGGCACGAATAATACATAATCTTAGTTTATTTTGAAAGCATTACATTAAAGTTTGAATAAGGTTTTTCATAGAAATTAAAGATTTCTGGAACTGTTTTTATGCATTTTATATGCACACAAACATTCAAATGCTCGTAATATAGATTTATGCAAGTGAAAAACGATCATATTGAACAGCTCAAGTTTTTTTGACAGTTAAATGTATTGTTGAATCTCTTGCTACTTTTATTGACCACTGCGTAATTCTAAGGTTCATTCAAGTGTTAAAGCAAATAATCGTTTTATTTTAAGATGTGTAATTTGAAAATCTTTCAGTTCTCTATATTATTGAAAGCAATTTTCACCTTGATATACATTTTGTGTGTGCATAGTTTTTGAAACAGTTTTCTGTAAAATACAGCTGACAGTTCAATCACATTAGGATGTTCAACTTTAAAGTTACCATACATTTTATTATCTAAATTCGGTTTCTGTAGTGTTGCCGTCTCGTCTTGTTTCGACGAGAAAGGTTTTCGTCTCGTATTGCGATACGAGAAATTTTGCTATTCATTTTTGTAATGAGCCTTTTCGAAAATTCGATAATTCAGTATGTTACCGCATGAAGCCTATTTAAAAATAATGTAATTGTGCCGTTATAATTAATGGTTAAAAAAAGTTCTTGGTTAAAAAACATCGAAAAAACTAACGGAATTGTTTAAAATCGAAAGAATCTTTTAGAAAAGGTTTAAATGTGCCACAATAGTTGTAACGAACCATCCTAGCAGGGTGTGAAACCACAATATACGTACAGTAAGATTTCGCTTAACGCTGCTCCGTTTAACACTGTTTCAGTATTACGCGGTTTCTGAAAAAAAAAGTTCAGCCACTATAACGTAAAATATTGCGGATTGGTTTATACAAAATGGTTCAAATGTTGATAGAAGTTCAAAGGCAAGACTATGTATCATTGATACAATATCTTGCTTTCGACAACATCTTGTCGAACGAAACAGAAAAAGGCAAACGACATTAGATGACTTCTTCACAAAAAACAAAATATGTCAAATGAGGAACCTTCCTCATCACAAACATAATTTCTTACTCGAACTTTTATTTGATTTTTCATAAATTTTCTATGTACAAAAATCGATATTAGCAATTAATGAATCTATAATTAATGTAATAAAAAAGTATTTAACAATAAATCTTACAAAATTAAACCAAAAACGCTGTTCGATACTTAAACTGAAAAATGAGGATGTTAAGGAGGTATATTTTTATTTTGTCAAAAAACAAATTTAAATTTACATAATAATATTACCAATAAAAAATTAGAGTTTAAAGAAACTAAAACAACACGCTTTAGAACTAAAAAAAATGCAATTAATTTGACAACAAAAGTGGCTTTACTGTAAAAAACTAAATTTGATTACATGGTGGAAGTACGGCTAGTAGATGTATATTAAGGTGTTCATCTTGTGAGAATGTTAGCAGAGCATGTTTTGTTTGTGCAAAAAATATGCTTAGTAAAATAAACAAACTTATATTAATTGTGTTGACAGTGTTTGTGCGAAAGACATAGTAATATAAATTATAATATCTAGGGACCTAAATTATATAACTGATTCCATTTCGAACTAAATACTCACCGTTGTCTGGAGAGCGATGATTTAAGGCAATTTTTTAACTTTTTAACATCTAGTTTTATGCAATTTAGTGTATGGATGATTTATGTGAACTTTAAGTTTGTTAAGTTTCACTGAATAATTCATTTAAACGGTCATACAGAAGCTGACTCCATTAATACAGTGTGTCTCACAAATGTAATTTTTCAAAATTTATATATCTACTGGAAAACAAAATATTAAATAAATAAGTAGATTATGTGACAAAAACGGGAACTCATCTTATTTTTAATTTTTATTCTTTGAGTAACTTTGATACTACCTGATTCCAAAATCTAATTAGATCTAAGTCCCAATAAATTCTTTCGACCAATAAATTTCTTTTTTAAAATTACAGAGTAAACTCTTTATAACGAAACTCAAGGGACCGAGCATTTTTTATCGTTATAGAGAGTTACCGTTATATGGAGTGAAGAAAGAAAAACAACCAAATTAACAATAATCTTTAATATGTATGTTTTTGATAAAATTAATACATATAGTCAGTTAACTTTGCCTGACGTTTTTTGCTTTGCCAGTACTTGTTTTGTATTTTCTTATGTATTCTATCCATCTCTTGATATGTGGTGGAATCTTCTTGATTAAACAATAAATTTTTTTCAGAAGGTTTAGTCGGCGTCTTTTGTAACCTGATAAGATAACATAAACAATAACACCGACAATGACGATTTTCTGTGTCTAAATATGAACACATTTCTTCGCAACAGAGAATGGCTGTTGCGCTATAAAGAGTGCATCAATGTATGGGTTTTAAGGTAAACCAACCAAATTGTGATCTTTTCTATGTTATAGAGAGTTTATCGTTATAAAGAATAATGTTATAAAGAGTTTACACTATACATTTTAAAAATAGCGGAACGTTTAAACAGAACACCGAATTTTTGCGTGTATACCTAACTATCTACCTTAAGAGATGATGGAAATATTTTGACATTTTAGTTTAATTAGATCTGTAGACGAGAGTCGAGTAGAAGAGAGCCAAAGAAGTGTTCATACATCGTACATATATACAAATAGAAAGTTGTCGAGTTAGCTGAAAGTTGCTTTGGATGTTTTCATGAAAAGATGTAAGATGTCAGCGTGCTAGTTGTTGTTAGTTTACTAACTGAAGTTTATTTTCTCAACACCTTGCTCGAGGTGCTTTCAATTCTTTGTACCGCTCGTCCTCTGAGTTCAACCATTGACATAAAAATATTACAAGATCTACGTCTGAGATATGCATTTTCAGATAAAAGTTTACAAGTTAGCACAGTAGTTAAGTTCTTGCAACCCCGGAACGTGCAATCAGAGATGCGATTCGTAGTATCGAGTATTAAACAAAATAATTATTTATGGTGCGAAATAACAATTTTACTTTAAGCACTGATAATCATAGCTACGACACTGCCTAGACGAACGTCCATAATTTGATCGAAATAGATTTTTGATCGAATTCGACGACCCATGTAAACGTATTTTTGTGTCAACGAATGGGTCGCAATCCCTATCAGATACGTTATTTGGAACGAAAGGATAGACGGAACGTTAAAGGTGGTGGGGGCAGTGTAGGGAGCAAGGAGAAACAGAAAGATGGCGGCGTTGGTTTCCTTTGAAAGATACACTACTTGTTTTGCAATATGTATATACGTGTGATCTTTATATACACAGGGATGGACCACACCGTGAGAAGAAAATGTGGAATCTAGAAAGCAATTAGCTCATTTTACTAGTTATTTTGGTATCAAATTTTCTGATGTAAGTGTAATAAAATATGAGTAAAAAAAACTTTCTAAAGACAAGCTTTTAATGAAATATACTCAAAAGGAAAACATATTTTTTAATAATTTAGATTACACCTCTTTCATTTGATACTCATGTCAAGAGGATTGTGTTTCTTGAGGCGTACGCGGTGTTGGAATTACAATGACTTCACATACCTTATCATATCCCGAACACATGCATAAGTGTGCAAAATTTCAAAGCTCTAACTTAGATCTAGTCTAAATTTTGATTTCTAGATTTGACCCAAATCGATAGACTGACTGACTGCCATACACGTGAAATTAGTAAAAAAGCTTGTGAAAATTAACGTACCGTAGAATCCATACCGGAGTTTGATAATTATATTTTAACAGTAATGTAATAAACCATAAGCTGGGTTATTATTAACATCAATATTGATTAAGAGATATTTCTGTTCCTCTAGAACAAATCATTTTGGTGCATTAGAAAAAGTCGTTATGTATGACAAGATATTTCGATTTCTACTAATGTTTAGTTTGGGCAACATTCGAACAAAACTCGGACAATATGCTTTAGCATATTATAGCTTTTTAGTAGAACATAGTGAAAGTCGTTTATGAGTTAACTTTAAAAACAATTCATCTTTAAAGTTCAATTCCAAAATATGTAATAATAGAAATTAGTTTCACGGGTAATTGGAATAAAAAATCAATTTAAACACTTATTGATTGCAACGTTTCGTCTTTATTAAATCAAGACTTTTTCAAGCTCTCAGCATGTTTAAATTATAATAAAACTATGATATAAAAGGCAATTTTGCATATATCATAGTTTTATTATAATTTAAACATGCTGAGAGCTTGAAAAAGTCTTGATTTAATAAAGACGAAACGTTGCAATCAATAAGTGTTTAAATTGATTTTTTATTCCAATTACCCGTGAAACTAATTTCTATTTAAAAACAATGCACTACCATCTTTGATGCATTTTTTAAGTTGACCAGCATGGAATCTAAAGTTTTGACTCTTTTCTGTACTCGTATATTAGGCGAGTGTATATTTTCCGAATTAGAATTCAGTTTTTGAACTTAAACTTCTTTGACGAATGCAGTGAATACGAATGATCCCGACATAGAATTCAAACATGAAACGCTAAGAGAAGTAAAGCGTTTCATTGGCTTAAAACGTACAGGGGCTACAGTTCACGTGCAATTTTATAATTTTATAAATTATCATGAAATGTCAAAGATTTCTGAGTAGCAAAAAAGGGATAATAGTTGTTCGCCCAGCTCAGTGCTTTTGCGGGACCAAAATCTGAAACTTTTTAAAATCTTTCTGTTGTCTGATATAATTGTTTTATAACTCTTTTTTAATTTCGCGCAATTGGGTAAAAACAAAGTTCCTAAGTGTGACTGAATTAGTAGTTGTGTGCTATTTAATCTAAAATGCATAATATTAATTTACAAGTTATCTATTATATTCTATTATATTATATAATATAGATATTTGTGTCATTTGGTTTGTTTTACATCCCTAGACATCTATCTCGCGATGCCACCACCTGTGGTTTTGTGTGTATTTCCGGTTTTGGATTTCAAAGTTCATCATCTTCAGAGTTCACACTGGAGAAGAAGGGCTGCTTGTCAGATGGCTTCTGTCTGCTTCAATCTTTTACTACGTATCTACGTCCTTCCTCAGCTCCGGTCCTCTTATATTATATCAAACCATATAGCAAGACAGCTTATGTCGAATTAGTCCTATTTTTGCTAAATCCTAAGATATAATTTCTACTATATTTTGTGTTTTTTATAAAATGTTACAGTCTGTCTTCATAGACTCTCAGAATATTCAATATTAAAGTAGAACTTCATGACAACAGAATTAATTAACAAGCAATACTCATGTTAAAATTTGGACATATAATAAACGTTTCGTCATCTTCAAAGTATTCAATGATGTCAAAAAATTATGTGAGGCATCAAAAATATGGTTTTCGTTCAGTGACACATCCATGCTTACATTAAACTAAATTATATATATAAAAAAAACCAGCAGTCTGGTCTGGTTTCGACCGAATTCGTATTTTACCTATTCTAACCGGGAAGAAGACCCTGCTGTTATAGAGCATAATGAGATATAGACTAAAACCGTCCCACATATTTTATCTCGATATTCGTGGAATTTAAAAAATGTCTCCGCTACTTTCTTCATGGTTTTCTTTTACACTGTTGGTTCGAAATCACTTTTATCCGCTATGCCTTAAAAGGCTCATTTCTAAAAATAGACATAAGCGGTTTGCCTTTCGGTCATTGATATAATATATGTACATTTTAGGTTGTAGTTAACCAGTGGCTGACATATTTGATACAATGTGACTATGTGTTTACATTAAACGCAAATCACTAATCAGAATCAATTTTCGTTACTAAAAACGGCCTCCAACTGTTGAATCTGGTTATAGAAAAAGGAGAGTCGAACTTACCATTGCGCCTTGCCAAGCTATTTGTTATATTATCTTAAAGTTTGAAACGAGCGCCAGCAAGTAAACAGTCACGAGTCATAATATATTATTGTGCACAAGGGAAATACGATATTTTTTGCACGTATCTCCTACAAAACAGCTATTGTTCACTTCATTCAAAATTTTTGACAATTCTTCTTACCTAAGTTACAAAAAAAAACAACGAACACACAAACATAAGGCGTAATGAAAAAATATACATATGTCATATTGTCAAATAGAAGTGGCTTAAAAAGGGAACATATTAGATAGTTACCTAGAGCACAGGCATTTTAGTTCAAAATTAGCCAAATAAAAGAAGTAACTTTGACAGCCTATTTAACGCCTCCTTTTTTAAAAATATCGATATGTAACAAAAAGTCCGATTTGGAGCGTTTTTTGTTTTTTAAACATATGCATTGTCAATTTAAACTTTTATAAGGAACATATGTATAATAATAATAATATGTTTAACGTCTGTTTCTCGACTTTATGTCATAACAGACGTTACTCGCGCCATTACTATTCTTTCATCTACCACTTCCCGTTATTTTTACGTTTTTAAAACTTCAGCTTAATCAATAGCAAGGTGCATATAATAAATCTGGCTATTGAAAAGGACATTACTTTTTAGCCACGGGTTTGCGCGCGAATTTCGGGTTCAAAGACAATAAAGAATACTTAAAAAAAATGATTGTGATACATGTACTTTCTAGAAAAAAATCTACTCTATAGTTAACGAAGAAAACTCAAAACGGATCCGCCCGAAGAGTAGTTTTTTGCTCAAATAGTATGTTATTGCAACGATATGGGTGGAAACTTTTTACTGCCTTATTTCTAATGCTCTTGAAAGTTAATTGTCAAAAAGTCTACAGTTCTTTTTTTTCTATGTTCGAATTGCCTGAATTCTACTATAGTTTTATAGTTTAAAAAATATAAATGCATATTTTCTTATTCATAGAAATAATTTCTTTACGTTTTATTACAAAATAATTAGTTGTGAAATGAGTTTTACAGGGTAGCAAATAGTTTAATAGCATGATATTATTCATCTCGTAAGTGCGCTGGGAACGTTTTTTTAAATAAAAAATAAACCATGATATTATTAATTTTACTGGCTTTATTTTTATAATAAACAATTTCACGATGGAAATATACAGCATAAAAATTTTCCCATGTTTTCCTACCACCAGAGGTCGTTCGTTAGGTAGATCCGAATAACCAATTATACTTAGCTACAAAACTGAAACTTGTAGTTTTTCTAAGTAAGTATGACGTTTTATATTTCACTGTTTTTAGAAGATATTGTGAATGGTTCCACCACTGTCTGTGTTGACAAATACATCTTTGCTTAATGTATATTAGATATGCTTCGAATATGTCATACGCACGAATGCTGTCAAATACATAGACACGCATATACGCACCCCTGAGCTCACGCACACACGAAATATACGCATCCCTGTGTAGAAACTCTGTAGGATCTTACACTGAAGACTTTTACATTATACAGATTGATTGAAAAGTTAAAGATGAAAAAGATCAATTAACTGTAGACAGATTCAGCGGATATTAAAGACCGTGCCCACTATACCTGCACGCACTAGCACAGCACGGATCAGAAACGCCTGTTCGTGAAGATATTCATGCTAGACCAACATATAGGGTAGCTGTAGGTGCGAGCGCATCAGTATCTCACTCGCATCTACTCGCGCTCGCATCTACAGCTACCCTATATTATGTTTATCTGGCTAGGGGTTAGAACTGTCGAAACTGTCTTACTACTGGAGAAACATCTTCTAATAGTTCCCCAAGTAACCTGTATAAAATGCAGCTTTTATACTATAACATAAGTACAGTTACAATTTATTGAAGTTTAAAGGTGTCTGACAAGGGGTTGCCACGATATTAAGTGACTGGCAATGGACGACGTGATTTCTAATATTATTCCGAAGAAAAATATAAAAAAACTTACGCTTTATAATTTGACGAAATTAGGTTGGTATTTTATACAACTTTGCTACCTGTTACCTGTCAAAGCTACGATGATCCAAAGTACATAATCGCCCATCGTTCTTTTTTATAAAATAACGAAGGTCTTGCACTCACGGACTTTTGCTCTACATGATTTGTATTCGAGGCAAATGATTTTATGATCGCCCGTAGACATTTACGCATATATGCGCGTTCGACACGTACGTTCATCTTCATATACAAACCTGAATAAATGCCTCACGAGTGTGCTATGATATTTGGGAGAATGTCTTCTGATGCTTTCAGGTTTTCTGTTTGTCGTTATTATTGCTTTCCGTATTTTAGATTTCCGTTGCTTTGCGGGACTTCGTAATCATTCATGTTTCTACTTTGAACAAAACAAATAAAGAGAATAAGGAATGAGCTTTTGACATTACATGAGTAATGTTCGTTCGGAAATAAAATTATGTTGAAAACTGGCGTTTTTTGAGAACAACGGATTTTACAAAAGCTGCATATTCAAATTCAAAATCTTATATATTTAAACTCGTAATTCTTGTATATTTATATATTTATTTATATATTTCTATCTTGATTAGAAATTTCGCATATCTAACGACTCTAACGATTTGGATGAAATTCACGGAAAGGGGGTATTGGGGAACAAAAGTCGATCTAGCTAATTTTTATTCTTGGAAACTCCCGTTTTCTTGCAAATTTATTCATTTAAAAAAATAATTTTTTGACATTTTACAATACTGTAATAAATACTGTAATATTGTAAGTAAGCTTTGGAAATACAAATGAACAATTGTGTCAAAATACTGATAGTCAATCTTTTTAATAAGTTATACTAAGTAAAACGTAAATTATTTTAATAAAAAAGAAGAAATATTAATTAGATAAACATAATGTTAACTAATATTTCAATAATTGGCGTAAGGTATGTTATTTTTATATCATGACGTATTTATTTAACATTATTATATATTTAATACTATAGTTCTAGAGTAGAATTTCGGTTCCAAAGAAGTGAAAATAAAAATGTTATTTGCTTAAAATTCTCTCAATTAATCGATTCAAGCGTTTTTTAAACGAAAAGGAAGAAATTTCTACATAGATTTTGTATATTACTGTGTTAAATTACTTCTTTATAAAAACTTAGAAGCATTAAAAACGTATACACTCGAATTTACGGAACATATCAAAAGAGAAAAACGGTATGTGAAAATTTATGCAAAAGGACCATTGCACATAAATAATGACAAAATAGCAAAAATTATTGACTTTATTTAGACTTAACACGAACATTGGTGAATAAACCTGTTTCAATAACACGGCGCTACCACTGTACTACGTAGTGTTCGATAATATAAGTTTGACATTAGTTACGTAATAGTAGTAAATTACACGTTTAGATTTATAAAATTTTAGTTAACATTTGTCTATTTGCGAGATTAGTTGTGTGTGTTGTGACTTGTAAGCAGAGTGTAAAAATTATATGTAGTTTTTGAAAGCTGTGGTAAATTCCCTGACAATATCTGTGTTTACGAATGTTTAGTTAATATTTATTTATGTAGTGAGGACGGATAGACAGTGGAAGTTCAGATTAACTTTTGGTAAAAATATGATAGTAGGACACCTTTTCAGGGTTAGATTAGATAAATGAGATTTTTTATGTGCTGTGTTTTAGTGTAAGACGGTGTCTTTGAATGGAAAATATGTGCAGTTGACTCATCTAGAAATTTACCAATAATGTCAGGTAGTAACTAATATCCTGCTATCTAATTTTTACTCGCGGTGAGAATTTGTGAACGATGCTCTTTTCCATGTGAGACCTTCAATCGAAAACATCGCTACACAAGTAGTTCAAGAATTTCAAGGTACGATATTTTTATAATTCATCGCGGCTTTTAAGTATGAAAATCGGATATATATTTTTATTGACGATTTGAACTTAAATTTGACTCTTTAATACTTGAAAAGTAAATTTTGACTTAAATTAGTACCTACCGTTCTCCACTAGTGGGCTGGAATGGTAAAAATAGTCAGCGATAGTGTTACCTTTTATTAGTGAAAGAATTTTTTAAATCGGCTCAGTAGTCTCAGATATTCTTCTTCAAAATGAACAATTTTGACCTGCTTATATATCATAATATTACTATGGATGTAATGATAACTGGTTTCGACAACTTGTTGCAACCATTACGTCAGTATAAAATGTTAGTGTAAAAAAGATAAATTCACCAAATTATTTTAAATGGGCATTTTTTATTGAACTGTACTTTTTTACCAACCTCATGTTAACAGCTAAGTTTCCATAATGTGCTGTGGGTTAATTAAATCATATTAAGTTTACTTATAACTATTTTGTAAATGGAGAATTTATACTAAATCGGTTTCAATTTAAATTAAGAAATGTTACAATTTTAAGACCACCAGCTGCCAAAATTATGTGGGCCTATATTGAACTTATGTGTTAAAATTTCAGAAAACACACTGTATGAAATTATTGTTTTCGTGCTTATTCGAGAATTAAACGCAATACAGTCGATGGAAAAGAATATTTTACGTGTAGTCTGTAGAATCTTTTTCATCTTGCTGATAAACTTTTATTAATTTGTTCGTCACCATCAAGAAAGAAAGACAATGCAAAAGAGAGAGAGAGAGACTATGAAATAGAGAAAACAACGCTTTTTCTCTAATTAGTGAAAACACAATTAATCCCGACTCGCTAATCTGCTGATTTGTCGAAACTCGAGTTCCGTTTGTTCAATTCTGACTGTTAAAAGTTCTTCAAATGGTCGTTAGCATTTATGTTTATCATAAATAAAAAGCGAAATTGAATTTTCGTTTTTCCCGAGCAATTAATTTAACTTAGCGAGCCGTTGTTCGTTCTATCCTATCTGTTTTGACGTTTCTTCTACGCCCTTTGCAAGGTCACGTGATTTTATACACTTTGCGGAGCCGCCCACGGTTTATTTAAATATCGATGAAGCATATATATAGAGGCATCTGTTGATAGATTATTTACTTTCTAAAACGAAATTTGTTATCATAATACAGGGTCTTAAAATATTAATGCCATTTATCTATATTTTTTAGGCGTGGCAGAATAAAATAAGTTACAGATGAGTGATCGGTAATTAGCGCGTACCGGATCAGAATCGGTTTTAGAAACTCTTCTTTCTGATCATGAGGTCCAGAAGGAAGAGCAAACGCTGTAAATTAAACACCGCTACGTCATCTAGTGACTCGCTCTTCACCTATTTGAACTCAATGGCGTTGTGTGTTATATCAATATTAGTTATTTTAATATTTTAACAGTCACCTGTCGCCCACTTGGCGAACATCAGACTTTAAGAAAAAATGCTTTTCTGCCATTAGGGTGCTGGCATCGGAATGTTTAACCTACAAGCCCATCGCCAGTTGTTGCCATTTAATTCTTTACTTCATGCGTCCATTTACTTAGTTTATTACAGTTAGTGCCAATCCAGACCAGACATGAGCTTAGGTACTTTTAGGAAACCAGTTAGAGTTGGGTAACTCAGATCTGAACCGGTTCAAAGAGCCGACTCCGACAGAAGATCCGTGAGAGTCGACTCACTCTTTTTTGAGTCGACGGATCAACGGATCCGCATAACTCAGTGAAACACTTAACACACAGAAGCACATTTTACACTTACGTATCAGCTCTTGCTTTGATGCATCTGCCAGCTCAAATGACTCATGCATCACATGTTTGGCTATGCATTCTTGATTCTATACAGGACTGAACTAGGTAACTCAGTGGCAGACTGCAGTAAGATATTCAGAACTCGGCTCTTTTTGAACCGGTTCAGTGAGCCGGCTCACATACGGGATCCAAATGCAAAGATGCAGATCACTAAAAAGACCCGTTTTTCCAATCTCTAAAACCAGAACCCTGTTGACAGCGACTTCCAAGTACCGGTGATTTTTAGCAGCGACCAGTGATCACTGGTAAGTCTATGCGCGCGTAGTGTGGACAATCTATGTACGTGCTGTCTGAACTAAACTCACGTCTCACTGGCTACTGCAGGGAACAGAAATCCACCGGTAGGCTCATCTTTAATCCAGATGTATATTAAAGAGGAAAAAACAACACAAAAACATTACCGTTCTCCTTAAGTAGGCTCCATACTATGTGACGAACTATATAGTCTGTAACCAAAATTCATGAAATGACTCATCATTATAGTACGGTTCGCTTACTGGAGCGGCAAATGAAAACTGAAAATGTTTTTTTTAATTCTGATACAAACTCGACGATATTTTGTAATGCGTTAAATTTCACCCTGTATAATGTGTTTGTGCAGTTGGTAGCGCGGGGGCAGAGGGGCGGATATGTCGAGAGTTTGCCCCATAGGTTCTCTGGTATACTTCACCACGCACTCCGGAGATGAGTTAGTGAGATACTTGAAAATAAGGAAAAGTAAAAGAAGATATCGTCGGAGATGTAAATTTTAAACCCAAAGTTGTGAACAGATTTGACGAATATAATGTATTATCCCGAGTGGCACGTATCGATTAGTTTTTTTTTTCAACAGCGAGAGGTATTAGGCGTGGCGTCACTTTTTATTTTATCATTTTTTGAGAGTAAGTTGAAAATCCACCAGTTTTCTTCAGATTAGAATTTGGAAACTGAGGACTTGTAATAAAGGAACAATTATAGAAACTGCATATGCAGTGAGCTTCTAGAAAATATGTTTATGGGAAAAACTTTTATTTAGAAGTTACCAAAATTTGATTTCGTCAATCGATCCTACTATATACCTAGAAAAGAAAAAAAGACATTTATTATTCACAATTTAGCGGAAAAATTTTGAATTGGTTTTCGAAAAATGGGTTTATGTATAAAAATACAGGAAAAATTTATAAACAAAAAATGTTCAGAAATCAATTTTAGTGTATGTACAATATTTTGTGAAACGTCTTATTTTAAATATTCAGGTAACTAAAGATTAGACCAGGGGTCGGCAACCTATGACCCGTGGGTCACCAAGTGACCCATTTGGTCATTTCAAGTGACCCACTTTAGTTCCGAAAATAAAGTATAAGATATACAAACATTTTTTTCTTTTTCCCAAAAAATTTTTGTCGCAAAGTTATGAACGTACCAAATTTGAATCCAGTATAACATATAAAAATATCAGTTATAACCCCACCCCCGCCTGACTGGATATGGAATCGGCCGAGAGTATGCGGAATGCAGCGACATTTGTTTTAATACGAAAATATCTCTGACCCAAACGTTTCTTTAATACTCGTATTTTGGTTGATTTTGACCCGCGGCCAAAAAAGGTTGCCGACCCCTGGATGAGACCATCACTAACACACCAGGTCGGTTCAGCACGGGTAGACAGAAATTGCAGGCGATCGATTGACGGTCTTTGCTGGTTGCAGGTCATTGCTAGTTGCAGGTGCCGGTCTAATGTGCGCTACTCCGTTAAATGAGTAAAGTGCACGCTCTCTAAATGCACACGCTCTCTTACTGCACACGAACTCACCCTCTAAGTGCACGTTCCCCAGCCCCCACTTCGAATAATCTGCGACCAATCACGTGCGACCGTAAGCGCGCTATTTTCAAACTTTCCATTTCCATCATATTCATAGAGTTTTAGAGATATTGTTTATAGTATCTGATTGAATAAAGATAGCTATAGGAGTTAGAAGAGTGGAGATGAAAAAGATCGTAGGGGAAGTGTGCACTTAAAGGATGGGCTCGGTTCCGAACTGTGCACTTAGAGGGCTTTGACTGTACCTTCACGAATAATTTTTTCTGGTCTGTGCTGTACTGATCGTGCTGAATAATAATTATTATTAGTGTACTTATTTGCCATATGGCAACATACACTATTGGCGTCGGTCGGATGGCGGGACCTAGGGGTCGGACCAAAATTTCTCGACGTTTCATAACCTCCTAAACACTTTGGCACCATTTTTAAAAATGTTTATATATATATATATATATATATATATATGTGTACGCGCGATAACTTTCGAAAGAGTTAATTGATTTCAACGAAATTTGGGCCACGTGTTGAAATCCATCACCGCAAGAAGCCTATTTAAAATGGGCCTAATCGGGCTATTTTAAGGGTAGTTTTTAGGGGTTGAAAACTGTTTTTGGGCCCCAAAATACCGAAAAAATTCTCCGAATCGTTTCAAAATTGAAATTTAACCCTTTGGTAGTGATTAAAAAGTGTCCCCACAATTTTAATAAAATCGGCCCGACAGGACCGAATTTACAAATTTTATGAAAACACTAGTTTGCAGATAGTGACTTATTTATTGAAGGGTGTATTTAATTCGGTGTAGACGTTAGATTGATAATAATATTACAATTAAGAAAAAAATGTTATTTTAAGGGGTGTATTAAGGGGTTAAATTTTTCATTTTTCCCAAAAACAAACTTAATTTCACATAATAAAAGTATAAAACCACACGGCCCTATACAAGCAAATACACTATATTGTCGGCAGGGTTTTGGCACTGCGACCCGGGTTTTTATTATAATTATGCGCGATCTTTTATGCGACTACCACCTCAGATTTAGATAAGATTTCTGTCGCAATTGATATGTTAGCGAAGTCACCGGTAAAGGCTAATAGAAATTATAAAATCCATGTTAAAATAAAACTACTATTTGCCGTATTTTTCAATAATTTGTTTATATTTAAAGGCTTTCAGAATTAACTTGTACTTTTAATTTTGTATTACAACTTGATCTATCAATTGACTGGAAAAATAATTTGGAAAACTGATATTTTTTTCGAAACGATGACTGACTGCTTCGACTGTATTGCGAACTGTACGTTGGTTATACTGCATGATTGGAATGAATTATTTTAACAGGGCTGTGTTATTGTTGGTAGTGGGAAAATAACTGATCTATACTGAATTATCAGTTCCTGGTTCGAAATTATGGTTTTTACAAAAAGAGACTGTCTATTTCACACTATACACTATAGAAGCAAAACTGGTACAATTGTAAAAAAAAAACAACACAAAAAAAGTAATAATGGAACCGATTGGCGGGATTGAATTTACGATCTTTATGCTAAGGGGTAAGTGTTCTACTTCGCAGCCACCTTGGCTTAATATTGTACAGCTAGATTTTAAAGTATACGGCAGGTTCGTTACATTTTATTTTAAGAATGAATTTTCACCGTGCTGTGCCAAAAAAATTGCACGGAACTTTCTTTGCCTGACTAATCAAGATGTCTTAGTTGGCCTTTAGTAGATCCACAACTTGTTTATACAAGTTGGTCAATGGTCATGCTATTTATGTTAAGAATATGAAAAGATATAATTGTTTTGTTGGGAACATTTTCAGTTAGGTACGTCCGATTGTTAGTGTATTTGCCATATGGCAACATACACTATTGGCGTCGGTCGGATGGCGGGACCTAGGGGTCGGACCAAAATTTCTCGACGTTTCATAACCTCCTAAACACATTGGCACCATTTTTGAAAATGTTTATATATATATGTATATATATATATATATATTTATATATATATATATATATATATATATTATATATATATATATATATATATATATATATATATATATATATATGTGTACGGGCAATAACTTTCGAAAGAGTTAATTGATTTTAACGAAATTTGGAACACGTGTTGAAATCCATCACCGCAAGAAGCCTATTTAAAATGGGCGTAATCGGGCCATTTTAAGGGTAGTTTTTAGGGGTTTTTGGGCCCCAAAATTCCGAAAAAATTCTCAGAATCGTTTCAAAATTGATATTTAACCTGTCAGTAGCAATTAAAAAGTGCCCCTAAAATTTTAATAAAATGGCCTCAACAGGACCGGACTTACAAATTTTTTGAAAACACTAATTTGCAGATAGTGATTTATTTATTGAAGGGTGTCTTTAATTCGGTGTAGACGTTAGATTGATAATAATATTACAATTAAGAAAAAAAATGTTATTTTAAGGGGTGTATTAAGGGGTTAAATTTTTTATTTTGCCCAAAAACAAACTTAATTTCACATAATAAAACTATAAAACCACACGGCCCTATACAAGCAAATACACTATATTGTCGGCAGGGTTTTGGCACTGCGACCCGGTTTTTTTTTTAAAATATGTTCTGACAGCTCTGTTTTCTGAACATATAAGATTCATTCAATTTTAATGAAATAGAATTTGAATTTTACGTACAGTGAAAAAGAGTTTTCCCATCCATATTCGATACATGGGCATGAGATTATGGTTGATCAACGAGGATTTCATTAAATAGGGGAGGGGGGTAAGCGAGATATACAAACGTATACGAGTTTGAAAATATTACTGTACATGCTTTTCACCGGAAATAATTCCTCTTCCATTTCTGATCACGATTGATACATGATAGAAGCGAAGTCTGCCACTGTTTATTATTGATAAGGGCTGCCAACTGTCTACAGTCCATCCCGAAATTAGAGTATAATAATAATAAATCATTTTGGTTTCAAGTTTTTGCACAGTATAGAGCTCGGACGGAAACCACCAATTAGACACTTCA
Organism: Venustoraphidia nigricollis; assembly: GCA_034508555.1. Lineage (NCBI taxonomy): Eukaryota > Metazoa > Arthropoda > Insecta > Raphidioptera > Raphidiidae > Venustoraphidia > Venustoraphidia nigricollis. The sequence continues at coordinate 1,150,094 of JAVRKA010000028.1, forward strand.
GGAACCTTTGATGTCGTGTCACCGAGTTTTGTTTTTTTGCAAACGCTCAGCCAAGCATATGCGAGTGGCTGAATGGACTCTTAACCAGACGCACTGAATTTATTAAAACGCAAATATTGCTTGAGTAACAAAACTGGATGTCGTTTAAACTGTGGTTTTTAACGGATTTCAGTATTACCATGACTAAATACTTTCCTTTAAGTCATTTCCAAATAGCCTATCAACTTTATGGTGACTGTTAATCTGCTGTTCAATATGCTCCCTTTTTCATCCGTATAGCTGATCTTATGGGTAGTTGGATGTGTGTAAGCATATAAAATGCACTTACTCATGTTTCAGAGATCTCTTATTTCTATAAAAAATCTAATTCAATCTTTGATGTTCATGCCTCATAATAAACTAGAAATATGTATTATTCATCACATATGACTTTTAGCCAAGTTTTTTACAGTTTATTTGATCTAAATAAACGGTTTAAAATCAGATAGAACTGGCAAAAATAGCAAAAGTTTAAGACAAGTCAGTATTGTTAACATAAGTTTGTAAAGAATAAACTTCAGAATATTAATTTGCCTTCCCGTAATTCGAAATCGCGTGACGTGTTGTAAAGAAATATTGACGAAGTTTTTTTATTCAATTTTTGAATAAAAATATGTTTTTTTGAAGTTTTTAAGCAGGGAGTTCCATTTTGTGAAGCATAGTGCTTATTCACAGCTAACAAACATAGTAATAAAATGAATTTTGCGACTTCAGTTCGAAATTTTCAGAGAGCATATTTTACAATCTAAGGGACCAGGAGCTTTGTCTGTTCATGACAAATTTATAACATTATATTAAAATATATATTCAAAACGGTCTTACAATTTATTGATTATTAAGTTTTTACCTGCATTTGGAAATTATTTAATAGAAGTTTCACTGAAATACCTAACCGGCAGTGTTAGATTCATAATAAGAGTTCCGCTGAACTTGTGATTAAAAATTATATGTTTGTACATGACTTACAGCATTTATGATCACTTCATTATGGTCTTAGCATTTTTTAATGATAAGAATTATCATAAAAACTTACTGCAATATATACAAATCGAGGCGAAAACAATATTTTCTATGAATTGAAATGTTGTTATCAATAATAATAATAAAACATATACTACTATGTAAGCCTGAATTTTTGTCTCAAGTCTAAACCAAAGGAGCAAATTTACGTAGACAGATATTGTTATATATACTAGGGCATCGCTATATTCACTATAAAAACCTAGGGCACCAAAAAGTTAAATCCGGCGCTACTAGCAGGTCAGTGTATCTGTATAACAAACCAGACAGTGACAAAAATGTTAACACTTTTTACACTGGAACACGGGAAAAACACATCTGTAATATCGATGGCCCTCGGAGGTATCTGTATTCTATTTATCATCATGCGAGCATTAAAATGTTTAATTTAGTCAAGTGTGAGCAGTCGACATATCCAATTTTAAAGCTTAATTAAGTGTGATACGTTGGCATGGATACGCCCATGTACACAATCAAGGTAACAAGCGATTGACGTAATTGGAATGATTTGTAACTGTGCTATTTTCCCGGCAAAGTTCGAAGTCTAGACTCCGGATTATAATTAATTACAAATTAGAAATAATTGGTAACTGACTGGCAGTATACGCCGTCTGTTTCTAGTTCAAATTTGAGTATTTTCCATTATAAATTACATTTTACCGATCCAATAATTTATGAATTCGAAAATTATTTGGAACAAAGATTTATATTTTAAAGATCTTTGTAAATTGTCAACTATCAGAATTGTTTGGGTCTAGTATGTTAATACGTGACATTGAAATTTGGAAGTTTCCACTTGACAATAAAATTAATATTGAAAATGTCACATCATGATAATAAGAATAACTTTAGAAATGCTGAAAACATTTTTTCTATATCTTTAAATGTAACGGAAAAATTGAATTTTTTGATCGATGTCTGGTTGGCCTACGGCACAGTGTATCATATCAGTAGTAGTTATACCAACTAATAAGTAAAATATAGTAAGTCATTAATTTAAGATATATTCAGATATGTCAAACGTCAACAGCAATTTTTACATTTATTCTATTGTTAATTGTCTATTGACTTGCTATATTCTTATAGTGAAAGTTACTACAAATGTGACACTTGTGACACGTAACATCACCCCCATACTGAGGACGGCATAGTGCGGAGAATTGACAAACTTAAATTTTGAAGTAACATTACTGTGTTACACAATGAAGTTAGCAGGAAAGTGGACAAATTGACGTAAATCTTTAAACCAATTATTAATTTGTCCACTTTCCTGCTAACTTAATTGTGTATGTTTGAAAAAAAAAATATGGACGCAACAATTTCCAATGTAAATTACTGTGTTATTTTTAAAAATATTACGAAAGTTCTTACGCCACTAGTTCTGTAATTTTTAGGAATATGATTAGGAGTAAAAAAATAATATGGGAAACTTTATAATTATTCCGTGACAAAATTAATCTTTATTAGGTTCGCCATTTGTCACTCTAAACAAAGTAATTGTCAGATTGTTATAACGATACAGAACCCTTACTGCGCGAGTCCTACTGACATGTGCCCGTTTTTTATTGAAAAGTAGTAATAAAGCAGTTTTGCTTTTTTCACGTTGCATGGCGCCTTTATGATACCCTCTTTAGTTGAACTGAATAGATGCAGTGCAATGGAGTGCACATCTTATTTAAAATTATTTCTTTTTTCTTAAATATAGGTTAGAACATGAGATGAAAGATTTTAATCAGTACCATGTTAAAAATTGTAACAAAAAATAATATATTTTTTGAAATATAAAAAATGTCATGTTTTTAATGTATGTAGCTAAACATAAGAACTTGAGCTGTGTAGGTATATTGCAAAAAAGGAGAAAAAAACATTTTCACAAATAATTGGTTATAAAACCTTTAAATTTTGACACCGAAATTGCTACTGCTGGATATATTAATATACAGATTGTTCTCAAAAATTGATTTATATAGATTGAATATGAAATAGTGGTTTTGCGATCTCTTTAGCGTTTGTATAATTTAAACGGCTTGTGATTTAAATATACAGGGTGTCCGAGAACTATCTTTACGACTCTGAAATTTAATAACTTTTGAAATAAAAAGTATATTCACATTCTGTTTTCTGCAGTTATTAATGCAACTCATAAAGTTTTGTTTTGTTTAGGTTAGCACCTCCACATGTGCACCACGTTTGTGCAGCACATCGTGGACTGTTGACCTGGGTATTTGTAATTGTGTAGCAGCCGAACGAACTGATTTTTTTAGACTGCGTCGGAATGCTTCGAGAGACCCGCTCAACAGTTTCATCACTTGTGCTGGGTCGTCCTGCTCCTTTCTTATGTAACATCGAGTCTGTGGTCATGAAGCTGGTGTGCCATGCACGGATGGTGGCGCCTTGCCAAATTTGGTCCTGCAACTGCGTTGAACTTGTGTGTCCGATTTGCTCTCAATGAACCATGCCACAGATTGTGCTTTCTCCTGTGGGGTCCACATGCTCAGTTACAACTGGCTAACTTTAACAGAAAAAACTTTATGAGTTGCATTAATAACTGCAGAAAACAGAATGTGAATATCCTTTTTATTTCAAAAGTTATTAAATTTCAAAGTTGTAAAGATAATTTTCGGACAGCCTGTATATATTGAAAATTGTTAACTAGGCCAGGTAACATTTAAAGCATTATTTTTTAACTGCAGTAACGAAAAAAAATTGTGACAACTTTTGAACCAAATATTTACTCATTGATTTTAACTAAAGATAGAGAAACTCAAATTAATTTTTGAAGTAAAAATTCTTTAAGCATGGTAGAGCAAGTTCGATTCATGCGATTGAAAGTTAAAGGAAAAAAGTGTTACGAACATTTGAAAAAGGGTCAAGGGATGAAACTGTGAGGAACCCCGAGTTGCACGAACATTAATTCTATATATCCGATTCTTAGTATAACGTACGCAGAAGATCCTAGGTTCGATTCCGGCGGTTAGCGCTATTTTTTTTATCAATTATTCCAAATTATACCTACCTAAATTTATTTATACATTTTTTTAATTTTTTAAATATGCACTGTTTTTATTTCATGTAATAAAATCAACGATTTTAGAATTGTTTGTCGCAGGAGGAGAGTTTCTCGCGAGGAAGTATAATTGCGAGACGGCGTTTTTTGCGATGTGTGTGTATTGGCGCGACTAGAAGTTTCATTTCTGTAGCAGGTAGTATAGAATACACAGTCTCTTTACTTTAGTACTGAATATTTAAGCTAATTTGATTAATATTGATGAAGAATTTCTAAGTGCCAAGTCGTAGAGTTTTTTTTCTTTTCCAGAAGTGTCTTGGATTTTAAGGCGATTATGTTATTACACGTATTTCGAAAAACATTTCGCACATAGAGAATAGTAGGCACGGTCAACAGTTGATTTTACTGGTCTATGAAATTTTGCCAGCACTGTAAATTTTTGACCATGTGACTACAGGTTGATGAAATGAAAAAATAATGTACTTGAGTATTTTTTTTATTGAACATGTCAATACAGACAGTGAATCGAGTCTTATAGTAGCAGCCAGTAATAACTCACATATTTATTTCACACTGCATTTATAAAAGCACGGTTGACAGCGGTCTCTTCTTTCTCTTCCTCTTTTTGAATAGCACGAGCTATTTTCACTTCCTTAACGCATGTCTGCTTCGTTCACAAAATTATTCCATATCGAGAGCTTAAATGTTACATGTAAAAAAACAGAAACGCACAAACAGCACTTTAATGGCTATATTTTTCTATCATTTTTAGTGGTGCATGTATATGGGGTTACATTTTTCATTTTGTCATAAAAAAGTCTCTAGACCTGTATTAGCAAACACGCTATATTGTCGGCATAGCTTTGTCACTGCGACCCGAGTTTTTTTAATTACAATTAGATCCATTTGAGATAAAGGTTGCCCACGCCTGGTTCACAGAGGTATGGTGGAAAGAGATAGAAAATGGCTCGTGAACTCTCATCCACCTCAAACTTTCCCCTCCGCCATAAATGTCTGTCCGTCTGTCTGCGTGACGGATATTGTCACAAACTTACGTTGTTGTATCTTGTCTCCTCTGCTGTTTCTCACTCTAGGTATATCGCCATGATAAAAAACAATTGCGCTTTCCTGATACTCACTGCTTTACTTATTTACTCATTCAACTAATCTATACGCGATGCTGATTTGTTTCGAAACTATTTTTTTTTTAATATTGAGCTTTTGTAGAAATATTGAACTGGTGTTTTTTAATCTTTTTTCCTCGCAGTCCCTTTTTGAGTGTTATTTACCTCCGTGATCTGTCCACTCAATTTTACTCTTAGAAAAAATAAAAATATATATATAATGAGCGTCACCCTCATAAGCGCACATAAGAAGTTTAACTTCTTTATTTTTAAGATTATTTCCAAGTTCAATTTTTATGCGAAATTTCTAATTAATAATATTTATGCTCGCTTAACAAATTCTATTTATTTTCTGTAGGTCATCACATTCATACCATAGAATTATTTACATACTATAATCTACAGAAAAACGTTTTTAATATGAATAGTGTGGGTGGGTATATGCATAATTTTTTAAAATAGTTTTAAACAATTATTTTCATATTAAAAGTTATCACACGCAGGAAAATCATTCATGAAAGCACTCTTATTAAATTGAAAAATCAATATTCTCGTTGGGAAAGATATTTTGGGTATTTAAATCATTTTTATTTTATCATAGTCTATGTCAAATATCTTGTTTAAATAAATTTATGATTTTAGTGAAAGATACCCAACATATTTTACATTTCATATTTCGCGCGTATTTATTGCATTTTTGTTTAAAAAATTAAAAAAAAAAATTTGGTGTTTAATCAATTGCAATATTATAACCTCACATCATGTGACGTTTAATCCGAAATTTGTTCTGATATCTGAAAATAGAGAATATGATATTTTATATTTTCTTTTCTGAATTTACCTGAAATATATATTAAATACAAACCCATGGTCTCTGTCAAGTTTGTACGCCAAATTACAGAAATTATTTTGTACTTACTTCAATTGTTCGTAATATTAGACGTCAGATGGGACTTTATATGTTTTTCCTTGTGTTATTATTTTGCTCTTACTATTTTTTGAATCAAAATGCAGCAAACTATAAACTTTTGTCCTTGTCAGTTTCATGTAATTTAGGAGACAAACTAACTTCCCCTTTATTTGTCAGTTCTATTACTATTTTGCTCTTACTATTTTTCGAATCAAAATGCAGCAAACTATAAACTTTTGTCCTTGTCAGTTTCATGTAATTTAGGAGACAAACTAACTTCCCCTTTATTTGTCAGTTCTATTTCCCCTCGATTTCTTACTTTTTTCGAACAGATACGTCGCTAAAGAAAAAATCTTTATAATACTGCGCTATTCCAAAAATCTGATTCGCTTACAGACTGAAAGCGTACGTTCCAAGCGATACGCTCGCAGTCGTGTAAGTTGCCTGTACAATATATCGTCGTTGTACTAAACACAAAATGAAATAAAAACTTATAAATTGTCACGAGCCCACAAGCGTTCTCTGCACAGCCAAACACGGGTACACCATTTAAAAACAAAACTTGGTAATGTTTTCACGCGTTTTCTTTGCATAGTCTGCTTTTCTTTTCTCCTGTCATTGTATAACACATTGTTACGTTTACATTAGAATTAACAGTTGTTTAAGTACAAGATGGCGGTTGTAACACACATTAATGTTGACAAGAACATTAGACTTTTTTCATTTAACATCGCGCTGTGGAAGCTTGTACAAGATATCATAATTTAAGGTGCTTTATAGTAGTACGGCAAAGTAATGAAACAATGTGAAGCATAGTTATCCAATTCATAACAACTATGCCGCTTATAGTAATATTGTGAAGTATAAGTGTATGGATTCATAACTTAATTTTGAATTTATAGTATAGCTATAGAAAGTAATACTTTTAATTTGAAGTAAATGTTTTTTGAAATGAGTTTTTTTAAATTTTGTCCGATTTTTTTTCGCAAAAGAAGGGTTTTTTTGCTGTTTTATTATAAACATATATCTTTCCAAAAACAAAAGTTATCGAATGGGATTCAATCTCGCCTGGGTGACCTCGGGTTGGACTGTTATTATAGATGTAGACCATTCCAAAGAAAAAAGTTATCGATTGTTAAAAACCACGCTCAAATCTATTCAGTAACTCTCGAGAATACAGTCACATATCTACTGCGACTTATTTTTATACTATGTATAGACTTATAAACTGATTAACCGAGCTGGGTAGAGTAGTGGTGACAGCACTAGACTCGCATTCGGGAGGTACCGGGTTCGAATCCCGGCGGGGGCAGATGTGGCTGGGACTTTTTCCTACTGCCTCTTGCCGAGAAACGGTAATTCCTGTACCGGCCATCTTGATTGAGGTTTTCCATGGTTTCCCTCAATTAATTCCAGATAAATATCGAGATGGTTCCTTATTTTAGGCCATGGCCGATTACCTATCAAACTCCTAGTTCAAAAATAACCTACCTTATCCTAATTTCCTATAATTCCTTCATTCGCCTATTGCTATTACAAAAGTTGAAGTTGTAAAAAATGTAGAAAATAACGGGAAGTGGTAGATGAAAAATAGTAATGGTGCGAATGGCGTCTGTTATGACATGAAGTCGAGAAACAGACGTTAAACGCATTATTATTGTTATTATTATTATAAACTGATTAAATTTGATTTAATTATGTTCCGAATCCGGCGTGGGCCTAACAAATCTCTTTTAAGTTCATACAAAAAAACAGGTGAAGTTGTTATCTGAAGTTACACATCGTATGCAAAATGACAGAATCGATTATATCAGTACACTACCAGCTCGGTTTATTGATATGCTTAATAAATTAAATAACCGGTAATAAAATGCTAATCTATTTTGTTTGGTTACTTTAACACTTTCGGTAGACATTGAGTTGCAAGTTATAAACATTAAGAGGTATCAGGCGAACAGAAAGGTGTCGAGGTAAAAGACACGCACTTAATGTTCTCTAAATTCAAAACAGCACGGTTTATTAACCAGCACTCGTTATATTTCACGCCGCATCGCACTAAATTACATCAAGTTTCACGACACGCAACTCCCTCTCTCCTCCTTTACTCTCTCACTGTTGCTCTCACACCGACCTGCCTCAACACCTCACTCAACCCCTTCAACTAAATGTATTTAACATTAGTTTGGAATTAACTTCGAGATTTTTCGTTGGACTCTGATGAAAATATTAAGTCATGGGATTCTAAAACGATCATACTGTACACAGTCAACTCTTTCTAAGAACGACAGTATGAAAGTAATCGTGCTTAGGTCAAAATAAATATGGTAGCGGTATCGGTTCCCAACCACTTAAGGTAGTTGTAGTGGTAGAATATTGTCAAAAAGTTATAGATTATACGCGCCACAAAAGTATACTAGCTTGTAGCTAAGTGATCCATAATTTGTACGCAAGACTGTAGCCGTGGAAACGTAACCCATACAGTATTCATATGCATGTATACTTTTCTATAAATTGTTGAACTTTAAACCGTTATTTATAAATAATTAGACGGTCAAAAACAAATTCTCATTTTTTTTAAACTCATAATAAATGCAAACACAGACTGTTAGTTTTTGGAAAGTTTCTGACAGTTAGTTCTTTTTTTATAAATAAGAAACTGGTTCAAAACTACAGAGATCGCATACAATCAATGTTAATTATCCAATTTTTAATTGAATTTATCTCGGATTATATACGGTCGATCGACTTCAAATTTTCAGAGTAATTGTATTATCATGTCCTTAATAAGTATACAAAAATTAAGAATTTTCTGACGGTGTGCCTTAACCACGACAACTACCTTAACTATAAATGTTTCTGCCAACTAATGTTTTTATAAAATTTTGAAGTTCGATCCTGCTTCTCCAATTTTGACAAAATTAGGTATTTTTAAAGCGTTAAATTTAGTTTCGTTCAAATGTGCATGTGATTTTTTTATATAAAATGATTAAAATAATGGAAATTATAAAATACTATTATTACAATGTACGTTAAAACTGTGCAGCTCGCACGATTGCGTAAATGATGCCATAAGATTGCGACGCTGTACATCCATAGCTGCATAATACATAATGCTTCTCTTTATTAGTAGCGTAGGTCAATTTTTTATTAACTCTAACTTCCGAATTCACTGATCTTTTTAAAAACGAAAAAATACGTATTAAACATTTTTTCTCAATTAATCTATTCAATAATCAATGAAAAATTGAACATTACTCAATTCTAACTAAACATTTCTGATGTACGTTTCTTAGGTTATTTACACCATAATTTTATAAAACATTGAAAAAAATTGTTATAATGAAATATTTTTAGATTTTCGTACGAAACCCTTTTAGGATCACTCGTGTGTCTGTCCGTCCTACTGTCATAGCCAATTTGCTCCGGAACTATTGGACCGATTGAGTTGAAATTTGGTACACATATGTAAGTCGGTGACCGAAAGACGGACGTGTAACGTAAATAAATGAATTTTGAACATGGGGGTAATTTTTGGAGAAAAATTAGGAAATAAAAAAAAAAGTTTTGCAAACTGTACTGTGTGACATATCAAATGAAAGGGCTGTAGGGTCTCAAATATATATTTTTTTATAATTTTAAAATAAATAGTTTTAAAGTTATTTAAGAAAATAGATAAACAATTGACCACCCCCCCCCTTATCTCCGAAACTACTGAGCCTAAAATTTTGAAAAAAATAGAGAATGTTGGGTCTCACCCATAGTTTACAGGAAAACTTAAACGAAAATCTTGTCTTAAAGTACTCACGGAAAACGGAATAGTACGAAACCCTCTTCTCGCGAGTTCGATCCGCACTTGACCAGTTTTTTTCAAAAGACGTAGTTCTACGGAAAATATTGTTGCACGAGCAAAATTGACCTACTCAACTTTTCCAACAGGCTTCTTTAAACGTTTTGTTAAATTGGTGAAAGTTAAATAGTATTTTCACTAATATAAAGGCTTTCCTCTGTGGTTAAAAACAGTAATAAACAGTTGAACGTCGATCCACTTTACTTGTTTAACATCAAAGGGAAAACCCATGAATTTGTGCATAATAAGTCTGTAAAATATTAAAAATGAAGTTAGTGTACCGTGAATATAACTTCTTTAAGCAGATAAATGCCTGTTCACAAAAACTTGCCAGTTAATAATACATTTAAGTTTTAAACCTTGCCACAGATAATGCCGCGTCTTCCTTGAGCATCGCGGATCGTATGCGGTATCCAAGATACGAAAGATTTCACAACTAAAGTCTATACATGGTGTAACGGAAAGCTGTCATCAAGTGTTAGTATAAACAAATACGTTGATCGTGAAATTAAATCCTATAAATTAAAATAGTACTATGTCAACTAATTCAATATTGAAATATGAATTTAGATAATCATTTTCTAGTTTATCATAATATAACTTTTACCGAGGGGTTTTGGTATTAGTTGATCTATACTACCACCTTTTAAAACAGTATTTTTATTTAATATTTTTTATGTCTGACGCTATTATACCTCTTGGTTTCTAATAAAGTAATCATTCTATTCTATTCTATTTTAATGTGTGATAGACCGAAAACATCCTGTATGAATTCTACTGATTCTCCGTAACTTGTTTCTTGCCTTTTGAAGCCACTCACTATACTAAATTGTATACGTGCCTTATCTAATACCACTAAACGCATTCATTTATAATACATTTACTATTAAAAAAATATTAAAATGCAATTTATGATAACATACGAGACCCTGTAAAACATGCTACCGCAAAGTTTATGCTCAGATTGCTAATATTCTTGTAAGAATTTTTCCTGTAGACTGTGCATTATTCATTTTTTTATATATGAGATTTTATTTTATTTACTCTGAAAACATAAACGTAAAAGCGTTTTTTATTATACATTAAAACAAAACTATTAATTTAACTTTTCAAGTTTATTTAGATTTAATACGTGTGTTGATAAATAAACGTTCAACTTGTCTTTTAAAAGTTTTACTTTTAAAAGTGTCTAGATATTTTTAAAGTACTATTAAAAGGACCTAGAATTCAAGTACTTCTGTAACAACTCAGTCGTTACTTATCTTAAATTAATAGAAATTAATTTAATTTCTATATTCCTGCGTCTGGGTTGAAATAATTATTATGAAACGCTAATATATTTTTAAGTATCATGTCGTCATTACGTCGACTTTCTACGTTTAACAAAAATCCTACTTGTAAAATGTTTTGGCATCTTCATGGTTCATATTATGCTTCTGTCCTTCCATGTCAACTAGAGAAGTAAACGTAAAGCAAAAATGAGTCTAAATAAAAGTTTGTAACAATAACTTGTATTTGTGATACACTTTATTGTTTTTGGGTGTGAATTATTCTTATATAATTGATAATGTATTTTGTATTATCTTCTAGCGTTGGTTCAAATCAATAGAACCAAGCTGTCTTTTGAAACGTCCTAGAAGTTTGCTCCCGAGACTCCTGCTTATATCCCAACCGTCTTCCCTTCCCATCCCGTCGACTAACTTCTTTGATCAGCTCTCCTTGGCCCGTCGCGCTTCATTGCCGCAACACTCTTTTTCTGAACGATCGCCTGAAACTTTCCGACAGAAATGTACCGAATACTTGATTGCTCTCTGAAGTCTATAGTAAAACTGTATGCTATATAACGGCGTCTTACGCGAATACTACTATCTTTTGTGATTCAGTGGCTAACAAAATGTCACCCATACATTTTTTACTGGTTTCAGACCAGGTCGATTAATTAGATGTCTTAAAATAAGGTTTTAATTTGGACGTTAAGAAATACATTTCTCCCCAACCTGAAATTTTCTGATAGAAGTATGAAATTTGGTACAATAAAGAATTCGTATTTTCTTAAGCCTTACATAAACATATTTAAAACGAAAAGTAAAAATATGTAGCATTCATTTAAAAAACCGCATGTTAAAATATTACTTTTTAAAATTTGCCCTAAAACGGCGTTAGGTAGCCTAACGCTACTGGATCGAATTTTCATGTCAGATCACAAATATAATCTATTATAATAGATTGTTGGTGGCGTCGCTATTACATTATTGTTCAAATTACACGAACGTAGTAGCTCTGTGAAATAATTTCGATGTAGTGATGGCACTTTTTGCTGGTTGGTGTTTCAAATTACGTTCCGTTTCCTTTAATTTATGAATATTTTTTTATAGAAAAGCGCCATATTTTAAATAAATCTTTTAGTAACGTTGTGTTCACATCTTTTGTTATTTAAATATTATTATAATTTATTATGACTAAAATTTTATGCGTGATCCCCATTATTCATCAGGCGTCTGTCTATAAAATTAACTAAATATGACTAATTTCTCCCCCTTGTACCCGCAAACGAGAAACTTTAACTTACTGTTAATTTATCAGCTGAAAAAAAAAATATTTTTACCAAAAAAAGTTATTACAATGAGAGAGAAGATGTACCTTTTTATTTGATATAGGGGTCATCCATTCGCGCTAAATATGTACTCCAATCATGCAGTGCAACAACATGGGAATTATGATTTAATGAGACCGTCACAAAAAAATTGAAAATTTATGGTGGACATTCAAATTATAAACAAATTAAATAATAATACCAGTTGTCGTAATGGGTTATATAATATTACGACGAGATTGTTTTAACAGTCACACGAGTCGCTATATCATTAGGCGCGAGGTATATATGGTATTTTTTGCACGTACCTCCTATAATATAGCTGCTTTCTAGTTCATTTTGAAAAGTTTTGACAGTTCATTTTTGACAAACCTCAGTACTAACAGTACCTAGATTATAAAAAAAAAACATTAAACAAACTAACACTGATTTACTGGGGATTTGGTACTGGGATTTGACATAAATCGATACGACATCTGATGACAGAAATTTAAACCAAAAACACATTTCATTTTATAGGTTGTTAGTTTTACTATATATTATATTAAAAATGGCGGATTCGACATTATTTTTGGCCTAAACTCCGCCCATATATTTCCTTTTACTTTACAGCATTAGTGATATAATGGGTTACTTTATATGCATAACTTAGTGGGGAGGCGGGGATATCGCCCACTTTGGGAATCACCGCTATATACGCGCTGTTATGAGCTGTTTGTACCTAAGCTAAGCTGAGAGTAGAATGTTATCCAGGTTCTTTGACAGCAGCCGAGGAAAGCCTAGTTCAATACCTTTTCCGCGAACGCTGTTATCGCGTCGTTCATTAACACACTCCGTTCGAGTCTTAAGTCAGCCGTCGCTGCTTAGCCACGGATAGCTTTAAATTGAAAATTAAAACTTGCTGTAATTAAAACTTGCCTCTGTTTTGGCCTGCTTTGAATCATCCACTTGCATCGGCTTATAAAATATCCAATACAGTAGTGAACTGTTCAGTTTTCACTTTCTTTTTGCTTCTCTTTTGTCTCTTAATTATTTCTGTTCCTATTTTCGCTAATAGTTTTTGTTCGCGTCTTGCAATCAGAAAAAGACACATAAAATATCGATGACAGTTATTTTTGAAGTGAAACTTCTTGTGGCATGGTAATGTAAAATCGATTCTGAGATTGAAAATGTAACGTATGAACGTATACCGGATACTATAAAAACGTTGTGTTAAGTAAATGAGATGTATAATAGCTGCCACGTAACCTAAAGGTCTTATTCCTGTAGTATGTAGACTAAATTAGCCAGTCTCTTTTTAACCGACTTCAAAAAAAAGGAGGAGGTTCTCAATTCGTCGGAATCTTGTCTTTTTTTATGTATGTTCCCCGATTACTCGAAGACGCCTGAACCGATTTGGAAAATTATTTTTTTTGTTTGAAAGGGTATACAACCCAGGTGGTCCCATATAGTTTTTATTAAAATCGGTTCATCCGTTTTTAAATGACGTCAAAAAAACATAGTTTTTAATGTATGCTACCTCATATCTCCAACATTTGTGAAGGGATTATGATGATTCTTTTCTTATTTAATAGGGCACATCTTCAGGGCGGTCTCACATAAATTGTACTTAAATCGGTTCGGTAGTTTTTAAAAATGTGTGAAATCAATTCCATCACTAAAAAGTAAAAAATAAAAAAACTTTAGAAAAAAAAATATTAATCTCCTTCAAAAAAATCACTAAAAAGATGAAAATAATGAAATTTTGAGGTCGGAGCTAATTTCATTACAAAAAAAAATTACATGAAATTTTGAGATCGGCGCCTATTTAATAAAAGTAGCTTTGTAATATGTGCTAATGGCCTGAGTAGCCGAAGCACTTTTTTTTTGTTTAAATAAAAAAAAAAAAAAATAAAAGTAGATATGTAATTAAAAGTTTTTGTAATGAAATTAGTTCCGACCTCAAAATTTCATTATTTTCATCTTTTTAGTGATTTTTTTGAAAGAGGTTAATATATTTTATACTTTTCTTGTCTAACGAATCTATCACATTAAGCGGTTTATCATATAATTTTATTCCGATTTGAATTTTATATTACTATATTGTCTAAAATAGTATGTAAAATGATTGAAGCAACTTCTGGAGCTTAGAAAATAAATTTAAGTGGACATAGTGAATGTATCAATAGATTATTTAAGAAGAAACGTGATTTTTTACTCGCTTTTTTCCACTACCCGAGCACCGTAAAAGAAGAAACTTTACGTAAGAAGTAGGAACTAGAAACTTGAAAATACGTGAGTAAAATCAGTTGAAAATAGACGTTGCTGAAAACACATAAGCAGAAAATATTTGAGTCTAACTGTATTTTTAAAAAAATGTTCCTGTTTCTTTGAAAAAGTACACAATTTCATGTTACCTGAAATGGTTTTGAAAAAAATCTCAGTTTATCTGTCTGTGATCACCCTTGGAGCATATTTTGCGCGTATAATATTTTTTTCACAATAATTCTGAATTTTGATCTAGACGGTATTTGCAAGTTCGGTATAAGAAGAAGAAGTCGAGTGAAGTTAGTCTACTGATAAGATCAAAACGGCTCCATTTAATTCCAGCAAGGAGATACAAGCTCAGGTTGAGTGCAACTCAGTTAAGATCATGGCGGCGAAAATCTTATGTTTTGTTTTTGAGTTAAAAAAAAACGGATGTAAAATAGTTTGGTGGACTCTGATTAAAACCAAATTGTCAATATCAAATTTTTTTACTGTCCGGAAATTCTATTCCATTCTCAAAAGAGCTGGACAATTGAAAAATGGCATTTTTATAGATAATTCTAAATTAAACCAAAAAAAGAAGCTCAACAATAATATATTACGCTCATACGGTCATAACTTGTATGTTCTGAAGATTACTTTTGACGATTTCACTTATTTTTATCTTGAATTTTTAATTAACATTTTTTGACCATTGATCTCGTAAATAATAATTTATCTGTATATCTATAATTATCTATATCTATTGGCCAAACTCTACAAATGATTGTTGTAAAATAAAATTTAAAACAGAACAATGCTATTAACGCAGAATAAAGAAAGAGAAAATTACTGCGATAAACGTTTATATTCTTTAGACGCAAAAATCTGATATATAATAAAAAAAAAACCCGGGTCGCAGTGCCAAAACCCTGCCGACAATATAGTGTATTTGCTTGTATAGGGCCGTGTGGTTTTATACTTTTATTATGTGAAATTAAGTTTGTTTTTGGGCAAAATAAAAAATTTAACCCCTTAATACACCCCTTAAAATAACATTTTTTTTCTTAATTGTAATATTATTATCAATCTAACGTCTACATTGAATTAAATACACCCTTCAATAAATAAGTCACTATCTGCAAACTAGTGTTTTCATAAAATTTGTAAATCCGGTCCTGTCGGGCCGATTTTATTAAAATTTTGGGGACACTTTTTAATTACTACCAAAGGGTTAAATTTCACTTTTGAAACGATTCGGAGAATTTTTTCGGTATTTTGGGGCCCAAAAACATTTTTCAACCCCTAAAAACTACCCTTAAAATAGCCCGATTAGGCCCATTTTAAATAGGCTTCTTGCGGTGATGGATTTCAACACGTGGTCCAAATTTCGTTGAAATCAATTAACTCTTTCGAAAGTTATTGCGCGTACACATATATATATATATATATATATAAATATATATATATACATATATATATATAAACATTTTTAAAAATGGTGCCAAAGTGTTTAGGAGGTTATGAAACGTCGAGAAATTTTGGTCCGACCCCTAGGTCCCGCCATCCGACCGACGCCAATAGTGTATGTTGCCATATGGCAAATACACTAATAAGTAAAAAGTAAATCAGTGCATTTTTAATGGAATACGTGAACTTGCAACAGAATCGACAATTTCGTGGAGAAAATCAACTGATCGTATTAGATTACGTTACTGTAGCAATCTTTGGGTATCGTTTCAGATGGTAATCATGAATATGTGTTCAATTTACATAAAGATATAGTGAAACCAACATATAGATAAATAAGACTGGCGTGAAAGTATTTATTCTTTTTAGAGTTCCGCTAAACGGAATCGTGTTATTTTTACTATTTCGTTTGACGTTTTCCGGTTGCACTTGGAAACTATTTGATCTAGACACATGAAATTTTTGTAAATGTTGAGTCTTTGCGATTACAGCTAATGACACATACCATACGTTTCATCAAAATCCTTTCAGTGATTGTAACCGATTTCTAAGTTAGCCTGCCTTAAACTGGGCGTGAAACTAAATCAGCTCAATTCAGTTGTGGCAACCTCAGGAAAAAATAAATAACCAGCACCAGATTGTTTCGGTTCTGTAATATTCTTGCGTATTCTAACAGTACTGATTGTTTCACGCTGTTCCAACTAAACCGAATTGATTCAGTATAGCGTCCTACTGTTATTTTATGAAATTCAACGTAAAATAAATTTGTTTTGCGTATAATTTTTACACGCGACTGAAGTGACACTTCTTCGGCGTGGTAGCATATTTTACGATTAAACTAAAATAAAAATAAATTATTCATATTATTTGAATTTTGTATAACACTATTTATATTGTCTTTATAAATATTTTTTTTATTTTTTTATAACTCACTTTTTGGGAAATATTCTCTCGCAAATTGAAAATTAGTCATATTTTTAAAGCAATTGCTGCTTTATATTGAACGCATATCTTTGATCTATTCATAAATTAATTTACATTCTTAGGTAACACCGACAATAGATTATAATTTGCTAAATTAAATTTAAGGTTAAATAGTGCACGAGGTAAAATGATAAATGACAATTCGCACCATTTATGTCGATAAGCTGGAAATTTGGCAACTGTGCGATCATCTATTGACTAAAAACTTCAATCTGTTACTTTATAAAATTTCTAACTTACCAATATGTCGATACCTCCTTTGCATAAAACGAACGTTACTTTCGTGAGAAAAAAATCTGAGTTATCCCTCATATAGCGCCTAAAATGATTTTCTTCAATAACCAATAGTTATGAAATACTTCAAACATATATTTCATTGACTACTCAATAACAATACATGTGGTTTCAAAATACACTAACGTGAACTATTTTGACACTTTAATTTATAAACAGTAGTTGTTCGTTAGTTTACTAGTTCATTTCACTTTTTTTGGTTGTAAAATAATTGTCGAATCGAAGAAATATTAATTGCAGATCGAAAACATCCTGTATGGTCGAAGATGAAGCGTAAAATAAATTGGCGACATTAAAGTTGAAGTTTTGCAATAAGTTTAAAATTGTTACTAAAGAAATTAGAGAACCACGGATAATGAACATCCTGTATAATATTTTGCGGGTACAGAAAGGAAGAAATAGAATCTTTCTCTGCTTCCCTTTACTGCCTTCTCTCAAACAACATGCTAATGTTATTTCCTTGCTAGAGCAGTTACGGTCCAGTGGCGGTGCGCGCTGTTAGGTGTGCTGGGGGACCTTTAAAATGCTTCCTTCCCTCCCTTACAATGTATTATGCTGATACGTTTTTAGCGACTGTCAATGCTGCTGCTGGGTGTCCTTTTTATATTATATTATTATGAGGTAGTAAGGGCGACAGAGAAACTATGAAATAAATATTAATTTTAATATTGAATTATTGATAATTTTATCCAAAATATAACAAAAATAAAAAATATAGGTACAACAGTTTATAGTTAATTTACGAAAATCTTACTACTGTATTTATATTTCGCGAATAAAACTTCTATGAACAAAAAAAAAAAAAATTATTTGACAAAACTTTCTGCAACCCAGAATTAGTCTGTAGTATTAATATTAGGTACATGGTTAACTTTTCAATCAGTGTGCTGCAGCTCGTCATTAAAGTTTTTATTATTATTTTAATTTATTCATATTTTATATCTCACCCTACATTTTAATAAAAACTTCAACAGTCAAGTTACGACAGAAAATATAATATAAAGTGAAGAAAATAATTAATATTTTTAATAAGAATATTTATATTAGAAAATAGAACAATATTGTTTTATAACAGAATTTTTAGAAATTGGTTCCAGAAAATGTCACTAAAAAATTATAATGGGATTTAAGTAGTACTGAGCTCGTAGGGATACTGCTATTTTATTTATTACAAAGTGATGTTCTAATCTGAGAATTGGTGACACTATCAGTTGGATTTTCAAATCGTTATAAAAATAATAGCAAATTAACATGTGAATCCAGATAGCCTGGCAGCTGTAAATAAATTTAGAAAAATAGGTTGTATACTTTACACTACACACTATATACTACAGAAGTGAAACTTCTAGTTTACATTGCGTAAAGAAGTTTCATTTAAAAAAATATCGCATACAGACATACATCAATCCTAGGACATTAAAACGTAAAATTGAAAATCTTCTAAAATCTCGAAAAAATGTGTCGGACTTGCTTCAATACTTTCCTACAGTAGCAGTTGTGGGAAGTTAAAATTGCTGTGGATTATTACAGAAGCGATATTCATTTGTTTGCATAGCGACTTGCTGACGTCACTGACTCGAAGTGTTGTTTTTAAAATCTTCAATTACTTGTGTAAATGTTTTCCTGCAAATAGAATATGTGAACAACTTACATTTTCTCAGTTTGCTTGTATGCTAAATAACTTAATTTCAATTAAAAATAATCGTCTTCATTAAGTGTACCTTCAGGTTTTAACTTAATTTCGTTGAAGATATAAAAAAATGTTGGGGGATAATTTTTATTAACGATTATTACAAGTTCGGAAACGTTTTTGAAATAAATATTACATATTTAATTAAAAACTCGTTAGTAAAATTGCGTTAAATTTAAGTATGTTAAATTTTTTTTAATAAGTGTTTTTTGTTGCAGGTATGTCAAACTGTTTTTCTAAAGATTAAGACACGAAAAAGAGTAAGTAATTTTCAAGAAAATGTAAGTAGTAGTAAAAATTTTAAAAAATTGGTCCGCATGAAATTCCGTATATTTGCTATAGTTTTCCTGTAATCTTTACCAGTCCTACATACATTGTTGTACTGTCAAAACTTAAATTTATCTGTTGGAAATAAAATATAAGGTATATTATCATTATTATCTATCTGAGAACTATTTGGAACTAAATCTCAAAAACTAATCAAAATAATATGACCTTCAGTATACTTTTCCTCTAATCTTTACGTGTTTCGCTATGTACGTGGTATTTTTTAAAATGTAGACTTAAGAGCATACGCTATATACAGATAACCGGCTACACTTTTCATTTCAAATCCTTATCTCCTGTCTAAAACAGATTACAGGTCTCTCAACACTATTTTTAATGCTAAAGGGTTCGGGTAAACGCTAAATGGATCAAGAAATGCATCAATGAAAAAAAGTTTTTTGAAAAAACTTGCAACTTTAGGAAAAATTTCCAGCCAATTAGACGACAGACCATTCCAACTTCAAACATACTTTGTTGATTTTCATATACTTTTGCTACGGAAATGATGTACGACCACGTTTCGCATTTCTTTTGTTTTACTTTACGCACTAGTGCGGAATGTGACATTGTACTACCGCTATACAGGCATGAATGGTAGCTATTTTATAAGGAGTAGTGTAAAAATGTACATTGTGTACATATTTGACAAGAAAATTGGCTTGGCATCCTCATTAACATTATCTGTTCGAGCTAACTTTAACACAGTCTATGTACTTATTTTATAGAAGTGACCCTTCCAAGTCCTAGCCTAGAGGTTATTCCTTCATCCATTCAGTCGTCCGCCCGGCATCTGTTCCGAACCCTTGCTTCCCCATCCCCTCACTCCTACAGTTCGGACGTATTAAGCTGTCAGTCTTGTGCTTGTCAGTGCAGCGCTTCGCCGTTGTTTATATGTCTAAGCACACTATAGTTTTACTATTTGCCTTCCTAACATTTACGTCGGATTGTCAGGCTTTTTCAATTTCAAAGGCTACGGTTCACTATTTCTCTAAATTAAACGTTCTGTCCGCTAATTGAAATGGATTAGACTAATATATCGCACCTGTGAATGCTAGAGAAAGTGCAAGAAATGAATTATGATAGTTGTATAGTACAGATGAGCCTTTTATGTGGAGTAAAAGGCACCGGTTTTTAACAACACGCCTCTGTGGCAGTCTATTTTTAACCGACTTTAAAAGAAGAGGTCATAAATGACCATGTATATTTTTTACCATTCCAACCCACTAGTGGGAAATGGTAGTAGATCAAAATTCACTTTTCAAAATTTTACCATTTTTTTTTGTTTTGAGGTCCCCTCAATCTAAACACCATTTTTGGAAAAAGTCGGTTTATCTGTTGATCTGTTTGTCTGTGAACATGATACAGGTCAAACGGATGATCGCATTGAAACCAAATTTTAGGAGGATATTAAATATGCAAATGTGAAGAGCCCTATAATTTTTGGAGAAAATCGAGGCATGCGCAGAATAGATATATGCTATAATGTTGTTTTTTGTAAAATAATAATAATAATAATGCGTTTAACGTCCGTTTCTCGACTTTATGTCATAACAGACGCCATTCGCACCATTACTATTTTCCATTTACCACTTTCCCGTTATTTTCTGTATTTCTAAAACTTCAACTTAACCAACTTAAGCAATGGGCGAATGAAGGAATTATAGGAAATTAGGATAGGATAGGTAATTTTTGAACTAGGAGTTTGATAGGTAATCGGCCATGGCCTCGAATAAGGAACCATCTCGATATTTATCTGGAATTAAATGAGGGAAACCATGGAAAACCTCAATTAAGATGGCCGGAACAGGAATTACCGTTTCTAGGCGAGAGGCAGTAGGAAAAAGTCCCTTTTTTGTATAATGACGGCATGATTTATTATTTGCGAGTGTTCTAGGTTGTTAACTATTTTTGCGAATCAAAATGGCGGTTACAAGGTGATAAAATTTTATTGAAAACTTTTCGTTGTTGTTTTCTGCCAGTAGTATTCTAGTATTTGTTTAACTGTTAGCATTGTTTTACCAAGCTAAAATAGAATCTAAATACAATTTTATGTGAAAAAAACTTTCAATAGTAGTTAGTTCGAACCTGTAAGACTAAATGTGTTAATGTGAATACTCCATGATCAACTAGCTACCCGTTTGATAAGATCCTTCTACCTACGTCGTTCGTATAACCCTATGATCAGAGAACCTAAAACCGCTAACCAATTACATAGGTTCATCTTAATACGTGTACAAAGTGTTCAAGAAACGAGTGGCAAAAAAATTATCGAAATGAATCACTGGCTTTGACATTGAAATGAGGAAGGTGCGCATATTGTTTTTTGTATTATAATTTTTTTTTCATAATTTCTTCAAAGTTTCTTTGTAAAGCGACAGCATGTCAGTTTTTTTACAAAACAGAAGCGTTTTATGAAACGGTTAACTATTTTTTAAAGTAGGTAAATTAACAATTCGGCCGCGACATAGATTGATAGTCAATTGCTTCATAAGCTAATAGTAATAATAATAATAATAATAATAATTTATTTCATCCAAGGACCATCCAGCAGGTATAGGATAAGTCAGTATACATTAAAATTAATCATTAAAATAATCATCAACACTGTAATACATCTTATCAAGTAAAAAATTTTTAAGTGCTTTTTTAAATTTAAAAACATCAATAAAACATTTAATGTTGGCTGGCAATTTGTTGAACAATCGGGTTGCCATGGGCAGAGGACCATTTTTAGTAACTGTAAGTCGACTAAAAGGAACACGAATCTCTTTTTTAATTCTGGTGTTGTAAGTATAAATTTCCTCATTACATTTTACATCTATGTTAACGCAATATTTTTTATAGAATGTTAATAATTTATATATGTATACACAGGAAGGACTTGTAGCTCAGCAAATAGAGGTCTACTGGAACTGAGTCTCGTTACTCCACACATTTAGATAGATAGATAGATAGATAGATATTTCTTTATTTTGACAGACTAAAGTCTGTATTATAGCGTCAACAGTAGAAAAGAATTACAGTTTTGGCCCCATAGGGGTTACAACAACGTTACATATACATATACATATAATAAAGTGAAGAAATAATAATAATTTAGTTACTTAGTTATATAGACAAACTTATCTAACACAATTCTTATTTAAAAATATGATATAATTAATTTCTTGGAATTATTTTGGCTCTCTAACACAATCGGTTGTACTTAATTGGAATAGAGCGAGATGAGGAATATCTGCTTTAATACAAGTTGAGTGAAATAGTGAGATGTGAATGGATGAGTTAGTGTCCCAGTTAAGCCAACGCTACCTTCTATCGATATATAGGTTAGGTGTGAAGCGTCTAATTTATTTTGAAGCAGACAAGACATATTAACCAGTATGTGAACTATTGACACTTTTAGAAGACACTTATACTATACGATATAATATAAGCATCACCGTTTTTATACATGGAACGGGTATGTACAGCATACTCGATCCAAGTTGCAAGCATAAAATGGTGTCGCTTATAATAAAGTTTTTTGGAACTATTCTATTCCTTCCGTGCGTATTATCGAAATGCACGAGATGGAGAAAATAAGAAATAAAGTTAAAAAGTTTTTCACTAGTTGTAGTTGTATTAAAAATCTGTAAATTGTATGAAAAATAAGGTTTTTTTTTTTTTTTTTTTATATAAATATTTATGGACGCATCAACATCTAAGGTTATTAGCGTCCGGAACTATAAATTATGAAACTATTAGGATTAGACGAGTGTATATAATCCTGATGAGTGGAGAAACGATAGTATGCGCTTGATGCCGTTTTCTGTATCTTCAAAAATGGTGGGAAGGTCGTTGGGGAACCCGCAGGAGATTCGTTCAGCCGCATATTGTGGACACTCCAGGAAGATGTGTTTTATGTTGACAGGGACTTTACATACGTCACACTGCGGATGATCCGTTTTGTCAAAAAGATGTTTATGCGTCAGTAAAGTATGTCCTATTCTAACACGGGTTATTACTATCTGATCCTTCCTCGAAGATAGTATAGGAGTCGTCCACGGTTTAGTGGATGGTTTAATCTCTCGAAGTTTATTGCCCGTTGTAGTTTGCCAGCGGTTTCTCCACTCATCTAATGATTTTCTTTTTAGCTCGGTCTTCATATCATCATAGTAGACGAAGGTGTCTCGGATTATGTCTATGTTATCATTCGCCGCACAATGAGCAGCTGTATCAGCCTGCTCATTGCCGAGTATACCGACGTGTGATGGGACCCAGATAAATACGACACGTTTGTCAATACTAATTAAATCAGAAAGCTTATCCTGAACATTTGCAACTATCGAGTTGGTTGGATACATATTTTTAATATTTATAATGGAGCTGTAGGAGTCTGTAATTATAAGAAATTTGTTAGAGGCTTGTGTTTCAATAAATTCCAAGGCTTTGATAAGGTTTGATACTACACTATTAGGTAGAAGGACCATAGTTATTTGAGAATTTCATAAATAGACCTGCTTCAGTTGTTAAACTAAGGTTTTGCAAATGGGATACTTACAATTTTCATTTTATAATATTTAAAAAAATAGATAGTTTAACATGTGTCTTAAAGTTTATTACACACAATGGCCTCCATTTCATGTAAATGTATGTATGGACTAGGCATAAAAGTTATGACAAATAACTTTTACTTGCAATTGAAAAAGCCAGTAATAATTTACTGTTTCTGTACCGATAAGTTTTTTCTGTGAAATCAAAATTTGTAAGCAATGGCTAACAAATTAAATAAGTAACTATGACTTTTTTAGATATTATTTGCGTAACTTTCGTTGCACATATCGTGTTTCTAGAAAGCAAATTAAGTTAATCTAGAAAGCGGAGGTATTCGCGGAATGAGATGCGAATATTGCGCCTACTCGAGTCTTCTGGCAGCGTAGCGTTGACAATCGAATGTAGTACCGAATTAAAAACTGAAAAATTTAAACTCCGACAAAAAGTCACTTTGAAGAATAAAGTAACAATTTTGAGGTCGGCACCAATTTAATTACTATAAAACTTTTTACATAAGTATCTATTTTCATTAAACTAGCGTCGACCTCAAAATATTATAATTTTCGTTTTTAGAGACTCTTTTGACAGAGCTTCGATTTTTTTGAAACGTTTTTATTGTTTATTTTTAAACAAAGGCCAATAAAACCTATAATAAAAAAATTGTTTGTTGATTTGCAATACGCAGTTCATAAAATATAAACCGATTTCTTTTCTTATACGAGGGGCAAGTAAAAAATAAGGTTCCCAACGCTGTACACCCGCCGCGCGAGATGCTAGGCAAAATCCAGCAACACCGCCTTGATTGTTGGTCCCCCCATTCCATTCCCACTACCGGGTGCGATCGCTGCGACGCTCAGTGCCGGTCTAACAGCCATCCGCGATAGAGCCCGTTATCGCCGTCACCGCCAGGTGTGAAATCCGTTCAGTGATTCGATTTTTAAACGCCAAGAAGCTTAAACCTATTGAAATTCATAGACAGTTGGAAGAAGTTTATGGTAAAGCTTGCATCACTGTCCGCAAATGGTGCAGGGAGTTCTCCGAAGGACGCACAGACATCCACGACGAGCAAAGGAGAGAGAGGCCATTGGTGTCCGACGAAGTCGTGGCAAAGATTGAGCGCATTCTCCTCGAAGATCGGAGAGTAACGCTTCGGGAGCTGGCTGACCAGGTTCCTGAGGTTTGTGAAAAATCCATCGACAACATTTTGACCGAAAAGCTTGGTTATCGCAAGGTATGTGCGCGGTGGGTCCCGCACATGCTTTCAGAAGCCTAGCGGCGGAGTTCTTCGAAGCGGGTTTTAAGAAGTGAATAGCTCGTCAGGAAAAATGCGTAGAAAAATCTGGCGACTCTGTAGAAAAATAGTTTAAAGTACAAGCTTTCAGATGGTATACTTATTTATTGCAATAAAAAATGCCTTACACCTGAAATAAATGTGGGAACCTTATTTTTTACTTGCCTCTCGTATTTGATTAAGTACTTAACTTAGAATCAGAAATGTATATTTAAAAAAAACTATACCCCGCCGATTTAATTAAAATTTGTGTTGGATCAATCTGAAGGCACCCTCAATTAAATAGAAACAGCATCATAATAAAATCGCTTCACAACTGATGCAGATATTGCGGATCATATACAAAAAAAAAAGTTGAATTGAAAACCTCTTCCTTTTTTGAGCTCTGTTAAAAAACCGTTGCCTACAAAAGCTGTATTATATCTACTTATATAATAAATTTTCATCTAAGCGAATCCGGCTAGTTTACAAAAAAATATCCGTCTTTCTCTATGGCTGTCTGTTCGTTAGTATGTTTGATTTCAACCCAACTTGTATTTAATCTAGTATTTACCCGGGCGAGGTCGAGCAGAGCAGCTATATAGTGACTAACAAAATAATTTCAAAAATGTTTTTCATTTTAACAAGAATCTCCATAAATGAATACAGTATACCAAAGCAAACGGTTGTCACTCAGTTCCCACAATGAACGCGACCTGTCAGCCACCCTTACATTTCTCGTCCGAGCACATTAGTCTCAGAGTCGACCGTCAAATTTTTTATACATCGAATATGCATACAAATTTGTCTATGTGAGCTGGTAGCATTAAGGCAGACAGCCACAATTATTATTATCATTCTGGCGAAAGTTGAAAAATTAGAGCTGCTAAGCGATTGCGACGGCATGAACTTTGGAATCCCATTATGATATGAGAGTACTCGTTGAGAACGACATTTTGACACCAAATTTACTTATCTAGTCGATGACATAATTGTCCAAACTCTAACCGTACAAAAGTCTACCGCACAACACTACTACAAATTGAAAAATAATTTGCTTATAATTTTTTTAAGTAAATAATCAGTTTTTTTTGGTCTGATCAAACTGATCATTTACTTTATAATTTATATGGACCTGAATAATACTATTATAATTTTTTGTTATTAGTAACTTGATAAACTATACAGATTATAGAGCAGTATCAAATATTTACAAAATTAATAACGCATGCTTTGCAATTTTTTTTTGTATACCATGGCAAATTTCATATTGAACATTTCTCCATTTGGTGAGAGATCTGTTAAGTTTACAAAAAAAAAAATAAGGCAAATGATAAGTATACATAATCGATACTTCTCTATAATCTGTATAAACGTCATCAAGTAGGTAATCTTGGCTCTTGAGCCATATTTTAGACACTGACAACAAGAAATTATTAAAAAGAAGGGGTACGTCAGTCAGACACACGACGAAAGTTATGCTTCTTCCGTATTTTATATCAATGTTTAAAATCTACATATATACAAAAACAAAATTATTAAAATATTTTTTTATTTATTACAGAATAAGTAAAAATTACGTATACCTACGCAAAAAAAGCAATAAAAATATTATATTTCAAATTATCTATAATTATTACATAATAAGAGATATAAAAAAGTTGAAATTTGTAAAAAAAGAAGAAAAAAAACAATACTGGCG
This sequence comes from Venustoraphidia nigricollis, assembly GCA_034508555.1. Lineage (NCBI taxonomy): Eukaryota > Metazoa > Arthropoda > Insecta > Raphidioptera > Raphidiidae > Venustoraphidia > Venustoraphidia nigricollis. The sequence goes on from JAVRKA010000028.1 coordinate 1,177,130, forward strand.
TTGTGCGAATCGAATCAGTTACCTTGTACATTCGAGTTATTCGCACTAAAACGCTCGGCTACTTAACGCGGTTGATGTTTCATCATAATATCTATTAAATGGAGGTACATATTAAAATATGTACTGCGCTAATAATAAGAAAATCCAGATAGCACGATTAGGGTCCAATCATATATTTCTCTTTACCGGTATGCTGGTTCTGATTGGCTTGTCATAGATAAAGACATAGAACTTTTGATAGAGATATACTCCGTGCTAATATATTGTCAGAATAATTAGATAATTGCTTCGGAAAAAGAAACGAAGATATATTTTTGCACTCTTTGTTGCCTTCGCTCATCGCATATTGAGCGAACTTACGCAAACCTTGGTACAGCTTAATATTTACATGATTAAATGAAATAATAAAATATTAATATTGTTGTTCAGTAGACTTTTGTACGGTCAGAGCTTGGACTAATAGGAAATATGAGGGTGGGCTTTCCGTCATAGTCGTAGAAATTTGCTTGGCATTGTTACGCCTCGCCGATATGGGCTTGCGAAGCCAACGCACATAGCGATCGTTGCGTATAGAGCGGCATTCTTCACTTCTCGCTCTTCTGTGTTCACCATGGCTACAGCAAACACGTGTACACCGGAAAGCGTCGCACACACGTGCCGACTTTTCTTACCGTTTCCCGGAAAATATAGATTTGATTGATATTTAGTTATAAGACGCAAAACAGTTTTTTACTGATTTTTGAAGCTAAGCTTCTTAACGCAGCCTCTGAGACAGGAAGTAAATTGAAAAAAAACCCGGGTCGCAGTGCCAAAACCCTGCCGACAATATAGTGTATTTGCTTGTATAGGGCCGTGTGGTTTTATACTTTTATTATGTGAAATTAAGTTTGTTTTTGGGCAAAATAAAAAATTTAACCCCTTAATACACCCCTTAAAATAACATTTTTTTTCTTAATTGTAATATAATTATCAATCTAATGTCTACACCGAATTAAATACACCCTTCAATAAATAAGTCACTATCTGCAAACTAGTGTTTTCATAAAATTTGTAAATCCGGTCCTGTCTGACCGATTTTATTGAAATTGTGGGGACACTTTTTAATCACTACCAGAGGATTAAATTTCAATTTTCAAACGATTCGGAGAATTTTTTCGGTATTTTGGGGCCCAAAAACAGTTTTCAACCCCTAAAAACTATCCTTAAAATAGCCCGATTAGACCCATTTTAAATAGGCTTCTTGCGGTGATGGGTTTCAATACGTGGCTCAAATTTCGTTGAAATCAATTAACTCTTTCGAAAGTTATCGCGCGTACACATATATATATATATATATATATATATATATATATATATATATATATATATATATATACGTATATAAATATATATATATATATATATATATACATATATATATATAAACATTTTTAAAAATGGTGCCAATGTGTTTAGGAGGTTATGAAACGTCGAGAAATTTTGGTCCGACCCCTAGGTCCCGCCATCCGACCGACGCCAATAGTGTATGTTGCCATATGGCAAATACACTAATAATAAAATGGTTATAAAACAGGTCACTTAAGCTCCACACGTATGAGAGCCACGTGTTCAGTCATCCTCACAACTACACGTGAACAAAATGTTACGGCGCTTGGCTCATTATCATGGAATTAATTATTAGCATTCAGAGGCACGGCGTCCCGACGTCATCCTGTAGAGCGTTACACTCCCATACTAACTCCGACGTTGGTGTCGCCTTCCTTGTCACGATTGTACAACCGCGGCCAAACTTACTAGGAATGTTTACCAAGTCGAAACTTACCACACTCTAAAATCAAATGCTGCAAAAGGTCTGATGATATAATATCAATTGTAAATAATGAAAATAATGAAAATAAGTATAGTCGCAATTAATACGTTAAAACATTAAAAATATTTAATTTTTTTGAAGAATTTAAATATGTAGTGAAATAATTCATATTAATTATTTATTTCCTATTGATTTGCTGGTGCAATGTATTCTTAAGCTTTTTTAAACTAGAATCGAAATACAGAACAAAGTTTAGCGAACTATAGTGAAATAATTTATTTTTTTAGAAAAATTGATATTATGATTAAAAAAATTGAAGGAGAATGTCTTAACAGGTTTTTTTCTGATCTTTGTTTTTATACGAGTCAGGGTTTGCGTATTAAGAATTTTCGAACTCTCCTCCTGAATTCTTATTTCGATTTTCTTTCAACAACACTTCAATATTTCAATTTTAGTGTAGCCCTTTTCTACTTCAATTTTTTCATCAAATGTTACAATGTCAGAGCTAACAATGTCGCATTCATCAGGTGTGTTTATAATATTTCGGATATACTTGATTTCTGGTGGGCTAGTCTTTCGTGTCAGGTTTTAATAAAATCAGTCAGTAGACATTTTTCAGACTTTTCACGGCGAAACATCATTTTGTACAAACCATTTGTACAAACAATTTCTTGTTCATTGACAGTTTTGAAAATTGACTGGTTCGCATTCGTAGTTTAAACATAGCCTTTATCTAACATTTGAGTGACAGAAAAAAGTTTGAAAGTTATATTTGGAATGTACATGATATTTTCCAGAACAATTTTGTACCCATTTTTACCATTAAAGGCTCCAAATTCTTTATCGCCCATTCCAATTTCTTTAATTTCAGTAGGATCACCAATGATAAGTATCGTATGTTTTTCAAATTCAGTGAAATTTATCAGCCAGTCCCTATGAAAGGTCATATGTTGTGTCGTAGAACAGTCTTGATACCATGAATCAATGCAATCATATTTCGAATTTACGGGATTTACGTTTGCAGTTGATAAATCAATAGTAATGAATACACGACGACTAGAGCTTGAATAATTGTTTTCAGACTTGTCAGTGTTGTGACTACTTGCACCGCTTGAATTTCCTTTTGGCCATTCTTTGGCAAAATGACGTTTCTGGTTACAGGTATTGCAAGCATAGTTATTTTTGCAACAATCCAGGTATTTAGCGCACGCCTTATTCTTACAATATTTCATCACATGCCTTTTTATACCACACTTAAAACATTCAACCGATGAATTTCTATTTTCTTATGAATGTGACTCTTCAAAATTTTTATTTTGTCTTGATATAAGAGCATTTTGACTGATCACTTTCATTCAATCTGTCTTCTTCCAACCGGAAAGAAGTTAGCGCGGAAACTATTTTTTTCTTAATTATTGAAATATCAAAAAATTGCTCCTTAAATGCTCTATCAGAATCAGTAATTGCTCCATTTCTAAAATTATTAGTTTATTAATAATTAATTTTTTAAAAAATCTAATTACTGAAAACTTGATTTTACTATAGAATGAGAAATATTCACTTTTTATACAATTTTTTTTTGCTAAAAAAATTGCTCTCAATTAGCTCTATCAATTGCACAAAACAATTATTTAACTTTGACAATTTTTATAGTAATTAACAGAAAAATAATGTTTGTATGGTAAACCTACTGCGCTGTGACGTCATCAATTGTCGCTGCAACTTATAAGGGCCATATTTACATGTATCAGCACTACAGCCTTAACGTTTACCATACAAACATTATTTTTCTGTTAATTACTATAAAACTTGTCAAAGTTAAATAATTTTTTTGTGCAATTGATAGAGCAAATTGAGAGCAATTTTTTTAGCAAAAAAAATTGTATAAAAAGTGAATATTTCTCATTCTATAGTAAAATCAAGTTTTCAGTAATTAGATTTTTTAAAAAATTAATTATAAATAAACTAATAATTTTAGAAATGGAGCAATTACTGATTCTGATAGAGCATTTAAGGAGCAATTTTTTGATATTTCAATAATTAAGAAAAAAATAGTCTCCGCGCTAACTTCTTTCCGGTCTTCTTCCAATCGCAGACGTTCGAGTAGCTTAATTATGTTTCTGCCTACACCACTGACATTAACTCAAGCTGTGCGAAAGTAATGAAGCTTCGGTGGCAACACGCCTAAAATTCTATTTATAATCTTTCTTTCTTTTACTTTTCACCTTCAGCGGATAAGTCCTCTGCGTATTGTTGAATTATTATGCAATTTTCAATAGCTGATTTACTATTATCATATTTGAAACTGAAAAACTGTCTTTGCAGACCTTCAACAGTGAGATCAGACTTTTTACCATACAATATATTATCTAATTTTTCAAGCATTTGGTATGCCGATTTGCAATTCACAATGCCATTGCTGCTTACATTAAAGCCAATGAAAGTCTGAGCCTCAAGGTCTTGCTTAATCCAAGGTTTAACCGCTTCGTCGGTATCTAGTCTATGCGGTTTGCAACCAGAAATACATTTTTGAATTTTAATGTTTGTCTTAATTTAAATTTTCAAGAGATGTAATATACATTTCTTTGTTAATCTTCAGACAATGTTTCCATTTGCGACTTAATTGAATTCATAATGAGTAATTCTGGCTTATCTGACTATACGTTGACAGACGTGTTATATCCTTCCTAACGTTGCCTGACGATTGACTGACGACAGATCTCATTAAATCCACAGATTCAGATAATGTTGTGATCCTGAACCTATAACCTGTTGAAGATTTGTGGATTTGTGGACGTTTGAATGTTTGACTGACGTATTTACTATATGGGGTTTCTTTACAAGTACAATATAAGCTGTACAATTTGATTCATACTTTTCTTGATTATTTTTGTAGTACAACTTTTGTTTTAAATATATCAAAGATGACAACAATTACAAATTACAGGCAATACACTGATATAATACAAAACAAAAGTGAATGGTAGTACCCTCTATTATCTTTAATGAAAACTTGCAGATATTTACCGACAGAACTCCCCACCCGTTTATAATATGATTCGTCAATTGTGGCGTCATAGCGACAGTTGAATTCACGGTACTATCACAAAAGCATGTAATGTACGATATAAGTAACAGTTACGCGTTCATAACTGACCTTCATACACATTGCATAATATTATGAAAGTTTATTTTTATTTACCGGCAACGTCAAATACTTTTGTTAAAAATGGTTAATTATTTTATTTACGCTAAAGATTATTCGGCTTCGACTTGTCTAGTTAAGTATTACCATGAAAACGGATTAAAAACTGTGAAACAATTTAAAAGTGACATTGATACAATAAACAATAAGCTGTCTCAGTCCGAAATGGCAACAGAATCCCGTATAATTTATTTACACTGGGGAGACAACTGTGAGGAAGTTAATGAAGAAACAATTATTGATAAGTATGAGAAATTATATGCCAATGGTCGAGACACATTGCCGGAATTGATTATTAAATGGATACAAGGAAATATTGATATTAGTGATAATAATAATAATATAAAATTATTGTACATAATAACCGATGGGTTGATTAACACTAAAAGTATGAACACATGCTTAGAACTCAATAAAAATATGCACTATGACAATGTTGTTTTTTATGCATTTCATCAAAATTTAAATCAAATTGACCTATCAGTTGCTGCGTCATTTTTGAAAAGCTATTGCAAAATTTATCGCAATAACGAACTTCTTGATGATATTGATATTTCTGAAGAATTTGATTACGATAAAATTCAGGTCGATAACTTTGCTACCGAAAAAGATAATTTGAAGTCTTATATCAGATTAAAGTATATCAATACATCAAAAAATAATGTCACTGCTTTGAAGGAAATAGATAAATTGAAGAAGCTACGAAATCGATTGTTTATTGAGTTGTCATCAGAATCACGACAGAACAATACTAAACTGAATACAACCGATAAAAATGTATTTTTACAAGAATTTTTGAATACCAGTTGGTACAAAAATCTAAATATTTCATCACATGGCGTCAAAGTTGAAATTGAAAAATCCATTTCAACTTTAATTAATTACATTGTCAGTGACAAAAAATCTTATGCGTTTGATGCATTGAAATTCGATACAAAATTTAAAACCCGGGTCGCAGTGCCAAAACCCTGCCGACAATATAGTGTATTTGCTTGTATAGGGCCGTGTGGTTTTTATACTTTTATTATGTGAAATTAAGTTTGTTTTTGGGCAAAATAAAAAAATTAACCCCTTAATACACCCCTTAAAATAACATTTTTTTCTTAATTGTAATATTATTATCAATCTAACGTCTACACCGAATTAAATACACCCTTCAATAAATAAGTCACTATCTGCAAACTAGTGTTTTCATAAAATTTGTAAATCCGGTCCTGTCGGGCCGATTTTATTAAAATTGTGGGGATACTTTTTAATCACTACCAGAGGGTTAAATTTCAATTTTGAAACGATTCGGAGAATTTTTTCGGTATTTTGGGGCCCAAAAACAGTTTTCAACCCCTAAAAACTACCCTTAAAATAGCCCGATTAGGCCCATTTTAAATAGGCTTCTTGCGGTGATGGGTTTCAACACGTGGCCCAAATTTCGTTGAAATCAATTAACTCTTTCGAAAGTTATCGCGCGTACACATATATATATATATATATATATATATATATACGTATATAAATATATATATATATATATATATATATACATATATATATAAACATTTTTAAAAATAGTGCCAAAGTGTTTAGGAGGTTATGAAACGTCGAGAAATTTTGGTCCGACCCCTAGGTCCCGCCATCCGACCGACGCCAATAGTGTATGTTGCCTTATGGCAAATACACTAAAAAAAAAACGAACGAGCGACATGTGAGATCATTGCTATGCGTATTTGTGTTGAGAGCACGGCATAGACAAGGAAAAGATCATTGAAACAAAGCACAGATACATAATTGATATTATATACTCTTGTGTTCATACCGGTTTATTCTACCTGTGAAGGGGTGAGGACAACATCTAGCTGCATTTTGTATAGCTGTTTTAAGGTTCTCGGCTAAAGACATTCGCGTCGTCTGTTTACAAATTATCAGGTATGTCAGACGTTTCAGGTTCATATCCCAAATTAGCATAAATTAATTTGATCTGTTTTTACTACTTTTTTCGTATTTCTTATTAATAAATAAAAAATATTTTTGTTTTTTTTTGTGGAAGTATACGTAAAAAAACATTGTTTCCGTCGTGTCTTCACGAACCGAATTTCTAAATTTAGTATTGAGAAGGGATATATTATAATTTGCCAAACAAACTAAAGTTCGTAACTATTTTTTAAGATTCGGCTTCCAAGATCACAATCGATGACGCACTTCCAATACCACGTATAGGACTGAAAAATTATCTAAAATTTGATTATATTACAAACTCAAAAGTAGAAATGGAATACGATTAGACATTTTTTCATAACTTCTGTTTTTATACATCACATAGAACTAGAAAAAAATCTTGATCGTGGATTATCTTAAATTATTTTTTATAGAAGCCAGAAGCTATAGGTATCTCACTTAATTCAAACTCCGATCGTACAAAAAGTCTACCAAGTACACTAGTAAAATTTTATTATTGCGTTTAATAATATGATAAAAAACATCAATTCGGTGGCAGACTAATGCAACTTTTGTTTTAATATTTTTTAATGTTAATTAACAGCGTCGCTTTGCAATTTTTTTATTGCATACGTGACACACCTCATATTGCACATTTATCCACTTAGATTTTAGAAAGAGCTCTGAGGTGAGCGAAAAACATTGCAAGATAGTTAATGATAATTGTAAATTACTGATGCTTCTCTATAGTCTGTATTTTCATCACGTAGTGTAAATGTTAAATGTGAAGTTTGCCAGATATGCTAAGAAAATTTGCAAGGCGGACACTGATAAATGTAAATAAGTGGTACTTTTCTTAAATTTCTACAAACATCAATTCGAAATACTGACAAGATGAAGATAAAAAAAAATTAAGTGATTTGATTATTTATTTTTAATTATGAAGTTTCAATGCTGTTGTCCAGTTGACTATTGTACAGTCAGAGCTTGAACGACCTGGGATTACCGTTCTAATAAGTGTTTGTTGGTTTTTGTAAAGTTCGTTTTAAATAAGATATCAGTAGAGTTGTTTGTGCAACTAAGTGATGAGTGTGCGTGATCCACTTTATCGACCCGGTATCACGCTCCACTGAGGCCTTCACCGCTTCACTATTCGATCTGTGCACCAGCTTTAGGACTTGTAATTAACAATTAATTTATATGTAAATTCACTTAACTTACTGTTTAAGATTCACTCAACTCACCCTTCGGCAATAAAAAAAGACGAAAAGAATTCAGCTGCTGTCATTCGTTGTACGCGATAATTTATTGCTGGACAAGGGTAGGGTTGGGTCCATTTCTTATGTCGTCGCCGCGTGAGCTCTTTTTGTTTAAATCATTTTTTTACCATTTCTTGTGTGTACTTACTATTCAAAACTGTTTTTATTTAGGAATTTTAAATAAACACTCAATATAGATGTAAAACAAACGACGTTCAAAAAACAAAAGCAAAATGACACATCTTTTTTTGTTGTTGTTTAGATACTGTCTCGAACTACACTCTTTCGTTACATTATAAATAAGTGACAGTAAACGTTTTTTAGATTCTAGAACACATTTAAATGCGAGCTAACTCGTTCTTTCGCAAAATTATCGAAAGTCAGGATACTCGGGACCAAAATTATTGACTTCTCTAAATTGCATCTTTAAGGAGAAAAAAAGTGATAAAAATATGTTTGGAGAAAATTACGTGCCCGTAATTTTGTACAGTATAAATTTCCTCACAAAAAAGTTCCTAGCGCACTCGATGGCATAAGTCAATAGTTTAAAAAATAATGCATAGGGGTCGCCATTTTGGTAAGTTCCAACGCACTAATTTTGGATAATTTATGCACAGATTATCCCTGTTTAATATACTTTCAATAATTCTGCGCATAAACTTGTGGTTCGCTCTTAAAATGTTTTGAATTTAGTGTGCTAATTTTGAGTGTCCACAATTTATAATCTGAAGACTCAAGACACATTTGCTGTTGCCTTGTGTAGGAAATTTTATACTTTACAAAATTACTTAGTAATTTTTTCCTATAATATGGTTCTCACACAACTTTGAGCGAATTTTGAAACCACATTTTTTCATCATGTCGGAACGCTCTGAATTTTGTTTGTGCTGAGACCCAGCGGTAAGAGGCGAGGTAGGCAAAAGACATATTGTGGGTGTGACCTTCTTTAGCTCTGTCCTGCTCAAATCATCCGCACGTTTCAATTTTTGGCTGGTGTCAACTACGAGGCTAAAAACTATTGTTGCAAGGGTACCGCTGTCAACTGGTTACTCTGAGTTTGGGAAATATTTTGAAGATTTAAAAAACTTTTTCGAAAAAGGAAGACTCACTTTAGGTTTGTGATGGAACAGTTTTGTGAAATAAGTACGAATAAGGTCGTAGTATGACATTGAAAACGTGTGTTTTTTTGGCACAATTAATGCCAACTTTTTTCTAGTAAATCGTATATAAATAACAAAAGTAGTCCATTAGAGACTTAGATTTGTCCTTTATCTTCCTTATAGAGAAAGAATTTTTGCAGAATGTTGACAAATAAGTCTACAATCAGTTGACAGCGGAAGCCCTATTTTTGGCTTAAATTCAGAGCGTTCCGACAGCCTTAAATACGTCATTTAGGGAGGTTTTGCTGTAAAACCTTTAAAATTAGGATACAGCTCGATCATTTTTGTATTTCTGTTGTCAGTTGGTAACGCTATCTTGCGACTAAATTCAGAGCTAATCAAATCAAGGCAGCTGCGAAAAAACATTGTCATACGTATGATTGGCCGATGATTTGGTTCTTACATTTCATATGAACGGATTATATTCTGTCAGTCTTATGCAGGAAATCCATTTAGCATATACTATATAATACATTGTTTTCCGCTACATTTTCAATAATGAGGTATTTTCAGTAATTCGGCGATGCGCCGGGCCGGCACCGAATTAATAAGATTTCATTTTATTAGCAATATCGGTGCTAACTAATACATACCGTGCCCGCAAATAATATATAAATCAATATTAAATCAAATTATGTTTTAAAACAGGCTACGTTATTTTGAGGCTGCTATATGAATAATGCTTTGTAGGTTCCACTAATAGAATGGGTTATGTTTGGCCTAAAAAATCCCCAGACAGTAACATGTTTGATTGATGTACACATACGGAAATCATTAAATATTCAAGTAGTTATCATGCAACACCGTGTTTTTTTCAATCCCTAAGTCTTCCTCGGAAGAGCGGTGGAGTTTTTTTTAATAACTTTCAGGTCGATGCGGTTTGTAAATAAGGGCGTGTGTAGGCTTTGGGTTGTAGTTGTTAAAATTACCGCCCGGCGGCGCGGCTCTTGATAAGGGGTGGTTTATCAAAGTACTGGCATGTTGCAGTAAATTGACAGCTTTATCTATGCAAATCATTTTCAAACTAGGGAATAATTTTTATTATAATTATTTATACTTTATAGTCTTAAAAGCTTGCTATAGATAAATCAGTTTTGATCATACAAAAAATGTGTGATTGTAGATATAGTGTACTAAAATTTAAGCAGTTAGTCGTCATTATAGTACGGTTCGCAGAATGGAGCGGCAAAGCATTGAAACAATGTGAAGTATATCCAGGCATGCCAAAAAAATATACCGCTTATATTCTCTTTAAATATTGAATATAGATTATATCTGTGTTGTAAGTAAATATTTTGTGTTCGGTCTTTCTAAAATTACTGTGGCATCGTTTTTTTTTTGTGGGAAATCATTTACTACACAATGCTTATGATATATATTGTCGATTACTTCATTATTTAATAAAAAATCTGCTTCTCATGCCTCTATAGCGATAGTAAAATGACCCTTTTTGCACCAGAACGTAAAAATAAACGCAACACTATGATTTCCATAGAAAAGTATGAAAATTCAACGCAGCCTACAAGTTAGAATTGAACTTGCTCAAAATGGAGCTGTCAAATTTTTTGAAAATTATGTGAGAATCAGCTATCTTATACGGCATATGTAAAAATATAGTATATGTATCTCGTACGGAATGATTTATGGTTTTAGTGACTGTTACACTCGTTTTTAACATAATGTTTATATTCGTCATAACATCATATATATAGATATCATTACGCGCTAGAAACATAACCTACAATTATTACTTTTTGAATGTATAAACTGAAATGAAGTAACGTGCAATTTTTCAATGTATACCGATGTCTACACGATAATCTTTCACAACGTAAATATCAGATATTCCAGAAACCAGTAGGCCTGCAAGGCTGGTAGTATCTACTATCTGTAGTACGTAGTACAAGTACGCGTACTAAGAACAGTATGGCGCAGTTGTCAAGAACGTAGTAGAGCGCCGGTTACCAGTTTTAATATTGAGTTGTTTCAATTAGCGGTCGAAGTAATTAAAAAATACAATGCACGACGGAGGCGTTGAAAAGCTTGTTGCGATGGAAAAAGATAGCGATTTTAAAATATATAATGTTAAAGCAGGCTTTGGTTAAACATTGCCGCGGTCCAGTTCAAATTGAACACGATTACATTTTAATCAATGCGTACACTATACAGGCTAGTTATTCCTGTTTTCAATTTTTATTTAATAGTATACAGACAACGCGAATTAAAATCTCATCAGTTTTACTTTAAAAAAGAAGATTAGACTAAACATCCAACAAAACGACAATTCATTTATAAATAATAGAAAAGTAAATGAGTGTATTTATGTGCGCGCATTGAAGTTATACTTCTTTAGCGTTATTAAAAACTAATTTTTAATATACATGCAAATAATTTATTATTCCTTGTTTTATTGTTCCTTTATTACTCTATGATAGTAGGTAACGACCCACGTTTTTATAATTATGAACCTAAAGTATAAAAGCTTGTCTTTAAAAAGTTTTTTTACTAATATTTTATTTTGTTCTTTTTAGTATTTCAAAATTATTACTATTAAAACATTAATTTATTACAATTAATTATTTTATTCTAATATTCTACATGTCAAACCTTTCCATTTAATACCCGTGTTAATGAGGTCGTAAAGGAGTAAGTAGTCCGCCATTTTGTTTTGGTCGCCATATTGGAAGTCATACTGCTCATTGTGTTCTACTTGTCATATCCTTTCATTTCATACCCATGTGGAGGGGGTTGTAAAGAAGATGGTAATCCGCCATTTTGTGGTGGCGGCCATATTGAATTTAGCATAATATTCAATATACTATATTGTATTGTCTTTAAAACCAAAGGCGTATGCAAAATTTCAGCATGCTCGGATATCGAGAAGTGGTCGAAAAATCGATCGCAAGATTTGACCCGAGCATACAAACATTGCAAGTTAAATAAAAGCTTATAAAAACTCTATAACAATCTGATGTCATTTTTAAATCAAATTTCGTGACTACGCTATCTGGAACCCCCAGCACGAGTATGCTATTTGAGTAGAATAGAAACAAATGGGTAAATCAATCCCATTTTGCTTTTTTATTTATTCCTGTTCAACTCCAGGACTCTGATGTGAGAAGTCCCATATGTTTGGAGCGCTTGCATTATTGTGTCGGCCAGGCGAGGGTCTGTTGGTGACGTGAAGGATGCGGGGGATCGACAGTAAATCTTTGTTTAAGTCAGACTAAGTTCCGTGTCTCGGGAGGAAGTCCGGAGCGCGTCGTTTTGATTAGTTGGTTATTAAACCCGTTTCTGCATAATGCTTACCCAAACACGTCTTCTAACAGAGAATCAGGAACACAATAGTTCTGATTTTAGTATACAACAAGTTCGTTTAAAATTGTATCATATTTTGACGTAGAACTGCGTCTAAGTTCGGCGGGTATAAACATATGTAAAAAAAAAATTACCAGCGCTTCAAAATTTACCGCTCATGTTGCCTCTGCATGCCAAGCTTTTTTTTACAGGCAATATAGCTATAACTTAGTAAAAAGATATTTTTAAATGCATGTGTTGACTTCTGCTCTCATACTTTTTGTAAAAAGATCTAACTCTGTTTGAGTGGACATTTGAAAGGCAATGAAGTCCCACTTAATGATTATTTAAAATCTTTAATGTTTGGTTGTTACTGTATTTAGTGTACTTACTATAAAAAAATATATTTCAGAAGAACACATTCAGCAATTCAGAGACAAAAATAGACAATTTATTAAAGTTGGAAAATGCAGAATTAAAAAAACGTATGCTAGATTGCAGAACGGATTGTCAAAAAATCTGTTTTGACATGATCTTAGATGGTGAGCATACATATTTCTTCATAAGAAAAGATTTTAAATCGATTCTGTTCGAAAAGTAATTGATCGATTGAAGCGAATTTTTTTTTAAACTGTATATTGAACATAGCTTTTAATACAATTTTCACTTCGAAACAATATTTTGGTCAAAATTTATAGGGCAAGAGCTGATGACACCCGCTTCCTGAACTGTTTGATTTTATACAACAGTATATATAAATAAGATGTACAGGTAAATGAGTGCTTGTCCTACCTGGGCACATATTTTTTCAGACCTTTCCTGTATGCGCAGTACCTGGCGTACCCAAGTAGGACAGGCAAACACTCATTTACCTATATACATCTTACCTATATGTACTATTGTACAAAATTGCTACCCGAATCACACACAAACGGGTGTCATGAGCTCTTCGACTATTAGATATAGATCAATCATTTGTTTTTGTGTGAGTACAACCTAATGTTCTACGTGACATGGAGTTTAAATATAACATTAGATTCTGCATGTATAAAAACTGTAATTAAATGATGACAATCTAGCATTGTCAAATCAAATAAAAATAGCTGAGATTCGAACTCTGTACCTTTTGAATTTCTGTGTAGTGCTTCTATTATTGGATTACTGGCTCGATATTATGTAATAACTATAACGAGTTATGTTCAGTCATCCATCACGATAATTACAATACTAAGTACTATATATTCCGTGTCTACACATTTGTATCTACCTGTATCCTTGTGGAAGGTATTAACATTTCGATACGTTGGATGGGGGTGTCGTTAAATCAGAGGCGTGTTAGACCAGGGTCGATAATTTTTGATACCAAATAAAATTATAGTAGGATTAAACCCATTGGAAAAGGTAGAGAATATAACAAAAATGAAAGGAAAAATAATTTACGGTCGATCTGAGGTCGGGAAGTGGAAGGGGGTGAGTTTATAAGGGTAAAAAATGGTTTATCTCGATTTCCGGCAAAGCTACAAGTCCTATAATGAAAAAAAGTTAAATGGCAAAGTTGTAGGTAATAGAAATATCTGCAACTTTTGTTTTTACACTTTTTTCACATAGCCTCAAAATTTATGTGAAAAATTCAAATAACCAATTTTTGGGTTTTTTATTTTTATCTTTTGCAAAAAAATTAATTTTTTGACGAAATTTGGTGAAAACTTACCTTTTTATGTCCCAAACACACATTAATTTTGTTGATTTAAAATATTCATTTTTTCACCTTATTTTGACTTAATATCGAAAAAGCACCCTAATTTTCAATCGAAAATTCTCACGTCAAAATATCTGCTTTTTTAAAAAAGTCGGTGGGAATTTTGTTCCTTGAAATCTCTACTTTCTGATGGTATGAAAAAAAAACCCGGGTCGCAGTGCCAAAACCCTGCCGACAATATAGTGTATTTGCTTGTATAGGGCCGTGTGGTTTTATACTTTTATTATGTGAAATTAAGTTTGTTTTTGGGCAAAATAAAAAATTTAACCCCTTAATACACCCCTTAAAATAACATTTTTTTTTCTTAATTGTAATATTATTATCAATCTAACGTCTACACCGAAATAAATACAGCCTTTAATAAATAAGTCACTATCTGAAAATTAGTATTTTCAAAAAATTTGTAAGTCCGGTCCTGTTGAGCCGATTTTATTAAAATTTTAGGGGCACTTTTTAATTGCTACTAACTGGTTAAATGTCAATTTTGAAACGATTCTGAGAATTTTTTCGGTATTTTGGGGCCCAAAAACATTTTTCAACCCCTAAAAACTACCCTTAAAATGGCCCGATTACGCCCATTTTAAACAGGCTTCTTGCGGTGATGGATTTCAACACGTGGGCCAAATTTCGTTAAAATCAATTAACTCTTTCGAAAGTTATTGCCCGCACACACATATATATATATATATATATATATATATATATATATATATATATATATATATATATATACGTATATATATATATATATATATATAAATATATATATATATACATATATATATATATACATATATATATAAACATTTTTAAAAATGGTGCCAAAGTGTTTAGGAGGTTATGAAACGTCGAGAAATTTTGGTCCGACCCCTAGGTCCCGCCATCCGACCGACGCCAATAGTGTATGTTGCCATATGGCAAATACACTAAAAATATACATTACTACGGTAAATGTTCTCAGAAAATGCAAATAAGTTATCTTAAAATAGCAATAAATAGGCATCTACGCATATAATTTATAAGATTATATGCGTAGATGCCTATTTATTGCTATTTTAACATAACTTATTTGCATTTCTTAAGAAATCTCACTTCGTTTATGTACCTTCGGACCATTCGACGTGTTATACGAAGAACTTATAAATTAGCTGACAATTTTGTAGTGTTTTGTATAGAATAATCACCATAAACATCCTAAATATTTATTATTAAAGCATTTAAGATGTCCGATTTAACATTAGCTGAAATACAATTTTCAATGTGAAACTGTACCTGCAGATGTAATTTTTAAAATAAAACAGAAAGTTTGTAATTTACTACGACAAAGCTTAGAGGACGATAATGCGTTTCACATGTAAATGGAATTAACTAGAATAAATTTAAGAAAATTTGGGGTTACATCTCATTACGTTTTCATAACAGAGGGTGCGTCATTCCGAGAAAACTCCGAATTTAATTGGCTATAGTATATCGAACCAATATAGTAATGAAATTTGAAATTTTCTGTGAAATAATTCAACAGCGGGGAAATATAAGAGATCCTAGAGTGCGAGAAAGGAAAAGACGATTGCATATATTTACACATTTGCATATATTGCTTTATTGTTTATATATGCATGTATTTTTAAATACATATAAGCGTGTGTAATGTGTTACGTGCCGCGCAAGCGTGGTATTAATTACGTCAACATTTCAGCAGTAATAAATCATTTAGAGAGAATCTTCACTTCCCTCGTGAGTTTATGTGGCTCAGACTTTTTTTAATTACGAAATTATTCACTGATTTTTTAATTCATTTACATCTACGCTTGATTATATCTAATTAGTAGTACTTGATGGACGCACCACGCCACTGGCAATTGATGTACACTCTTAGTATCATGTATATATGTGTTCAGTGTTGTCTTTACCCTTGTTATCCTATTTGCCGATTATTAAACAAGGACTGCCAGGACATCTTTCGCTCTTTGTATTCCCAAAACCACAACTAACACTACGACACCAAATTCTACAGGCCTATTCGCCAAAATACACATTCCAACGCATGGAAGAGGCGAGAGTTTATACAAGCCATTCAAATATCTGAAATACAGTAAAACCCGCTTAATACGATTTTCAAGGGAGCAAGGGATCGGAAAATCGTCTTAAAGCCGCTGCACATGACACTGGATTGGCTGCTGGGACTTGTGCTAGCAGTCACGCTGACGGCAAGGCTGAAAATCCGTCACTGCGCATTTTGTCGCAGGCTGGATTTCGTAATTAGAACAGGAGTTTCTTTTCGTGCTTGATTCTCTGCTTGTTTTAAGTAAAACTAATCAGAAACTACTATAATCAATACTATAACGAGCACTACACTGTTAATTTGGGCCATATTCGTGTCCAGTGTGGTCTAAAACTCATTTGTAAATATTTGTTTTTATATTTGACTCCTCCTAATCAAGCACCTGTGACGTAAGCTGGCCTGTTCCTTGGCGAATATTTGCTTGCAGAATACTCTCCAAGGATATTCCCGCCCAGTTGTATTTTAGTGGGTTATAAATATTTTTACCCCTCAACCAACAATATTTTGATCCTACATATGCAATATTATATTACTAATTACAATTCATCTTTCATTCACACACACACACAGAGAGAGAGAGAGAGAGAGAAAGAGAGATGTACAAAATAATTGTTTAAAAGTATTTTATTTAAATACAAAATGTAAATATCTTCTTGTGTTTCTGTTTCAAATACGAAATACAAAATGGTTCGTTGTGTTAGCATTTAAATGCAAAATATTGTCAAAATATTTTTATTAAAATAAAATACTTTTGTATGTTAATTCGCGGATTTTATTAAAACATCTTTGGCTAATATGTGGTCAGACGGATTTAAAGATCGTCACGCAAGCCTGGAGGATAATGGTCGTTCTCTTCGACCAGCCTTCAAATAACTTCCATCCTCCAACAGTTGACGGTCATTGCCAATAGTGATGCGGCCACACTACTCGTCCGTGACCAGCTTGTGAAAGTATTGGGCCAGTCTGGACACGAGTGTGGTCTCGGATTAATATGCGTACATACTCATGAAGATTCATCAAATGTGTGCTTCTAACACAGAGTATTGCACTTGCATTTAGATAGAATCATCCTATATTTGTTAGTGAATAGCAGCAAGACTCTCCCTGGGGAACTAATGCCGTACAATTATATTCACTACCAGGACTATAGGTCCGTTTGTCTGTTTGTTTGTACGATCTGGCAAACATGCATAGTTTCAACGCCTCGGGCATTGAAAATGACATAAGGAATCGGCCGTCCTAACACTCCGTCTTGTCCTTCTGTTTCTCGTTATCTGAATTTAACTCTAACCCAGTGTTGCCTAAGCTGGTGTACAATAAGTTGATCCAAGGTGGTCCAACGGACTTACCTCAGGTGTAAGCGGGAAAAGAACCGGTCGAACTGTATAAACGCCGCTCGCCAAACAGTGATTTCATAGTGAACGATCTGAAACGAAGTGTGTCAACGCCATTCGCCAAACAGTGATATGTTGTTTATACTAACCCTACAAACTACTGAAGTGAAACTTACTACATATAAATGTTATCAGTTGACATTTTTAGAAGAACCAGCGGTTCGGTTTGTCTTCGCCCTGATTTGCTGATTGTCTATTACAGATAGATATATTATGCTGTTATACATTGTTTTTTTATGTTTTAATTATTATTTATTATTAAATAAACTAATTATTAGTTTATTACTAATTTAATAATAGATAATTATAAACAAAATTAAAATACTTTAGAAATTCTTATAAAGAAAAAAAAATCACATTCAGAGAAGAGGTCTGCATACAATGTCTGTTCGCGACTATATATCCGCTCGATCGCGTCTGTATTACAGACGTAGCTTCACTTTTTAATCATAAGAAACATTAAAAAAAGTTTTATCAAAATTTGCCAAATAGTTAAGTCAAATCCGTTTAAACATACATAGTACATACATGCGAAGAATATTTATAATAGTATAGATTTATTTGAATAAAAGTACCAAGCTGGGTAGAATATTGGTGACAGCACTAGACTAGAGGTCCGGGTTCGAATGCCGGCGGGAGAGGATGTGGTTGGGACTTTTTCCTACTGCCTCTCACCGAGAAACGGTAATTCCTGTACCGGCTATCTTGATTGAGGTTTTCCATGGTTTCCCTCAATTAATTCCAGATAAATATCGAGACGGTTCCTTATTTGAGGCCATGGCCGATTACCTATCAAACTCCTAGTTCAAAAATTACCTCTTATCCTAATTTCCTATAATTCCTTCATTCACCCATTGCTATTACATAAGTTGAAGTTTTAAAAATGTAGAAAAATAACGGGAAGTGTGGTAGATGGAAAAAAGTAACGGTGCGAATGGCGTCTGTTGACATAAAGTCGAGAAACGGACGTTAAATGCATTATTATTATTATTATTTGAATAAAAATAAGTGTGAGTGCATTTTTAAGCAAACGACTTCGTTTTTGTTTTTACATAAGACTTAAAAACGGTTAAATATAAACTGTTTTATGTGTTCGACGTGCGTATTGCATATATCGTAGGCGCTGTCGACGTGTATGTACACAGCGATATCACGCTGTTACAACATTGCTTGCCATATACATCTATGTTCTAGTAAAGAGATTGTCAAATACAGCGTGCATAATATATACATGTTAGATTTAAAGTTTAAACGCAATGCCGTTCTACAATATGTCTCCAAAACGTTACACTAGCAACCTATACTCATGGGCATGCAATGAAATTTGAGCGTTACGAAAATGAGTTCCATTCAGAGGTTTTAGATTCGCTCCAATATTTAGCAATAAAACTAATTCTCTGTATATACGCGCCATGGTTCTAAAAGGTTCTGAAGTTACAAAGTTATGCTAAAAAATACTGATAAATTTGGCTTGCTCAATATTTTTTTTCAAATCTAATTTTTATCCGTACAAAATTTTGTGTAAAATTTTTTTCGTTTTTATCTTAATTTTAGATCGTTTATTTAGATTAAATAATCTGTAAAAACTTGGCTAAAAATCCTATGGGAAGAATGGTATATATTTTTAATTTATTTTGAACCATGATTAATAAAGATTGAATGAAATTGTTCCTAGAAATTAAAGATTTCTGAAACGTGCTATGCGGGTGAAAGAGGGAGCATATTGAATAGCTGGTAGTCAGTAACCTTAAAAATAAAATCATTGTATGAGTAAATATTGAAGTTTGTTAAAACCGACCAGCGGCGATATTAAATTAAGATTGAAAATGACATGTCGTTGAAGTTTAAACAAGTAATTCGATCAGAGTGTAAGTTTTATGTATAAGAGAAGGGTGCTTTTTTGTGTAAGGAAAGACATTATCCTCGCCTGTGAAGTAAACATATGATAAAAGGATTTGTCAGGATCACACGACCATTTTGCGGTTGAAGTGAGGCCACGTATGTTCGTAAAGTCAAGTTCACTAAAAATGTCCTCCTCCTTCGTTCCATAATCGACTGTTGCTGCACATGGCATGTCACTGATCTATTGTGTATTGCATAAGACGGTGCACTTTTTACATTGCATAACATTTCTAGAATACAGAAACTCGTATCTGTCACATGAAAAAAATCTTTTCGGCTCAGAGTAAAATATAGTTTGCTATAATAGGGATGTTGACTATTTTTGGGAAAGTGTTTTAAATCGTGCATAAGTACCGAATATTGCCACAAATATTGATTGTTTTTATCTAAATACAACTCAAGCCTTAAAAATCATGTATTTTAAATCCCGTTTCAAATTTCGGTCCAAAACGCCAATACTAAACGCGTGACGTCACCTGTTCATACCAAAGGAGGCTCAAAAGTTTACACGGGAGCTGCCATCCTATAGATGCGTATTCTGTGCTCATAAACGTTAGTAAACTGAGGTGATGAAAAGTTGTTTCGTAGTCGTTGCTACAGTTACATGTAATTTGACGTTTCCTATAAACAAATAATATTAAATTACACACTAAATATTAACCAAACAATGAAGTTTTTTTGACAGCGGCTGAACATATGACGTCATGCGCTCTGATTGGTGTCTGTTGTTACGTGACTTGAGAGTGATTTTATTAGGTTTTATTTATTAAATATTAATTAAATTCCTTAAAAATAAGGAAAAATATAGTATTTTTTAGTATTTCTATCATAGAAACTACTACTTTTCGTTAAAATTATGTTTTTATTTGAATACAGTCAACATCCCTATTGTTAAAGAAGACCTATTGTGACAATGCTGTATCAGAAAAAAAATATTTTCAAACAACTGTCACTGCCGGAACATTAATTCGAGCCTTTCTACTTTTTTGGCGGGATGAGTTATTAGTTACTCTCCGGTACCATATCTCAACTCAACAGTTAATCTTTCTCATAATGAAGCAAATTGTAACAGTAAATTCACACCATACGAGAGCTATTCACAATAAGGCTGTCGGAACGCTCTGGACTTAAGCCAAAAATAGAGCTTCGGCTGTCAACTGATTGTAGACTTATTCGTCAACATTCTGCAAAAATTATTTCTCTATAAGGAAGATAAAGGACAAATCTAGGTCTCTAATGGACTACTTTTGTAATTTATGTACGATTTACTAGAACAAATTTGGCATTAATTGAGCTAAAAAAACACACGTTTTCAATGTCACAGTATGACCTTATTCGTACTCATTTCACAAAACTGTTCCATCACAAACCTAAAGTGACTCTTCCTTTTTCGGAAAAGCTTTTTAAATCTTCAAAATATTTCCAAAAATTAGAGTAATCAATTAACAGCGGCACCCTTGCAATCAAATTTTTTAGCCTTGTAGTTGGCACCAGCCAAAAATTGAAACGTGCGGATGATTTGAGCGAGACAGAGCTAAAGGAGGTCACACCCACAATATGTCTTTTGCCTACCTCGTCCCTTACCGCTGGGTCTCAGCACAAACAAAATTCAGAGCGTTCCGACAGCCTTAAGCGACAGAATATATTATGTATATCATTAAGTCAGTTAAAAGCCAACAATGTTCTAATATACCAATTTGAAATTCACATATTTTCCTCTGGATATGTGTAAATATTATTATTTAGTTTGACATAACAAAAAATTAAACTTGGAAATAATATTTAAAACTATAAAGAAATTAAACTTCTTATGTGAGCTTATGAGGGTGAGGTTCATTATATTTTTTTTATTATCATTTACAGGCATGAAAGGCAGTTATTTTATAGGAAGGTGTGCAAAAACTACTATTTGAAGGCAATTAAATAGTAAAGTATGAATTAACTGTAAAAAATATGTTTTTTGTTAACAATAAATATCCTATAAAAATAAAAGTACATTCAATAAATAAGTAGTTCATCTCACGAGATTGAAACAAGCTCTGTTAAAAAAACGATGCAATGAAGTAATTTGATAAAAAAGAAATTAATTCATGAAGAACATGCGCCGCGGCAACGTCTTGAGAAAGTGACGACGTCGTCACGACATCAACATCTTGACGGCGTAGAGCACTCACACAGCCGCGGGCAACAACAACGACGCAGTTTCGTATTATATTTCGTCAATTGACGTTTATTACATCGAAGGATAATCGCGGTTAAACTAACATAATAATGCTAATCGCCCAACTTGGAAAATACGTTTAATACTGATTATGAATCGCAAAATCATTTTAAAAAACTCACGAGTACTTCGTCCTACAAATAAAATAAAATAAATTTCTTGCACAATTACAAGACTTACTCTATAGCGCTCTACTAAACGCAGAAGGGATAGCTACAATATACAATATTCTAACGTTTTATGACATTAATGCTGTCATTTTTCCTAAAAATTTTGTAGCATAAGTGTGATTAAAAGTAATTTTTCTTGGTTTGTGATTCTCAACGCTATGACAGTAAAAATCAGTTTTAAATTGTCACTGCAGTCAGGTGCGGATGGGGCCGACGGGATATCGGGAAAATTCTCGGTGAGTCGCTCATCAACATTTTTTAAGGGTCGCTAGCTTTTTTTAATTTAATACAAATATGTAATTGGCATTTAGGAAGAAAAAATTGAAGCAGTTTTTAACTATTTTATTATAAATTTTTATAATATTTTCTTTACGTTATATTAATACTATTGTGTTTATTACTAGTTTATCAATATACATCCCTGTCTGAAAATACATAGTCATTGTTTTATAATATTTTCTGTCTATCATTTCCACCCATCTTGGATTTTTTTTCAATGTTTGTGTGTCAGAACATTTTCAAATTGATCTGAAATTCCGTTTTAATAGTCAATATTTCAAAAAAAAAATAATCTGGGGAGAGTTCCTGGTATCTCGTATGTGGGCCGTCTAATTTATCCATCCGGGTATTATTTTATATATCCCATCCGCCCCTGGTTGCAGTCATGGCTTTCTGAATTGGGTTACTAGGCTTAAAAGAAGCAAGTATAACCATGCACATAGTCTAATACTAAGCACATTATGTTGCCGTAATTGATATAAAATGGCGTATAACGTACATATTTCTGCCTAGTATGTGCTGTTATGATAGCACATCAGGTTCTTTTTGTACTTACCTCCAACGTGATATTAAAACTATACTATTTGGAGCAGTTTCCCAGCCTTTTACAAGAAAAAAAGGTTCGAAACCCCTTAGTCCATATAATAGTTAATTTTATAAAATTAACTGTTTTATGGACAGGAGTTTCGAATCTTTTTTAAATATTATTTTAAATACATATTTTAAATATTTAAAAATGTCATATAAATATGAAATTTTTAAATATTGTTCCATATTTTCTGTACCTTATTTATCTATTTATTTATCTATTAATAATCATAAAGCCTCCATGGAAGTCTCCAGCGCACATTGAGATGTGTTATCGCCCCTGTTGGGAATCTATGATTTAGAGTATAAGTACAATCAAATCAGCTTAGTATGGATGAAAAACATGCAACTCAATAACGAGACAGTATTAACTTGTTTTTGGAAAAATAATGTAGTTACCCCTTTTGCGCTAAGTATAGGGTATTATACCCTGTGTATGGGAAAGTAAAAATGAAACAGTTTTTATATTAAAAAAGTCATTTACTTTTTCCTTTATTGTAAAGACGCTGGATATGAATGTATCAAAATATTCTTTAATATATTCACGGGTTCCATTGTCCCACTTGAAACCTATATAATTTATAAAAAAGTAAGAAACAAGAAAAGTACAAGAGGTCGAATAAAAAGTTGAGCTAAGGTAAAGGAACTTGAGTTGGATGAAAGGTGAGAGAGAATCATGAGTGAGAGAGAGAGAAAAATAGAGACTCCCACTTTACTTGCTCCCGTTTTGTTCTCATCTACATTGTAGAAATATAGACAGTAGAGACCACCTATACTCTCTCCTGATTTAAAACAGTGACGTTCATTTTACGTCTTCCGTAGTTAAAACTATTCATATTCCTAATTGTTTGCGTCCAAATGCTGTTAATAATAATATACTAATTATAAGACATAAATGTATTTCCTTTTATAGCCAATGTTAGACTTCTTCAGGGCTGAAATGTACATATAATTATGTACATTTCAGCCCTGAAGAAGTCTAACATTGGCTATAAAAGGAAATACATTTATGTCTTATAATTAGTATATTATTATTAACAGCATTTGGACGCAAACAATTAGGAATATGAATAGTTTTAACTACGGAAGACGTAAAATGAACGTCACTGTTTGAAATGTACATAATTATAAGTGTTTTATTCTTCCTGGTTAAATTTTACACAAAAAAAAATATAATGAGCCTCACCCTCAAAAGCTCACATAAGAAGTTTAACTTCTTTGGTTTTCTGAATATTACAATTACGGCGAAATTATTACACATTTTAAGACGGCTCTTTGATGTTTATGTCATGTGAAAATTCTCACGTGAACAGATCGTCACATTCATACCATAGTTTAATTTACGTACTATAATCTACAGAAAAACATTTTTAATATGAATTGTCTGTAGTATATCAATATCATAGCATCACGTTATGTGACGTATCAGCATATACTTGTATTTAAAAAATGTTTAATCCGAAAATTGTTCTGATATCTGAAAATAGAGAACATGATATTTAATATTTTCTTTTCTGAATTTACCTGAAATATATGTTATGAGTTCCTAACGATTGTACGTCAAATTACAGTAATTATTTTATACTTCAATTGTTCGTAATTATAAACATCAGATTCAAGTCGTTCATCCTTGTGTTACTATTTTGCGAATCAAAATACAATACACTATAAACTTCTGTCCTTGTCAGTTTCATGTAATTTAGGGGACAAACTAACTTCCCCTTTATTTCGAAAGAATTAATTGATTTTAACGCAATTTGGCCCGCATGCTGGAATCCACTACCGCACGAGCCCTATTTAAAATCGGGCCATTTTAAGGGTAGTTTTTAGGGGTTGAAAAAAGTTTTAGGGCCTAAAATTACCAAAAAAAATCTCCGAATCGTTTCAAAATTGAAATTTGACCTTTTAGTAAAGATTAAAATGTGCTGCTAAAATTTTAATAAAATCGGCCCGACAAGACCGGACTTATAATTTTTAAGAAAACGCTACTTTGCGTATAAGGAATTACTGACAGGTGTAATCTATTTGGTTCAGATGTTGTATTGATAACAATATTTTAACTAAGAAAAAATTATTATTTCAAGGGGTGTATTAAGGGGTTCAAATTTTTTTTATTTTGCCCAAAAACAAACACGTAATAAAGCCACACTGCATGTATTAGCAAATACACTATCTTGTCGACAGGGTTTTGGCACTGCGACCCGAGTTTTTTTATTAATATTATACAAAGCTGCGCAGAGTATTGCGCGCAGTATTACAATTTTCAATCTAGGTTTTAATTTTAATTTTTTTAATTAATAAATACTGTATTTAATTGATACTTTCGATTCTACTGTTGAAAACTGCTTTATTGTTTTGTTTTTTTTTTTGATATTTTGAGAAAAAGAAATCGAAAGCCGTCATTGTGTTTTGTAGATACCCGGTTAATTAACCGATAAATTATTCGGTCAAAATGGTTGCTATCATAAATAACCGGTAATTTTATATCACTAAATAAAGCTACGGTATTTCTATTAGAAAGTAAACTTGCGATCGCGTCGAGAAGAAAAAATCTCGCCTCGTTGGTAAAATTTAAAAAACCCGGGTCGCAGTGCCAAAACCCTACCGACAATATAGTGTATTTGCTTATACAGGCAGTGTGGCTTTATTTCGCGAACTTAAGTTGGTTTTTGGGCAAAATAAAAAATTTCACTCCTTAATACACCTCTTAAAATAACATTTTTTTTCTTAATTGCAATATTATTATCAATCGAACCTCTATACCAAATTATATACAACTTTCAATAAATAATTCACTATCTGCAAACCAGTGTTTTCATAAAATTTGTAAGTCCGGTCCTGTCGGGCCGATTTTATTAAAATTTTAGGGACACTTTTTAATTACTACTAAAGGGTTAAATGTCAATTTTGAAACGATTCTGAGAATTTTTTCGGTATTTTGGGGCCCAAAAACATTTTTCAACCCCTAAAAACTACCTTTAAAATTCCCCGATTACGCCCATTTTAAATAGGCTTCTTGCGGTGATGGATTTCAACACGTGGGCCAAATTTCGTTAAAATCAATTAACTCTTTCGAAAGTTATTGCCCGCACACATATATATATATATATATATAGATATAGATATATTTATTGCCAAAGCAATAGGATCAGATTGGTGGATTTCAAATCGTGGGCCAAATTTAGTTAAAATCAATTAACTCTTTCGAAAGTTTTTGCCCGCACACATATATATATATATACGTATATATATATATATATATATATATATATATATAAACATTTTTAAAAATGGTGCCAAAGCGTTTAGGAGGTTATGAAACGTCGAGAAATTTTGGTCCGACCCCTAGGTCCCGCCATCCGACCAACGCCAATAGTGTATGTTGCCTTATGGCAAATACACTAAAAAAATCGACATAATCGATTTTGCCTTTTGGATTTATAATAAATAGCCGGATTCTTTGTGGTAACTACAT
Organism: Venustoraphidia nigricollis; assembly: GCA_034508555.1. NCBI lineage: Eukaryota > Metazoa > Arthropoda > Insecta > Raphidioptera > Raphidiidae > Venustoraphidia > Venustoraphidia nigricollis. The sequence goes on from JAVRKA010000028.1 coordinate 1,203,640, forward strand.
AAAGAAATCTGTCATAAACACCCAAACAGTTGGTTGAGAAAGAAAGGAAGATAAATGAGGATTGAATAAATACATACATATCCAATAATTCATGCAGCAATAAAATCGGCTGCATAGTTGTAATTTCAGTGATTCGTCGCCATTTTTTATACCAACGCCATTGAACATCGGATTCAACGACCGGGTGTGAGTGAGACAGCTCACTGTGGAATGGGAGATGTAAGAGAGAAATGGGATGCTTTAGATGGGGTATCTACAAAAAAATTTGAATTGCCGATGCGATGCTTCCCTATCCATCTTTCCTCTATACGCACACACACGCGCGCTTACTTCGCCATGTATGTGTACGTTGTGACGTCACTATGGCTATTAACGATATAAACACTGTATATTCGAAGAAAATACGTTTTCTGCACATTCTTACCGAGGAGGTCGCTTTGTTGTTCACGTTAAGACAGTTGCGTGTGTTTAAATCAGCCGTGCGAAACCTGACGTTGACGGGTCGCATATAGAGATGGGTAATCTCGAGTGAAAATAATCGAACTATTCGATTATTAAAATATCTCGAGAAGATTTTCAAAATCCAATGATTTTTATATCTACGAGCTAGAACATACGTATAATACTAATCTGCAGTAATAAAGTGTTATACTACGCTCTTCCTTTACTCTTCGGAACACTGCATGTACTACGTACGAAGCTCTCAGATTCTCGTCAGTTGAAACACTTTCGCAGTAATGCCTATGATTACTTACGTCTTTTATCTGAATCTGTTCTATGAAACACTGCATGCATGTGAGTCTCTCAAGTCTCATATTCGAAAACGACAACTAAATTAATTCATTATGATAATATATTGAACGCGTAGACAGATCGAATGTGCTTTCACTCGTATAGTACCCACTCAGTCGAGATATTAAAGCATTGAACAGTATTAAATACAATTATACTTGTCTTTTATTTGTTCTATGAAGTGACTCTTTCAAGACTGACAATCGAAACCCAGAGCAAAATTCATTCGAGAGTTGAAACAATCTTTCATTTTCGTATAGTATCAGCACACCTAAACATCCAGGGCCGGATTTAGACTAGTAAACAACTTTTCCTTTGATATTTTTTTTCGCGTTTTACCTTTACCTACAGTACTTTGTACATGTTTATATTAAATATTGACAGAAATCATCGATCTATATTTGTTCACTCCAATCAGGCAATCAGGGGGCCTCCACTCTTTTGCCTCCAGACTTCTAAATCCGGCATTGGATACATCATGAGAAGGAATCATTTTGAATGAATCATATGATAATAAAAATCATTCGAATGGCAACCTTTCGATTATTAAAATAATTCGATTATTCCTAAGTCCACAATAAACTTCTTCGTTTATATGTTCGTATAGAAGGCAGTTTTTCTAAAAAGGCGCAATAATTTACGTAGCATGGAAATGTTTGGGAACCACTGTAAGCTTTTGTAATGGAAATTTTACACGATAAAATAATGTAGCAATCAGTTGTGTCCCTTATTGTGACTTGATAGATATTGTAACAATCATATTGAAGTTCTCGATCAAATTAATAATGTGTGGGTGTTAGGTTGTCGGCACATGCGCCGTAAACATCATGTGCGTACATACGTACGTACCGAATGCTCAATACAATTGGAAATATTTATAGAAGCTACTTTATTAGGAATAAATGTGTTTATTATTAGGCCAATATTTGTTTTAGAGTTTCACAACAAAAAACGGAATCAGTGAAATTCGACTCTCCGCCTTGTTTGACAATGTTCCGATTCTATTCGTCGATGACGTTTCAAAAAAATGAATGAAATAAGTGAAGTAACGCATAAAAACATAAAAAGTTTTCATTAAACATATTTCGAGAATAAATATTTACACTTAGTATTTCAATACTAACACAACTTTTTTGTATTTTGTATTTGAAATAGAACAATTTTTAAACGGTTTTATTTAACATCACGATTTGTTTGCAATCAATTGTAATCAAAATCTCCGTGGTGGAGAGTTTGATGAAATGATTATTTTTGAAAGGTATTAAACATTATATTGTTAATACATATTGCGAACTAATTGAGGGGGCATATTCTTGGTAAGTATTTTGGAAGCAAATATTCGCCAAGGAACACTGGACCAGGGTGTCAGTCTATGTTGCTGATGCTTCATTAGAGAAGGGGGAGGAAAATATTGGAAGCCAATGACTTTTGGGCCATGCTTGGTATGTTTGGCACTAGCTTAATACTCGGGTTTTGCGTCGGGGGTTAAAAATATAAGGTTACAAGATATTACGTAATTTATGAACTGCGCTATTAACAGTCTAAGATCTGTGAGCTGATTTCTGTAAGTATCTGTTTTTTTAATAAAGCTTAATTCAATTGAATGATTAATGACAGTGTAATACATTGCTGCCGAGTTGCTTATCAAGAATTGGCTGCAATTACTTTTAATTAAATATATTGTAATTAATTGATTTTAACAAATTCCAACTATATTTTTCTAAAGTGAGTTAAACGTCATTTAAAAGAAAATGATGTGAAAAAATGTTTGCCAGCTCTCTCAACCACAACTTCTAGTTTGTCAGGTGTAAACAGGTATTGTGTTGTTAATTATCTATGCTCATCGTGTTTTTGAAGAAATACTAAATTAAAATTCAAAAATAAAGTAGCAGGAACGTGGATGAAAATGTTTATTATCATTAATACACTTTAATTATTTCTGCAACGTACCGAGCTGGGTAGAGTAGTGGTAAAAGCACTAGACTCGCATTCGGGAGGTACCGGGTTCGAATCCCGGCGGGGACAGATGTGGCTGGGACTTTTTCCTACTGCCTCTCGCCGAGAAACGGTAATTCCTGTACCGGCCATCTTGATTGAGGTTTTCCATGGTTTCCCTCAATTAATTCCAGATAAATATCGAGATGGTTCCTTATTTGAGGCCATGGCCGATTACCTATCAAACTTCTAGTTCAAAAATTACCTACCTCATCCTAATTTCCTATAATTCCTTCATTCGCCCATTGCTATTACATTAGTTGAAATTGTAAAAAAAAAATGTAGAAATTACGGGAAGTGATAGATGAAAAAATAGTGTTGGTGCGAATGGCATCTGTTATGACATAAAGTCGAGAAACGGACGTTAAACGCATTATTATTATTATTATTATTATTATATTTCTGCAACGTTTCGATCATATATTATTCGATCTTCATCACATGTTGATGAAAACAAAATTTGGCAATGTTTACATGAAATAAAATATTACCATAATAGGTACTTCACAATAAACATTATATAAAATACAATTTATGACAATGCAAATTAACCAAATTTGACAATTAATAATAAACATTTTCATCCACGTTCCTGCTATGTTATTTTTGAACTTGTATAAATCATGCATGCTAATATCGATTTGGATACTAAATTAAAGTATAATTTTTTTCTCTACACAATAATACATAGTTTAGTTGCCGTAAAAATGACCGCAGTTTTTGATAGGCAACCCGGCAGCAATGTATTACACTGTCATTAACCATTCATTTAAATGAAGTATTATAGAAAAAACAGATATCTATAAAAATCAGCTCCCGGATCCTTGCACTCTGAAAGAAAGGGAGGTGTAAATTTTCGAGCAGTCGTTATAGGCGTGCGTGTGCACTATGCATATATACACAATATTCAGTGTGTCTTGTGTACCCAAAGAGCTACGCCGACGACGACGGTTAATGAACGTTTGTGCCCGGGGCAGCAAACTACTCAGATGCCATCGACAGACCGACGACGGCGCGCTACATTATTACTAACTTGTTAACTGAATCATGCCTTTAATTATTGTTTTAGTGAAAATTGACAATCTCAAACTATTAAATTCCCCGCATCCAATCGAAATGAAAATGCCACGTTTCCACGATGCCGCTCGACTTAATTGACTTCTCGTTATCGCAAAAAAAACAAATATTTAAATTAGACCGTAACCTGTCAGGGCGAGATAACAAATGTAGGCGTCATTTACGGCTCCTGTACGGCTAATTAGCCACTAAACGCTGTTAGGTATTGACTGTGCCTCTCACGATTTGGCCAACGTTTAAATAAAGAGATAGCGGTGGAATACTAAACTAGTGGTTTATTTTTTTAATAATGACACTATTTTAGATAATTTATACGTAATATAAACATGCCGTGAGGTGGATTATTTATTGGGATTCTAGAAGTGCGATCCTTGAGGTTCATACGACCAATTTTCCAGTATATGGTCAGTACTGAATATTAAATATATGTATTTAACAAATTAGACTCAAGAATATTTTTTTTCAAAAAAATCCGAGGTAAATTTTTATGCAGCCTTTTTGTTTAAACAGAACAAAAAAAAACAGCTGGACCGATTTTGATAAAGTTTCTTTCGTGTACTGTTAACACGTTTCGAATCGAATGGCACCATAAAGGTTGTCGAATGTTATCTTTTATTTCCGAGATTTCGTTCCATGTACGTGCCTACATACACACTTGTTTTCAAAAATAGTGTAAAAATATTGTAGTGACCCATTACAACCACTTCCCAATGTACTGGGAAGTTAAAAATAAATTACAATAAATAATGAATATTATTTTAAAATAAAACTAGCACATATAGAAAATCTAGAAAATACCTATATATAAATATTTTATTTAATTTAGTTTTTTGATTTTTCCCTAAAATTGAATTTTTTAATCTAAATATTTCGAAGTACTTATTTATATAAAAAATAAATAAAAATTAATGACTGTGTCGGCAGTCGGTCTCGAACACGGGTCCATTGGGCGAGAGACCATTGGCTTACTAGCCAATCTATATTACAATTTCTGTGCCCGTAAAAACTTATTAACTCAAAGTAAATTATAGTAGACACTACATAGGAAATGATGATAACTAGATCAGGAAAAAATAATTATTTCTTGTCTAGTACTTTCAGTGCTCCACAAATGATAAAAGCAGCCCCCCCGACTTTTGCTATTAATGTAAACAATCGAGTTTTTGAAGAAAAATCTGTTTACGCTCGATATGATTGAAAGTGTGACGAAATGTTATAAGTAGGGTCCAGGGATCAAACCATGAGGAAGTCCGAAGATATAGTCGATACCGTATATACGGCGTATACTATAAAGACCTGTTATGCCTACAGAAATAGGCTACGGTGGCTGAGAGTTATAGCAGGTGCCTCATACACAGAAGATCGTAGATTCGATTTTGGCGGTAGGCGCCATCATTTTTTTTAACATGTATTTCATATTCCACCTTATAAATTAAAAATAATTTTCTTTATTCCATACAATAAATCCAACGATTCTAGTGTTGTTTCCCGCAAGGGAAGGTTGTCTCGCGAGTTGAAATAAAGAGTTTTTTGCGATATGTATTTGTTTATCGTCGACGCGACTAGAAATTTCACGTCTGTAGTGGTTAGTGTTAAATACACAGTCTCTTTTTTTAGCTACAAAGAAGCGAGAGTCGCCTTCTGACTCAAAAGTAACTAACGAGACTGGCTCACAAATCGGTGGAAGAGGAGTTTATACGATTCTCATATAATCTCGTCGAAACGTTATTTAAGAAGGTGTTTAGACAATACGAGAACTAGCTAACGATACTCTTAATGCGTAATTTTTCTCAATGATAACTAAACTCTCAGACGATTTTTTTTTGCACGTACGATTATCGCTCGATTGTCAACGGTTGAAGACGAATTTCTTGCATTCGATAATCGCATGAAATTTTTCGTCCCAAACAGGACGAGAAAATCTCCCCGTTTAAATTGGCCTCTAAGCTCAAAGCTTTGCAATTGAAACTGAACGTGATTGTTCTGACATTGCGTGACCTTGATTCAAGAGTTTCCTGTTCCGTCGTTATATCTAACACTAGTACTTAGAGTGCTACCTATGCAGATGAGAAAGATATACCGCGTGCATTGACCGTTATAAACTTGAAGTGCTTAGAACTGGCTTAACTAGGCTTACGCAGCTGTTGTTAATCTTTTAACTAGCGAAGTTTAAGCGTTACTCCAACTTATCGCATAACTTATTATAATTTTGTGTTATATGATATTATAAAGTAAAGTTGAATTAAAACTTTCCCTGAAAAATTGGTACAATTTAAATGCTATTTCTCTAAACAAATAAGATTTCAGCACATTGACCTTTTGATCAACTTTTTATCGGTAAAATACTTTTTTACACCACCTGTAGTAGCATGTTATACCTGCATAGCGGCTGCAAACCGACCATTTTTGCACTAGTGCGTGAAGCGTAACACAAGTAATGGATTTTACCAATCTCAGTTGGTTGTCATTTAAATCCATGTGAATAACAGAGATCTTGATAGTAGGCATTTCCGTCTTAATAGTCCACATATAATTTTTTACTGTTTACTCGTAACGTTAATAGTTACAATATTTATATTTTCATTCATACACATGCAGAACTATAAGAGTCCGTTTAGCTCAAGAAACGAAACAACTTTAACCCTTTCCAGGTTGACTTTGAATCTCTACTCTGAAGTTAGGCGGAACATTTTGAGACAGTTTGAGATGAGCACTGGCGGCCAGTAGCGTATATATAAAAAAATATGTTATTAAAAGGATCCTACTTTTGACATTCTTATTTCTCAAAGCAAACACTCTTTAAATAGGCTATTAAATATAGCTGCCAATTTTTAAATGAATCGATAAACTATTTGAAGAAAAAACTACATTATTAACGAGTTAGTTTTTTTTTTTGATTGGGAGCCGTCCTGTCTCTGGGAACACTGCAGCCTTTAGGGTTTGTTGTGCTTCTTCCCAATCTCTGATATCATCCGGTCCAGTTTCCTCGTTTCTTGTACCAGACCGAGGACTGGATGGTATCGAGTTAGGTTACTGTCGTAGTTGGGAATTAGTTTATTCATGGTGCGGCACTGTGTAAAGTGAGTGGCATTACTAGTCGCAAAGTTCACACATACTTTGATAAAACACGATTCAATTGGTCCCTCCACCTCCATGTTCTCAGAGATACGTCTCGTGGCTCCTACCCAGGAAAAAATTAAAGAAACTGAACACACGCACATTAGAGATGGGAAAAACGGGACTTTTTAGTGATCTGCACCTTTGCATCTAGATCCCGTATGTGAGCCGGCTCACTGAACCGGTTCAAAAAGAGCCGAGTTCTGAATATGTTACTGCAGTCTGCCACTGAGTTACCTAGTTCAGTCAATCATATCACGACCTGTATAGAATCAAGAATGCATAGCCAAACATGTGATGCATGAGTCATTTGAGCTGACAGATGCATCAAAGCAAGAACTGATACGTAATTGTAAAATGTGCTTCTGTGTGTTAAGTGTTACACTGAGTCATGCGGATCCGCTGATCCGTCGGCTCAAAAAAAAGTGAGTCGGCTCTCACGGATCTTCTGTCGGAGTCTGCTCTTTGAACCGGTTCAGATCTGAGTTACTCAACTCTAACGCACATACGTTCGTAGCCAGTACTGCCAAGGGTGAGATTTTCTAGTTTCTCAGATAAGATGTTGTACATATCTCGTAGCACAGCAGAAGAGGACATGATGTATAAGCATATAAACTTTAAGAAACTGTCAATAGTTTAGATAGATAAGTATGACGTGATTTTTTTTGTTTTTTTGAATTGAATTTAGTGACTCTAATGCCATCTGAAGTTGGTAACACGAATCAACATTAAACGGGTTCTGAATGTACTTCATATATATATAGGTGAATAAGGTGCGTACGTGCAGTTTACACATCGACAAAAGGGAGTCGAATAGAGAGACAGACGAAGAGAGTGCGAGAGTGAATTGAACAGATACGATTATAACGAGAGCAAGAGAGACGTGTCGACACGAAGCGGGCGGACGACGGGAGATGGTGTAGAAAATATCGTTATATAAGACTGTCAACATCGACTCGACCATATTGCTTGCTATATATGGGACAATCGCCTTCCAAAACTTCGCCGTTATTCCTCCCTCTCTCTCAGTTAACCAGCCTCCTCCTCCCATCACGGTAGTCCTTCCTCTCTATATGTATTTGTACTGTGTGATCGAACCAGGGCTGTACAATTTCATTGATAACTAGCTTGAATGTCGATTTTGCACGCAACACTCGCAAAAATGTCAGTGTGAATGGGAAGTTTATCTAACACTGGATAGGACCAGGTCGATTTGGAACGGTCGGCAGTTTAGGAATACATGAAGTTAAATGAGACTCGGCAACATCCCGTGTGCCGAGTTGATCCGATCCGATTCAGAGGATGCAGATCTTCAAGCTAAGCGAAATGGAGAAAAGCACGCTATACTTTAAATTTGGATGCCGACTGATAGTCTAGCAAGTTTATTTAAGTTTATTTGAAGTCGGTCTAACCGTTTTCGAGAGATTACGGTACAAACATACGTATAGACAGATAAAAACGTGTTCTTCTGTAAAAAATGCGATAAGTTTTCTATGCTACTATAACTACAGCGATTTTTTAAATAATGCGGTTCCTATTTAATAAATTTGACATGACTTGTATTTGACCATAAGGTGTAATCAATACTAAATATATATTATTATTATTATTATCTATTAAAGTATAAACAGAAGTTTTTCTTCGATCCTTTTATTTTAATGGAGCGCTTCCGTATTGACGAGGAAAATTTAACCCAAATCTTAGACGGAAGCAATGCCATAGCCTCCAGAAGAAAAAGTGACGTACGTTGCTGGTAGTAAGTACCCATTAAAAGTGGTAGTAATAGTACGTATGTTAAGTTTTTCAATTCTATTTTTTAAGAAATCATACTCCATTTCCCCTCGCTCTCTTCTTTGAAACTAATATGAGTTGCCCTTTCTAGTTTAGAATGCGATATAAATTTTTGGCAAGAAACATTGAACACGGATAAAGGTTTGAATGACGAATGACGATTTTATTTGAATATTTCTACAGCATGAAAAAGTAGAATGTATGTTACCAAAAAATTTAAAGAAGCATTAATAAATTACCTAATTGACGTAACACCCTACAGTATAGGAGAAATTTTGTAAATATATTGTTTTTGACTTTTTTGTATCTAAACAAATATATATATTATTAATATGTATATCTCTGAGTTCTGCTTTTCCATCAATCAAATTTTTGGTAATCGAATTTAAATTCAAAATATTTAACAAAATGTACAATGCGTATGGTTTAGCCAGCAACTATTAATTTTGATATTACAGTCGGCAACTTCATCCTGTTAATTTTGATGTAACAGTCTGCAACTTCATCCTGTTAAATTTGATCAGTTTTTCATAGGGAGTCAAAAGAGTGTAACGTGAAAAATGAAGTTGATACAAAAAATACCGAAGAAGCAATCGGCATTCTCATGTCTCGAAAGAATCTGAAGACTAAATCTAGTTTGATCAAACCCTGGTTTTTCTACAATACATTCCCTTCTCCCGAAGGAGGATATTTTTTTAATAAAAACATTTGCATGCAAACTATCTTGTGAGATTTTTGTGAAACTCAGTCGTTGTTGTGGCTTGGCCGTAGTACAAAACGGGAATCGGATATGGTAGTTCCATGTTCCACGCGGTATGTTCCCTAGTCTTGAATCCATGATAATAATCTATCAATATTATAGTCATTTCGGTGTTATCGAATTTTTCTTTTTATGGTACATCCCATTATTCCAATTACCGTTTCTTGGCGAGAGGTAGTAGGAAAAAGTTCCAGCCACATCTGCCTCCGCCGGGATTCGATCCTGTACCTTCCGAATGCGAGTCTAGTGATCTCGCCAGCTCGGTTTTTTTATGACTAAATATTGAGAAATACGTGGGATACAGCAAATTTGCGAGGGGTCTACAAAAAAAAGCTCGCACTGTATCATCTGAAATTAAAAAAAGGGGGATCATTAGTTAATGACATAGTGCTCTGGATGAATGAAGAGATTTGAAAAATTTGGATTTTTTGAAAAATGGCGGATGTTGAAAATCAAAATTGTTTATTCGACCAAAATTTTACTCACATTTTCGGCTGTACAAAAAAAATTATCGTAAAAAAAATCCTTCGTTCCCGAGGACAATTATATTATATAGAATAAGTGATAAAAATTTCAAATCGATCGGTAAGACCGTTTTCAAGTTAGAGTGATCACCGACTTCGAAAACATGGTTTTGAGAAAAACGCGTTTAGTTTTGAGGTCGATTTGCATGCAGATAAAAAAATTACACTGAATCGTCTATTTCAGGAACACTCTTTTCTTATTTCGATTTTTTCTCACTTCTCTAGTCATTTTTTATCCATTTTGCATTCAAGAAATTACAACTATTTCGAATATATACGTGTTCACAGCTCGACGTTTCATAACTAACTGCTTCTAAAGTAGTTACTATTCAAAAATATATCTGCATAAATAATGGATCGGTTTGTCTAAAATTTTCAGCGAATACTTTTGAAATGTTCCACTTTTAGAAAATGCAATAAAAAAAATCGATTTTTTCAAAATTCTAACTGGATCTGCCCCCCTAAAAATATATTTTCCCAACGTGGGGCTCGAACACACTACCCTGCGATTATGAATCTCATGCTCTACCGACTGAGCTGGCGAAGCTGCGAATAAAGTTTCGTACTTTATATATCAGTTTCACGCCTATTAATTAATTTGAAATAATTTGAAAAAAAATTAATTATTTATTAAGAAATAATTCTAGAAACGACTGATCATGTATTGTCTTCGGGAATATATATAAGTGAACAAAATTTCAACTTAATCGGTTAACGGAGAGTGCGCTAAATTTCAATTACTAAATTCGAATTAGACCCCCTCACATTCATGCAGATGTAATTTCGAGTTTAAAAAAATAAAAACACTGAAAACCCGTAAGTGCTTCGCGCTCTCCATTTTTTCATCAGTGAATCCTTTATTTAAAAATGAGTACTTTTTCCCGTTTTCTTACTGAACTTTATTCCATTTCTCGTTTCATTTATTTCAAATTATTTACAACTAAAATCAAACTTAGAAAAAGCACTTTTAAATTGAAATTTCGCGTAGTTAGTGAAAGTACCTAGGTATATCCCCAGTATCGTATTACCCACTTGCAATGTGTTGAAATTGCATTGTGAGTTTCTAATAAAATTGTTTATTGCTACAGTTGGTAACACGTAAATCTTTGTTATTACATTTTTTATGGCACTCTTTATATGTTCTGAATGATTGTTATCCTTGTTAGGAGAAGGGATGGAAGTTGCTAATATGAAAAGAGTTCGTTGTGGCAAGAGTTATAAATTAAAAGTGTATGCTCCATTTTAACTTTAAACAGCAGCAAAGCTCTTTGTCCTAAATCAGTTTTCTTCAGTTATAAACTACCCCAGCTAGTGGCGTAACCATGGAGACTATACAAGGTGCACGAACTCCATGTATAATAATTATTCGAAATAAGAGGACACTAGTGGTCTGCCCGTACCGAAACGATCAAGATGTACGTACCGAAACAAGGGAGAGTTCTTCAAAAATTAAAGATAATTTAGCTTGATTTAATTTAAGTAAACAAATAATCAAAATTTCGTCAACATTTTGTGTCACGTAGTTTTCGAGATTTTTTTGAAAGAGTATCATGAAAACAGTTTTGCCCCCTCTATTTTGAAAACGGTAGTTGTGCTAGAGGTACGCATAGTATCTCCAAATAGTATAAAACAAAGTCGCTATTCGCATCTGTCTATTTGTTCGCTTAGTTCTTCTAAACTACATAATCGATTTTGATGAGGTTTTCACCATAATATAGAGATTTTTTTCGGAAATTTCTGTGTATAATACATTCATATTGAATTTAAAGATACTAGAAAAATCTCGATATAAAAGAACCTACGGAAAAGTTCACGATAGCATCTGACTATCTTGTAAAGATGGCTCACTATATCGATATTTATTCTTCAAAAATTCGATCAAAAATAATGAGCTATATATTTTGGGCGACATGGTATTAATCCTGATACAATCAAATATGTTATTTAAAATTTACTTTTATATCATATCATTTAAATGAGTATCTAAGATTTAAAAATTACTCGCAACAATATAATTATGGTTTACTTGCTTGACGAGACTTGCGAAGCTATTTTGATCGATATAGTGTTAATCTTTATCCAATTAAACGAGTTGTCTTTAATAGACGATCTGCAAATCCGGGAGAAGCCGGACTGAGCCACTAGTAGGTTATAAAAAAATATTTCGACATTTCCATCCTCTGCAACTTTCCAAATTAAAAGAAAAAATATATGATTTACGGTACGGAATCCTCGGTACACGAGTCTAACTCGCACGAATCCGGTTATATTTTTTTTTCTAAACAACTGCAGCTGTTTCTGACGTTTCTCTAATTCACTAGACCATTCGTTAGTTTAAAGGCCGAAGAGAACGTTTTTTTCGTCATTTTGCAATATACGCGAATTGTACAGTGAAAGGACAACAAATCGTAGAAAAGGACAAATAGTGTATTGTACAATAGTACAATAGAGACCCAGACGAAGTCCTTATTGTCCTGCCGTCCTTACAGCAGATAAATATTTGTCGTTCATTACGGGGGACATGGAATAAATTGGGTAGGGTCGCTTTTGAGTGCCACGACGACGCAACAAAAAGCATGTCACAGTCTAAGCTTACCGAAGCTACTAAGACCAATCGACTGTTCGTATTGAATGTGACGTTACATCAAATGTTTCTGTATATTGTAACGATATTGTCGGGTACACAATTCTTAGCTCAGAAGTTGTCAATGTGTCTACAAACGACTTTTCGAAGGAAATTTCTTAGGCGGCCTTACATCGATGATTTGAAGAGTAAAATGCTGATCAGAGCTAGATGAAATGAAATTTCTCAAAAAATGTGTGATATTTTTGAGTGGTAAAATTGGTGAAACGAATTTACATAACAATAAATTATTATTAATGTAGTGGCTCATTCTTATCCATTCATTTTTTATAAACTATAAAGCTTTGTATATAATTTGTATATTAATATTGTGTTTTAAATTTAAAAAAATATAGAAAATTCCAACTATACCAATACAATTAGCATATACCGCGATACATGATTTTTTTTAAACATTGAAATGATCGTCTAATTTAAATAATGTTCTTGAATTATTTTGAATTATTATGTCCTTAAAACGGTTTTACAACAAATTTCTTAAGTTTGTTAAAATAGACCACACCTCTGTTTTTCTGTGGTTGAAAACTATAAAAAACAACAATTTTTACTGCTGTGAGATTATTCTACAAAATTTTCTTGAACAATATCATTTTTCTGTACCAACTCAGTTTTTGATAATTATACTCGAGCTTTCTTCAAGAGAAAAAATTTATATACGACATAAATATAATGTGAAAAGAAAAATGTATTACATCAAGTTTTCACCGCATACATTTCGACTCGATTTTATCCTCGAGGGCATAAAATGGGAGGAGCCTAATTGATTCTAACTCTCATACGATCTATAATTCAATTTTTTTTAATCATTGTTAAAATACTATATTCCATTCCAAAGCAACAAAAATGCGTGACAAATCAGTTAACATCTGATTGGTCACTTAAAACTCAAACAACCAATCAGAAAACTTTGCTGCACGAAACAGAGTATCACGTGGTGCAAGTATTTATAGTTTCCGAGATTGCAATATTGTACACAAAATATATACACTCCTTGTGCCGTTCTAAGTAGCCCTACATCTTCCACCTATCTACTTCGGAGTATCAAATTATTATAATAAAATTTGAATAACATGAGTTATACCAAGTTAAAAAGAAGAAATATGAGATATTTTGTCGTTCTATTACCCAAATTTGTAAATGCATTGCTTACATTACAAGTCTTGTTATTATTCTGAAAAGAAGCCTGGTTCATAATATTATATTTTCTAGATTAAAGATTCATGTATCTTAAAAATACCATCCCTAAACCGGTATTCTGTTAAGTAATAAGTAGGTCATTTGGAATGTTTGAATTTTTATATCATTTGAACAGATTATTCACAAATAAATGACAACGGATTCGCCTTTATATAACCAGTCATCTTTAGCTTCTTTTGCTTTGTGAGTGTATAATATACTCAGTATATGATTTTGATCAATCCTGCTCAAAATATATTTAGTTGGAAATGTTATTTTTTCTAAGTTACGTATACATGCCTTTTAAATTTTAGTTTTTACATCTTTTTTCTGTCTCCACTGGAAATAGTTCTCAAAAATATGTTTAGCTACCGACATGTTTTAGAACGACCTTGAACTTTGAAACATATTTTGTATTTTTTAACGAAAAATATTCAAGGCAAAAGAAAGAGAAAACTTAAACATTTAAAGCGAATACACTTTAGAAAATTTTACCTTTTTAGTCAACCAGTTATAATCTTGAGTAGGAATGGTTTAAGTTATCCGGTACATCGTTGAGTTCGTGAGGCAAACTACTACAAGAATACAAATAATTTTGGGTTTTCATTTTTACACTCAGAGATGGCGTTACTGTAGTTTTTATATATATATATTATCACGATACTACTAAACTTTATTTAAACAAATGAAATTTTTTATTTTGCCACATACTATTTACTGGCAATTATCATTAAAAAAGTGTGATAAACATAATATAAACCAAAAATGAGTGATTATCCTGAAAAAAACATTTAGAATGTAAACTTAAGGTTCGTGAGTGACCCAAAATTCATAGAACGTGCTCATCGCTTGACGATACAAAATAATACATGCTTTATAAAACAGTGATTTTGTCAGGGAGTTCGTTCTATTAATTTTATTCTCACTACACTCTTGGATCTCGATATTAGTCATTTTCTTTGCACTCACGAACTTATAGTTTATATTATAAACGTTTTTTTATTACTTTAATACTAAAAATATAACAGCAAAATTGAGTGGTACGTTAATTTTGACCAGAAGTTTGTGTGCCATCTTTTATCTCCAATAACTATGGATATAAATAAGCGGCATTGTTCTAGTCTCCTTTTTGAGATTTCCTGACGACTCATACTCTTTGTTTAAAGTCTTATAATTATTCTCCTATAAAGAAAAATGTATGACCAGAACTTACGGTTTTATATCTATCCAGATTAAAGTGACGTAAATTAAATTGTATAAAAAATGCTAATATTTGAGGTTAGAACACTCTTAATCCATAAAACTGTTAAATAAATGAATTGCAATAACAAAACACTGTTCTAAACGTAACAACTGAAGTAAGAGAGCTGACTGAAATGTGCGTGCATTTAACACCACTGTCACTTATAAGAACGACGTATCATTCTATGCATGACGTCATTCTATTATCAGATTCTTTACCATTGTCACTGTCACTTTTTCTGTTTTCCTACTTCCTATCTTCAAATCTTGTGTTTTTCTTCCTCATTATTTTCATTTCCAAAAAATGTTGAAGATATTTTGGACGTCGCAGCGTTCTTTTAAGGTGAAGCGTTTTAAAAATATTAATAAAGTTGAAAGAATTTTTCTAATAAAGTAAATTACGACATTTCCTTCGTTAAAATGAATTGGCACTGCTTCATTTTTAACAAAAATGTAATTTACGTTTCTAAGTGCTATCAAGTAGAGTAGAGTATCGATTTGACATAATTTAAAACGATTTCAAAGTTCTTAAAACTGTAAAAAGTTAATTTGTTTTCTTTCTTTATGTATTACAGTAAAACGACATATTTGCAACTTGGCAATCTGTGTTAGCTGATCACTTTTGCAAGAAATCGGATACTAGATGCATTGTATTTTTAGTGTTCCGTACTAAAACTAGAAAAACGGAACTCTAAAAACCTCATTTCGATGTCCCGTCGTCTGTTACAAGTTCCCAGGGTTACGCACTACAACCTGGAGGCTTGAAATTTGGCATAGTTAAAGCTTGTTATGATCTTATAGTATGGTTTAGATTTGAAAAAATATTCTGGTAATTGTGGGTAATAATAGGGGCACGGGTCATACAGTTTATGAAAAAAAAATCAACTGCATCGAGTAGGGTGTCTAATGAAATTTTTCAGCTGCATAATATCTTTTTTAAATCTTTTTGTTTTGTTTTTTTGTTTAAGAAAAAAATTTAAAACTACGAAATTTGCTTACCCCTCCCGATCTATTCCTAAGAAAATCTGAACTAAATTTAATAAGTCAACGTTGATATAAAAGTATAGGCAGCATTGAAAAATAAAAAAATAAAAAATTTATAGTCGATCCAGCATATCTCGAAAAACATGACTCAGAGAGATCTAAATATAGGGAATACTTCATCCAAGTTTGGCTTGAACTTGGTCATTTTTTTCCAAATCTCAACTCAACTCAACTATCACAGAGAGGGGAGAAGCTAAACTATCATTGCGTCAGGTTCCTCACGCCTGTCGATCTGATAGCTTCGACTGAAAATGCCTCGTGATGGTGTGAGTACGGGTCTTAATCTGGCGGAAGTACGGGTCTATCGAACGGGGAATCACCGTTACAGTGGTTTTGTACACGTTTGTACGCCGCATTGTAGAGATTATTTATTTACTGCCTGTATAATCTGAGTGTTATACTCAATTACGAGTGCGCGTGTTGTAACGAACAAGGACTTGGATATGTCAGAAAAGACCGACCTACGACGGACAGGCGAGCACGTCTCGTGGGATATAAATCCCTCTAGATTGTCGCACGTCGTCAGTGTCGAGTTCTTCTGACGATTCGGACAATGACGTAACCCTTTATCAAAATATACAGGGTGTAACATTTAGACTGAGAATTTATAAATGATCACGACCCAAGTTGACTAAGTAGAAGCGTTATACAGGGTTCCAGTTTTAGTATCTGAATAAAAATATATCAGGTACAAAAAAAAAACGATCAGCTTAAAATATTGATTAAGTTTCAAGTTCGATATCTATGTTATTTTAAGCCCGATTTTAGCGATTTTTAAACGAACTGTCGATACAATTATTGGTAATAACATGTTTGCACAAATTTTAATTGAAATTGATTATTTGTCATATTTTCGAAAGATAAGTGCTGAGTTTCAAAATTGTTCGTAGAATAATTGAGTTGCAAAATTATCTTCAAATGCCACTTGTTTTGTGTCGTCATTTTTGTTTTTATTTTAAATAAGACATTTAGTAATTGTCGATGTTAATAATTAACGAGTTTTTACTTTGAGAATGTCTCTTAAATAGGGATGTTGGCTATTTTTGGAAAAGTGTTTTAAATCGTGCATAAGTACCTAATATAGCCACAAATATTTATTATTTTTATTTAAATACGACTCAAGCCTTAAAAATCATGTATTTTAAATTCAGTTTCAAATTTCGGTCCAAAATGCCAATACTTGTCATGTGACTGCCGTGATGTCATCCGGTCATACCAAAGTTTGCACGGGAGCTACCATTCTATAGTTTCGTAGCTGTCGCTATAGTTACATGTAATTTGACGTTTCCTATAAACAAATAATAATAAATTACACATTGAATATTAACCAAACAAGGAAGTCTTTGACAGCGTCTGATGCGTATACATGACTCCGTGACGGCATGCGCTCTGATTGGTGTCCGTTGTCACTGGACTTGAGAGTGATTTTATTACGTTTTATTTATTAAATATTAATTCCTTAAAAGTAAGGAAAAATATAGTGTTTTTTAGCATTTCTATCATAGAAACTACCACTAAACATTAAAATTGTGTTTTTATTTGAATACAGTCAACATCCCTATTAGCGATGATTTTTTTATTGCACCTTTAATAAGTTCTATAAATGACCCTAATAAATCTTAGAGGCTAATAATTGTTAGTGTATTTGCAATATGGCACACACACACAATTTTTTTTGTTCAAAAACAAACAAGTTCACGTAATAAAACCACACTGCAAATACACTATAGTGTCGGCTGGGTTTTGGCACTGCGACCCGAGCTTTTCGCAAATATAAAAGGAAACAAAGATTCAACACAGACGTAATAGTATTTAAGAAGTAATATAAATTAAGATAAAAAAGAGTGTCTATTTTATTTTTGCAAGTTAATTTTATGACGTAATCAAGTTATGCGTGGTGAAGGATATAATAAGATATGATGGTCGTAAACGCAAATTTTAACGTCACTAGTGAAGAAGGTCCTGCTCTCCAGGACTCGTCATCACTGTAATCATCATAACATGTAAAAGAACGGACTCTTTTATTGCTTGTGTGTCCGCCGTTCTGTCCGACTGCCATCAGCTCCCGCCATTGTGTCACCCTCCTTACAGTCGTCTTAAGCTGGGACCACACTATATACCCATACTTAACCTTGACTCTAATGTAGGATAGAAGAATTAGTAAAATATATGTCGTCCGTTTTTAGATCCTTAAATTTAGAACCAACTTAAATAAATAAATAAATATTTTAGTATAATAGCTTTTGTCTGCTATAATTGTTAAGAAACATTCATTCTGTCCGTCCGCCATCAGCTCCCGCCATTGTGTCACCCTCCTTACAGTCGTCTTAAGCTGGGACCACACTATATACCCCATACTTAACCTTCACTCTAATGTAGGATAGAAGAATTAGTAAAATATGTGTCGTCCGTTTTTAGACCCTTAAATTTAGAACCAACTTAAATAAATAAATAAAAAACCCGGGTCGCAGTGCCAAAACCCTGCCGACAATATAGTGTATTTGCTTATACAGGCAGGATGGCTTTATTATGCGAACTTAAGTTGGTTTTTGAGCAAAATAAAAAATTTGACTCCTTAATACACCCCTTAAAATAACATTTATTTTCTTAATTGCAATATTATTATCAATCGAACTTCTATACCAAATTATATACAACTTTCAGTAAATAATTCACTATTTGCAAAGTAGTGTTTTCATAAAATTTGTAAGTCCGGTCCTGTCGGGCCGATTTTATTAAAATTTTAGGGACACTTTTTAATTACTACTGGAGGGTTAAATGTCAATTTTGAAACGATTCTGAGAATTTTTTCGGTATTTTGGGGCCCAAAAACTTTTTTCAACCCCTAAAAACTACCCTTAAAATGGCCCGATTACGCCCATTTTAAATAGGCTTCTTGCGGTGATGGATTTCAACACGTGGGCCAAATTTCGTTAAAATCAATTAACTCTTTCGAAAGTTATTGCCCGCACACATATATATATATATATACGCTTATATATATATATATATACGCTTATATATATATATATATATATAAATATATATATACATATATATATAAACATTTTTAAAAATGGTGCCAAAGTGTTTAAGAGGTTATGAAACGTCGAGAAATTTTGGTCCGACCCCTAGGTCCCGCCATCCGACCGACGCCAATAGTGTATGTTGCCATATGGCAAATACACTAATAAATAAATATTTTAGTATAATAGCTTTTGTCTGCTATAATTGTTAAGAAACATTCATTGTTGTAGAGTAATTGATTAACTCATTCCGCCGCGAAAGTGGAAAGATTCGGGTTTAAATCCCGACGGTGACGTGTTGGAATAATACATTTTTCTAATATAGCGCTACAACAATGAATGTTTCTTAACAATTATAGCAGACAAAAGCTATTATACTAAATTAATTCAGCTGGTATGTAGATACAAGCGTATGTAAAATATCTACTAATATAAATAAATATGTATCTGGAGATTAATTATGATGAGGCAATATTAATAGATTTCAAGGTTGAAGAATCCCTTAACGTGACACAAAAAAAAAACAGGAGGAGCTTTGGACGTTCGGAATCGAATACTCGATGTTTGGTATATTAGTGTAGTGTAAATAACTCAGTGAAATTTACACTGAAAAGTGCACGTTAGATATATAATACATGGCTACATTTTAGTATAACAAACACAGTAGTGTCAAAAGTTTACACTGGAGCACGTTACCAAATACACTTATTGGCCATACTGAGTGTAAAATCATCACGCGTACTGCATTCAACATCGGAACACAATTCACATATAGTGTGACTCCGACTTTACAGTAGTCGGTTGTCCTAAATCTTCAGTGTGTGAGTTGAGAAATAATTACAAACAATGTTAGACTTAATTACTTAATCATTTTAAAGACACTTTGCTGTTGTTAAACGTTTTATATCGACCATAATGAGATGTCGTATAAATCAGTTAGTAAGGATGGGTGACTGCATGCTGTCCAATTACACAAAGTTGTAATTTTAAAGCCCAGTGTATGGAGCACTCAGAAGGGACGAACTATTTATAATTTTATTCATTCAACCGACGCCCGTGTTTGTTGAAGGTGTCTGGCATCTTTGTTTTCAAAGTGCGATATCTACTTGAACAAGCACTCAGAAGGAATGGATTCAGGCTTTTAAATGCAAAGTTTATACATTTAAGAAATTCAAACGACACAGGCTATTTAATGATTTTTCCATCTACAAAACGTAATAGTTCATTTTTTGAACACCAATAGCGCTGATGTTTGGCAGTACCGTTTGGTGAATCGAGTATTCCGTGCACAGCAGCGTACTCTACGTGTCCACCAAATCGAAATCATTTTTTTAACATTGCGTGTACACTTCTCATGTCTATATATACTGCATGATTTAAAACTTAAAAGCTTTAAACTCGAATGCGCCTGGTAGTGCTTCCAGTATGGTTTTAAGTGATGTCAGATAGACAAAAATTGTGATAACACGTTCGCTCGTCTAATTATCACGCAAAATATTGGAAAACCTCACAAGAAATATTAATTACAGATTGAGATCCCGTTTCGCTTTTATTATTGATTAACTATAGCGTTGTTGGTTTCAATATATTTTCTTCCAGCTACTTACAAGATGTTAAAATTGAGATAACGTTTCAAGTGTCTATTTTAGTTTATAAGTTTCGTCGTAGGTGAGAAAAGTAAAAATGTAAAAGAGAGAAAACTAACCTAGTAAGTGAATCTTAGACCACAAACTTTGAACATATCGTTCAATAAATTGAGAAAGTTTTCAATACATTTTAGGTTAGTATAGTTAAGTTGTTTTATTAATATTATCGTGTGTACTAAACTTAGTGGCGCAATTTTACCTTTTCAATTTAAAAAAATATATAACCTATTCCCGGTGCCTCTTATTTTGTCATGATATAATTTCGAGTTAAATGATTTTATTTTAATTTGGTTAATGGATACGGATTTCGTTACTGACTGGTGTATTTATTTTGGGAGGGGCGGCCGTAAAAAATAATTCCAATTTTAAAAAAAATGATACTTTCAGAAAAGACATAGTAGGTACATGTTAGTGACTACTAGACAACCCTGCAAGAACTTGATTTGACAAAAAAATTGGAACCATTTTTTACGTCCGTCGCTTGGATTAACAGGATCATTGCCTGTGATAGCAAACATAGTACACAAAGTTAGACACTGCGACCCGGTTTTTGTTTTTTTTGGTATTTTTAATAATAATTCAGTGGAGGTGTATGAAAAGATGACATTGGACTTAAATCATCTGAGGGCGAAAGGCATTCGTAAAAGTTTGTAATTATTAAAAATTCTCATCCTTCTGTCGTCTCGTTAAGAATTAACTTAATGTGTACTTCTACCCGTATTTCAGTTTGAAAAATGTGCATTATTAATAATTATGAGCGAGCATTAAAACGGTTAATAAAAAGCCACCGCCTTCTAAATATGGGGCAGGGAATACTATTAAAAGCTGGTTAAAATGTCTAATACTGTTTGTTATTAAAAATGTACAGGGTGTTTTAGAAGTAACGCTAATGATTTCGAATGCGTGTGCTTATTCCTAGCGCAATTTCGAATCGAAAAGCGTTCTACTTTTTGGTTTCCGAAATGTTATCCAAAAAATTATTATTAGTTATAACAAATTTGGGGTATCCAATATCACATGATTCTCAAGTGCGCAATTATTTTTCATATACAAAAAATTGCGCATGTAAAAGAAACATGTATTTTTTAAAATCGAAACATTTTATATTTACATACAAAATTTTGAGCAAAAAATTTGTTGATGCCGTTACTTACATAGATACTTTTAATATTTGAAAAGCAAAGTGTGGGACGACCCCACTGTAGCGTGTTGCAACTGGGCATTCAAGTACATAAAAGACAGAGAAAAAAAAGACAAGGCAGGCCATTCAGTGGTTCACATACAGTGGCTTTAGTCACATGTGGCTTGTAAAGTAGAAGAGTTACGGGGCCGTGTGTTGTAACAATACCAATGTTTTTATAAGAGTAATATGAGCAGATCATATTTTATAGCATGTTACATAATACATGTACATTATGTACAGTACTGTTTGGAAGTGTTGTTCGTAATAAATATTTGTGTGGTATGTTGAGTTTGAAAACTTGAAATACAAATTTCCGCTGCACGCAAAATTCTCTTCTTATTCAAAATATTCGCGCGTTTTTAGATTAATTTCCCATAGAAATCTTGGTTTAATTTTTTGAATGGTTCATTTTAATTATCTCAGGTGGGAGCATAATGGCTAGTATAGAATTTGACGCTTCTCAACAGCGCAGCGACTTGATCTAAGACCTTACCAAAGTAAACTCTAATTGGAAATTGTTGCGTCCATATTTTTTTCAAACATACACATTTAGGTTAGCAGGAAAGTGGACAATTGATGTAAATCATTAAACCAATTATTAATTTAGCGACGTTTCGGTCATTTATTTGACATTCATCAGGCATCTATAAGGTACAGCACATGTTAAAATTAAGTACACAACCAAATATACAAAAAATGCTGTGTTTGTAAACATTTGTATATTTGGTTGTGTACTTAATTTTAACATGTGCTGTACCTTATAGATGCCTGATGAACTCAAATAAATGACCGAAACGTCGCTAAATTAATAATTGGTTTAATGATTTACATCAATTGTCCACTTTCCTGCTGACCTAATTGTGTATGTAAACTTTAATTTTATCTCCGTCTTAAAATTTTCTGGAGGCGAACCTGATGAAGTGTCTCGGTGTTTATACGAACTTACGATTTCACTCTAAAATTTGATTTATTGTTTTTGTGGAAAAAGGGTGCGGAAAAATTTTTCTACATAAAAAATTGAATAACTAAAATAAAATTGCTTTGCCTCATTACAAAAACTTTGTGAATGGGAAAACAAAATTTAACATTATAATGCTATTTTATTTGTTGAGAAAGATAACAAAAGAGTAATGTAGAGTTTAAAGTGTATTAAATATAAAATATTAACACTTCATTACTCTAAAGTGTAGTTAAATAATTAATGTTCTCCTAAAAACTTGATTTTATTATTCATTAAGTAATATTACTTTGAATGATCTATTATAAGTTTTTTTGCTGATGACTGTTTTATTAATAACAGCAAAAGAGATCTTGACAGTTTTTGTTAGCTGACATATTTAAGGTGGTGTATCCGAATTTTGAAACTGAGGGTCGCAGATTTTTTTATGTCGTGGTTAGAGTTTAGTTCGTGACATAATCCACGAAAACTTTTCTTAATTTACATATAAATGTTGTAAATAGTATATTACGCACAAACATTTATGATGTATGACGCGTTTATGTAACTTGTGTTAGATTAAATCTAAGAGAGGTTACAGAATTACATAAGTTAAAGTGAGACATAAATTTAAGTTATGTAATTTTAAATTAACAGCGCTGTACAAATCTAACAATAATTACAAAATTACGCCGATATCTAGTTTAGCAATTAAAATCCATAAAAAAGCTGATATTATATTTTTGGAGGATGACATCTTAGAATTTTAAAAACAGTTCTTCTATTAACACGATAGAGTAAAATTCATTCATATATGTAACGAGAATGTCGCAAAGTATTGTAGCGCGCCCTCAATTGTTACGCCACTAGAAATGACATAGGTTTCTTAAACAAATTTACAGAAGTTTCTGAAATGATCGAGAACGGATTATACACGCCTGTAAATACAGTGCAGTGAGTGAGGCATTCAGTCAGTTGCTTGCTTGCTACAGTGAGAGTACATTCAGTGGATGCGTCACAGTGTGTAAAGTAGTGTATTGTGTACATAGTCATTGTTGTCTTATTATTTATAAGAATTCGTTTGTTTCTTTCATTGTTTAGTTTATTTCATTATTAGAGAAATACGTTTAGTTCATTTTTTTCATTATTACTAGAGAAGTACGTTTTAGTTTATCTGTTTTGCATTTATTTCGTTTGTTGAAAATAAATCAGTTTCAAACCACCATAAAGAATAGTTTTGTTACAGTATGTACACCGTACACTATATTAATTAAGTTATGGGAGACGTGGATACTGGAAAGCAGAATATGTAGTTTATAATAATTCATTTGGCCATTTTTGTTACGACGAAAAGCTGCAGCACCGCATCATATTATAATAAATGATGAATGTGGCGAAATGAAATTGCGAATGTCCATTTTAAATACAAAATAGACTTGAAACGGTGCTTCCCCCTCGGGACTAAAACCTACTTATAAAAAAGTATAGAGACAGTATTATTGAAGTTCTGTGGAAAATTGTCAAATTTTGTGTTTTGAGAAAAATCGAAGTATTGTATAGCTATACTATGCGATACCTACTTTTTCACAGAAGTTTTTATAGCCGAAAAGAGGGAAATAAGACAAATGCAAACACGTTCTTTTTACTAAAAGTCTCCGGTCTCTTTGGGGTCAAATAAACTTTATAAAGTTATCAGTAAACACTTTATTGGTGTTTGACCAGAGAAAATGTTGGCAGTGCGTTTTTTGTGACAAATCCACCGTACGTAGACGTGTTCTTACAGTATGAGATCTACTAAAAGAAATTTGACGTATGAATTACCTATATTTTTGAAGTCATACTTTTTGTGGCGCATTGAGAGTAAAATTTCAACAAGCAACGGAAACTGCGCGCGCACTACTAACTAAAATTCAAAAGTATGATGTTGGTCATAAGAAGCTCAGACTGAAATGACAGACGAAATTAATGTCTTTCTGTCATCTGGAAACTCTATAATAATATACTAGATGACTATAACCTTTGATTACAATCCATAGCCGTTTTTAAGTGTCATACAGAGGAAGAAAGTCAAAACCGAAATAAAATTTTGAAAGTATTTTTAAATATCGGGTGTTTTTTAGAGTAATAGAACTTTCGATAGGGATAGCTGTGCTTTGACAAAAGGAAGAAGTCATGTTGTTTTGACATTTCTGTTCAGTAAGCATTGACAAATTATCATAGAAAGACTCACGCCGCAGCAACGCTTAGAAATTGTTGAAATTTATTTTCAAAATCAGGGTTCTATTCGCCAAAGTTTTTCTCGAAAAATTGTGTTTAGTGATATATAGCTCATTTCTGGTTGAATGGCTACGTAAACAAGCAAAATTGCCATATATGAAGCGAAAACAATCCTCAAGAAGTTCTGCAGGTTCCATTGCATCCTATGGTGTGGTTTACACGCTGGAAGCATCATCGGTCCATATTTCTTTAAAAACGATGCTGGAGCTAATGTTACAGTGAATGGTGCTCGTTACAGATCGATGATCAGTGATTTTTTCTTTTAAAATTTGAGTGCTATCGACCCGGAAGTGTTTTGGTTCCAACAAAATGATGCTACGCCTCATACTGCTAACGTAACAATTGATTTATTGAAAGAAAGATTTGATGATAACATTATTTCGAGAAATGGTCCAATTAATTGGCCTCCAAGATCATGCGACATAATACCACTGGATTATTTTCTTTGGAGTTATGTGAAGTCATTGGTTTATGCTGATAAACCAGAAACAATAGATGCTTTGGAAGCCAACATAACTCGTGTTATTGATGAAATAAGGCCTGAATTACTCGAAAAAGTGGTCCAAAATTGGTCTGATCGAATGCGGTCTCTCACAGCTAGTCGTGGTGGACATATGCCGGAAATTATTTTTGAAACTTAAATGTCATAAAATTATCTTTCAAATAAAAAAAAAGAATTGGCTTCAATCTTAATTTAAATGTGATTTATTTCAATTTAAAGTTCTATCCATGTAAAAAAGATTATTTTTTGTATTACACTTAAACTTTTTGAAGATTTTATGTGGGGTCTCACCCATAGTTTACTGGAAAACTTAAACGAAAATCTCAAGTCTTAAAGTACTCACGGAAAACGGAATAGTACGAAACCCTCTTCTCGCGAGTTCAACTCGCATTTTACCGGTTTTTTTCAAGAGCAGTTTTAAAATTCTCACAAAAATTTTCCGGCTTTATTTTGTATGTAGCTTGGGAGTCGAGTTTCTTTGAGTTGTTTTTAGTTCTTTCACACAACAGGAGATTTACTATGTTTAACACTGGATACCTAACAGTCAGTATTCTAAACACGAAGTCCAATAAGTAAAAATGTGGGAAGGATAAAAACCAGACCATAATTTTTCTTTAGTATTTATACGTATATTTCTATATTGTTTGTTTAAAATATACAATATTAGTGACCGCTGCCGGCATTGTTTCTTACATAAAGTTCTGTCTGAATAACTTGTCACTTTTTACAAGTTGCTTACTTTATTTTTATTATCGAAACTGCATAGTAAAATTTAATGATGTTCGAAGTATGTTATATTTAATGTACATACAATAGCTACAAAATATAAATTTAAAAATTTAAACTGAAATGTATTTACCAAGATTACTTAAAAACTGTGATGAATGTCTAGTAGACATGATGGCCGTACTATAATAATAATGCTGAGTTCCAGAAAGTCTTGTCAACAAATCTGATTTGACATTTGACCTTATATTATGACAACACATATATTTCTCTATAAAAATGCATTGTAGAATTTTTAATCGATTAGTTTTTTCGTACAATTTTTACTTCGAAATAACAGTTTTGTACGCATATTGATTGATTTATTTTATTATTGATTAATTAGTGTATTTGCCATATGGCAACATACACTATTGGCGTCGGTCGGATGGCGGGACCTAGGGGTCGGACCAAAATTTCTCGACGTTTCATAACCTCCTAAACATTTTGGCACCATTTTAAAAAATGTTTATATATATATATATATATATATATATATATATATATATATATATGTATACATATATATATATTTATATATATATATATATATATATATATATATTTATATATATATATATATATATTTATATACGTATATATATATATAAATTATAAATAATTAGAGGAATTAGGATCAAAGAAATAAAAGACAAATTATTATAATTTATTAACATCAAAAGGATCTGATTATACATTTTTCAATATATATATATATATATATATATATATATATATATATATATATATATATATATATATATATATATATATATGTGTGTGTGTGTGTGCGGGCAATAACTTTCGAAGGAGCTAATTGATTTTAACGAAATTTGGACCACGTGTTGAAATCCATCACCGCAAGAAGCCTGTTTAAAATGGGCCTAATCGGGCTATTTTAAGGGTAGTTTTTAGGGGTTGAAAAATGTTTTTGGGTCCCAAAATACCGAAAAAATTCTTCGAATCGTTTCAAAATTGAAATTTAACCCTCTGGTAGTAATTAAAAAGTGTCCCTAAAATTTTGATAAAATCTGCCTGACAGGACCGGATTTACAAATTTTATGAAAAAACTAGTTTGCAGATTATGAATTATTTACTGAAATGTGTATATAATTTAGTATAGAGGTTCGATTGATAATAATATTGCAATTAAGAAAGAAATTTTATTTTAAGGGGTGTATTTAGGAGTCAAATTTTTTATTTTGCCCAAAATCCAACTTAAGTTCGCATAATAAAGCCACACTGCCTGTGTTAGCAAATACACTATATTGTCGGCAGGGTTCTGGCACTGCGACCCGGGTTTTTTTAACTTGAAAAGCAATCTTTTTCTATATATATCAATCGTTTGATTTTGTATGAATAATGTGCTACATGACAGAAGGTCTAAATATGACATTCTACTGCTTTCTGCTCCTGCATTTAAAAAACTGTAATTATATTACCACGATTTAAGGTCGTCAAATGCTTTGTGCAATCCTGCATAAGTATGCTAGTACTGTGAATTAAGAAATAATTATAATTTTTTAAATTATTATTTCCAAAAAAGGTACACTATCTCTTGAACCAACATGTAGGTATGTTATAATAAACTTCTGAAAATAACAACACAATTTTTTATTGTTATAATGACTTTTTATTGGGCTATGCTTCACTAAACTACCACGGCAGTCAAGCTGGATGAGTTACCGTACTGTCAACACGGCTGCTAAGATATGTTTCGCGTAACCATGCTAGTAGCTGCAGCCAAACTGCCAGCTCGATTGGCCGATTGCCCTGCATGGCACGCTTCATCTAACCACATTCATTTTGGTGGTATATCAATCAGTTAATCTATCTCGAAAGCTCAATTGAGTGAGCTGCCAGGTTGCCAAGATATGTTTCCCTGGCAACTTGGATGCAACTGTCAACTCGACTGACTGGAAGTCCGGTTCATAGAACTACATGCATTTTGGTGGTATATCAACCAGTTGAGCCTATTTCGGAAGCTTAATTTTTGGAGCTGCCAGGTTGGCAACCTGGATGCAGCTGTCAACTCGATTGACTGGAAGTTCGGTTCATAGAACTACATGCATTTTAGTGATATATCAGCCAATCGAGCCTATTTCGGAAGCTTAATTTTTGGAGCTGCCAGGTTGGCAACTTGGATGCAGTTGTCAACTCGATTGACTGGAAGTTCGGTTCATAGAACTACATGCATTTTAATGATATATCAACCAATCGAGCCTATTTCGGAAGCTTAATTTTTGGAGCTGCCAGGTTGACAACTTGGATGCAGTTGTCAACTCGATTGACTGGAAGTCCGGTTCATAGAACTACATGCATTTTGGTGGTATATCAACCAGTTGAGCTATCTTGGAATCTTAATTGATTGAGCTGCCAGGTTGCCAAGATATGTTTCCCCGGCAACTTGGACGCAGCTGTCAACTCGATTGACAGGAAGTCCGGTTCATAGAACTACATGCATTTTGGTGGTATATCAACCAGTTGAGCCTATATCGGAAGCTCAATTGATTGAGCTGCCAGCTTGCCAAGATATGTTTCCCCGACAAGTTGGATGCAGTTGCCAACTCGACCAACTGGAAGTCCGATTCATAGAACTACATATATTTGAGTGTCATCTCAATCAGTTAAGCTGCGACAGATGGGAGCTCAATGAGGCATTTTACCCTGTATGCATAACTAGGAAACCAAGCTATGTATTTTAGGAGACATGATAACAAGTTAATGCTTAACACTAAGCATATTATTGAACAATTAAAGTTAATGACGGTGCCTTGTAGTAGTGCATCATTTAAAATACGACATTTGATGGTTTGAAATCGCTGAAGTGTAAATTAAACTCAATTTACATAATAATATCACGTTATAATGTTTACATTAAACTGAATATAGACCAATATCATTTAGCAAGCATTGCCGTTTTAAATACGCACGTTATTATACAAACCAGAGATGACGCTACTCGTCGACTGGGAACACCCGGTATTTATTCAATTCAAATAATTAGAAACTTTGCCAATTTTTTATTCCCAACTATACTTTTATAAATTACAAAAAATGGGAAACATCTTTAAAAATAACAAAGTTATACTACTTCAAAGTTGTTTGACAATAAACCGCGTTATGACATTTTCAGTGCAGATGGCGTCATGTGGCACACGTATTTAATAGTAACTAATAATATAGCAAGTCATGAAGACAATATGATATTAACAGTTTATTAGTTGTAAAAATTAATGTATTACAGTAAAATCTCGATATAACGGACTAATTAAAACTGAAAGTCCGTTATATAAAAATAGATTTAAAATAAAATTTAAAATAAATAAAAACACTTTTTTTGTAGATTGTACACTGTATTTAGATATAAATAAAAAAATTCAAAACACAAACAAAATTCTATCATAGCCGCTAAAAATTGTTTACATGCGGAGACACTTGAATTTAAGCATTTATAATATTAACATGACGTTTTTAATTTTTTTACATTCGACCGGATTTTTTGTCCGTTATATCTGAAGTCCGTTAAATAGAGGTCCGTTATATTGAGGTTTTATTGTATGTCAATTAAGAAATTTGACATATCTAAATATGCATAGACTTGCTATAGTATTATTTATTAGTAACTATAACAACTAATATGACACATCGTGTTGTGGGTGCGTAATAATGTCGTCGATTAATAATAATAATAATAATAAATTTTATTTCTTTCTGGGACAAAATACATTTTGCATATAAGAAAGTTGTCAAGGTTACAATAAAATTACATTCTACAAAAATCATTTATCGAATAGGACATGCATTGTTTAAATATATTTTTAATTTTTTCTTAAATGCTGTATTGCTGCTATTTCTGTTAATGAATTGGGTTTCGTTAGCGACCCCACAGAAAATTGAATATCTTTGTTGAATTTAAAAATATCGAAATACATTTTCAGCATTTTTAAAGTTATCCTTTATATCATGTGACACTCTAATTATTAGTATTTTCGATGAGTGGAAACTTCCTAGTTGTTTCAGTTCTATAAAGTAATGGTTTCCGGACTTATGGTATAGTGGACGTCTCGTCTACAATTTATACGGTAAATATTTTTCAATGACGATTTGGCAGCCTTCATTGGGAGCTTACACTAAGCACAAAATATATGAAATCCTCAAGCATCGCTAGAGTGTACTTTTTCTTAGGACCTGTCCCTACCAGGTAGCTGGTTCCATGTCGTCATCTATTATACAAATAAACAAACAGACATATAGGTGTTTTCTCCTCGGAAAAGAGATTATAATAGCAAAATGCTTTGGTTTGTTGACAAACCAAATAATGACTAGTCTCTAATGCTTGCAATTCGCCAGAATATACTTGTCTTTCTAAAAATTAATGTTTTGGAATAAGTATACCGGCAATTATACAGGATATTTTTACATTTACGGAAAAATATTTTTGACACACCTCTATAAAATATTTTCTTTTTATGTCAGTAGTAAAATGACCCATTTCGTACTAGTGCGTAAAGTAAAACAACAGAAATGCTGTTTTATCAATTCAATAGTAATTTCTCTGTCAGTTATCATTTAAATTCATATGAGTAACAGAGACATTAGGCAGTCTACTGTGAAAATCAGCTATTTTGCACGATGTACGTACAAAATATGCAGTATATGTCTCAATTTTAATACTTTTATGACTCTAATCGCCCATTTAAAAAAAAATAATCCTAAATCGATATTAAAAATCGCATCACCCACAATGCAAGAACATTTTCTCCGCCTAAGATTTCGCAAAAATATAGCGTATCACTCCTCTTCCGCGCAGATGTTCTTTAGCTGAGCGCACGGTACAAACACGTGGGACTACAGTTGGGTAACTCAGATCTGAACCGGTTCAAAAAGTTGACTCCGACAGATCCGTGAGAGCCAACTCACTTTTTTTTGAGCCGACGGATCAACGGATCCGCATAACTCAGTGAAACACTTAACACACAGAAGCACGTCTTACACTTACGTATCAGTTCTTGCTTTGATGCATCTGTCAGCTCAAATGACTCATGTATCACCTGTTTGGCTATGCATTCTTGATTCTATACAGGTCGTAATATGATTAACTGAACTAGGTAACTCAGTGGCAGACTGCAGAAACATATTCAGAACTCGGCTCTTTTTGAACCGGTTCAGTGAGCCGGCTCACATACGGGATCCAGATGCAAAGATGCAGATCACTAAAAAGACCCGTCTTTGCCATCTCTACATGGTACATACTGTAATATTAGGAAAGTGTTAAAATACTTAAAACATAACGTAGTGTAGTAACGGTTATTCCATTTGCTTCTAATGTATAACTTGTGACTGTTATCTATGTGTGTGCTTTACCATATTTTA
This sequence comes from Venustoraphidia nigricollis, assembly GCA_034508555.1. Lineage (NCBI taxonomy): Eukaryota > Metazoa > Arthropoda > Insecta > Raphidioptera > Raphidiidae > Venustoraphidia > Venustoraphidia nigricollis. The sequence goes on from JAVRKA010000028.1 coordinate 1,235,514, forward strand.
CATTATTTAGCATTAATTGTTCCGCAGTTTGTAGTATACAAAATGTCGAGTCAGCTACTATTTTAATATACTTATGTATTCTAAATGCGTCGGCTATAAATGATGCGGAATTCTATTCAAACAATTTATTATAATGCTATTTGCCTTATATTAGATAACTTTGAAAATTGATGATTTTCATCTTATTAGTGTATTTGCCATATGGCAACATACACTATTGGCGTCGGTCGGATGGCGGGACCTAGGGGTCGGACCAAAATTTCTCGACGTTTCATAACCTCCTAAACACTTTGGCACCATTTTTAAAAATGTTTATATATATATGTATATATATATATATATATTTATATACGTATATATATATATATATATATTTATATGTGCGGGCAATAACTTTCGAAGGAGTTAATTCATTTTAACGAAATTTGGCATACATGTTGGAATCCATCACCGCACGAAGCCTATTTAAAATGGGCCCAATCGGGTCATTTTAAGGGTAGTTTTTAGGGATTGAAAAAAGTTTTTGGGTCCAAAAATACCGAAAAAATTCTCAGAATCGTTTCAAAATTGAAATTTAACCCTTTAGTAGCAATTAAAAAGTGCTCCTAAAATTATAAGCAAATCGGCCCGACAGAACCGGACTTACAAATTTTATGAAAACACTAGTTTGCGTATACGAATTTACTTACTGAAGGTCGTATTTAATTTGGTGCAGATGTTGGATTGATAACAATATTTCAACTAATAAAATTAGTACTGTAAGGGGTATATTAAGGGGTTCAATTTTTTTTTATTTTGTCCAAAAACAAACTTAATTTCATTTAATAAAGCCACAATACCTGTATTAGCAAATACACTATATTGTCGGCAGGGTTTTGGCACTGCGACCCGGGTTTTTTTTCTTGACTTTATGTAGCGCCTGTGTTCTATTTTTTACCAACCAAATAGCAGTTTCCAGAACGTAATAGAAGTTATTATGGTATGGATTAAGACATCATGAAAAAACGATAGGCAACAAGTTTTAGCGGCACACGAGTCATAATATCATTACAACTTATTACTCTAAGTCGAAATAAGATAAGTTGGTGTACGCAGCTATTAAACTATACACCATAATATAGTAAACTGATATATGACAAATTTGTTGATCTTGTTTATTTGGTTACCCAGATTTTATCATATTTAATATTTGTGTATTCCCACGCAAGCCTAATTATATATTTCTATGAAAATCTAAACCTCTCAAGACTACTGAATGGATAAATATAATTTCCTTGAAGTCTAACCAAAATAATTTTCTTAGAATTGGTTCAATGTCTTAGAAGATGGTAGCAGAGCATCGTTTATTTCTAGGAAAATGTAACCTTTTTGATAAAATCATTCAACTTATTGAAGACAGAATTAAATAAAATATATTCTTTCGCTTACAGGTTTACAAGAATAATTAATATCAATAAAGTTTATGTCAATAAAAACGAAAGTGTACATCAGTGCAAAGCATTTCTAGAATGAGAAAGGTACTCCAGAAACGTAAGATGTCATCTTTTAGTATGTGCATTGAAGGACTTAAAAAGTACTTAAATATTCAAGACAACATTATTTTATATCCTAGCAGTAGGACAATAATTTATACAATTGTTTTCAACTGTTATAAATATTTTCAAAAACACAGTGTCTAGTACCCATTTCATTTAATGTCTGTTCCCTGTTTCGTTAATTACGTTGAAGGATAATATATTCGGAATTCTACTCTTTAATTTACATTTATTAATATTCAACTCCTTTATACAGAGCGAACTAAAATTTTATTTCTTATTGTTACATGGGCTTTAGATTTTGAGTTTTGCTAGAAAGTTATGCAATATTTCTCCTTGACAAGTTCTATAATAGTTAAGACAATGAGTTATAAACTGTATTTTATTTGAAGGCATTAAACAATTATCTTTCAGAGTAACAAGATTTGTTTTAATTTACGCGGACATAATACTAAAGTAAAACTTATAATGTACTAAAAAGGTGCGTTTGTTACTTGTGGGAGTATTTTATCATTAGCAATTCGCCTTTTACGTGTTTAAAAAAATTGCGCAATTGTTTCTTGCACAGCTGTACCAATCGTAACAGGGCTGTTTAAAAAACGTTGAAATAGGTAAAGGCAGGAAATAAAAATACGCATTTTTATTAAATATAATAGAGACTTGATCCGCCTTCGCCAGGATTGTCATTAAAGATAGCCGCTACCCGAGGTTATGCACGTGATTAAGTTCAAACAATGATTTACACAATAGCAGTGAAGCCTTCGGCTCCACTGTATTATAATCTTGCCTCGCGTGACTGTGCCCCGTTCGGTAGCGACATCTGTAGTTGAGACTTCGGCTCCACCATATTACAGTATATTTATTCGCGCGATCAAGATAAAACACGGCATCGACATGTAGTAGAGCCTTTGTCTCCACCATATTACGGTCTAGTAACGAGTTACAACAAAGTAAATAAAAAACCTTCTTGAAGCTTAAAGAGCTTGAAAAAATATTGATAAATTGTTGGGCTCAAAGAGCTCAATTACTTGCGAATATGTATATTTTCGAGCGTTTTCAACAGCGGGAAGTTTCAGGGATGGCCTGAGGGTCAACCATTTTTTAGATTTTTTTATAAATAAACGTGCTCAGCAACGTGATACAACAAATCGTTTAAATTAAATTTAATAATGAAAGCTAACTGCACAGTTAAATCTGCTCAATAGATACTTGTCGCGATCAGACAAGATCCAAGAATCTTATTTTACTTCTTTGATGTAACTGTTAGCACCTAACGTGACAAAAAGTGATACTAAAGGGTTTGTAACTTAGTTCTGTTGTTGAGTTGATTCAGCGTGAAAACTTGTCACTACGTGATGGGACCTACTGTACATCAGATAATACTTTACATTAGATAATAAGCATTAAAAGTCTCACAATTAAAAACTACGAAATATTCAGTTTATACTTTTTCATTAATATTCTTGAGCACGAAATACTTAATGTAGTTAAAAATTATAAATCTATTTCGTTGATTCCAAGAAAAATATTAATAAAGGAATTTTGAACAGTTACTTATGTTTACTAGAACAAAGAATACCTTTAAACTGTATAAAGTACTTAATTTATTGACTCCAAAATCTAATCAGATCTAAGTTTCAATAAACCCTTTCAAATTCCGTAAACTTGATCTCAGACGATACACATACGGATGTCCATCCAAGAAAAATCTGAATATTTTCCTAGGACCCCAAAACGTTGACATCGGATGAAAACTCATTTTCGAAACACGAACCAAATTTTTAAAAGTGGAAGTTAAAAATAGCGTCAAAAAACAGGAGCGTATTAGTAAAATAAACTATATTTGAAATGAAATGTACGGAAAGTTCTTTTAATAGTAAATAGTAACTGATATTATTATAACAAGGCGGTTATCAATGTTTATTTCTTTTTTTCCTGAAAATCATCGAAACAAAAAAATATGACAAAAGAAAAAAGGCACGATGTGATCTTAACACAGAGAATATCCAGTATAAATGCGGGGAAACATGGGGGAAACAGATACACGGAATAAAAAAAACACTACCAACTATCAAATTTAACAAAAGAAGAAAGGAACATACGCGCATCGAATCGAGACTCGATCTGCGAAAGTTAAGCAGTGTTTATACTGAAAATGGTTGCTAAAAATTAACAAAATCAAGTTCATTATATAGTTTGAAGGCGATCAGGGATGTAAAACTAAAAAACAGTACTATACATATAGAGCAAAAATATACCTAGTTTTAATTTCGAAATTTCAAACATTATTATTATAATGACATGGGAAAAGAAATCGAATTACGCGTTTTAATGTAAGCACCTACATTATAATCTTGATGTTTGATTTTCTTTCGATGCCTTCCAATGTCGTCCGACATCGAACTGAGAGTAATAAGGATCCAATATAGGTGCAATCTAAGAATAAATACGATTTTAGTATTCCCACTTATAAAAATTCGAATGATACAAATAGTGAGCTTGAAAAATAAAAAAAAAATATTGACGTGATTTTTCTCTCTTCCGTTACTGTTAGTAAAAGTAAAAGCCGATCCTGCGTTGAATATCTTCACCAAGGTCAGCGATCTTCACTAAGTAGAATAAAGATAGATATCTTATTCTCCGTCGTAATTTAACCGTACATATTTTTTTTTACCACACTGTTCGACATACGCATATCAGCGGGAGGGTTCGCGTGCAAATCTGTCGTCAAAATCTTCGCATTTGTAATGTCGCTCTTTTTAGTGTATTTGCCATATATAGTTCACTTAGAAATATACTATGGTCTGTCGGATACCACGCACCATATATCAACTATTCAACGCGGCCCCATGCGCGTGGAAACACAGAGGAAAGAAGAGATCAAGAAGAGATCATGGAGAATTGGCAGAGAAGATGGAACGCCTCTGACAAAGGAAGATGGACTCACCGACTGATCCGAGATCTGAACGGTTGGGTTAATAGACGGCACGGGGAGCTCAATTACCACCTGACCCAAATTCTGTGTGGACATGGGGGGTTTAAGCAATATCTGAACAGATTTGGAATAGAGGCGAGTGCAGAATGCCCGGTATGCATAGAAGAAGAGGAGACCGCGGAACATGTACTTATACAGTGTATCCGATTCACTCAACACAGGGAGAAGTTGGAGAGGAGAACTGGAACATCGGTGACGATTGACAACTTTGTCACAAATATGTTGTGCTCACAGGAGGACTGGAACGCCGGATGTGACCTTGCTGTGAGAATTATGGAAGATCTAAAGACAGAAGGATTAAGAAGGAAACGGCCCTGAGCCGTAACCCTTCCCCCCGCGAAGGAATGACTGGAGGTCGGTACCATGGGGGTACACAAAGAGTGCGAGGGAGGGGATTTTGGTGGGTATGGAGCAATGTTTCGAGTCCCACACTACCCAGGGAACACCTGGGTGTCCGTAAGTGGATTTCCCCCTCCGTACAAAAAAAAATATATATATCAACTATTGAGACTGACTGGTTTAGTCAACTGAAGTTTTTTAACAGCTTATATCAAAATCTTTGTCCAGAATAAATTTGTGTCGTATAAACGCCACTTTAGACGAGAACATACGGAATAGAGTAGAACGAAGAGAACACAGGGTACCGTGGAGTGTTGTTGAACGTTGTGCGGGAGAAACAGACAACACTAATAGGGCACGCACATAGCGACTATAGACAAACGGGCGTTAAACGACACGGCACAACAACAACAACGACGACGAAACAACGACGCCGATGACGCTGCCGACAGAAGAACAAACGGCAAACGCCGCCGTCTTGTATTATTTGTATGTATAACTTGATCCTTTTATACGGCACATCCACATACATAAACCCACTCCCACTTTCTTCCATTGCACTGACAGACAAAGTGGGAGTTGGGCGTCTCCGCCGATATAATAATAAGGTGTACTGCCCCAATGTTTTTCACTAGCAATTACAGAATGAAACACGTGGCGCGATAACGTTCTAAAAAGCACACGTAGTCTAATGTACCTTTCCACACTACACAAACTACGAGGGACGTTTTTATAACTTTTAGTCAAATCTGTTACTGTGCCTCTTCAGTAGCTATTCAATATCACCTCTTATTCACCTGCATAGCTATAATAATATTACGGGCATACAAAATGCATGAAAAACAGTTTCGGACATCTATAATTTCTATGAAAATTTTTTTTCAATCTTTGATGGCAATGCTTTCAAAATAAACAAGAATTATGTACTATTTTTCCCATATGACTTTGAGCCAGATTTTTGCATATTGTTTGATCTAAATAAATTATTTAAAATCAGGTAAAACTGACAAAAATAGCGTACGTTTAGTGCAACTATGCCATACTGAAAAAAAATTGTTAAACACGCTAATTTCTCAGTGTTTAAACATACATTTGTAAAAAAAAATATTAACTAAACTCTCCGCAATTTGAAATTTCATGTAGTGCTGTAGAGAAATATTGACAAAATGTCACTTTTTTACAATACATTTTTTCCATAGTTGTATTATTCAGGTCCATATAAATCATAAAGTAAATAATCAGTTTATCAGATCAAAATTTTAAATAAGCTAAATTTTCCGAAGCTCAATGCTTAAAATGCCTTTTGCATATACAGTTTGAAATTTGCCAAGACCGTTTTTTACAATCTGCCTGAACAGTCACCTTGAATATGGCTGTAGCCGCTTTTTGTGAAAACTGCTGGACTGTTGTGCTTAAGCGAAATAGAGGAATGCAATTATTAAGCTCATTTGTTGAGCCTAACCTAGGAAGGTACTCAAAATGGAAATAAACTCACCTTGGTTGTTAGTGTACCAGACAACCATATCTATTCTACTTCTGTACTTATAAGCACCGGTTCTGAATGCATGGAAATATTAAATATTGTTTCATAATTGTTTGTGATTAAATAGTTGGTGATACAGAATAGTGAAAAAGAATATACAATGTGGTTTTGTATAAAAGCCATTTGATTGAAAATGATGAGTTTTCGTTAACTATATATATAGTAAAGACTAGACTTCAAAATAAAGATTCTATTCTATTATATATAATACATATTACAATGTGCTGCTTTGCGGTAACAAAAAAGATATTAATCGATAACGCTCGATATCGTATATGAAATTACTAATAAAATATCTATTATACCTAGCATTTTCTGCGTCTCCGACGTTCAAATCACCCTGCGAATCGCTGATATAGTTTATATGTTGTTCGGTGTACTTACTGTCTGGTCGTCTATTAATAGCTGAAGATAAAAATCTGTTTTCTGTCACTCCAGGTGTATCACAAGCATATCTCTTCCTCCGGCGTCCGATTTAAATCCTTTAAAATCGTTATCTTCATTCTTTCTATTCACTCGGTATAGAGTGTCAGAAACACATTTCTAGTATGGTAGCACTGTATACATAATATATATATATATATATATATATATATATATATATATATATATATATATATATATATATATATATATAGTACACTATGAAGCCAAGCACTTGAAACCCCCGGAACTCCCGGATGCCAACGCCATCGTTGGTTTGGAGTTATACGCTGATTATGCGTGACATTGCGCGACGCCAAATTGGCACACGCATACAATCACAGGCTGCTCCTTCCCCATTTCGCATTTGTTTATACATATTACCATCTACTATCCTCCTCGTGTTTCTATGTATGTGCGCGCTGTCGTCGACACATGTCACAATTGTGTCAAAATTTTACAGTGGCAGCCGAATGGTTTTCCAGATTGTTAACAGGTCTTACACGTTTGCTTGTCACTGGTTATAAGAAAAGTAGGTACGCTAGAAATTTTGGTTTAATAATTATTGTATCTGTCATATGGCACATACACTATTGGCGTCGGTCGGATGACGGGACCTAGCGACCGAGTTAAAGTTTCTTGACGTTTCACGTCATTTTAAGCAATTTGACACCATTCGTATTCGTATATATATTGTATCGTGTGTATGTGTGTATGTGGGCAATAACTTTCGAAGGAGTTAATTGATTTTAACGAAATTCACACACTGGAATCCATCACCGCACTAAGCTTATTTAAAGTAGGCCTAATTAGAATTTTGGGGTTCAAGAACACTGATAAAATTCTCAGAATTGATTTAAAATTGAACTTTTATCCTTTAGTATCAAAAAAAGGTGACCATATCTTTTAATAAAATTATTTGATAGGGTCGGACTTATAAATTTTATGAAAATATTTGCTTGCGGTTAGAGAAATATACTTACTGAAGGCTGTATATAATTAGACATTATATCGCATCCAACATTATTATTATAATTCAATAATAAATCGCAGGTATTTGGATTAATAATATAAAACAATTAACAATAACACAATTGTTTTGTATTATTAATCCAAATACCTGCGATTTATTATTGAGCTGTATATAATTTTGTGTAGATGATGAATTGATAAACAGGCGAAATATTAAAATTAAACTAAATAATATATCAATAAATTAATGTCTTAACAGTAAAAATGTAACACTAAAAAGAACAAAATGAAATATTAGTAAAAAAATCTTTTTAAAATTTTGTTGAAATGTTCTAAAAAAGAAAAAGAATTTTTCATAGTTTGGGTTCATAATTATAAAAGCGTGGGTTGTTAAAAATCACGGCTGACGCTTTTGTAATTATATGAACCTAAATTATTAAAAATTACTTTTCCCTTTTTAAGAATATTTCACTAAAAGCTTGTCTTCAAATTTTTTTTTATATTAATTAAACTCTATAACTTGAACTAAACGTCATATTACACACTATGACTTGAACTCTATTTCTCGAAGTAAACGACGTGCTAGCCTCTGTAAGTCAAAGTTAAATGGCCGTTAGACTTTCTAGATCGAAATAATAAAATCTTTAATAAGTCGGAAAATCAAAAATTTTTAGCATTTCCCTTGAAGTTTAAATTATAGCTTCTACTTCTTTTAAAATTTGATGTCATTGCCTTCTTTGGCGTTAGCTAACAGGTCGCTTTAGAAAATTACTGTTTGATTGGTAAGATAATGCATTAATTATTTGTTTTAGTTTACAACATTGGTGCTAAATTTGTTATTTCTCTACCGTCATACAAGCATTAAAAGCAGCTATTTTATAGGGGAGGGGGGAGACAAAATATAACATTACAAATTTGTCTGCTGAGAATTGGTAATAATAAAGATATTCTATACCTATATAATATATTATAACATTCTTTAAAATTGTGCAGTGGATATAGGCGCAATATAATATTTTCTTTCGAAATGAAGTTTAATAAATTTATAAAGATATGGTTTCTACCGAATGCTGTAGTCTCCTTTATACTTTCTGGACGACCTTGACTTTTAGTAAAGGAACTTTAAGCAAATGTCTACATCAATTTACTTCAGGCTTCGCAACTCGTATAAATTTTTCATTTTTTTGAATATTACTTTTTTCTTTGGTGTTTTTTATTCTGAAACGAGTGGCGTTCTAACAAATTATGAAAAAAAAGCGTGTAGCAAGAGGTGAATTCAGTTGTGTTATTTATATAAGGTGTAACATATACCTTAGTCATAATATAATATAACTTATACACTAGGATTTGAAGACTTTCTGAATGCATTCCCGTGGAAATCTGCCAAAGATCAGGGATGCATTCCTTAAGTAATTTTAAGCAAAAAAAGGTAAATCAACATAGGTTCGATTCGAAAAGGTTAGCGAGTTATAGTTTGTTGAAGAAAATTTAAAAAATCAATCATAATACTTTTTATTTAATAAAAATTAAATTTGAAGGAGTAATAATGAAAATAAGCTACATAAAAATAATACTAAAAGTGCTTTCTCTTCCGTTCAATACATTTTTGAGTACGATTAAGTATAGCATATAATCCTCAAGTACTGCATTCTGAAGTATTTGAGGATTAAACCGAATTTCAACTTTTAACATTAAAAATTCTCCGAATCAATGCGTCGCAGCTATTAATCCCCTCTGTGCATAAACAATCTCTTTCATTTGTCTTCAAAGACAATAATCCACTGAAGTTAAGTCTGGGGATCGTGGTGGCCAAGTATAAGACATTATTAAGCAATTGTTTTCAAAGTTTACTTTTTATAATTTTGATCAGTTGGCTGTACTCGCATTTTTCAGCAAGTCGTTAACCTTTTTGAATCTGACCTATGTTTACATAGCTTTTTTTGCTTAAAATGACTTAAGAAATACACCCCTGAAGTATAGCTTAATGTATTCAGCAACGCGTTTAGTTTATTAAAAATTTGAGGCTCTCTAGGAGACGCTAAATTTCGACTCGGGAGAAGCCCTCCCGGAACCCCTTTTAAATATTTTGAAGCAAAACATTAACTAAAAATGTATATATGTATATATTATATCGTTATAATATACACTCTAGTTCTTAAAATAGCTTCGTAGCTTCGCTGGTACGATCGTTTAGACTTTAGAAGACATAACTGGGTTTAAAGGTTTTTACAACTGGAAAGAAAAGAACAAATTCAAACTTTAGTGGTTATAGTACATATAATGCACATAGATACGTGTGTAGTAAGCATGAAGAAACGGAAACGGTTATAGATATGCATAATAGCATATCACCTTTATTGTTGTTGAATAAACAAAATCATCTCGGTTGCGCCGTGACGCGGATCGTCGCTATCAGTCCACCCTTGCTATTGTGGGCCCAGTTAGACACAAGTTTGCACTGACTCACTAATTTTGACTCACTGTACAGATGACATTTACTTTGCAGACTTGGATTTCAGTTTACAGTTATTTATTGAAGTACAACTTCTTCGGTTCTAGTATTTTCAAACTGATAAAAGATAAAATGTTACGGAAGTATCCGTTTCTAGAGTGATGGAAATGGAACGGGCGAAAAATAATAACAAGAATATGGAAGCTGTAAATTTGTATTCAAGTGTAATAAGTAAGCGGGAGTGAGAAAGTTTTATTTCTGTCGTTTGGTTTTAAGCACATCATTAATCCATATTCCACCCAACATTATAGAGGTGAAGTTTGGAAGTAAGAGGTAATTCCGAAATTACTCATTCGATTTCAAAAATTTTCTCATCAATATTTAGAATGGACTTTCAGGATGGACAAAGGTTAAAAGCTTACATCCTCTTTTTAGAGAGGCAAAATTGCCTCCTCCAAAAGCTATTTTTTATATATAAATTATAATTTTATTTCCATAGAAAAATGGGGTTCTTACATGGTTTTCTGGGGGTGGAAAAATATGGCCAGAAAAAGAAGTCGAAAATAAATGACAAATATAAAAATGATTTTTCGGGAAAAAGGACTTTATTTATAAGTAAAACACTTAATATTTTATTTTCAGCGACGTTTCGTTCCTTGTTTGGAAAAATCATTTTTATATTAATTACCAAGGTCAAAAAAGAAATAAAGTCAATAAATGACAAATATTTCGGAAATCTTGTTTTTAGTGTATTTGCCATATGGCAACATACACTATTGGCGTCGGTCGGATGGCGGGACCTAGGGGTCGGACCAAAATTTCTCGACGTTTCATAACCTCCTAAACACTTTGGCACCATTTTTAAAAATGTTTATATATATATGTATATATATATATATATATATATATATATATATATATATATATATATATATATATATATATATATATATATATATATATATATTTATATACGTATATATATATATGTGTACGCGCGATAACTTTCGAAAGAGTTAATTGATTTCAACGAAATTTGGGCCACGTGTTGAAATCCATCACCGCAAGAAGCCTATTTAAAATGGGTCTAATCGGGCTATTTTAAGGGCAGTTTTTAGGGGTTGAAAACTGTTTTTGGGCCCAAAAATACCGAAAAAATTCTTTGAATCGTTTCAAAATTGAAATTTAACCCTTTGGTAGTGATTAAAAAGTGTCCCCACAATTTTAATAAAATCGGCCCGACAGGACCGGATTTACAAATTTTATGAAAACACTAGTTTGCAGATAGTGACTTATTTATTGAAGGGTGTATTTAATTCGGTGTAGACGTTAGATTGATAATAATATTACAATTAAGAAAAAAATGTTATTTTAAGGGGTGTATTAAGGGGTTAAATTTTTTATTTTGCCCAAAAACAAACTTAATTTCACATAATAAAAGTGTAAAACCACACGGCCCTATACAAGCAAATACACTATATTGTCGGCAGGGTTTTGGCACTGCGACTCGGGTTTTTTTATTTGGCAACAGAATGCTTGCAGTGTACAAGCACATTCAACAAATATGTATATTTTAAACGATTCTCCAGCAAAGTCAGGAAAAATCCTTCGCAATACAGTTTACAAGAATTACCATTATCGTAAATCCGCTCTCATGATCTTCGTGTTCTTTGGCACGTGGAAAACACACACATACACACACAAATACACACACAAATACACACACAGTTGCGCACATTGACGAACGTGTTTCGCAGATGTTACGAAAAATGTTTCGTACCGGGCTAAGAAAATACAAAGCGAAATAAAAGCAACATTTTATTACATTAATTTTTTTGAAGTGTTTTATAATTTAGTAACGATTTGAAAAACGAGTTAAACTTTTCCAAAACATTTATATTTTATATAAAAATGATTTTTCGGGAAAAAGGACTTTTTTTTTCTTTACAGCGACGTTTTTCTTCCTTGTTTGGAAATTGTTATAAATTGTATTTTAAAAAAAAATTAATTACAGTTATTAAAGCTTGATAAAGTTCCAAACAAGGAACGAAACGTCGCTCTAAATAAAAAATTAAGTGTTTACTTAAAAAAAGTCCTTGTTCCCGAAAAATCATTTTTATATTAATTACCAAGGACAAAAAAGAAATAAGGTCAATATTTATATTTTATGTTTATATTTTATTATCAAAAAAAAAAAAACATTTACAATGTAACCTTAAAGATCGTGAGAGCGACAAAAATAACTATTATCATATGACTATAGAGTAATATTAATAGAACAGACTTATTAACGACGAAAAATAAAAACATTGTTTAATAAAGCATTTATTATTTTGTCGTTGATAGATGACTATATCCTTGAAAATTTAAGTTATACAATTTCCCGCACTCACAAACTTTAAGTTTACATTCAAAATGGATGTCTGGCAGCACAACTACTAATCGACAGGTCGTTTTTAGAAATTACTGTGGTATTAGTTGGACAGCATTTATTTGTTTTACTTTACAGCAGTAGCGTTAAATGGGTTATTTTAATATCTCTACAATAGCAGCTATTTTAGATGGGCGTCTGAAAAAACACATTCGATCCTTGTATAATTTCGTTCAAACACGCTGTATATTCAGGATGATGCGATGCACGAGAAGCTTAACTCGTAGAGTCCAGTCTAGTTGCTTGTATCTGACAGGGATTATCAGCTGGACGATGGCTCCTCACTTAACTACCTACCCCTTCCTTCCCAACCCTCCCCACTTACTGTGTTTTGTCTGCTTTTCTCAAAATAACATCTTTCTTTTGTAAGCTTCACTACAAAGTAAAACCTTTCCTTACCAATTTTAAAGCAAATTATTTTCTTTTAAAAAAAATCTGTATTTTTATATCCCGTGTTTGATATATTTGTAGCCAAAAGGCAAAACCTCTTGTGTTTAATTGATTTTTCTGGCTATTACCAGCAGCTTTGCTCGCCTTAATGTCGGTTTTGATACTGTAGCCAGATAAAAAGTATCGTGTTTCAAAAGTAAGTACCTCAAAACTTTGCTCTCAAAAACAATTCCAAAGACGGCACGAACATGGAGCGTTTCCTCTGCTGAGCAAACATGTTCGGTGGTGTGGAATATCATTCGAAAGGGCTTCTTTTGATGATCTCAAAACTATTTTTTCAGAATTTTATGTTGCATAGTTTTCGAGATTTTTCTGAAAAAGTATCTCGAAAACTTATCCCCTCTCTATTTCTGAAACTAGAAGTGGGCGTATACATTACAGGAAAACTATTACAATACTTCCAATCAATGAGCTGTAGATATGGAGTACTAGTCTGAACTGCGCGAGCAAAATGGCAGAAAGAGATAGTAATAATTACGGTAGCCATTCTTTGATCAAATCAAGACGGACCAAAAAGAGACATGCATATATGCGTTTATCGCCTTCTCTTTCCTGACGGATAATAGTAACTCGCGCTTACAAGATTTTTTCTATTGAGAAGGGTTTTATTACCCGATTACGGTAGAGCCAAAAAGAAGGGTTATGTTTTTAGCAGTCTTTTATGTGTGACTGTATGTATGTATGTATGTTATATGAGAGTTCTAGGGATCAAATTAGTGGATCTGTTTTGATAAATAAGGTGTCCGAATGTCAAGTGTGTCATAGGCAATAAAAAAATGGCGCCCATTGGCTGCCATGTTTTCAAGAGTGATATGATATTTACAAAGATTTAGTGTTTTTGCTGTGTTTTTTTTTACTTTTGTTATTATTTTTTTAAGTAATTAGACAGGTTTATGTAGAAATTACTTATCTATAACAAAAAAAAATTTAAAAATCTAGATTGAAAATAAATGTAAATAAATCTAAAACCCAACTATGTACATGAAGAAAACAAGCAAATCAAAACATAAGAAAGTGTTTTTTTACTTTATATTATAGTAATCGGGGACTTGAATACCGAAATGTTTTCTTCAGCGTCCAAACAAGCCCTTACTACTGATATAAAATAAAAAATATTGTCTCACGTTTTGATTTGCTTGTTTTCTTCTTTTACGTAATCGGATTTTAGTTTTTTAAACATTTATTTTTTCCAATAAAACTGAAATAGATATTACATACATGTATAGGTTTTATTTTCACATTCAGAATATCTGAAATAATGGCATACGATCTGCCGACCCTGTCTTGTGCGGTTATCATTAAGGTCTCAATTTGTGAAGAGCATTGTGTTACATCCTGTATAATTAATAAACTGTTGACGACGTATGCAAAAGAATGAGTTGCGTACCTGAGGGAGACATCTGCCATTCAAATAAAACGTGTACTTGACTTGTATTACATTTTTAAAACACAAGTCAAAAAATATTTTTCATTTACCTAGAATAATATTTTATAAAAATAATATTCGTTTACCGTGTACTGCAGGAAAAAGACAACTGAATAATATATTCTGTCTCTTTTAAGCGTGCAGAATACAACATAAAAGTGGATTTTAAAATGAAATTTGTTGCGAGTAATTTCCTTAAAAGGTTTTCTTTTTGCGTATTTCTCAAGACGTTCGTTTCTTATTAATATTATACATACTTTTATGTATATGTAAGTGTTGTATAATAACAAGGATGAGTAAACGCTTTAAACTGATTAGGAATTAATACAGGTAAATGCTTTATTAATATTTTATTGGCTGCTATCATTAAATAATATATAATTACGGAAATTGAAATGTAAATGTTATATAATACCCGCCAAGGATGAGCAAATACTTAAACGATCGACATAATTTTTAGTAATACCTACCTAGTTTCATTTTAATGACTTTAAAAAAGTTCAGACAAATAGACGACAGGACCATTCCAGCTTTGACTTTGACTTACTATAATAAGTAAAATACAATTTCTGTTAACGCGTGCAGAGTCACGGGTAATAGCTAGTAATAAATATTATGCTATTTGCTTTTCGTTTGCATGATTACATAATATTCTGTTTTCACATAAAAAAATTAGCCAAAGTATGCTTTTCAACTATACCTAATTTCTTTTTAACAAATCTTTAAACAAATGAACAACTGAGTTTTCTATTTTCAAAATATTTACGAAGCTAATAAGTTTAAAAAAAATTTTTTTACAAAACCTTCTTGCAAAAATGAACAGAATAATAGAGCTTTATACCAATAAAAAAACAACGTTAGAGTAAATATCTCTTTTGCATATACGCCGATTTTCCCCGAATTTTGCTTCTCGTATTTACATGTTAAGGCTGTCGGAAAGTTCTGAATTTAAGCCACAGTATGAGGCTAAAAAATGCTGTTGCAAAGGTGCCGCTGTCAGTTGGTTACTCTAATCTTTGGAAATATTTTGAAGATTTAAAAAATTTTTCCAAAAAAGAAGAGTCACTTTAGGTTTGTAATGGAACAATTTTGTGAAATAAGTACGAATAAGGTCGTAGTGTGACATTGAAAAGGTGTGTTTTTTGGCACAATTAATGCCACCTTTTTTCTAGTAAATCGTACATAAATTATAAAAGTAGTCCATTAGAGACACATATTTGTCCTTTATCTTCCTTATAGAGAAAGATTTTTGCAAAATGTTGACGAATAAATCTACAATCAGCTATCAGCCGAAGCCCTATTTTTGACTTAAATTCAGAGCGTTCCGACGGCCTTAAATGTACCTACTGTCATTTGGCTTAGCCGTTTGACTTGTATCATGCTCATAGAAAAACAGACTAAACAGGCAGATGAATAGACTTTTTCCAAAAATATGTTCTCTGAATTCGGGGTACCCGAAAACAAATTTTGACGTAAATTAGTGGGTTAAATTTTCCACTTTTAGACCAGTATTGTTACTTGAAAAGGCATTGCTCTAAAACAGACAATGCCTCGACGTTATTAATTGCGTGTATCTAAAATGTAAATAGAAAAAAGGGGAATATAAAATGGCGAATGTATTTAGCACGTATTAACGATGTACCTGTGACATTTGTTAATTGCCAGTTATGTCAGGTGCACAATCATTTGACCGTTGCTTTTAATACAATGTAAAGTGGTATAATTGCCGCGGGAGCAAACACAACGTGACATGTCATCCGCAGAGAAAGAGATATCGCTCTACAGGTCACTGTTTTACCAACAATTATAATAAAATATACAAGTTGTTTATTGCTATTGGTTGATCATCTATAATTTACAATTTCTCGGAATCTTCGGCGTGCGGTGTAACTCGCATTTGTCCTGTTTTTAACCGACTTCAAAAAAGGCAGAAATTTCCAATTCGACCCGTACTTTTTTGTGTTTTGCGATATTTTCTTCAGTTATGAATCGATTTTAATGATTCTTGATCTATTTAATAGAACATAGCTATATAGGGTAATCCAACATATTTTTTACTGAAAACGGTTCAGTAATTTTACCATTCCAACCCACTAGGAATGATACTAATTTAGGTTAAAATTCACTTTTCAAAATTTTACAATATTTTTTCGTTTTGAGGTCCCCTGAATCCAAAAGATATTTTTTTTGGAAAAGTGTTTTTCTGTTAATCGGTTTGTCTGTGAACACGATACAGGTCAAACGAATGAGCGGATTGAAACAAAATTTTGGGAGAATATTTAGTATGCAAATTTGAAGAGTCCTATTGTTTTTGGAGAGAATAGTCTTATTTTTTTTTCCAGAGGATCCTGGTCAGGATATAAGGACAAAGTTATCAAATTATTGTATCTTACTGTCATTCATTCTATGGATGGTGTACATGTTTATATAACCTGTAAAATTAGTCATTTTTTGCCTTCTGATGATCCTGATTAGGACATTAGAACAAAGTTATAAAATCATTGTATTGTCATCGATCCTTAATGCTTGTGCAAATTTTTTAAATAATCGGACGTTTTGAAGTCGGTGAAAATTACGTTGAAAGATTCCGTCATACAGATGAACCTAATAATAGCATGTTAAATAAAAGTAGATATTATGTAAAAAGTGTAACTAAATTTACGCCGACCTCAAGAGTTAATTATTTTTCTTTTTAGTGTGTTTTTTTGACGGAGAATTTTTTTTTAATCTTTATTTCAATTGCGTTTATTTATTTCTAAGAACTAATAATCATTCTATATACTTGAGTTCAAACGAACAATTTGTGATTATTCTTTTCTTGTTTGGATTATTGAATAATTTCCACCTTATTATATTTCCTATGCAAGTGTTTGTAACAACGTATTTAACCATTTACTGACAATGTCTGCTATATTTACCGAGTGTTTGCGACATCGTGGGTTCAGTTCAATTTATTAGCTGCAAAGGAAACAGTCTATTACATAGTCAAATATAAAAGTATATACAAAATGTGTCACTTAAAAATCTCTCTATATTGTAAAAAGATTTGCGAAAAAATCAGAACCCCTGTATACTTTGATTAAAAAGATATGGATACATTGCAGCTATTTTGACATTTAAAGAAATGTCTAGTGATTTTATAATTTTTTCGGACATTTTATAAATTGTCTAGACATGTCATAGATTATCCATTCATTTTATGAAATGCCTAATAATTTTATGATTTGCCCAGACATTTCATAATTTGCCTACATCTGTCGTAAATTGCCGATATATTTCACGAACTGCCTGGACATCTATAATTAGTTTGCATAATCTATAAATTGCGCAAACATTTTATGATTATGAAAAACTTGTTAGGTTACATTAATTTTGTTTACGAATGAGGAATAACGTGCGCTGTTAAAAATTTCAACATGTGGGACGACCCCATCACGTGTAGGCGTTGATAATAATTATTAAAGTATCCAGCATAACGTTTGTGCATTGAGCCATTATATAAATAGGTATCAGTGCACATGTATATAATATTATGGATACTTTACTCTCAATTTAAGTATTGAGGAACCCATTTAACAAGAAGATAACTATCATAATAAAATCTTTTTTTGCACACCCTTCATTAAAATAGCTGCTTATCATGTCTGTATAGCGGTCGTAAAATGACCCATTTAACGCAAATAAATGCTATCTAAACAATAATTTTCAAACGCATCCTGTCAGTTATCGTTTAATCCTATAAAAAATTAACGTACTAAGAGAGCAAATCGACACGAAGCAGGCGTAGTTTTTGTGAACAATCCAAATGAAAATCAATATGACCGCCCACAGAAAATATTACAGCTGCCAAATATATTATTTGATAGGAAGTACGTGTAAAAAATTATAGCTCGTGCGACTGTTAAAACTCGCTCACAGTCGTTTTTCCATGTCACATCTCGCAGATAAAATAATGCATAACATTCTAGATACATAGGCTAATTTTTAGTATAGTTAATTTTTAAGTCGATTAAAATACCGAAAAAATCCTCAGAATCGTTTCAAAATTGACATTTAACCCTTTAGTAGTAATTAAAAAGTGTCCCTAAAATTTTAATAAAATCGGCTCGACAGGACCGAACTTTCAAATTTTACTGAAAGTTGTATATAATTTGGTATAGAAATTCGATTGATAATAACATTGCAATTAAGAAAAAAATGTTATTTTAAGGGGTGTATTAAGGAGTCAATTTTTTTATTTTTCCCAAAAACCAACTGAAGTTAGACACATTGCCTGTATATTAAGCAAATACACTATATTGTCGGCAGGGTTTTGGCACTGCGACCCGGTTTTTTTTTTTGTCGTACCTATTAATACTGAGAAAAAAAATCCGCAATAATGTAGGGTGTCCGACTTTTTTACCCAAATGTCCGGCCAAACTGGCTGGTCTGTTCGGATTTTGGGTTTGGCGTCCTGGCAACCCTAATCACACTTAGTGGAAACGGTACTAAAACAGATTTTGCGACCACATATCGAAATTTCTTGAGAGCATGTTTTACAATCTGAGGGATCAATGACCTTAATAATAAAGGATAAAATTAGTTACTCTCTTATTAATTATATTATGTCTGTCGATATGGTGCACAGGTTTTGATTAGTTCAACGAAGCTGAATGAGTTGCTAAACAAATTCATATATAACCCTTTGTGTCATTGAGTCGAACAGAGTACGCTGATGTCTCCGTGCAATTTTAGCTCTAGAATTTGTACATGTAATTGCTACCACTCGGTAGATGTTTGTGTAATATTTAGTTGCATTATTATTTATTGTTGTTATAAATTCGTTCCACTGTGCAACTTTTGAAATATTATAGAGTGCTTCAAGTTGTTGTTGCGTTGTTACGTAACAGTACTTTGAAAATATTTACAAGTGGAGTTTAAAAATTTGGTGAAACATTTTTTTTATTAAAAACGGTTAATGCAATTTTTGTAAGTGTTTCATCATATATTTTTATGAAACAGGCAGCATTGCTTTGTAAAAAACTGTTTATATAAAAAATGAACCTCCCTCGAAAAAGTCACTGAAAAGGAGAAAATATTAAAATGTTTGTCCGCGTAAATTCTATATACCTATGTTAATGAATTGGCGCTAACCTAAATATTTTATTATTTTTTACTTTTTAGTGGCTCTTTTTGAAAGAGGTTCTAGACACTGATGATCTCAGCTGTTAAATGTTTTTAATCTACAATCTCTCTCATAGAAGGAGGTTCAATTTTTCGTATAAAAAAGGTTTTATTGTTTACTTTTTAGTGATTTGACGCACACATAACCGACTTACTTATTGATATTTAATTACTAAACTAAAAAGAGAACTACTCAATCGGTTGAAATAAATTATATAGTATCATTCCGTAAACATTCTGAATTCAATAACGTCGAAAGTATTCAAGCGGTTAGCTTCTCGAGAAGTTGTGGTTGAACGAACATAAAAATTATGTACATGTCGAATTGATAACCTTTTTTTAAGTCAGTTAAAACGATGATTTATCTGCTGTTTTAAAGTCCAATTAAATTTTTATTTACAATTTTCAATGTGTGGTTAGTAAATAATTTGGTATACAATTTAAAAAATATCGAAAAGAAGTATACACATTGAACAACTTTTTTCAAAAGATGTATGATTTTTTTTCTAGGTATAAAAGGTAATTAATTATAACCGCACCTTGAAATTACTGCGAGTTAACTTAAAAAAATAGTTTAATTTTTCAAGTGCTCATCTTTAATAGTGGTAGGAAATCATTAAAACGAAATCTAGGCCCAATTTATCTTTCTTCTGAACTTTCAGTTAATCTAAAACATTTGTGTGTTGATTAATTGTTATTTTATCAAAATGTTTATTTGCTCGCATACATGAATAGTAGTATTTTCCATTGTTTTACGTCTTTTCTTATGATGAATGGCGGTTTGTCGTGTTTCATGAAACGCTAATGCTCATCAATTTTAGTCGCTTTCATTATCGTAATTTTAAATCAGCGTTTCTCAATTTTAACCTCATTACATTGGTAGTAGGGTTGAATATTTTGAGAACTTCTGGATTACCGACTACTTAAAAATATTTACCTACATGCAGTAGGTAAATTTTTCTTTGCGAATCGAACATTTGAGTTGCGCGTTCGGAAAAATAACTATAGTATGACTTTGTTTATTATACTATTCCACTTGAATCAGTGGATCGAATACGTGCATTACCTGGCTAGTACTTGTTTCCTCGAGTACTCACGTATTATATGTTCATGTAAAAAGGTACTGTAAGTAGTTAGAAGTTTAAATGTATACCTAATTAAAAAATATATAGTTTAAAAAACTAAAAAAAAACACGCTTTAATAGCAAATCGAACAGAAAAGTAAAAAATATTATTTTATTGTAAAAAAGCGTGGGGGGCTTGATATCAGCCGGTATAAATATTTCATTAGCACCCCACACTTTTCTACAATAAAAAATATGATTTACTTTTTAATTCGGTTTGCTATTAAAGCGTGTGTTTTTTTAGTTTTTTTAAACTATTATTTATTTTTTAGGCTTATTTTTTTAGCCTGGTGATCCTGGTCAGGATATAAGAACAAAGTTATCAAATTATTAATTGTCATCGATCGTTAATCCGTGCATAAATTTTTAAATCAATTAGACGTCTTGAAGTCGGTGAAATTACGTTGAAGGATTTCGTCACAAACATACAAGTGAAGCTAATAAAAGCGTGTTAATAAATAAACATTTTTTGAGATATTAAATTAATTTGCACATTTCTGAAAATTCTATCTGTTAAATTTTCAAATAGTTATTTTATCAAATTTCCCGCGTAGGTATTTAAGAAAAATAATTTTGATAATATTATATTAAAGAGAGAAATCTATATTAATATTTTTGTCGAGGAGTACGTGTGGACCCGACTGCAGTCTATCAAAAATTATTAAACACAAAAAAAAAAAATTAATTTCTAATCGACAACGTAATGTATATAAAATATAGATATTTAAGAATTGGTAGATAATAGTTGCGAAGGTATTATACAAATCACTTTTCGTATTATAATACATAAAACGGTTTAAAATTAATAAAACTAGCTGCTACCCCCGGCTTCACACGCGATTGAGATGAAACAATATCTTCGGTTCCACCGTATCACAATCTTGCTACGCGAAACTGAGCCCCGCTCGGCAGCGACAACTCTTACTCATACTTCCATCATAAAATTAGTGTACTTTCACCATGTACTAAAATTTAGCCAGTTTATTTGGGATTTTTATTTATAAAATATAGCTTATATTTCTCAAGAGTAGCGTAGCTTTTCATTCGTGAAAGAATTTTTAGGATCGATTTAGTAATTCCAGACATTATCCTCTACAAATAAACAAATTTTATCTCTTTATTATGCTACTAGTACAGATATTCATTCAAAGAATAAGAATTCAGCATCAATAAAAAAAAATCAACACTGCAGGAATTTGGAGATTTTTTGAAGTACCCAAATAGCTGATGTCTTCAATCTTTGATATCCAACTCAAAATTAACCTTTGCAGCTCAAAAGTGTTTTCCTCACATTTATGACCAAAATATCGTAAAATTCTCTTTTCCACTAGATATATATTTTTTTTATATAAATGCATCCAGTTTTTAGAATAAATGCTCGACTTTTAGGTGTGGGAAGAAGTTGTATAGAGTAACGTGACTAAATTTTAATATTTTATAGTTTATGATTTTTCTGGCATCTTCCAACGCCTGGACACTGCAGGAAAACCGGTCGAATGCCTATGGCGTGATTTAAAGAACGCTATGACGTACAATAAATTGTGTCGATTTGCATCGCGACGCCATGCATGAATTTTGCTCTGCACAGTATGTAACATATGTGAACGATGTCAGGTCAGTTTTTGTCACAAAAATTGTAAAATATTTCGTTTTTGTTTGATGAATATTCACACTATAAGGCGTAGTTGCATAAAGCAGTATTCTTACACAAATACCAGTTACTATTTATGATGTCGCAATACCGATTATATCCCAATATATACTAGTTATGGGTAGACCTGTTATTTTTTAATACCTGGTATTATTATTTGAAAATAACCGGTTACCAATAGCAACTATAAAATAAGTCACCTTACAGTCTGACCAGTTGATTCCTAAAACATAGATGTGCAAATTAAGGACTCAAAATCTGGTTGCGTTTGGGGTGTAATCGCAACAAAGAGGGAAATTTTTCTTATAACTTATCCCCTGGGACGGATCTACATTAGGACTTAAGCCTTGGGCACCCAAGTGTCAAAGGCCTACAAAAATTGAATTATTATGAATTTTTATTACTTTTTCTTGAATGTTGACACATATTTTGGAGAAATTTTGAGAATATTTTGGGTGAATTTTAACAATTTTTTTGGTGAATTTTGATACATTTTTGCATGAGTTTTTTTGGGTGAATATTGACAATTTTTTATAAATATTGACTAAATTACAACAGCATAAAATACGTCATCAAATTGTTATGGCTAAGAAAAGACAAAACTGTTGTTTTCTTATAATTTCCAATGATAGTGCTTTTGTATTGTTTAATCTAACAGTGTATAAAATCACAGCTATGAAGTTTGAAACTGCTCTAACTATTATAAATAACCATAGCATGCCTATATACCTATATAAGTTAGGAGATAAGCTTAATTTTAAAATGATGATATGCATTATACCGTGATCTATTATTATTAACAACGGATATGTTCTATTTGCATATTTATGTGTTTATAGTCATTTGTCTCATGCAGATTTGCGTGTTGGTTTTCAACCCCTTCGCTGTATGCGCATTAGCTTTTGCTATGTTTAATCCTTAACATCCGTGTTTAAATCCTTGATGCATGCCTTCTACAGATAGTGCACAACGTAATACGTGCTGCATACAAAATGATTCATTGATCAACCGGGACAAAATAGTTGAATAAATCAACGCTGGTTCTGTGACATCTCAGCATCTCGTACAACGTTTTCAATTTCAATTTCCAGTGTAAGAAATAAAATGATGAAATTTATAAATAAGCAAGAATTCAATGAAAAAATAAAGTATATTTAATTTAGCAATGCACTCGATGTGAACTCCATTCTGCTTCAGCAGAATGCTCCTGCAATCGCTTACAATCTTTATAATATCACTATACGCAGTTTTCATAACATAAGGCAATACACAATTCATAGAACAATAGTGGAGAACATTCGTTTAAATACTGTAGGTTAAACATTTGTTTACATGTAGGGTATAAAATAAAACCAATAAATAAACAAGTATTCAATAACCAATTAAAATATATTTAATTCAGCAATACAATCAACGTGAGCTCCATCCTGTCTCAACACAGAATGCTATTACATCTGCTTACAATCTTTACAGAATGTACGCAATTTATATAACATAAATCATTACACAATTCATAGAACAATACTGAATAACATTCGTTTAAAGACTGTAGATTAAACTTTTACTTACAAAAGAGTCTCAAGTAAAATATTTTTTTTTGTGATGATCGTTTCAAATTTTTTTTTTTTAGTGTATTTGCCATATGGCAACATACACTATTGGCGTCGGTCGGATGGCGGGACCTAGGGGTCGGACCAAAATTTCTCGACGTTTCATAACCTCCTAAATACTTTGGCACCATTTTTAAAAATGTTTATATATATATGTATATATATATATATATATTTATATATATATATATAGGTATATATGTGTACGGGCAATAACTTTCGAAGGAGTTAATTTATTTTAACGAAATTTGGCACACATGTTGGAATCCATCACCGCACGAAGCCTATTTAAAATGGGCCCAATCGGGTCATTTTAAGGGTGGTTTTTAGGGGATGAAAAAAGTTTTTGGGCCCAAAAATACCTAAAAAATTCTCAGAATCGTTTCAAAATTGAAATTTAACCCTTTAATAGCAATTAAAAAGTGTTCCTAAAATTTCAATAAAATCGGCCGACAGGACCGGATTTAAAAATTTTCTGAAAACACTAGTTTGCAGATGAGTTATTTCCTGAAAGGTGTTTTTAATTTTGGTGTAGACGTTTGATCGACAATAATGATGTAGTTAAAAAAAATGTAATTTAAAGGGGTGTATTAAGGAGTTAATTTTTTTATTTTGCCCAATAATCACTTTAAGTTCACATAATAAAGCCACAAGGCCTGATGTATTAGCAAATACACTATATTGTCGGCAGGGTTTTGGCACTGCGACCTGGGTTTTTTTTATTTTGTACTTCCAAATACTAGTTATACAGTGTGCTCTATTATCGCTTTTAGCGCCCGCACTAAATTTCGCACATGCGAGTAGTTACATAATATATTTAAATTGATTCCTCAAGAAATTTTCCCAAATAGTAGGGGATAATCTATTTAAGAAAATAGAACCACTTTAAAAGTGATTCGAATTAATAATAAATACTAAAATTTGTAACTGAAAATAGTGAACAGCTGTTGTCGGTTGGGCGTACGTATGTCCGAGCTGTACAGCTCGCAATTCTCGACGGATGAACTTAGTTTTGCTTTATTTATTATTAGAATAGAACCCTATTTTATTGAAGCACGTTCGGTAGTTTAAATTGTTATAAATAGGTCTGTTAGCGGAGTGTGCACTTTTGGCTTTGCCATTGATTTGTGAATATAAACAGTGACGTTGCAGTATATTACTACTCGGTTTTTCTAAATTATGGTACTGATAAATATAAATGCGCCGATGAAAATATTCTCCATGAACATAAATCCTATACCAGAAACTGCCAGTAACATCACAATATAGTATTTAGAGTTGGGTAACTCAGATCTGAACCGGTTCAAAGAGCCGACTCCGACAGAAGATCCGTGAGAGCCGTCTCACTTTTTTTTGAGCCGACGGATCAATGGATCCGCATAACTCAGTGGAACACTTAACACACAGAAGCACATTTTACACTTACGTATCAGTTCTTGCTTTGATGCATCTGTCAGCTCAAATGACTCATGCATCACATGTTTGGCTATGCATTCTTGATTCTATACAGGTCGTGATATGATTGACTGAACTAGGTAACTCAGTGGCAGACTGCAGTAACATATTCAGAACTCGGCTCTTTTTGAACCGGTTCAGTGAACCGGCTCACATACGGGATCCAGATGCAAAGATGCAGATCACTAAAAAGACCCGTTTTTCCCATCTCTAATAGTATTGCACACACCGCCAACGATATTTGATCTATTGACTCTTTCCGCAACTGGGTTTCACTCATGCAAATACTTAGATGAAGGTTAATTTCGCAAGTAATTGATTCAAATTGTGGTTTCTATAAAGTGAAACTAATTTTAGAATGGTTCGAGTTCATAATAACTATTCAAATTGTACCTGAAAATCGCGAACAGCAGTTTTCGGTGTACAAGCCTGCGTACATCTGAGCTGTACAGATCGCAACTCTTGACAGATTGCCTTAGTGTATTTTTAATTTCATTTTGTTTACTATCAAAATAGAATCCTATCGAAATTCACTGAAATTCACAAGTTGTTAAAAACAACTTTATTAGTGTATTTGCCATATGGCAACATACACTATTGGCGTCGGTCGGATGGCGGGACCTAGGGGTCGGACCAAAATTTCTCGACGTTTCATAACCTCCTAAACACTTTGGCACCATTTTTAAAAATGTTTATATATATATGTAT
This sequence comes from Venustoraphidia nigricollis, assembly GCA_034508555.1. Lineage (NCBI taxonomy): Eukaryota > Metazoa > Arthropoda > Insecta > Raphidioptera > Raphidiidae > Venustoraphidia > Venustoraphidia nigricollis. The sequence continues at coordinate 1,261,791 of JAVRKA010000028.1, forward strand.
ATATATATATATATATATATATATATATATATATATATATATATATATATATATTTATATATATATATAGGTATATATATATATGTGTGCGGGCTATAACTTTCGAAGGAGTTAATTAATTTTAACGAAATTTGGCACACACGTTGAAATTCATCACCGCACGAAGCCTATTTAAAATGGGCCCAATCGGATAATTTTAAGGGTGGCTTTTAGGGCTTGAAAAAAGTTTTTGGGCCCCAAAATACCGAAAAACATCTCAGAATCGTTTCAAAATTGAAATTTAACCTTTTAGTAGCAATTGAAAAGTGCCCCCAAAATTTTAATAAAATCGGCCCAACAGGACCGGACTTACAATTTTTTTGAAAACACTAATTTGCGGATAATGATTTATTTACTGAAGGGTGTTTTTAATACAGTGTTGACGTTAGATTGATAATAATATTGCAATTAAAAAAAAAAAAACAATATTTTATGGAGTGTATTAAGGGGTTATATTTTTTATTTTGCTCAAAACCACATTTAAGTTCACATAATAACACCACACTGCCTGTATTAGCAAATACACTATATTGTCGGCAGGGTTTGGGCACTGCGACCCGGTTTTTTATTTTATCACATTAATAAAGTTTCAATCTTTAACTCGCCGCTGAATACTTATATATTTGAAATTGAATACTGCAGTGTTTACTAATAATTATTATCTTTTATATTTGAAATTATAATAGGTTAACATTATCACAATAATAAAAAGATGTTAATACTATTTTTGATTAAATGGCTTGGTGTAACTGCTTGAATCATGACTGACAATATAAAATGAATTAGATTTATTGAAAGACATCTTACGCTTATCTTACACAAGAGGTACATTAAATGCATACCTGCAGTAACGTATTAAACAATAGTAATTAACAGTACAGCCTACATGCTATTAATAATAATATGCTACAATTACATGATATATTACAACCGGGACGAAGGCTGACTGGCTATCGTATCTGCTACGTATGCAGAAGATCGCTGGTTGAATTCCGGTCAGCATAATGATTTTTTACAACTGTTTATATTCCACTTAATATTTTGAAATAACTGCACCTATAAAACGTGCACTAAAAAAAGTATTCGTGTCAATGACGTCATAGTGGTTTACACAAAATACAACTACACCAATAAAAATGTTTTTGTCAGTGACGTCACTGTACGGTATTAGTTTGAGACAAAAGCTAATATCCATCTAGTTGCGTGTAATTATCTCGACATATTACGTACAATATTGTGACATGTGAACAGGTCTGATGTAGAAACATATGTATAATATTATGTAAATACATACTTACGTACAATAGCGGCGGCGTAGCTTGTCGTAGCACGTCGTAGCGTAATGTTTGGAGTAATATACAAAACAAGAAGATTACCCAACATAATCGTTCATGTCGCATGTCTTGTCTGCGTACTTACATGCGTCTAGCGACGTTTCGTTGCCTACAGTGAGATCGCTACAGCAGCGCAACGTAGAGCCCAGAATAATAGACGCTATTAGTTCTGTCTATCAAAATTTGATAATTTTGGACAGTGCGAATTATTCCTTATATATAAACAAATAATGTTAGCCAAATATTTCATTCTTATACCCTACCTCTTAATTGCAAATAAGACTTTATGAATTCTTTTCAAACGGTTGAACTTAGGCGTCTTATGATGGCGTCAAAACTGTATCTGAGCCAGCACATCACTGTCTATAGAAAGAGATGTATAAACCAGTTACCTATATCTTTACAATGTAATCCCAAAATTCTAGCCATTCAGACAATGAGACGAGGCCAATTTTATATATACTGATATTATTTGGCGTAATATTTAAACAAATTTTAACAAAATAAAGTTTCTTTTAAGGCGTGCAATTGCGGGGATAACGGCTAGTAATAAATTTTTATATTATATTTCCTTTTTTTTTCCATGGCTACATGTGATCGCAAAGTCGATTTTCAAAATATTAACGAAAACAAGGCTTACAAAGAAAAAAAAATTCACTAGGCTTCCTTGCAAAACTGTACGGATAATAAAAACGTAATAGAAAAAACAACGTTATAGCGCAATTCTCTTCTGCGCATGTGGCAATTTTCTTCATAAATGATAAGACTTTTTACTTTTCACATGTAAAACGGTCTATCAAAAATTGGTTACGATTTGCTCAGTTGTTTGACCTGTATAATGCTTACGGGCAAAAAGACGAACCAACATTTTCCAAAAATTTTTTGGGTTCAGAGAACCTCAAAATGAAAAAATATTTTAAAATTCTGAAAAGTGAATTTTGGCCTAAATTAATACCATTACCCCTCCCCCACTTGTTGAGTTGGAGTAGTAAAATATAGAACATATTGAACAAAATAAAGGCACGTATGACTGAAATATCTAGATTGCGGTTCTTCAGATGTCTAATACGTCATTGATCCCAGGGTAAGAGTAGCTCAAGATAGCAAGGTCTTACATTACAACGGCATTTTTAGACTTTATGATTAGTATTTATAATTTACTCGATTTTGATTGATCGCTTGATATATCAACCGCAGTGTAACACAGACCACCGTTCAAGTATATGCATAATATAAGGTACATGGTTGCTGCAGAGGGGGAGTCGCAGAATCACCTGTGGGGACGAGTTTCTCACGTCAGAGTAATTAGACATGATTTACAGGGAGCGCTCACCGAACGCTTATTAAAATTTAATAGCTCCGCTACTAACCACCTGTGTGCTATGCACCACCAGAGCACCGTACCCACCCCCTATCCACTTTCCACCAGCCCGGTTTCGGCCGGCATGCAAGGCACAGCCGCGGAAACTCACTCCTCCTTCCTCCATGCCATTTCACATATCGCATACCGTTATAATATGAAGGTTTGAGCCTGTTGTCCTCTGTGAAATTGTTTCGGAAACTCCGACGATAGTCATCTCAAGTATGCACAATGCAGTCTCCTGCCGGAAGATCTATGAACATGAACTGCTTGGAGGTTATTAAGCGAGAAACATACCATCATAACAGATATGAAAATATATAGCTTGTAGCTCTCGCGTGATTTTTTAAGTGGTTTTATTTAGCTTCACGTTCCGTATTGAGATTTGACATATGGGCGGAATTTAGGCCAAATGTAACGTCACAGCCGCCATTTTTTCACATACATAATAATACGAACAGCTTGTAAAATGTAATGTGTTATGGTTTAAATTTCTATCACCAGATGTCGTATCGGTTCATGTCAAATCCCAATTTGTTTGTTTATTAATCATGCCACAGATTTTTCACTCACTTTCCGATTGAGTTAAATTTTGCACATAGCTTCAATGCAATGTTATGGTATAATTAGCTGGCTAGCCCGACTTTCGTCCGAGTGCAAATTCATCCACTACCTCTTAACCGATTGAGTAAAAATTTTGCACATACAATTAATTGCTGTTAAACAAAATTTTCAAACACTTCGAATAAGGTACCCACAAAAATTGAAATATATATAGATCCCGCTGTATATATATTAAAAATTTAAGGACTGTACTTATACTTCACAGTGTATTTATTAGCGGTATAGTTTTTATGCATGAGACGGGTATGATTTACATTGTATTATTATTGCTGAGCGAACCATCCTATTATGATCACTGGCTACTTAAATTTTGGTACTTTAATAGAGTTGATGTTTGCCGTGCTAATCTCTGTGGTGCCAGAAGTATTGAAAAAATATATTAATATTTAATAGAAATTAAACAAATATGTAGGTCAATAATTATTCAAATATCTAAATTCAAATCTAGTTTACGTCAGATTCAACGATACAACATTTGTTTGAGACTTCCTACTTTAAAGGTATGAAAATACGGACGTAAAAAGATTTCCAGTTCCAGGTAAAATATATATCAGTAGCTACCCAACTTGGTGACCATGGGACAAAATCGTTTATGTCAATTTTTTGGTAAAATGTGTTTAATGATGACAATCATCTCTAATTCTTTGAGCCATCATCATAAATGAACAGTTAAAATTTTTTATTTTTTTATATAACAGATACCTACTTACAGAATTTTTTATTATATTATTCCAAAAAGTTAGTGTAGTCTTCTCTACACTAACTTTTTGGAATAATATAATAAAAAATTCTGTAAGTATTTGTTATATAAAAAAATAAAAAAAATTAACTGTTCATTTAATCTGAAAACATAAATAATAAGAATAAATGTATTTTAAATTATTTATACATCTACTGAAGATGCAAAAAGCGAAACGTATAGATTACTTAATATTTTAAATTGTATGACAATTGTTCAAAAAAATAGTACTATTTTTTTTGAAAAAATAAAACAAAAGCTGTTTCTCCAAACCATCAACTTTAATTTATAACAATGTTGTATTAAATATTTTATTTATTTCCCTGTAAGATTGCAACTTAACCACCTTTCGGTGTTAGGTTATCGTTTTACATAACATGACTAAAATGACATAACTGTGAGTGATTTTTGATTGTCGATTGAGAACGGGCGGCAGTCGCTTCCTAATCTCGAACCTCTCATTATTCTTGTTCTGATTATTTTTTCTTATCCCGATGTTCATTGTTTTTTGTGTTAAGTGCATTTATTTTTGTGTTCATATAGAATTATATTTTGTTTTATCAGTGTTTAAATATACTTACCTTGTTGGTTAATATTTGTTTATCTCGTTTTTTTTTTGTTATTTTCTTCCTGGATCAACAGTAATTTATTTCTTTTCCTGGTCGAGCATATAATATTTTTATGGGTCCAGCAACTTAAAAACTTTTTAACAACTGTTTGCTGGATCCTCGGTCTAAACGTTACAATGTCATTATATTATGGTGATTTATGCTCAAAATCTAAAATATAAATAAATAACTAGCCTATTCCCCCCACTGCAGGGAAAAGGTCTCTCCCACTTTGCTCCAGTAGTGTCGGTTTTGGGTTTGACGGTGCCAAAGAGAACCTGCAAACTTTTCGAGTTCGTCTCGCCATCTTCTTTTTTTTTGACATCTAACTTTTTTTAAATTTTTGTTTGCAATCAAAAGGAAGGAAATAGAAAAGAAAAAACCGATTTACATTGTTTGTGAATATGTGACCCAATAACAAGTGAAGTTAACAAAATTTTGACATAACTAGCTTTGTCTTACGTCCGGAGTTATATTGCTGGTAGGTAGTCGTGTTTGAGGCAAATGTAATAAAATATGCATTATTTTGTGAGATCTACGTTAGAGTTGAAGAGCTGTAAAAGTCAGTTATAGACTTACAAAAACTCCCTCCGTCTTGTACCCCTCCTTTACTCTTTCTTGATGAATTTAAATTGAGAGATTTCTTTGACTCAACGATGTTTAAACGAACCACTTACTGGAACCGTGAGACAAATGAGAAAACAAAGTCAAATAAATCATTTATTTTTCATTAGCAACCTGAAAACTGTTTAATTTAAATATTATTCACTGAAAATTACTTTTATCTTTTACACTGCTTCAAGGATGTGCCTCTATGTTTACATTATCTAAAATTAAAAGTACACTAAAAGCTGTCATTTTGCACAATATAAGATCTTATATTGTGCAAAATGACAGCTTTCAGTGTACTTTTAATTTAAGATAATGTAAATTAATTTTATTCATCGTATATGAAAAACGTGGTTTTATCTTGAAGTGAATTGTTTATTATTTACGAGTAATAAAAAACCATCAACTGGGTCTAGCACCAATTCGTATTTTCATATTATTTACGATAAATTAAAATACTAATATAAAAATGATTTGTCGGGAAAAAGGACTTTTTAAGTAAACACTTATTTGTTACTTAAAAAGTTCTTTTTCCCGACAAATCATTTTTATATTAATTACCAAGGACAAAAAAGAAAAAAAGTCAATTAAAATACTAATTTTACAAACATCAGTTTTCAGATGGGAACTGAGTATATCATGGTGGAAATATTGCAAGGTGTGCTCATAGCTCGGTGGACACAATCCTTTTCTCTCGCGAAGTGCAAATAGTACTCACGGCTGACAACTTGAAAACAAAAAATCGTTTCACGTCATCCGTCATTGTCACTCACACTGTACCCGCGGATCTGTTTTTAAAACATATCCTATATTTCCACCATGGTCAGTATCTACATTTTTTAGACTTTTTTAAAAATTCAGGCTATTTTTATAGAGAATTTATAGGCACCTACACCATTTATAGTTTATAAGCCATGGGCAGTCAAATATTTGTGTAATTTGTGAGAAACTATTATTATCAATCATAACTATTAAGTCAGAAAATACAGAAAGCGGACATTTAACAACTGAAGAAGCCATTATCAGAGTTTGTTGCCAAAATGCAAATTTTATATTTTTTTGTATTCTTAAATAATCGAAACGTTTTTGTCCCGTTCGGTGTACTATGTGACAACCTTGTAAACAGTTCAAGAATTGTCTACATTTCTAATCTATCCTCTTTTTTATTTTGAGATTGAGACACATATCTGTAATAACAGAACAAAAAACACTTGAAATTTCTAGAAAAAAATTTATTAAATTTTTTTTGTAGAATTTTCAAATGTTTTTGTTCTGTTATTATTAATCATGTTCGAGTGAAAAATCAGTTCAAATTATATATTATCTGTAATGTAATGATTAGCTATGTTCAGAAATATACATTAAAATGAAATAAATATTATTTAAGCCTTTATATACGATCAACTTACGTGATATGTGACATTATGAAAGTATTTTTTTATTTGTATTTGAACTGGAACCTCCACTTATTTTCATTAGATACTGGATGAGGGAAATCGAATTAAGTTTCCTGTCTTACAGCAAATATATGACCGTATACATGCTTTTAAATTTTAAAAAACGTGTGTTTAAGTTTGTCTCTTTCTTACTGATAACGCAGGTTGTGTTGATGAAAAGAGACAGAATAGAGAATTTCATCTTTCGAGGCTAATGCGGTAGATACTTTATAACTTGTGCCAGAGAAATGTCAGCTATAGTTGCTATATACTCGTAGAAGCTACTTGCAGAATCCCGAACACTGTTCGCTGTTGCAACTTTCAGTTATTTTTGTTTTTCTCGTTTTTTTTTACTGTCAAATGCATCCAAACGCTACTATATCTATTGCCACTGATACTGATGGCGTCATTTAGGTATTTGGAACACTTAGGGCAGTAATAAACTGGTTTGGTAGATCGTGTTCAGTGATATACAATAACTGTATGTCAATTGTGTTTAGGAAATATTTTAAAATTGCCATTAATATCCGTGCTATATTTACAATATTTACACCGACCATTTTAAGCCCTTTTCGACTCCCCTCTCTCTCTCTCTGAGGTGTTCGTTTTGTAGGGGTAAAAAAATAGTTTCTACAAACTATGAATTTTTTGAGTATATAACATTAGGTAACAATTAAATAATATTAAAAATCTTTAAATGATATTAATTTTCATTTTTAATTTTCAGGTATGTGACACATTTTTGCTGTTAGTTGATTCATTCGTAAGTACAAACGTAGTATTTAATAATTACATTTTAAAATATTAAAATTCTTTTCATTTGTGTGTTTAAAAATGTCCATTTACATTAAACTTTTCGAGGCAGTATCGAAGATATTTTTTCTTTAAAAAAAGGTGAAAAACTTTTAAGCGAAATGGTTTTATTTTAAACCATCAAGCTGTACTTTTAACAGATTAAAATAAAAACGTGGGGCGTATTGGAACTATTTTTTTTGGAGGGCTTGGAAACACATTTTTTTAGACAAGTTTTTATTATTTTATTAGACAGTCATTATACAGATTTTTATGCGCTACACGTTTTTATTTGAGTCTGTCAAAAGTCCTAGATTTTTTCTAGTTTTTGGTACAGCCGATGATTTAAAATAAAACCGTTTAACTCAAAAGTTTTTTTTACCTATTTTATTTTTAAGGTTTTAGTGTATTTTATTTAAAATGCTATTTACGCCTGAACGAAGCCGGACCGATCAGTTAGTTACCACAATATTATATTGTGTTCGTATCTATGTATGTGTACAAAATTTCAATTCAATCGATTAAAGAGAGGTAGGTAAAAAAGCTGTCGGAAGATTTGAAACAAATATAGTTAGCTAGTTATAAACAAATAAATAAAACCGCTTAAAAATTCGGTATCGAAAAACAACTGGGGGGTAGGCGGGGGGTCTAGACTCTAGAAAAACTCACATGGGGGAAGAAGGAGTCAAAATGTAGACTAACTAACGTGGCATCTTACAAATTAAAAAAGAATTCTACGATTAAAATAATTAACGTAAAATCAAGAGAACCTTGCATACAATATTTTCTAAAGAAAAAAAAATTTTTTTTGGGGAACAGATACTTATTTTTCTTTTACATCGAATTTATGGTTAATAAACAATAAAAATGAAAAAAAAACTATATTGCAAGACAGAACATTTCAATGAAAATTGCCCGATTTATAAAGAGAATAAACTTTACGCCAAATTATCTTACAATCTAACTATGACAAATAAAAAATGTAAATGGCCTAAAAATTTTCTGTTTGGAATTGAACCATATAAAAATGTAATACGAGTCTAAATTTTGTGTTAATGACGTTTGTAACCAAAACATTATAAGTAAATTTTAAGTAGTAAATGTTTTTGATCAGCAATAAAAAATTATTATTATTACTATTATTATACGGGTCCCATAATGTAAAATTGTGATAGTTGCTGAACTATTGAATATTCAGGCTTTTATATTTTTGCATCGAAATAAAACTGTATTACTACTACTAGGGTAGGTAATAGAAAACATTTTTGAATACGGCAATCAGCACTGTGGAACAGGTCGTGGTTACTCGTTATGCAGACATGCGGGCAATCGCGGTTGAGAAAAGGGAGAAGGGGAGACGCGGCGGTGCGGGACGCAACTACCATTAGCTTTAACTCACAACTACGTTATGTTGTCGTTCTACATTTGTTAATTTTTATAGGTCCCGTATTCACTGCTGTTCACGGTACGATTTTAAACGTGTACAAGGTGAAGTGAACTAACCCACAAAATGGCGATTTGAAAATATGTTAGACTATTCTTAAACCATGCGCACACAAGGCAACGCGAGAACAATTAGTCACTAAGTGATGTTGGTGATATCGGTGATCTAAGCAACGGGGCATTCGCACACGAGGCAACATCAATCTACTCGTGCATTTGGAAGCAAAAATGTATCACTTTTGGGCGTATTAATATTGTGAATTTGCTGAGCAGACAATCTTTGAAAGAACAATTTGCGCCCTTTATGTTTCTATTTTAGTCTATGAAAAAATATAAATTTATCAGCACAATCAACCATTCTTGTCAATTCATAAAGATTCCCTAAAATTTCTCCAGTAATTAATTATACTTAATATAATTTATGTGTTCATTAATGTAGCGTCTTTTCGGGAAAACTTAGAGATTGAAATCGTATATGTATAACAGAACATCCACGAATTTAACATTAAACGCTTCCATATTTGCGGGCAATATTAATAACGTGTAGCTCAGATTGCATTTCCTTGCTGTTCACCCGGGTTGCTCAGATCACCTAAGAAGTGACAGCGACGGGATATAATAATAATAATAATAATAATAAAGCTTTATTTAGGGCCATGTATAGCCTAAGCCGTTTGAACATGCCCTCTCTAAATTAAAATTTAACATTTAAAGTGTGATACACATAAACAATAATTCATATTAACATGAGACTAAAGACTAATATAAATAAAATAGCGAACTATTTATACCTAAGACATAAATTATGCACATTTATAAAAAGGAAAACATAACATAAAACATAATATAAAACATAACATGCAGATTTAATTGTATTTATAATTTTGTAGCAGTGCCTCTTTACATTTGTCAGTAGTGTGTTTTGTTTTTAATGGATCTGATGCTGTTTGGTAATTTATTCCATTGTTTTGGACCCTCAACACATGATCGTATCACCGTTAAATTGCTTTCGTGTTACCTTGTGTGCGACCGGCCTTAATTGTGATGAAAACATTGTTCATCAATGGTGCATCTGTGCATATTAAATCTGAATTTTGCAAAAAGTTTGTAGACAAGAAAACCTGACTATTGTTAACACAAAAGTACAAAACAGGCTTCCAGTGTATAAGGTGCGTTATCAAGATGGATACTGATAATAAGATGATACTTAACATGTTTTCACCTGACTACTTTTCATACAGGAAACTTCTTTTGTATTTTTATATTAGCCCTAGTCTGATAATTTGTTTATTTAAAGCCTTTTCTATTTTATTCTGCAGTTTTTAATGCATTTTTTTTAAATGTTTCAAATATATCGCAAACCATAGATAAACTCATTCGACATTTTGTTTTGTTTTTTTTTTTAATTTTAATATTGTATTTATATGTACACTCACAGAACGATAAAAGTGAATCTTTTAACACTTTATTTACAAAAATCGGTCCAGCCGTTTAGCGTCTAGAAACTAACACGTGAGCAACTGTAGACACTATCCATTCACATGATACTCGTTCGAAATTTAGGCTAATAACACCTATGGCAAATAATAATATTTTCAAATACAGTCCATCAAATATTTCAGCTTATTTATACAATATATTACCTGCAGAATACAGAAATTTAGCTCCCTTCACAAAATTTAAGTCCACAGTTAAAACGTTGCTTGTTAGCAATGCATTTTATTCGCTCGATGAATTTTACTCTTATTTTAAATAATATGTTTGTACCTTAATGTGACTAGTCAAATTACTGTATATTGTACAGCTCCTTTGACAATAAAATTCATATTCATATTCATAATCAACATCATACATATAACCACGTAAAACACATCCTTTTTTTGGCTTCGCTGTAATCGAGTAATTAATGGACGTTTATTTATTCATTACTCGACTATGGTGAAGCTAAATGAAATATGTGTTTGTTTGGATAAAGATCACAACTAATAAACAGTATAATAGCTATCGTTTGCTATGATTGTTATGAAACATCCATTGTTACAATGCTATCTTAGAAAAATTTATTATCAAATAACTATCAACGTCGGGAATCAAACCTGAATCTTTCCACTTTCGTGGCGGAATGAGCTATTAGTTACTTTACGGTGCCATAATTCTACAATTAATTCTTCTTATAATATTACAATTAATGTTAATAACATTTGGAAAGTGTAAAAAATTATTAAAAATTCGCCAATCGTCACTTTGTATTGTGGTCACAGAAACAGGAGTAGCAGAGCGTCGTTCTGTATTGGCAGTACGGACAACAATCAGCCTGTCCACCCATTTGTCAGTCGCCTCCTTAATTTTTATTCAGGTACTGTGGTGTCCCGCCATCGTTCAAATAAGCGTTCTGATGATTGCTTTTACTATCTATACTTTGAACGCTGATTCGTGATATGTGTATTCCGAACGCACTGTTGTTGTTTTGCTGTGCTCTATAATGGTATTCCGTATTGCCAACTTAATGATATCAGTCGTGGAAGAGTCGTTGAGCTTAACAGCGGGAGAGAGTTCAGAAAGAAAGAGAAAATTGAGATGAATTGACTGTTTATTTTATGGCATTTGTGACAGAAAGAGAAGAATTTATTTGAAACCGGTTTAGTAATTTAAAAGTGAATAATGACGAAGGTATTGTTTTTAGGAGTAAATTTTTTTTTGGCACTGTATGCTTTTATATTCCACATTATGCTTTACCACTTCTGAAATTTGATTATTAATTAATAAATCTTGTTGGCGCCACTATGCGGCACCCATTAGAATAAGTTTTTTTTGTTTTGATTTTTTATTCACTAGATGGCAATCGAATGTGAAATGATAGTTTTTTTGTTATTAATAAATTCAATGCAGTTCATTTAATTCTGTTAATAATAGCATCTTGATAGTGGTTCAAGAAAGTTCGAAAGTTCGGTACGTTTTGGTTTAGAAGTTGGGCATTGATATTCGATCAATGCAGTTGCGTTTCGACTTTGGAATGATTTGGTTTGTTCGAATATATTTTCGATAAATTTGTTAGTTTTTGCGTTTGCAATTTGTAGTGAAAGCAACTCAATTCGTTGAATATATTTGAAAGTTATATTTGTTAATTTTGGTTTTTGTTGAGAAAAACAATTAGTTATTAATTTTGTTCGTCAAACAAGTTTGTGTGATATTGAAATTAAGCAAATTCAGTTTTCCTAATAATTCTCCTTCTACCCCTTTTCCAAAGACTCCAAACTGAAATACATCACTGAATCATCAAATACCAAATTTCGGTAAGTCATTTTAAAACTATATATCACACAAACAAATAAAAAGAAAAAAAAATACAGTCCACTTTAAACTTTAGAATACCGGCAAAAACAAATCTAATGATTTTCTTAATAAAACTGTAATAAGTTACGATTGTTTTTACTTAATTTCACGAAAATTTAATATCCAATGTCAGAAGCCGCATTTATTGTTAAAAGTTATTGACGCTACTGTGCGTAGAGAATTTGGTTTTTATTTATTTCCAATAGATGGCAATTGTGCCATGGAAAGATTTCGTAATTTTGTTCTCGCAATTGCAAGTTTGATTTAGTCAGTTGCGCAATAATATTCGATAAATGCAATTCGTTTAATTTATTAGAATAATCTTGATAATGGTTCAAGAAAGTTCGTGTACTGATATTCGTTCTGTTCGGTTCATTTTTGATTTAGAAGTTGGGCATTGATAGTCGATCAATGCAGTTCATTTAATTTGTTAATTACACTGATACTGGTTCAGTAAAATAGTACGCGGATATTGGTTCAGTAAAATAGTACGCGGATATTGGTTCAGTAAAATAGTACGCGGATATTTTGTTCAATTCAGTGTGTTTGATTTAGCAATCTCACTTGATATTTGTTCAGTGCAGTTTTGTTTGAAAAATGTGTTCAGTTTTTCTTCCTTTCCGATTTCCTAGACTGAAATGCATTAACATGAAAGGAATCATCAACTTATTGGTAAGTCGATTTATCACTAACTGAATAATTAATAAAAAAAAAATACAGTCTACTAAAAGCAAGTGTACAACAAAAGTATTATTATTCTTATTATTATTTCCGCATCTGCAGATGCCGACGTCAAAAAATCGACATTCGCATCTGCAGACGTCAGTAAAATCCACGTTTGTAACATCCCTGCTATAAAGCTCAAAACAAACCATGCTACTAGAACTGGATAGTTAAAAATAGTTGTCGCAATGAAACTCAATAGTTTACGATTACAAATGTTATCGACCATTTTGTAGTTATTTTCCTCTTTTTTTGTGTTTTTTTTTTAAAAAAACATGGTGCTGAATATAATTGTGTTCCAGCAGTTTATAACAATTTATGTAACGCTCGATTACTTAACCCCCCTTTTCGTCTCTTCACCTACACTAACCCTACCCATCACCTTGTCCCTGCGTAGAGAACTCATTATTATCGTGAATCAGTGAAAACATAATAAATTCTTTTCTGCGTCTTTCATTTTTTTTTCTTTCGCATAAAAAATTATATTTATATACTGGCGTAATTAACATAAAATTCTCTAGAGTTTTATAAAATGCTTTTGTAATAAAATATTTCATCTTTCCTTTGCTTTGCTTGGGCGTGCTTTTTTTTCTTGGAAAACGGTGAATATTTTTAATTTAACAAGAAAAATTAATATTAAGAAACATAACAACATTACTTCTATCAGATTACATAAAGTTTAAATTTCGTAAAGAGATTTTGTGATAATGGCCGGGATTGTTAAAATATCATTATTCATGCCATTTCAATGATTCATTTTTTACAAACCCACAAGTTCCTGACTTTAAAATTTTGATAATATGAATAAGATTATATTCATCAGAATAAATGCAACCTAACTTTTTATTATCTTTTAAGATTTTGATACTTTAAGGTATCGATAATTTGGAACACTAAGGTTTCGCAGTTATTGTAAACGTCGTATTGTAAACGTCGTACCCGTAACATAACTTTACTTACGAAGTCATTGACAAATAGCAACGGGACGTATTTTTGTAATTTCTGGTGCCAGCCAGATAGGAGCGATTGCGAATTTTTTTTGGTAAGAATACAATCAATCTAAAAATCATTTACTATGACATGAAAATCTTCATCGTAATCCTTTAAGCTATTTAGGGACATTGTTAGTGTATTGTATTGTTCTGATTATGTGAATAAGTATTCAAAAATAAAAAATGTAACATGGAATTTTAGTAAATTATAAATATTTTAGAGGAATTAGGATCAAAGAAATAAAAGACAAATTATTATTTCACAACGTTTCGTATTAAATTAATACTTCATCAGGTGATCTAAAATAAAATAACAAGACAATTTAACAATCAATAATAAAACAAATAAATAAACATTAAACATACCTTAATTAGTTGTCTCAATAACTAAATTTAATTCAATTATCTTGTTAAAATTAGTTATTGAGACAACTAATTAAGGTATGTTTAATATTTATTTATTTGTTTTATTATTGATTGTTAAATTGTCTTGTTATTTTATTTTAGATCACCTGATGAAGTATTAATTTAATACGAAACGTTGTGAAATAATAATTTGTCTTTTATTTCTTTGATCCTAATTCCTCTAAAATATTTATAATTTATTAACATCAAAAGGATCTGGTTATACATTTTTCAAAATGGAATTTTAGGTTAGAATGACATTTTGCTAATTTGGAATACCGAAAGTGAACACAATGTGGAATAAGAAATGTTCATCCATCTAGATAAGAGGTCCTCAAACTTTTTTGTCTCGTAGACCACTTGCCATGTTTTTCGGTTTTGGATAGACCCCTTGCTTACCTGATATGTATTGATTTTTTGCAAATTCATTAACTAGCTAAATCGTAGACACAGGCTACAATTTACTGCGGAAAGACACTTTTTTTTACAAAATAAAACCCCTTACACGCAGAGAAAATAAAAATGTACGCTGGCGGAGCTGCGGGAAACTGCTAGTTTGTAATAATTCTTAAACAGTTTCACATAGCCGAAAATATACCTAATAACTTAAATTTTCATATAATTCTTCATCACGTTGCATGAACATTTATGTTTTAAACATTTTTACTTGAAGTAAATAGTTACTATCTGTGTATGTAGATTTTTCCATTCATTGAATGCCAAAATGGAAGTCACGACCTGATTACATGAGATCCACTATCGTTTACCCCCATTTTCATTTATAGACCCCCAATTATTTTTCTCGCTGACATGGATCTAGATGAATTCAAACCAATTTATTTACGCAATGATTTCAGCACAGAATATATATAATAACGGAATCATCTCTCGTATTCTTGATTCTTTATGGCAATTATAGACATACCAAGAATATAGAGGTAATGACAACCAAACGTGTTATACGTGATTCATAAATAGTGTGTCAGTTGTCTTCCTTTCTCAATCTATCTGTATCATCTTGTTGCTTTTTCGTTTCATCGCTTAAAAAGAAAAAAATGCTGGGCAGTCTTAGTGTCAACAAGCATGCTTTTTGAAATTATTTTATTCAGCAAGCTAATCCATGTGATGTAGAAATAAAAGACGAAGTCTCCGTATTCAGTTAATTTCAAAGACCTATTCTGTTTGTTTATACTGCAGCACAATAAATCCGATAGGTTGTGAACAAAAAAGAATCGCAAAACAAAGGAAAAAAGAAGTATTCAGTTTGTTACAGTACAATAAATCGGTCTGTAATTGTATTTTTAACGAAGAAACATGGCAACAAAGACTTTGTGTGTGTGCCACGTCTACACTGGGTACTTCAACAATCAGTACACACTAGACACGTGCATCGCGACAATACATTTATAGTATATTAGTGTGTCCTCGATATGCAATTGTTTTATGTTGCCGAATATTGATGGCACTCGAATGTCGAAAATAAACCTATAAATTTGCTGACTGTGATTCGATTAGTAGAATTTATTTATTCAACTCTTATTCGTATACATTTATTCATTCAAATCTGTTACCAGTGATACGTGACTGCGACTCTACCGCAATATCTATCATTAGATAGAAATCTCGAATGGTCGCAATGTCATTGTGACGATGTGATAACACATTGTCGCCTTCGACCATACAATCATGGATTGCACTACACGCGGTCCATATATTTTTTTAGTGTATTTGCCATAAGGCAACATACACTATTGGCGTTGGTCGGATGGCGGGACCTAGGGGTCGGACCAAAATTTCTCGACGTTTCATAACCTTCTAAACACTTTGGCACTATTTTTGAAAATGTTTATATATATATGTATATATATATATGTATATATATATATGTATATATATATATGTATATATATATATATATATGTATATATATATATATATATATATATATATATATATATATATATATATATATGTGTGCGGGCAATAACTTTCGAAAGAGTTAATTGATTTTAACGAAATTTGGTCCACGTGTTGAAATCCATCACCGCAAGAAGCCTATTTAAAATGGGCGTAATCGGGGCATTTTAAGGGTAGTTTTTAGGGGTTGAAAAATGTTTTTGGGCCCCAAAAACCCGAAAAAATTCTCAGAATCGTTTCAAAATTGACATTTAACCCTTTAGTAGTAATTAAAAGGTGTCCCTAAAATTTAAATAAAATCGGCCCGACAGGACCGGACTTACAAATTTTATGAAAACACTATAGTTTACAAATAGTGAATTATTTACTGAAAGTTGTAATTAATTTGGTATAGAGGTTCGATTTATAATAATATTGCAATTAAGAAAAAAAATGTTATTTTAAGGGGTGTATTAAGGAGTAAAATTTTTTATTTTGCCCAAAAACCGACTTAACCTCGCAAAATAAAGCCACACTGCCTGTATAAGCAAATACACTATATTGTCGGCAGGGTTTTGGCACTGCGACCCGGGTTTTTTATTTTTGTAAAACATAATTTAACTTAATTGAAAAAATCATCTAGACGTCTGATTTTCTCTCCATGCGGCACTGCATTTCATGATTGTAACTACAATTTTCAATTTTTAATTGTTTTTTGTAATGCGAAATTGCTTATTACATCATAGTTTAATTATCATTTAAGCATATTGAGAGCTTGAAAAAGTCTTAATTAAATAAAAGACAAAATGTTGCAATAAATGAGTGTTTAAATTGATTTATTTTTAATCCAATTACCCGTGATACTGTTTTCTATTATAACATATATCTGGAATTGAACTTTAAAGATGAATTGTAACTAGTCTTGGGAATAATCGAATGATTTTGATAATCGAAAGGTTGTTATTCAAATTATTTTTATAATCAAATAATTCATTCGAAATTATTCTTTCGCATGATGTATCATTCATAATAATAGATATTGTGTTGGTACTATACGAAAATGATTTATTTTCACTCTCGGATGGAATTTGCTCTCAGTTTCAATTGTCAGTCTTGAGAGAGTCACCTGTATTCAGTGCTTCATAGAACAGAAGTAGATAAAAGTCGTAAGTAATCGTATTCAGTACTATGGAATGCAATATGAGAGAAACAATTACATACAGAGCTTCAAAGAGTAAGGACAAAGCGTAGCATAATCATCTATTACTAAAAATTATGAGTCGGTATTTGAAGGTACAAAAATCATTCGAATAATTTTGAATAACCTCTCGAGACATCACGAGATCTGTATTAATAATCTTGGCGAGGGTATGATCTTTTGAAAATTGCTGAGCATAAAAAAGTGTTAATTTCGAATAGACAAAATTCGCAAAATTCGAATTGTTACGTTATTACATTTATAATAACAATTAATGAAAATTATTTCATATTATACACTTGTCATGACAGCTTGCTGACAGCCTGTCCGTCTCTGTTAATTAAAGAGTTTACTCACGGATGCTGCTTTGTCCACTTAAGTCGTTAAAACTTGATTGAAATCTATCAGAAATTACTGTTCTCTTTGTCAGTAATTTAATTACTAAGATTATTGAAAATATTTAGGCTCATGGATATCCTGCAAAGAATTGCTTAGAAGTGACAAAACTCTGCATTTGCCCTGCATTGAGTATACGGTGTCTGGAAGACTTTTAAAGCGGCGAAAATATTCTATTCGCAGATTCAACACTATATATTATATGTGGTTGTTTCTGACACCACTTTAAATACACACAGGATTTGGTTCGAGCGAAGCGGGGTTCGCAGCTGGTATTCTAATAATCGAATAGTTCTACAATTTTCGCTCTCTCTAATTGTAACGAAAATTTGTAACTGCAAAATTATATTTGAATTAAAGCATGCAGCTTATTCCGTGACTTACAACATATCGAATTGTATTAAGTCCGCGTACCTGCTACCTATAGTTTTTATTTAACGGAGTGGATGTTAACGCCGTTGTTATTCGTTGGCCGCCATTGTGAGTCGTCGATCTTGTCTTGTCTCGTCTCTTCTAATACAGTTACATCGCGAGCACATTAATTGGAATATAAAACCCTGTTTTTTTCCGCAAAATTACCTGTACGCCTTATTGAACAAAACTCTTTTCAACAATGGACAAAGTCTCTTAGAAGCGTCCTTCGAACTAACACTATAGACGGTCTTGTGGAACTTCTGATTTGATTGAAGCATCACATATGTTTTTTTATAAAAATAGAAAATATATAATGATGTTTTTAAATGTCCTGTTGAAAAATGGCGCTAAATTGTCGGTATGATAACTGCTCGAAATATTGATGGATCTGAAAAATGGAAAAAGATTTTATATAAAATTTTAAATGTGCTATTATTATTGACGATGAAAACAAAATAAGTGTTCGGCGAAGTAAGAAAGAGTCACCGATGCTATGAGAAAAAAAAACTGGGATGGTACTATTTGGAGTGTTTTTACGGAAAAATACATCATAGTTGAGAAACGGAGTTGTCTTTTTCCATTACATCGAAAAATCTTCTGCCTCACCGGAGGGGTAAAAAAAGTATTCAGCTCATTTGTAACGGTAGACATTTTATAAAAAAAAATATGTAATATTAAAAAGGGTAAAGTAGGGAACCGGAAAGAGTGAACACAATGAAAATATGTTTTTCCTGAAATTGAAATTTCGTTTTGATTTAATACACACAGTAAAAGATGGACAGTCGCCAACCGTTGGTATATATAGGTTAATACATATAGGTACCTACAAATATATACAATATTTTGTACAGGGTTCGACAGAAATAACCTTATGGTCATTTCTCACCAAGGATGTCGAGTTTTAGTCATGTCCAACGGTAAATTCTATCAATTTATGTCAGAATTTTTTAAAGTCTCTATACGCCAACTACAGAGAAGAAGAAGAATAAGGCATTAGATTCCGGTATACCCACGGGAACATGTCTGCATTACAGACGTAGTTCCGCTTCTTCCACTTATTACCATAACCCCTCTGACCAATAATCTTGACTCCACTACGGACGATCGGAATATGCATAAATGGTGGAGCAATGGATCTTAGTGACCTGACAGCTCAAGTAATAGAAAGTTCATATAAATGTAATTAATTTATTAACTCAAAAATTAATTTAAATAATGAAATAAAACATTTCTGGATTCATAACAAACATTTCAAAAAAAAGTTTCATCAAAATTCGCCAAATAATTTTTAGGTTAAATCTGTTCAAATATACGTTCATACATACACATGAATAATTTTATATAATAGTCGTGTTGGGTAACTCAGATCTGAACCGGTTCAAGGAGCCGACTCCGACAGAAGATCCGTGAGAACCGATTCACTTTTTTTTTGAGCCGACGGATGTACGGATCCGCATAACTCAGTGGAACACTTAACACACAGAAGCACATTTTTCACTTACGTATCAGTTCTTGCTTTGATGCATCTGTCAGCTCAAATGACTCATGCATCACCATGTTTGGCTATGCATTATTGATTCTATACAGGTCGTGATATGATTGACTGATCTAGGTAACTCAGTGGCAGACTGCAGCAACATATTCAGAACTCGGCTCTTTTTGAACCGGTTCAGTGAGCCGGCTCACATACGGGATCCAGATGCAAAGATGCAGATCACTAAAAAGACCCGTTTTTCCCATCTCTATATAAAAGGACTGATATGTATATATATATATAGGTCTTCCTTACATGTATATATCTGAGCTTGCATTGACAGAGGGGAGGAGGGTAGATCGCTTCGATAAAGCTGATACGGTGAAAAAAAAGAATTATTCCAGGGTTAATGGAGTAGTCTATATAGAGTAGATAATGAAAACCAGAGTTGTTATGCCTGCGTGTCGGCTTTCTTTCTTTCAGCGTAAAGGTGTCAGTGAAACGATGAAAATAGATAATTCCGAAGACTTGTTTCAGAAAAATATTTCCACTCAACTGAAAAGTTCCAATTGCATTCGGATTTTGGAATTATTTTGCCCATATTTCGAAAGCGGTCACTCGGTCTGCATAATGCGTTTTTTTTGACGAAACCTGTACATTACACATACAATGAAGCGTAGAACTAGATACAATACCAAAGCTTACTCTGTTTTCTATGTTGCACACAATACATATGCACAAACAACTGAACGCGGAACCCCTGTCATGGTATAACGCTTCGATTTTGTTTCATACGGGATGTTTGTTTATTTGTATAAAATCGCATTCAGGGCGCCGCCATTGCTGCAACATTTTGACTGCAGATTTTTATTTGTAGCACTTTAATATGTAGAGAATCATCTATACGAAGTTGCTTCAAAATAATTCCTCGTTTTCTAACATCAGCTTCAAAACTTAATCGGAGGACTAAAAAATGTTATATTCAAATTTATTACAAAATAGTGGTAATTAAAAAAATAACTTTTCTGCATGTTGACGAATAAACCACTTAAAAATTTAATTTAATTTAACCTCCTTCAAAATAGTCACTAAAAAGAAGAAAATAATAAAATTTTGATGTCGGAGCCAATTTGACTACTAAAACGTTTTACATATCTCATTTTATTAAAAATGTTTAGTGGTCTTTTTTGAAGGATGTTTTATTTTTTAAAAAGTTTTAATTTTTTTTTTGTGAGTATTGGTACATGTTGATAAAATGTTGAGAGTGTCTATAATTTGACACAATTTAAAATAGAGCGTCGTTGAATTTAATAAATGCAGTGACGAGTCAATTTTTGAATTATAATAATTTATTAACGCTAATGTGACAATATTTCTGTATCACATTGTAGTTTATATGTGTGAACCGGAAGTGACAAACACACAGACGTTCTTTCCGCCTTATGGTGTATATATCTACATCCTGTATGTGACAGCTGAAAGCCGGTTGTATCCTCATTCACCTCTCTTTCCCCCCATGCCCCCTTTCCCTTGCAGACTGTCTACTTGCAATTTGAACGGAAGATAAAAAACTAACCCGAAATATTATTTCAAGTCATTTGCGAAAGAAAAAAAACCTTTCCTTTTTGAATTCCAAATTTTTGTCTATTTAATCATTTTCAATTTTATTAGAAACTACATGGTTTCCCTGCATAGAAAAAGATCTGTGTAAAATAAATCTATAGAATAAAACTGTTTTCATAATACAGAATGTCTACATCATGAATACTAGGCAAGGATTCCGAACTCCATGTATATAAAAAGTTTCTCCATTTCGATTAGACATTCATAGTTTCGATTACATACATGCAGTTGAAACCATGGATGTCTAATTGAAATGGGGGAGGTGTTTATGCGCTTCAGATGAGCCAAATGAAACACCAATTATTAAAACAGTTTAAGATTCGGGTTGTTATCGTCCATGATGTTATATGTTTATGGATCGTGGGTAATTGGACACAAATAAATAAAAATTCTAAGTTTTCTAAATTTGCTACGTTTCGTAGGTTAGTTTTCTACTTCTTCAGGCAAGTTTATAGTTTAGAATCTTGCCTAAAGAAGTAGGAAACTAACCTACGATACGTAGTAAATTTAGAAAACTTAGAAGGGTTTCGTTGTTTTCTTTAGAGGTACGATACCCTAAAAATATTTGAGATAAGTAGACAAAAAAAACCCGGGTCGCAGTGCCAAAACCCTGCCGTCAATATAGTGTATTTGCTTGTATAGGGGCGTGTGGTTTTATAGTTTTATTATGTGAAATTAAGTTTGTTTTTGGGCAAAATAAAAAATTTAACCCCTTAATACACCCCTTAAAATAACATTTTTTTCTTAATTGTAATATTATTATCAATCTAACGTCTACACCGAATTAAATACATGCTTCAATAAATAAGTCACTATCTGCAAACTAGTGTTTTCATAAAATTTGTAAATCCGGTCCTGTCGGGCCGATTTTATTAAAATTGTGGGGACACTTTTTAATCACTACCAAAGGGTTAAATTTCAATTTTGAAACGATTCGGAGAATTTTTTCGGTATTTTGGGGCCCAAAAACAGTTTTCAACCCCTAAAAACTACCCTTAAAATAGCCCGATTAGGCCCATTTTAAATAGGCTTCTTGCGGTGATGGATTTCAACACGTGGCCCAAATTTCGTTGAAATCAATTAACTCTTTCGAAAGTTATCGCGCGTACACATATATATATATATATATATATATATATATATATATATATATATATATATATATATATATAAACATTTTTAAAAATGGTGCCAAAGTGTTTAGGAGGTTATGAAATGTCGAGAAATTTTGGTCCGACCCCTAGGTCCCGCCATCCGACCGACGCCAATAGTGTATGTTGCCATATGGCAAATACACTAAAAATAATAGACTAATATGTGCGATTTAGTAGGCGTATTCTTTCAATTTCTCCCATATGAGGTCGTGATCCTTCCGTAGACCGTATAGCAGTGGAAATATTATATGATGTGCTTATAAGGCAAGTTTCTCTCTCTAAAAGTGATTTCTCTCTTGCACATTGCTGTAAAATAATACTCCTCATTAAAATTCCTAGCAAACGTCAGAATTTTTGTAATTAAATATTTTGGTAACTAACAATCTCAACAATAAGTAACAAAGGTAGTAACCAAGACGAGACAGTTTAATGATCACGACAATGACGCAATGTTCACTAATGTGTCAAACTTGTGTCAATTTAATAGTGTGTTATAAAAGCAAAATAAATAACAGAAATATTAAATAATGATTGTATGAAAAATATGCACATCTAATGTTTGAAATGTTTTATTTTCATATTATAACTGTCACTTTACGATTTAAAAGAGATAGAGTCCAAATTCAGTGGACCAGTGATGTACAATCACTCCTGAAACGATTTTTGTTAGGTTGTCAGCTCTGGATATTATTTGCATTTTAAAAGATTTTTAGATAGAAACCTGCTTAATGAGCACACCGTGCAATATTTTCGCGATGGCGTAGAATCCATGCTAAGAGTAATCATGGAACTGGAGGCCTGTAATAGAGTAGCCATGGAAACGCTACATAAACAACAACATGGCTAACACGTTCAGGTAATTTAAATGAAATTCATGGGTCAACATAAATACAAAAATAAAATACAGTTTAAAGAAAAAAATGTTGTACTATTCCGTTTTCCGTGAGTACTTTAAGACTTAAGAGTTTTGTTTAGGTTTTCCTGTAAACTATGGGTGAGACCCGACATTCCTTACTTTTTTCAAAATTTTAGACCCAGTAGTTTCGGTGATAAGAGGGAAATGGTCGATTGTTCATCTATTTTCTTAAATAACTTTAAAACTATGTACTTTAAAATTATAAAAAAAAATATATTTGAGACCCTTACTACAAGCCCTTTCATTTATGTCACACGGTACAATTTGCAAAACTTTTTTTTTATTTTCTAATTTTTTCCCCAAAAATGACCTTCATGTTTAAAATTCATTTATTTACGTTACACGTCCGTCTTTCGGTCATCGACTTACATATGTGTACCAAATTTCAACTCAATCGGTCCAGTAGTTCGGAACAAATTGACTAAAACAGTAGGACGGACAGACACACGAGTGATCCTATAAGGGTTTCGTTGTTTTCTTTAGAGGTACGATACCCTAAAAATATTTGAGATAAGTAGACAAAAAAATTGACATAAGCGGTTTTGGTTAGTGAGCGTAGATATTAGGGATGTGACATTGTCTCATAAAAATCGATTATTAAAAAATCGATTATTAAAAAAAAGAAAATAATCGATTTATAGTTAATCGATTTATTAGGAAAAAATAATCGATTTTTATAAAAATCGATTTTTTTCATTTTATAAAAAAAATAAATAAAAAAAATAAAACCATACCATATTTTCATAAATTTTTATTGTACTTTCAGTATTTTACCACGCATTTTCAGGCAAAGAATTTAAAAAAAGAAGCTTTGGTAGACGTTTACCAAGTATACGACTTCTGGATTTACGTACTATGTTACCTGCCTTCGAAAATAATCTTTCGGCTGGAGCAGACGACGCAGGTATTAACAAATATTTCAAAGCCAACGACGATAGCTTTGGGAAAGCTCCCGTATAAGCTTTCCACGCTTCAAGCGGATCACTTTTTAGATTAGACAGCGGTGCTGCTATATATAAGTCCAATTCTGATGATGACCCCGTGTTCTCATTTGAGTTTGTTGTTTCAAAAAGTCTCTGGTGGCTTCTCCATATGTCACCATCATCATCATCATCACTTGAAGCTGAATTATTCTCAGTAATCGGCATGATGGCGTTGTTGCTAGCTCTGCTTTCGATATTCGTTTGCAAATTTCTCTTAATAAAAGTGGTTGTGTTTGCCAATGCGGTTGAATCATCTAAATGTATTTTTTTAAACCGAGGGTCTAGAAACGTTGCCATTGAAAATAAATGAACTCTTTGAATCTGACCAAACCTTTTTTTTAGTTCTCTTAACAAGGAGTTTTTTAGCTGTAACGTTAAATCATGTCCGGGAGATAATGTTTCTAAAAACTCAGTAAGACATTTAATCAACGGAATTGCTTTGCTGGCACTGACATAATTCTGACTACTCATTTCTTCTGTCACTTTTTCAAAGGGTTTAAGAATTTTAGCTATTTCTTTAAGTATAATCATTTCATTTGCTTGTACCATTGAAGGGGAATTTGGATACTTTAATAAAATAGACCCAACGATTCCACTCATTTCAATAAAACGCTGTATCATATGTAACTGTGAATTCCAGCGGGTGGAAACATCACCTATCAATTTTTTTATTTTGCCTTCAGACAAATCTTCCCTTTGGTAGCGTCTTAACTCTTCAGCACCAACACTGCTTTGATGAAACCAGGTTACTATTTTGCGAGTTTTCTCTAAGAAAACTTTCAATTCAGTTTCAGTCATACAGTTTTCTACCACTAAATTTAAGGTGTGGGCCATACATCTTACATGTCTTGCTCTTCCGTAAAATGTTTCGATAGCCTTTATTATATTGGCACCGTTGTCTGATGTAATCGATACAATTTTTTCGATTGGTATTTGCCAATCTGTGCAAATTTTGTTTAACATTACGGTTATATAATCGGCGGTGTGATTCTCTGAAAGCGGTTCGCAAGCGATGTCAAAAGAAAATATTTTAAAATTTTCGATGAAATGTATTGTGACTCCTAAAAAGCTTCTCATTTGTAGATCGGTCCATGCGTCAACAGTTAAACTTACATGATTTATAGATTGCAGTTGCTTTAATACAATAGCTTTTTTTTCTTCATATTTACTGTCAATGAGATATGTTATAGTTTTGCGACAGGGAACGTTATACAACGGAGCAATTAATTTCATTAGTTTTTTAAAACCTCTTCCTTCAACCATACAATAAGGAAGGCTATCACGACACACCATTTCCATTATAGCTTCTGTAATTTGTTTAGCCTTTGCACCGTCAGATCTGTACTCTAAAACCTTAGAAAAAGAACTCACTATTTCACCTCGATTGGAGTGTTTCTTCGGTGTAGAAGTTACTATAGAAGAATTTTGAGTGGAAGTAGAGTGAAGAGATTGATCATTGTTGCAAGAGCTTAGTTGTGACTGATCTGACTCCTCAACAAATTTATCCTACAACAATAAGATAACTGATAAGTATTAATTTAATATATATTACACCGTATACGAGATAGAACTAGTTGTGAGTCGATCACCACCTCGTTCTCATAGAATTGTAAAGAAATAACAAAGTTACTGAAGATATCGTGTGTTGGTGTGTGTGTGTGTGTGTTTATAAACAAATCGACCGATTGAATTGATTGAAAGGGTTTATCAAGACTTAGATCTGATTAGATTTTGAGCTAAATCGGTTCAGTGATTCTTGAGATATTCATAAAAATGTTTTAGGTGAAAAAATGTAAATGGATTCTAGACGTTAAAATACGAATCTTAATTTTTTTCGTAAAATGTGGATTTCGAGAAAAAGATATTTTCAAAAAAAATATTGCCACGAAAATATTTTTTTATTTGCGTAGTCAATATGTCTATGGTTTTAGTCGGCGTTAAGTAGATAACAAACAAATGAGATGGCCATGTTTTTAACTTATTTTATGTAACGTATGTAACACATAGCGGGAAGTTTTACGGTTGGTCTACAACAGAATTTTTGTTTATGTATATTTCTTAGTTTTGTTAGTGTACTGTCTACGGCGTAGCGTAATACCAAGAAGTAAATTTTTTATCATATTTCGTATCTTACCTGTTTAGCTGAAGTTGAAAGAATAGCCGTATGTTTTCTCTCCATGTGCTGCTTCAAATTTGTCGTATTGCTGCATGTTTTTAACACTTTTGGGCAATATTTGCATTTGGCATTACCATCCCTACTATTTATTTCGAAATATTGACGCCAAGTACTTCTTGTTTTTTTAGATTCCATTTTTATTATCAATATAAATTTGAAAATATATTTATGGTTAAATTAGCCGGAAGAATAAAACAAACAACTGAATTGAGAGAAACAATAATAAGTAGGTTATTCACAAATCACTAAGTTCACTAACTATAATATAAGTATAGTAGAGGTACCTATAAAGTATAAACTTATAAAGTATAAAATATGAACGAAGCAAGAAGCGTCCCTATCTTTCCTGTGAGCGTGAAATGCCAGTGTAACCTGTAACAACTTGCAACACGCACACACACACACACACACACACACACAAAGAGACTAGAAAGCAAAGTCAATTGTCAAATAATGCACGTGTGACGTATATTGTCATTTTCGTTGTCCGCTTACTCCCTCCATTCAATTCACTCACATTCCTTGAGAATCGTGTTAGCAAAATAAATCGATTAAAATGATAAAAATCGATTATTAATCGATTATAAGAAATTAAAAAATCGATTTTTATTAATCGATTTTTACAAAAGAATAATCGATTTTTTTTTTAATCGATTATTTTTTCACAAGCCTAGTAGATATATGTGTGCAAAAATAGACTTAATGAATATGTATCACCGGGTTAATGTATAAGAAAAATGCATCGTGCTTGAGATTTCACCACGCTATCCACTAGAAAAAAAAACAGGGTTACACCGTAAAGGACTTTAATAACAAATGTCGGCGAATTTTTCACAACAATCCACAATGGAGACAGCAGGATGAGGTTCGGAAGACGGGACCCGGGAATCGTTATGCAAAATGTCCCAACAATGCCATCAACGTCAGTGTCAAACTATATGCTTAAGTCAGGGATGCGTCGAACTGTCTGGAATATCCAACAGGCTGTAGGTAAATTGCGTCTCGTGGCCAAGATTTGTCCGTCGACTGTAGGTAAATTGCGTCCCGTGTCGAAGGGTTATCCTTCGCTCTCTCTGTTTTACTACAGAAGTTGCGGCCGGCCGTCCTCCTCTCTTGGATACCTATTTCCCTCAATGTCCAACATCCAGGTGGAGGACTAGAATTAGAATTAGAATTAAAAGTAGGGGCCAAACTGGTAGGCATTGCGACCTCTAAGGTCTATTGTTCTCCCTAAATGATCCATCAGTTTTTTAGTATTCCCAGTTTATTGATATATTCTAGTATCCTGCCTAGACTGATGTCTTTGAAATCCTTTGGTTGCATAGAAGTTGATCCAAAGTGCTGGTACCTTGTTTGCGTTACAGCTTTACACTTACAAAGTATGTGGACAGCGGTTTCCTCTGCTTCATTGCACTTGCGGCAGAGTACGTCGTTGGAAATACCTAACTTATGTAGGTGTTTATTAAGATGACAATGTTTTGTTAGTAACCCGGTGGAGGACTAACAACAAGCAAGTTAAGCTTGCTGGCATCGAACAACCAATCTAGATTAGAATTGCGATCATTTTCGTGCAAAACGAACCATTTATGGGATTATTCAGGGAGCGTCTGTCTACCTGAAAGTATTTGAAATTTGGCATAGCCATAGACTGTGGTAGTCCAATTATAGATGTGAAGTATGAAAAATTGAAATTTAGTTTTGGAGGTTAATTCCAAGGTGTAAATTGAAAATGAAAAAAAAAAAAATTCAAAGGCATCGCGTAGGATGTCAAATGAAAGCTTATTAAAGCACGAATTCAACAATATGTATATGATCTAGCTATTTTTATTTTCATTTTTCGGATAAAATGCTTAAAATTTGTCGTACTTTACCCTTATTTATCACCGAAAGGATCGTTCAGAGAATTTGGTGTAGATTGAAGTAAAATTATCAAGATTAAAAAATTCTGGCGCATTAAATTCAAACAATGTTTTGAGATCGGCGACAATTTAATTTAAAAAAATTACATTTCACAATTTTGTTATTTGTTAGTTGCTTTTCTGAGAGAGGTCAAATGAATTTTTTTTATATCGCTATTGCCGTTTTTTTCCCAATCCTTGCGATGGACTCGACAGACACCGTTCGTCCTATTCTTTCTTAAAGGGGAGAGGCGGGGGTTACACGGCGACGGCATGGTTCAGTACGACGGTGGTGAGTGCAATGGCGAAAGCAGCGGATGTATAAAGAAGATGAACAACGCTAACGGAAGAAGGCGATGTTTTTGCTGCCTTTTTCACCTCATAACAACGCGGACGACCATTTGACAACATTAAGTCGTCTGATTGATCGTTGTAGATACCTACCTTAAACTTAAGGCTTGCAAGTCATTGTATGGTCCCATTGCATGTCTGCCGAAGGTCTTAATAAGACGTGAACCGACCAATCGAACCAGCAATCTCGTCCGCCACAAAATACGTATTGATCACAAAAAGTTAAAGAGCTGCGCTTCATCGTTGGATTAAAAACATTGATCGAAAAGTAATTTTATAATAATTCCGTCCTTGTGGACATTAAAATAGTAGTTTATGTTTCGAGAACGCAAATGCAGTCGTTATGTGCGAGTTGTGACAAAACGAGAGATCAGCCAGTTTCAACAATCAAGTGAGTTATATAAGTATACATTGAGATACATACTACATATAAAAAAATCTGTGATTTTTTATATCATCAATATTTTAAAACGAAAGAATATTGTAAAATTTTGAAAAGAGAATCTTTCCGCTTGTAGTGTTGGAATGGTAAAATAATTGAGATCTAAGAGGGTGTCAAGTTTTCACACACGACTCACTAAAATATTTATAATACAAAACATGGAAACTTGCTAAATTAAAGCTTGGCACCCTCTTAGATGTCAATTGTTTTTTTATCGAACTTGGTCTCTTTCATTTATGTATTTGGTGTGACTTTGTTATCTCAAGACTTCTTTTAAATAAATTGTTTATAATTGTGGAATCTATTCACTACGTTCGTTCAATCAAGTCAATGTCTTACTCACTCGCTTCGTTCTTTTGATCTCCTGACTCAGGTGAATCCGGATATATAGACCTAATCTTTCCTCATGGAATGGTAGAAATCGCATTAAAATTTGTTTAGTATAGCAAATTCAATCCGATTTTCAACCAGCTAAAACCGGACCGGACAGTTATTATAGATGTAAATTTTCTCTAAGAAATAAAGTATTGATAATAGTTTAAAGTAAAGAGTTTAGAAAATAAAATTTTTTATTTTATTGGTTATCATGTTCATCGTAACTCTATAAAAGAGATTAACTCAGTTAATTTTTTAATTCGCTATGTTTGTCTGTTTTCTAGACTTCATCAGACTATGTGAATAATAATCACATGAACCAGTTACACAACTTATATAAACATGTAATGTAGCTTATTTCATTACCTTGAAACAAAACACGAGTTTGTCGATGATACAATAATATATTCATTATTCATTTATAGCGACAACATAAATAAATATGAAATTATAACTTTAAAATAATCACACTAATAAATAATTCTTCAAAATGCATTTTTACGCAATCACAATAAAATGTGGCAGTAACTCAATTGAAGTCACTTTTCCTTCAATTTAAATTCCGACAAAATATAATTATACAATTTAGACATTGAGTATCATATCTTGAGTTGCCTCCATGATTAAAATAATAACCATCTCAGTAATATTTCGCGTCTTTTTATTTAAAATTTCACAATTATTAAACTTAAAATTTTATCCTGTATTGAAATAATGTACTGCCAGCACTGTTCTCTCCTCCGTCAAGATGCTCCTAAGATTACAATCGTATCAATGTTGACTTAATCTTTTTGCTTCATTTGATCTTTCCGCATGTACACGGGATTTTATGCAATACACATGACTGGTCTTGCTTATCAATTTTATCTTTCAGTCTCATATACAAATCTCCTATCCGTGGCATGTTATAAAATGCCAATCTAGCATTATAACCAACTAGTAATCTATTTATACTATATATATGTTGGGTTTATATGGAAATATATTAAACTTAACTCCATGATCTATTTGACGATTTATTTTGTTTCTCTTAAAGTGGTAAAGTAATAAAATACTATTAAAATTATTACATAAATTGCAAATATGGAAGCTACGTATGATTCTGCAACCGATATTTATATTTGCCTCGATATTCTGTAAACTAAAAGATTAATATATTTCAGATAATTTTACTTGTGTACTACAGATAGCTTTCGTTATGGAATATCAAATTCTAAAAAAAAAATTCTCAGACAGAAAGTTAGGTGGATAGAGTTTTAAAATACAGTTTTTTACTACACATGTTATGTAATCAGATTCTCGATGAGAGCAGAGTAAAATGGCGAAAACCCAAATATTTCGTCGTCCCAGTTAACTCGGCAGTCCTTCGCTAACTTCGTTACACACATACACATAAAAAGTTTTGTAATAAAGATGAATTGCTATGCGATTTCTACAGCGTTAAAACACTGCGTTTTTAGCAGAGTTCCCTTTATGCATTCACGGATTTGCTACAAAATCAGGACCGGAATTACTACGAGCGGACCTTTGCATTTGTTTATTTCACATGCTTTTATTTGAATTCACATGTTTGTCAGTAGGTCAAATCTTGCAAACCGATTTTAAACCACTTTAACTTGATCTTTTATTTTGAAATTTTGCATACTCATGTTGTTTGGATGACAAATAATCTGATAGCCATGACCTGCTGCTGCAGTCAGGATGGTCAACTCACTATGCAACTTTTTACACAGTCTTTGCTAGACGTACCGTGTGCGGGTTCGTTTTGATTGGCAGGCGGTTATGTTGATAATACACCCATGTTATGCGTCTATAGAGGAGGTGAATAAAACAGAAATAATAAAATATAAGTAAAGAATCTTTCAAAAACAAGTTTTCATTAAAATGAACTAAAAGCCTAGAAAATAACAAACAATCAAACAAATAAAATCATTTATTTATTTTGACTTGACCTAAAAACTTTTCGCGTGCTACGTTCACAAAAATTCATAATCTAAACTTCTCACAAAAAGCTTTTAGGTCAGATCATGATAAAATGATTTTGTTTCTTTGATTGTTTTTTACTTTTATCGCTTTTAGTACATATAAGTAAATGCTCGTTTTTTTATATTTTTGGTTTTCAGTTTAGAATAGCTGAATAATTCATCTATCATGAGAGTAGCAGAAATAAATTCGAAACCCACCAGTGTTTTTTTTCTTTAGAGATACACTTTTAGAAAATTCACTATTTTTTTCTTAAGGACAAGTTCTACATAATGGACTTAAGCTTTGAGTCTAGCTTAAAATATAGTGTTTTACATTCTGAGTTTGATAAGCTTATGAATATATTACTGTGTAACCGGCAAGGAAAATCGAAACAAATTGCTTTAAAATCTGTGTACAAAATTGTTCTAATACGTTTTAATATATATCTTTATAAAAATTTCTCTTCTTTCGTTTAAGACAGGTTTTAAATGATTAGTTTTAAATAAGAGAATGATATGCAAAAAATACTGTATTTTTAAATGTACCCCCTCAGGAATCCAAAAAATCGGGCGACGGCAGGCACAGTCAGACCTTGAAAGGGATCAAACAAAAAAACGTTTTACCAAATCGGTTGAGTCGTTTAGACTGTACAACTGATACAAAAAGTAATATATATATATAAATTAAGCTTACTTTTAAACTAAGTTCTCATTACAGAACCGGCTCTTAGTCTTTTGAAAAACATTTTGTAGAGTCTGTTTGTACAAAGAAATTTCTTTCAAGGTAGTTGTCGTGGTTAAGGCACACCGTCAGAAAATTCTTAATTTTTGTATACTTATTAAGGACATGATTATACAATTACCCTGAAAATTTTAAGTCGATCAATCGTATATAATCCGAGATAAATTCAGTGAAAAATTGGATAATTAACATTGATTGTATACGATCTCTGTAGCTCTGAACTAGTTTCTTATTTATAAAAAAAGAACTAACTGTCAGAAACTTTCCAAAAACTGACAGTCTTTCAATGCATTTATTATGAGTTAAAAAAAAAATAAGAAAAATTTTTGACCGTCTAATTATTTATAAATAACGGTTTAAAGTTCAACAATTTATAGAAAAGTATACATGCATATGAATACTGTATGGGTTACGTTTCCACGGGTACAGTGTTGCGTACAAATTACGGATCACTTAGCTATAAGCTAGTATACTTTTGTGGCGCGTATAATCTACAACTTTTTGACAATATTGTACCACGACAACTACCTTAAACACTCGATGTGTGAATAAAATGATTTACCCGTTTCCATTTCAAATATTATTCGTTTGAAAGTTACACGGGATTTCCAATAGCTGGATATAAGTGGCTTCGCCTTAATACAGATAACTATAAACTTTTATGATTCTTTCGTTGATAGTTTTCGATCTGGGACATATTTAAGTGCCATCTCTGTACGAGTAGCGCTTTTAGAGAAGGTGTAGTTTTAGATATGTGTTCACTAGGCATGATGCATTTATGTATGGTGCCGTGTGTATGAGAGAGATAGACTGAAACACAAAAGGGATTCTGTGTAGATGACGTTGAGTGTAGACCACGTTCGGGATATTACAACACGTTCAGACACTTCCCCATACATCTAACGTAATAATATATGCATGCTGGCTGCATGCTCGGTACGTGTCTAATGTGCAACTCGAGTTAAACTTATTTTTACAAAATACAATACATCAATGGCCATGGGCACATTACAAGCGTAACGCAGATGGCAGCAGGTAAATCATTACTTAAATTATGATTTGTTCCCACCATGAAGGATAGTTTTCACACAGGAAAAACTATGGAGTCTATATTTTGTCCAGGAATTTTCTATAAAAGTTTTTTCCCTTCCCTTAACACTGAACCATTTCTTTTTCAGTTCCGGATCCTTTGGAAATCCAAAACTTCCATTATTGGTAAACACTATAATGGTTTATAAAGTCTTTGAACTAATTAGAGCACGGATTTAAAAATGACATTTTGTTCTTGGGAAGACAGTTGATTTGTTTAAAAATTAAACATATCTTTGGAAATTGTTGCGTCCATATTTTTTTCAAACATATACAATTAAATTATAAATATTTTAGAGGAATTAGGATCAAAGAAATAAAAGACAAATTATTATTTCACAACGTTTCGTATTAAATTAATACTTCATCAGGTGATCTTAATTAATTGTCTCAATAACTAAATTTAATATTAATTTAATACGAAACGTTGTGAAATAATAATTTGTCTTTTATTTCTTTGATCCTAATTCCTCTAAAATATTTATAATTTATTAACATCAAAAGGATCTGATTATACATTTTTCAAAATATACAATTAAGTTAGCAGGAAAGTGGACAAATTGATGTAAATCAATAAACCAATTATTAATTTAGCGACGTTTCGGTCATTTATTTGACCTTCATCAGATGTCTGATGAAGATCAAATAAATGACCGCAACGTCGCTAAATTAATAATTGGTTTATTGATTTACATCAATTTGTCCACTTTCCTGCTAACTTAATTCTATATATTAAACATATCATTTAGAAGAGTGGACGTCAAAGTTTATTTCGTTTTTCTGATTGCAAATTTTATTATTGTATTACTGTCTTATTTAAATATTTTAATTAGAGGCCGCTGATTTGATAAACAGTGCTGAAATGACGTTTAGTTCTTGAGAAGCTAGTTTATATTTTTAACAGACTTCAAAAAAGAAAGAGCTACTTCAGTTTACTGTATAGCGTATGCGTATTTTTTCAGTTAAATGCCTTATATATTTTTTTTCATTGGTTTTTAAACGTTTTATTCTTACAAAGACCGTTTTTATTATTTTCAATTAAATTTACCGTTTAGGTGTTAGTGAGGTTACTAATTTGATTAAGCCAATAAATTCGAATTGGAGTTTTTTATTGGAAATGTTTTGTAGTTTTAAAGGAAGGTATCGACGTACTTAAAAATAATAAAAAAAACTTCCACCATGTATACCCGTACTCCCACCATGTATCCCCGCACTCCCACCATAAACATAAAGCACAAAAAAATTAATGAGCTGGTAGTAAAACAAGTTTTAATTGAACTGTAGGTACTAAAAACAAAAAAAAAATAATTTTTAATAATTTAAGTCCATAATTATAATAGCTTGGGTTTTAGATTACTCACGACCCACGCTTTTATAATTATTAACCTAAATTATCAAATTTTATTTTTTCCTTTTTTGTACATTTAAATTAAAGAGTGTTCTTAAAAATTTTCTTACTAAAACTTTAATAAATTTTGCCGTAACATATTCATGGTGGGAGTACGGGTTTGAATGGTGGGTATATTATTTCAATTTTTTTTTGTCTTCAAATTTGTTCTATTAAAACATTCATTTATTGAAATTAATTGTTCACTTAATTCTACAACAATTGCTCCCCGTATTCTACTTGTCAAACTCTTTCATTTCAAGAAGGTTGTGGAAAAAGATGTATCTGCCATCTTGGAACGTTCATTATATTGGATTTAGAACGATATTAGATATATTCTTATATTGCATTGTTACTGAACTAATACAATAAATTTCAGTGCTCTTACTTAATTGCGAGTGGTTAAAACTTTGATTGTAAGAATATACTGACAACTAACATTCATACTAATAGATGAAATTAAATAAAAGCTTGTAAAAACGATCTACGGACGAGCAGAGAACACTGACACGCTGAGAATAAAAGAATGAAGAGGTACCAGTCATCGACACACTTACATGTGAGCTGCCAAGGAGTATACTTCACTTGCTGTCACACCGCCTTTGATAATGTCTACCACAGTTGTCAGGTATAAGTACCAATGAACTACAGCCTACAGGCCCGGAAACTAAAAAAATTGGGGAGAAACACCGGTCATGAAAGCCTACGTACGTGAATAAGAACTAGTAAAAATTGTAATTCTTCTTTCTAAAATCATGGGTAGATTTCTTTTTTAAAATTTAAATTACATATTCATTCGGACAAAATTTAAAAAAGTGTACCGATGTTTTTACAATTTTTTAGTAACGTGTCGTAACGCAAAGAATTTCAAGTGTTGCAATATATA
The DNA here is from genome assembly GCA_034508555.1 of Venustoraphidia nigricollis. NCBI lineage: Eukaryota > Metazoa > Arthropoda > Insecta > Raphidioptera > Raphidiidae > Venustoraphidia > Venustoraphidia nigricollis. The sequence goes on from JAVRKA010000028.1 coordinate 1,297,592, forward strand.
TAATTTTTATTATAAGATAAATTCAGGAAGCGTGTTTGCAGTTAAACATAACGACATTCTTTGCAAGCGAGAGAACGCTCGTTTAAAAAAAAGAATGCGGATTTATGTAAGGACACTATGAAATATTATGACTTTTGTACAAAGAAAATAGCAGCTTTATTTTTATTTTCGATTACTGAATATTAAAATCTTTTCTCGACACAAAACGCAGTTTTCTGTTAATTCAGCTTTAATCTGATAATTTACTATTACAGTCACTAGTGCGAAATGGGTCATTTTACTACCGCTAAACAGATATAACAGTATCTATTTTATAATAATAATAATAATACGTTTATTGCCAATAGATCCACAAAGTGATGCTTGGTTTGTCAAATACATATATTGTTACAAAAAATAGTCATTTATACTATAAAAAGACATATCTAATAAAAAATTTTTGAGGGCTATTTTAAATTTGTTAATAACCACAATGTCCTTTATTTCTCTAGGCAGTTTGTTAAAAACAGTAATTGAGGAATTTTTTGGACTGTTATGATATGCTGCCGTATTACATTTTGGCAGTTTAAATGCATCGCCGTATCGTGTAGGATAATCATGAATGTTACCTACTGTATCTAAATGGTGACAATTCTTTTTTATGTATAAAGCTGCGTAAAATATGAAAATACATAGTAAAATCATGATATTGTGATAGGGAGTATACGGAATAAGTAAAATCTAGTAATAATCCAGGATTTTCGACCAAATTGCTATACTTTCATATAAATCCTTAGGGAAAATGGAAGTAATGACACCTCTAATTACCACTGATGCAGATTTGAATCAACAAAACACTGTCAGTTTGAACACGAAAATTAATGTTATGATTCTATATAGATAATTGATTTAATATCGTGCAAATGCAACATTAATTACTGTATTGTTGGTGAAGCGTGACAAAGTGTATTTTATAAGTAAATATGCTGTCATGTTAATTTATTCCACCTCGGTTTGTTAAGCTAGCGGATCTAACAGCAAGTCATTGACAGCTGTCAGAACGTTGCTTTAAAAAGCGTTTAAAGTACACACGCGATGAAAACTCAACATTTGAGATATAGATGGCGCCAGTTCCACTATTTTTTAATCCATTAATTGACCTGTATCAGGTATACTTTCAGACCAATCACGAAATCCATTACCTACATCCCTGGTCATTATTATCTTTTCGGTGAACTGTTTGAGATCTAACTGTGAAATAAAGACTAATGCTGGATTTTTGTATATTTTCATTAATATCTTTTAAACTATGCATTTTAAAATTATAAAAAAATATATAAAGAACCCCTTCATTTGATACGTCACATGTTGCACTTTTTTATTTTATAATTTGCTCCCCAAAATTAACCCCTAATATCGAAATTCATTTCTAACCCTCATATATGTAGTATAATTCTACTTTTGTCGTTTAGTATAGGAGAAAATAAATCGCACAGACGAGCAGACAGACAACAGGTGATGCTACAAGGATTCCGTTCGTTCATCGGATGTACGGAACCGTATTTTTTACAACTTAACATTACAATAACATTTAAATAATTTAATTTATGATTATCTGTCATGGCAATATTTCTTTTGAACTTATTATTGTACACCAGCTGCTAGCGAATGTTTTCTATTTATCGCTTTGCACGTCAGAGCTGGATTCCGTACACATAATAAGTTATATCTAGATTAATTTCGCACGAAATTCATTCAAATTATAGTTTTTTGAAAAGGGGAACGAAATCATTTCTAAATTAATTGGAGTTCATAACTACTTCGAAAATTGTCATTGAAAATCGCGATTTGTGACGGATCACCTTGAATTATATTTTATTTACTTTGTTTACTAAAACCCTATTTAAATTCACTGGAATTAATTCGGCAGTTTAATTTTTATAAACAATTTTATTTTATTTTTAATAGCTAAGTTTAAAAAATTTAATATTATTATTGTACAGTAAAAAGTAGAACAGTATTAATATAAGCGGTAGTAAATGGTGTACCATAAAAATTGATAACTTGTAGTTACATTTAGTAGTGTAGTTGATAAAGCGTAACCTTAGGGTCCCGAGTTCGATCGCAACCGCCATTATAGTATTTTCAATTATTTTATTTTATTTATTTTTATCATGCAGAGGAAAACTTAGCGGAATGTACACTTTTGGTTTATCAAACTATTTTTTCTTTAGTTACGAAAACTTTTATATATTTTCCTTGATATTCACTCTCAAAAATAGCGCTACTTTGTCAAATTTTGTAACTTTACCTTGCACATAGTCTACATATTGTGTTGTAGAGTAATATTTATTATTATTATTGTGATTATAGCATGTAATAAATGCATTATTGTGTTATTGATTCAATTCCGTATCAATATTTTATTAATCTAGTTATTGTCATAAATGCGTGATGTCCACACACAATGTGAATTGACAAAAAGTTATATCACACGTGAATAATTTGTTATCTAATTAAACAAGAATGGGAAATGGAACAATTATTCTGCCTACATTTCCCTTCAAAATGTAAACATATTTTTTTCATTTATTACCGATGTTCATACAAAACATGTTTTATAAAAACATGAATAATAAAACAGTAGGTTAATAAGGATGTGCAAAATACGAATTTTTCGTTTCTTCTGTGAAAATCCAGCATTACATACTTGTTTCTGGAAACGAAAGTGCCAATGACATAAAATATATGTAACGCAAGCGCGGATCAAAAATAATGTTTTCACTCGTAAACAATGTTATTGGAACACAGTTTACCTCGTTTCATGAACAACGTCATATTTTTATCAACCACGCAATATCAATTGACAAGTCCTCCATTACTGTCCAACGAAATGAGGTAAACTGTGTTTGGTTCATTGGGATATATTTTTGCGAATTAAAAGCAAGTGAAAGTGGCACCAGCCTAATATAACTGACAGTTCACCTAACCTACAATATCCATTTACGGTGCTTTGTTAAGTATTTAATGCTGTTCTTTCATTGTATTTAATATTACAAAACGTGTTATAAGGGCAGAAAGTTTACTTTTGCCGCTTGTGTAATAAAGCCATCATTGGTTTGCTCGCATCTCAAACTTCACAGTCAACTTGTCTTAGTAACACAATATACATACTATATTTTTAAGCTTAGTCAATTTTATACACTGAAAAAATTGAATTTTGTTGTGGCTAACTGTTTTACACAATAAAGGCCAATAAAATCTATAATTAAAAAAAAAACACTGAAAAATGTTTTAAACTGTTTCCAGGATCTAAGTTTTTCTTTTGTGAACTGATTAACTGAAAACCGGTCAAATGTCCCATTGGGTATTTCGAGCCTATTTTCTCATTTCTTTTATCTTCTTAAACACATTTCACGTAGAAATGTTAAACCTATACCTATGTGTGACACCGTCTGAAACTTATTACGCAAAATATAAGGTCGACTCTTTATGTTCCAACCTGACTAAAGTGAACCAAAAAATTGCATCGTATTTATAAAAATATCCGTAGAATTTGTTGATTGATTAAGATTCTAATGATGATTATAATGTTTTGCTTAAACGAAAGATTTAAAAGCAAAACATTATCATTTTACAACTCGATTAGAAACCGATCCAGGTATTAAAGGCGTGTACCTTAAAAAAAAAATTTTTTAGTAGTTGAACACCCCTAGCTACACGATGGGCTTAAAAATCAAAACAATGCTGTGGTCATGCAAGAAAAGTAACGCGTGCTGAATTTTTCACAACCCATAAAAATTGTAAGTTTTCAGCGGTTAGTGTATTGTTAATTGCCTTTTTTTTATAACTTTGCTCGCGTGAACGTTTTCGTATAAATTATTTCGTGTTAATGTCAGTTTTTATGTAAACCGTATTTCAATTTCAGAGCAACCGGGTTAAAAGTACCCTGAACTTTCAGATTGAAGTGATTTCCCGCGCACGCGGACATTTTTAGGAGTCTGAATTTTCTGACGACTCATTTTTTATTTTTTTATAATTTAATTTCTCTCTGATCCTGGTTTTTTTTTTCATGGTCCCGGAATTATGTCGAAATATTCTAGCCCAGTTTTTCCCAAAGCGGTCTATATCGACCCCCAGGGGTCGACGACAACTTGCACGTGGTCCATGTCAGCGAGAGAAAAAAATAGGGGTCAACGATAGTGGATCTCATGTAATCAGGTCGTGAGTTCCGTTTTGGCATTCGATGAATGAAAGAATTCACATATACAGATAGTAACTATTTACTTGAAGTAAAAATTTTAAAAACATAAATGTTCATCAAACGTGATGAATCATATTAAAATTTAAGTTATTAGGGATATTTTCTGTTTAAGAAATATTATAAACTAGCAGTTTCCCGCAGCTATGCTCGCGTACGTTTTTATTTTCTCTGCGTGTAAGGTTTTATTTTGTAAAAAAAAGTATCTTTCTGCAGTAAATTGTAGTCTGTGTTTACTCTTTGGCTAGTTAATGAATTTGGAAAAAATCAATATCAGGTAAGCAGGAGGTGTAACCAAAACCGAAAAACATGGCAAGTGGTCTACGAGACAAAAAAGTTTGGGGACCTCTGCTCTATCCATTTAGGTGTAATAGTGTTACACACAGATAGACTAAACAAAATGTATTCTTCTATCTAAATCGGTATATTATCATAATTTCTAGAGACTAAAACGGGAGCAGGGGAGAAATATGGAGTAGAAAAAATATTAGTAATAAAAACTTTTTAATGACAAGCTTTTATTGAAATGTACTGAAAAGGAAAAATTGGTTTTTAATAATTTAAATTCATAATTATAAAAGCGTGGGTTGTAAACTCCGTGATAGTTTATCAGTCACAACCCACGCTTATATAATTATTATTAACTTGAATTAAAAATTTTTTTTTTTTTACTTTTGATACGTTTAAAAGCTTGTCATTAAAAAGTTTTTTTTAGGTTGGTAATATTTTATTTTGTTCGTTTTAGTTTTTTAACATTTTTACTACTAAAACGCTATAAAATAGTACGTAATGTATTTATAGACTAATATTTTGACGAGTGTGACAAAATGTTAAAAATGAACACCAACGAGTTTTAACACGAGATTTATATAATATTTTTTGCACTTACTCTCTATAAAATAGCCGGTTTTCACTTAGTTAAAAAAAATCTGAGAATTCAATTTTTTATGAAAACAGTGATATGGTTGGGGCTCCACTTAAAAATCTCGGTTATGAATATGCTCGCCGTTAACAATATATGTATTGCTTACATTTGCTAATTTTATTTATTAGTATTAAATATACCTAATACAGCCAATATTGTAGCTGTTCGAAACTGAAAATAACGAAATTACTGTCAAAATCATTTATGGTGACAAATCGAATTGCGTTAATCGATTTATATGTACTTAGTTTACTACGTTCCAAGCTCTCTATCAAAGGTCGTATGATCAATTTACCGGGATCGTTTAATAATGTTTTTATGGTCTCCACGGTTGACAGTTGTAAAATAAAATACAGAAATTATGCAATATCTCATCGACATTCCCATTAAGTTTGAATTTAATTATCAATATGAACACTTTAATTTCCACCGACGAAAAATTCGAATTTCACCGGAATTGTATTGTACGTTAGGCTTTGGATACATCGTACATGGGAGTCGTAACAGATCAGACTAAAAATATATATATAAAAAAATAGTAAGCTAGGCATCTCCCACAACCAGTCTATTATCAAAGAAACTTTGTAAGCGGTCTTAGTCGCGTTGAGAGTAATTTTTTAAGAGTATATAAAAAAATCATTTAATGGGTTACTAGCGGGAATCCAATCGGCTATCAGGTAGTGCGTCGAGGTGAAAACTTGATCCCCTTTTATGTATGTATGTTATTATGTATGGTTGATCCAACGTATTAAACTTAAAAACTATTTGACAAATTTTAAGAAACTTTTTCGAAATGTTTCTTCTGGTTCGAAAAATACTGTAAGCTATGTTTTATTTCACTATTTTATCGCAAAGCTAATTAATTTAATATCTTTTTGGCATACTTCTATACAAATATATAAAATCGTACTGTGTAGTATGTTCACAGTAGACTTCTCCCACTAAGTCAAGGTCGACCTGTATCCCCTCTTCTCCCGCGATTGAGTAATATGTTTATAACCCGTGAAACACCCAGTGCAGTTCCAAGTCATTCGAGATTCGGGTTCCGATTTCGCATGACGTCCAGTATACAAGCTTCTGATAGACACGTAGGATGGTCTTAGGCTATATCTCATTATGCCTATTATTCTCGGATAACGCCCAGTAAATACGATAATACTCCATTAAAAAAAGTTCGCACCACTAAAATACGGCTCGGTTCAATAGACAATCTACAAATCCGGGCGAAGCCGGACCTGACTGCTAGTCGAAATATAAAATATCTGCAGAAAAACGCGCTTGGCGCTAATGACATAATCGGTCAATTATTAAAATTTTAAAAATTGTAACTCCGTAAATATTTAACCTATTGAAATAAAATGGACGCCTTTTTGTTTATAGCAACAATTTCTAAAAGGAAACAGTAATATGCATTTTTATAACCTCATTGCGCAATAAAAAATTGCCTGTTAGAAACTTAAGATAAACATTTCTAGTTTTAACATGACTTGTCTAGAACGGCTTTAGTGTAGACAAAACTTTAGTAAAAATATTAGCACTTTAATGGATAACACGTTATTCATTGTGGTTATATGCATATAAAAATCAGGTACATAACATGGTTTACTGTCGCATCAGCCATGGCGAGGGATGGTGAGGGAACGATTGTGGGATATAGGGCATGCGGGAACACTGATTTACCGGCTCTGCGATGAATACATGCGTTTCATTAGCGTATTGTTTTACTAAAGCCACTTGGTTATTTGCCCCACACTCCTTGCGTCCCACACGCACGTGATGGTGGCCGCTAATGGGTGTAATTTAAACACTTTAAAACTGATGTCGCATATTCCCTCTTAGCGTCACAGCGGGGCTCAGCACCGGCTCGATGGCTTTGAGCCTTGTGTTAGTCCAATTTCTACGGGGTGCCATTTTTTTTGCATGAACGGTGATTTTTCTTGTCAATATTATTTTGCCTTGATATTTCAAATAAATAAAAAACTACGAAAAATTATCCTTAATAAGAACTTGACATCTTTGAATTTGGAAATAAGCAAGTGAACTTTTTGTGAAAGCTATTTACTCAAAATTTCCTCCTCTTTACACACCATTCCGAACAATGATTCAAAAAACTTAAATCTGCCTGGAACCCCTAATAGGAATCAATTAAAAGTCAGTTGTCGGAACAGTCAGTATTAAGTTGGAAGTGAGGTGAGAGGGAGCAACTGCGATTAAAAAATGAACATTGTGATTTTCAAGCACAGAAACGCCAAGAATATAACTGGTTATATATTTGTTTCGATTGGGTAGAATAGTGGTGACAGCACTAGACCCGCATTTGGGAGATGCGGGTTCGAATCCCGGCGGAGGCAGATGTGGCTGGGACTTTTTCCCTACTGCTTCTCGCCGAGAAACGATAATTTCTGTACCGGCAAACTTGATTGAGTTTTCTTCCAGATAAATATCGAAATGGTTCCTTATTCAAGGCCATGGCCGATTACCTATCAAACTCCCAGTTCAAAAATTACCTATCCTATCCTAATTTCCTATAATTCCTTCATTCGCCCATTGCCATTAGTTTTTTATTTTTATTATAACATTTAGAAATGTTTTAGAAATGTAGAAAATAACGGAATGTGGTAAAATGAAAAATAGTAATGGTACGAATGGCGTCTGTTATGACATAAAAGTCGACAAACGGACGTTAAACGCATTATTATTATATTATTATTATTATATTGCTTTCGATTAGCACTAAGATTCATATTATTTTTTTTATCTCCTATGGATGCACGTGCCCCATCTTGAGCGGATAAAATGTCAAAGCCGATTCTCAATTCTTTGATTAACAAACGGAGCTAGTGTATTAAACAGAAAAGTAGGTACTCATTTGCAAGCCATTGAAAGTAAAGAAGCCTTTAGGTGCTGAGAGATTTGTCCGAAAGTATCACTAACTTGTTTTTCAACCAAAAATATCACCGAAATTTTGCACAATAATAATGAAATTGAAAATCACCACGGAATAAAATACGGAATAACATATTAGTTAACTGTCTAGTTCAATATAAGCAAGTATGTGAAATATTATGGCAGTAACTGCACTTGACTCAAAAATTCGTTTGTCCCATCTTATCTTACTTATATTACATAATTTTAAATGATATACAAATATCCTTCCGACCCTACATTTGTTGTGACAATGAAAGGGAAAGATAGGGAAAGGGTGACTTTATCCCGCAGGAATCCATGCTCCCTTTTTGTGATCCCAAAACTGGGATCTCAAGATGTTCCCAGTTCACAAACGAACTTTGCAAGCAATTATAAAATTGGATTTATATAAATAAGAAGTTTTGAATGTATATATTTAAAAGTCCTTGAAACTGAAAAGTTGGGGAGTAACTACTCCAATCTATTCCGCGACCCCCTTCAAATATTTCAAATTACCCAACTCGATGCGTATATTCCAAAATGTCGAACCCTATTAACTTGAAAATTAGTTCGTTGATAAATCAAATGCGAAAAACTGGAATTATATTACATGTATGTTTTGAACCAGCCTATAAGTAAATTGTTGTTACATGTATTGTGTTTGTTGTATAGCAAACTCACTGGTCCCAAAGCACATATCGCTCTGTACGTACCGTGCTGTGCGGTTTGCATACACAATACTGATTCGAGTCCGTCCTACTGTCCTAGCGGCGTCCTTCTTTGTCATCGTTGAATCAAATACACATTAACTTACATAAATCCCGCAAAAAAAGTTTATAATAAATTATAATACGCTTCCTGCAGTTTTTTTAAAAGCTGTGTGCGTAATGTTTTCAAACAGAAACAGGCATGTGCCCCGTTTTAAAATTTTCATGAAAGTCGATTATGACGTCAGAATAATAGAAAAGTTTTTCATTTCATTTTTTTAAAACATTTTTTCTTTCTTGAGGCTTGAAAATGTATTCACATGGCGTGAGAAATGGAACAATCATGGTGGAAGGGACGGGACAGTCACGGAAATTTTGATGACGATGAGAACTGGTTACGCAAATTACAAACTTATTGAAAAGATTATGATTTGAGCGGAAGTTGCAAATCGATTGGACGACTGATTCCTTTTACTACTTTTGTGTTCTGATACACTTCTAGGTAGTTTCGGTACTTTTCTGGGTTTCCTGATATTAAATCAATTTTCAGTATCTAAAAAAAACAATTATTAAATTATAAAAGATTCCAAACTTTTTCTGACGAATATATATTATATGTATGTGCTTCATATGGCTATTTAATTACATCTGTACTACTACCATAATTAGCGTTGACCTAAATCTTTTTTATAATTTCGTAAGTCGTTACATGTATAATTTATGTAGTTGAATTAACATTCCGAAAAAAAGGATCAAACCAGACAAAAAATGTGTAAACAATAAATAATTGTTTATTTTATATCATCAAAATTGGGTGGCTGAAATTAAAGGTAAATAAACATCAATTTTATGAACGTTTCGCTTCGAGGTTTTATGTTCCGATGGGGAAGTTATTATGACCATATTGTGTACCTGATCAATTGTTGCAGGGATATACGGGTAAATGTAATACAGTAGAACCTCGATAAGTTAACTTCTGTAAGTTAAAAATTTTTTGAATTCCCTTCTTCTGAAAGCATAAAACCTCCATTCCTTAAATCACAAAACCTCGGTAACTTAAACAAATATTCTGATCATCGCCCTCAATAACTTAAAATAATATTTTGGTGACCTTCATAAGTTAAAGTATTATCAGTGTCATCATGAGTACCTTGGTAAGTTAAAAATTTTACTCTGGCAACCTTGGTAAGTTAAAAATTTTACTCTGGCAACCTTTCGATAAGTAAAAAACTCGATAACTTACATTTTTTAATGCTTCCCTTGGATTTTTACTTATCGAGGTTCTACTGTACTATTTTGACTGCAAGAGAGATAAAATATGTATTGTAGCGACAGCCCGCTACAATATATCTCTCTTTCTCTAATACCGATCCAGGCTCACGAAAAGCAATGTTCCGTTGCAAAACAGTTCTCGAATCCAACTAAACAGGACACATCGTAGCATCTAACCACAAAAATTTGAAGAAATTACATATACCTAGTGTCGAATTATTATGCCATCTGCTGTTGAACAATAAATATCCATTCCCATTTCCATAATTTTTATCTTTTTCATTAAAGCATTTTCCGCAGCTCCATGTACAGCTGGTTGCGTCAATATTTATCCAGTTGTCCTTTCTTTCATAGTATTAATTACTATGACCATAGATCTATACCCTAGACCGAGCCATCCGTATCTTCACAATAAAAGATTCATACATTGTAAGAGAGATAGAACGTACATGCGGCGATCTCTGTCCTTGTCTGGAAACTTGGCAACCGTAACTATAGTACTGCGCCGCGTTCCATACCAGTCCGCAGATCAAGAAATGCATGCGTCTGCCGGTTGAGTATTAACCGGTCGGCCGAGTCTTGGCCGGTTTGCCGACTGTACGTTTTGTACGATACCATTATAAATACGTCGGAGCTGTAAAATGACTTTAATGTTAACTATTACAATTTCGTACAAAATACTATTGTTATGTAACAGCAGTTTAGTTATGCAGGAATAAACATCCAATTAAATAGGGTTTTTCGGCTGACAAGTTTAAAACATTTATAGCGCTGTGAAATGTTTTAGTGCTTGAAATAGATGTCCGCATAGTTACTGGTTAAATATAAATATAATTTGAATATGTAAAGTAATAACATGTATGTAGTTTGGTAGTCCACATGTAACTGTTTTAAAGTGCATACAGCGTTTCACGCTGCTTCAAATAGAAGTCCATAATTTATGCAGATTTTTTTTATTTAATGAAAAGTGTTCGTACGTTGGAAACGCGATATGTGAGTACCGATACTACATAAATTCAACGCCACAATAATTACATTTGTTAATCAGAGAGTGAGAGAGAGAAGGAGAGATTGTAGAATAAGGATGCCCGACAACTGATTACTAAGGCCGCAACGTCTAAATAAAAAGTAAAGTAATAAAAATAGAACAATTAAATTAAAGAACAAATAAATAATATAGCAAATACATCAAACAAGAATTTTAAATATCGTGGAAATTTGGACAGGACCCAAATAAAATACTAGCTATATTTATTTTAATTCGCGACCTTTCGTTGCACAAATAAAGATTTAAATTTAGAAAAAAGTATTTGAAAAACAATACTTTTTAAAGACAAGCTTTTATTGAAATGTACTAAAAAGGAAAACATATTTTTAATAATTTAGGTTCGTAATTATAAAAGCGTTTGTTATAAATATTACCATAGTTTAATTCTACATAGATTTAGATTTATTATTTTTTTATTTATTTAAACCAAAAAAAAGAAGGTATAAACAAATTGGCCATCAAATAATTGAATTATTAGCATTGAAATATATATAATACAATTTATTATTTATAGCATATAAAAACATACAAAAAGACCACATTTTAAAAATAACTGTAGAACATTAAAACTTTATGTGGACAAAATAGTTGTTATTATACAGACTTGCAGTTAACAGAATATTTTTAATATTGATTTTTTGAACAGCTTGTAATTTTTACTGGTAGTAAGTTGAACCATTATAATTCATTATTGTATCTATCAAATACAGCTAATTGGTGTGCTGTAAGAACCTGGCTGTAAGATGTCCTCTTATAATTTTATTTATTATTTTTATAATTTTGAACCTAAATTACCATTTCTCTTTTCTTGCATTTCAGTAAAAGAGTGTTTTTAAAAATTTTTTATTTTCAAGTATTTAGTTGACCTAACCGACTAAGCGACCAGTTAATCAATAGTTGGTACTCCGTATATACCTCTTATGGGAAGTACCTACGTCACTCATTTGTGTCCCTTTTTTAATTTTTATTTCATTTATTGTACTCCTCAAATCGTGAAGGTGTCGCATAAGCAGTTTCCCTTCAAAAACGTTCTTTTGTATACTTATTGTGTACCTTCAAGAAAATGGTTTGCGTAAATGTGCAATATGGGCGAATGCAACACGGTCACGTCCCCGTATAGATATGCACTGCGCACGCGTCGTCTATTTCAGCACTTTCGAATGCATTGCATACTGAATTTTATGCAACCATCAAATGATATTACCTGTCCGCCTTTCGTTTTATATATATTTACATAATCTCAATAAAAGTGAACGAAACATTTGCTATAAATGGGTGTGTTGAAAAGAGGATTCCGTGTTGCTATTTCTCTCAAATTTATTTGAGACATGTTTAGAGGCACATTCGGATGGCCAGACGTACTGCATTCAAATTGAGAGAGGATAAAATGGCTTCGTGTATAAAAATATATTAATGAAAATAAAATTGTTAGAAAATTCTCATTATCTCAATTGAAGTTCCGTTAGCGTTTCAAAACTGTCCCTGTATTGGCGTATTTGGGAGAGGAAATCTCTCTGGCGTGGTTAGGGTTATCATCTGCGAATGTAGATTGAAACAGTCTGTTTTTGGTATTTGCAAATGTAAATAATCATTCTTTTTAAATTATTTAAGATACTTACTTAAAACGCAAAGGACATTTTAATTATAATTAGTTGAGCTGATTAAAAATGTTTTAAATACCTAAACATTGGAGAACGTTCTTTATACAAAAAACAAAACGTAATTTTCTCGTAATTTTTTTTGTATAAAAGTTTTCCTTGCTTTTTTTTAATTTTCTACTTAAATTTCTCTACGACGTAGGTCTGAACGAGCAGTGAAATCAAAATTTCATTCTGGGGAAGACCAATCTTTTTAAGTAAAAACATTATTGTTTGTGCAGAGGTAGTGTGACTGTTTTATAAAATACTTAGAAGGAATGGTCGAGCATATATGTCAGGGTAAGATATACTAAAAAGAGAAATATTCAAGCATTCAAGCATTTGTCGTTTTAATATTTAGAAAAATAAGAGCCCCTTATCCGACGGTAAAGGCGCTATAAAGCTATAAAACTCCGATTAGGATGGGCGATTTGCATATTGATTTTTTGTACAATAGAAATAAATTAAATCGATTAAATCTCTGAACTGTTCTTACATATTATTTTATTTTACCTTTTTCTAACAAAACTATCGCAAATGTGCACGTTGTAAACACAGGTCTGACAGCATAAACAAAGGCTCTTAGTAAAAAAATACTGTTACAGTGAATTAGTTCATGGAAAACTCGGGGCGTCTTAGCTCTAGCTCCGCGCGTCAAACTTTTACGTATCTTTAGACTTTACCGTCATTGATTTTTGAAACACGCGCGTCGTAGTGCAACTTGCCGAGACCAATCTTCTTTCTCTCTATCCTCCATGGTAATCACGTTCCTTCTAGTTAAAAAGTCACACATCTCCACAAAAATATTTTACATTTTGTTCATAGTTCATACTCAACAATTGTTAGAAAATCTGGTTAAGTCATTGGTTCAAACCAACATTTTACGAAACCCTGATATATGTACACATAAAATATGGAGAAAATAAATGGAACTGATGTAAATACATTTTCTTTTTAAAGCTTCGTATTTTATTTCTCGTCAAACTTACTTTGTGAGCTTTTGTATAAAAATAGATAAGGTATAAGTATTTTCACGTTTTTAGTAGACTCAATAAATTGTTGAGCGCTGCAATTTCTGTTTACGTTTTCCTCGTACCTACAAACATATATACTGTCTGACCGAAGAAAGTACGTCCACCAAAGGAATGTGCAACTCAAAAAATTTGAAAAAAATGGCTTATACAAATAACGGCCAGTCTAATAGACTGGCCCTTATTTTGACAAGTTGGAAATTGTCGCATGCTAACCTTTAAAATGGTTCTTTACATTTAAAAAATGATTCTCTGAAAATTTCAGCTCGAATGATTAAAATTAACCCGTGCCGAAAACGCTGTAATGGTTATCGGTTATCATTAGCATTACGTTCCGTAGTGCAAGTGCGTAACTTTGTCTATGACTTAACACCAACCAATTTCTATCTTAAAGAAGTCCTAAGATGTGTTTTAGAGGAGAATTAATTTGTCCAGATCCATAGGAAAAGTTAATTTTTTATACCCTAAGCACAAAGTTAAGTAGTTTCGGAATTTGCTTTCTACGTAACGTATTTCCAAAGTTCTCTGTGTTTTCGGCACGGGTTAAACTGTATAAATTTCGCTGAAATTTTAAGCTAATCATTTTTTCAATATATAGAACCATTTTAAGGGGTAGCAACTAGAAAAAATTTTAAAAAAAATTGGCTTATACAAATAAGGGCGTCTAATAATAGACTGGCTCTTATTTTGACAAGTTGGAAATTGTGACATGCTAACCTTTCAAATGGTTCTTAACATTCAAAAAATAATTCTCTGAAAATGTGCATTTAGAAAGAACAGCGTGCAAACAAACGAACGATTTGTAATTAACATGTGTTCAGTTATACAAAACGCTTGATTCACATTGTGGCATTTCAGTAAACCAAACATATTTGAATGCACACCTGGGGCGTGTCTTATGCAATATTCAGCTGAGTCAATGTTGGCTTTTGATTCATTGATACAGCTGAAGTACCAGTGCCACGGGAGTATGAATAATTGACCGAAATTGTAGTAGTTAATCAGATTTGTTATAGAGTTTGTCCAAAACATAAAAAACGTGTGACTCTTAACTTACATAAGTTCACTGAGGAAGTGAAACTTCTTTAGAGTTATGAGCTTGTTACACTAATGCGTTTTTAATTTTGGGTTACCGAGGTTTCTTTTGTATTTCCCCACCGTTGAATAATTTCCCTTATAATGCTACAGAAAATTTCAAAGTTTGCTAAATAAATTTCACTTCAAAAATAACCATAAAACACCAAAACTAGAGAGGAATATTAATAAATTACTAATTACAACAAAAGTTTTTCCTTGTCAATAGTCGCATCGCTTACTATGTGAGAACACATTTTCCGCCTATGGTTTCGCAGAATTTACTGTTACGTACGATTCTACTCCTCTTCCGCACAGACGTACTTTCTCTGTTCACCCAATACACACATATGTAAAAGCGTTTTTCTCATTTTCACAGCCATGTCGTCACAACGTGTAAAGCTTTGGATCCACTTCAGTGTAGAATATTGAAAATTCTTAGGACTGTATTTGTGAAGCGCATCATAAAAGGTCTATACATATGTAATAGCTATCTATTTATGTACTCTCTCTCTCTCTCTCTCTCTTTCTTTACTGTCCTCCCGATTTTTATACCGCATGTTCGACAAACATAAAGAGTAAGAATTGGGTTTAGACCTTAAGGTAATAAAGGACATTTCTACTTTCTCTAGGGAATTTGATCCATATATGTTCAGGTGGCGATCGAAAAATCTTGTCACAGTTAACAACTTTTTCCATTGCACCAACAATTTTTATCCTGAGACTTAGGGTTTATTAATGTTCACTGAGGCCCTATTTTTTTTGTAGATTAAGAATCTTTAAATTGTGGTTCAAATTCATTTTTAATAATGTCAAAATCAGAATGGAAACTTGATGATCTGACTAAATAAATACCTAATACTATATAAAATGACAAGACATTTTCTACGTTCGCCCAAAACAATGGTCAAATTTTACCCTAAATCTTCAAAATTCAACCCAAAAATTCTCAAAATTCACCAAAAAATTGTCAAAAAATACAAAAAAAATTCACTGAAAAAATTATAACAATTCGCCCAATAAAATGTCAGCACACGCCCGTGATTATGATAATCATTTTTATTAACTATGTTTTACTGTACAATAAAGTCCTCATTGCTAATGAAGAAGTATTAAAAATTAATGATTAGTCAATTTATGTGGCCCCTTGACACTGGAGGACTCAGGGCTTATAAGACTTATTAGTCCCTATAGAGATCCGCCCCTGTTAGTTATCTGAACAGGCTTCTATGATTTGGAACCCCCAACACGAGTGAAATAAGAACAAACCTTTTGAAAGGAGATAGAGGGTTTGCAAATTGCAAGTCTCTTCCACTGACATTCACTAATCAGGGCAATTGGCGCAGGGTTCGTGAGAACGGTTTACACATAATCTTTATTTATAACCATATTCGGTACAATTGGAGTCACATATACGTTTAAAACTACTAAAATCGGTTAAAAATTCGATGCTAATACACATAATAAAATTATATTCAATTTATTCGAAATTTAAAATTTCGTTGGTAGAATAAAAACAGCCTTACGTATAAATCGTGTTCTAGAATTATGCGTCGCACCAGGCGTGCCGCTATTTAACGGAATCTTGAGATTGTGGTTACCATTGAAGGGTAAATTTTTAATAAAATCAGTCAATAAAACACCCGTTATGGAAGAATAAAATGTAATCTACTGAGAATCAAGTCTCATTTATGTTTAAAATAAAATATAAACATAGTTTGCTACGTTTCTCTTTCATTGATCTTTGTTAGAAATCGTTTTGCAGTGTAAAACATAGAAAAAATAATAGAAATTTCTCTTTTGAAGCAAATCGTTTATTTAAAGTATTGGAATAGTTTATCGTTTCTTTGTGCAAAAATCCCATTTCAATTTTAAATGCATATTACTTATTATATTTTCTTTATGCAAAATACCTATGCAGCGGTTTGAACTGTGATAAAAGTATAATGATGTACCAATTTTTTTTTTTGTAATGCATAGTTTCTAGTTTTCCGAAATCTACTTTTGTATTATTCTTTCAGTTTTCCGTTTTAAATTGTATTAGCTAACACGATGTCAACATTTAGGCAAATGCTACAGAATTTTGAGATATTCAGATTTTTTTTCCTACTATGATATAATATGTATATACTGACTTGGTAAAGTGCCATGAAAGTGACGTTTGTGGCAGACAATTTAGACCTGTATTCGTAATTAGTTATTTATTCCATTGATTTATTCTTCAAGTAATCTGGGAAAAAACATAGTTAAGTTTACTGCAGGTGTAATTTGTAGGAATTACTATTCTGTCCAATTTTAAGGATATAAATATTTATTTGCCCGACAAAATAATGGTTGCCACATAAGGTCGATTATAAATCATAATATTTAATTAATTTTTGCTAATTTATTTATGTATTATTAACTTCTCAGTATATTGAGAAGTTTTTCTAATGAATTCGAAAATAAAAATCAACATTCTGAGATTTTTGTATGTTTCAAGGCTACCACAGTAATTTTACATTATTTTGTTTACGTATACGCGTACGTTGTAATTTCATTAGAAAATCTCACGAATAAAAAATTTCGCTACTTTATAATATAGGCCTTTTGTGAAGTGCATAGTACTAGTATTAAAACATCTAAAGTGACTGTTAAAAATTGTCACAATTTACCCACAAAAATAAATATCAAAACACTCAGAAATTTGTCAAAATTCACCTAAAAAGTGATAAATTCAGGAAATAAATTGTCAATGTTCACTAAAAAAAGATATAAAGTCATCCAAAATATTGTCAAAATTCATCCAAAAATTTGTCAACATTCACTTATAATGATAATTAGGTATTAATATCAACTATTTTTTATATGTATAATAATAATTCAATTTTGTAGCCTCTGGCGACACTGTGTTGAAGGAGATTAATACGACTGAAAGTTTTAAAAATTTACCTAAAAAGTGATAAATTCAGGAAATAAATCGTCAATGTTCACTTGAAAAAGATATAAAGTCATCCAAAATATTGTCACAATTCATCCAAAAAATTGCCGACATTCACTTATAATGATAATTATTAATATCAACTATTCTTTATTATACGATAAGTACTCATTGTTAATGAAAAAGTATAAAAATGTATAATAATAATTCAATTTTGTGGCCTCTGGCGACACTGTGTTGAAGGAGATTAATACGACTGAAAGTTTGGCACCGTTCGCAACCGACACTTGTCTCGTACATGCAATAACAATAATATGTCGGCTTGTTGTCCCACTGGTTGTAAGATTAAGATACTGTTTACATAGAAAGTTCGCGACATATTCGCGCTTCGAGATCATAAACGGGTAATATTTTATCTCTTTTATCGTTGCCGTTACGTTTTCGATGATGTTAACATAAACTATAAATTGAAGTGTTATAAATAAAACGTCACCTGCGCATATCGCGGTTTTGAACTCTCTTTGGCTAAACGGCATGAAAGATTGGAAAATACAGCTGTGTTAGATAACACGTCTAATTACATAAAAAGAATAATATAATAAATAAGCATTAAGTAGGATATTTCTACTTGACAAAATGTTAGGTGATTTTTATTATGTAAGTGAAAATACTTGTTGAAAGGCCAATCCTTGACGATTAATAAACTGGTTTCTGGGACGCAAAATCAATAAAATATTGAAGATTATTGGATTTTACATTTTCAAAAGCTTTTTGAAATGCAATCGGGCTAATGTATTTTTAGGGCCTTCTATTTTTAATTTGTAGTATATGCCAACCCGTTTTTATTTGATCACTTACTTTCTTTAGGGAAATTATCCCACAGAGTTGTAATTTTATCATCTTCCGTGAATTGATCATCTACCTAAGGGATTTGAGTAAATCTCCGCTTTCACCATGGCCTTGCGACATATATAATTATTGCATTTTTTGTGTCAAGTTGTCAGACATTTTCAAATTCATATACAGTTTTGATCTTTTTAAAATTATCTAGAAAACGGAACCCTTACAGTATTTTTATCAAAATTTAAAAGTAGTCTAAAGCATCGATTGCATCGAAAATAATCTGACTTAGGTATTATTAAGGAACAGGTAAATTGAAAAAAAAAACCGGCCAAGTGCGAGTCGGACTCGCGCACGAAGGGTTCCGTATCATCATCTATAAAAACGGCAAAAAAATCATGTCTGTTGTGTGGGAGCCCCACTTAAGTATTTATTTTATTCTGTTTTAGTATTTGTTGTTATAGCGGCAACAGACATACATCATCTGTGAAAATTTCAACTGTCTATCACGGTTCATGAGATACAGTCTGGTGACAGACGGACGGACAACGGAGTCTTAGTAATAAGGTCCCGTTTTACCCTTTGAGTACGGAACCCTAAAAAGAACCTTAGCCACCATCTCATTAATTTCTGAAATACATACTTTGAAAAAACTTCTATTAGATTTTCGGAACACAGATGAAGTGAAATGCGAAACCCTCGTGATTGACTATTTTTTGTACAAAAAACTTTGAAAATAATTATTTTCTCGAAAGCTGCACTAATCATTTTAATTACATTTTAAATACTCCCGTAAGCCTGGATACCCAAACGGCGGTGAATGACGTCACAAAAAAACATGTGCACTGAAGTAAATGGATGTGGTTTTCTCGTAACGTAACTTACTTCTATATGCAGACGTTTCTTGTGACGTCATTAATCCTCATATTACGAGAACCAGAACCAGAACTTTAATACTCATGTGAGTACTACGGTTCGCTTTATGGAGCAGCGAAGCAATAAAATAATTTAAACTGTAAAACATAACCATCCTACGCTTAAAAATTGTGCCGCTTATAATATATTGTGAAGTATAAGTGTATAAATAACTATTATTTCCAAACCGTACTGCTGGAAAGTTAGTTCCAGTTGCGTTGGACGATAAGGTTTTTCATATTTACGAATTCGAGCATAACATTGTGCAACGCCTGACTATGAATACAAGTTTGTTTGTTGACGTAGTGTGTGAGGTTTATGTGAACGTATTTTGTACATGAAGTGTGTACTTGCATGACGTCATAAAAGCGACATATCTACCTGTAGTGTTATGGAATCAGGGTTCCGTAAAACAATATGATGAGTCATGATTCACAACTGACATGACGATGTTTTATGAAAATAACTGGTCGTTTAGGAAGTTACTACGAGTTCGAATGCATAAAAATTACAAAAGTTTGCTGTCACTTATATAATATTGGTAACGAGATTAGGGATATGTACTATAACGTTTTAGTACACCCGGTATAGAGTATTTTTGAGAAAGAATGACACGGCAGGTCGAGTTTGCGTTGGATTGCGTCGCAAGGTCGTTTCGCGTACTATAGTACGAGATATCATTTTTTTTCAAGGGCATTCGGGCGTAGGCTCTGATGGCGAGTAGACGTTGAAAAATTGATAATAAATTAATGGATTTGCTGATTTTATTTTTTTGAAGTATGAGATCAAATCGACGATTTTTGTAGTGGTGAATGTTATTCATGGTCGATTATTGTCATGTTAGTGAGAGTTGTGAAGTTTATTTTCGCTGCGGATGAATTTCTGCGTTCCAATTGAAACACGTGGTTGGATTGGTTCCTGGTTGCTGGTGTGCGTGATCTGTTAACTCCGCCTATAATTTGTTCCTGTTTGGAGCTTGGCAATCTGAGCCTTGCTCTCACCATTCCGCTTGGGGACATCACCAGCCGTTCATTTAGACAACTCGCTAAAAAAGGGTAAATTTCTCTGCATCATTTTAAATCTATCCGTAGGATATAACTATGATCTAGCGACCTGTGACTGAAAACTATTGGCTTTTGATTTGAATTATTGTTTCGTAATTTTCATTACCAGTGGCGCAGTTATCTTTATTTTTATCAACAAAATATTTCGTGAACGTTAACGATTGTTTTTTTGTAACTTAAATAGCTTAACATAATTGTGATTTTTGCTCTGTAAAATTATCTTGCAGATAATTTTTTTTTGCCATCCCGAATCAATGTTTTTAACGTGTCGAGAGGCCAAAACAGTTTCGAAAAAAAAAATAACAAAGATAATTGGATTAATAATTAACTTTAACGTAATTCTTTTCGTACCGAAATTTAATAATTGAAGTTTTAACAAATATACCGAACGTCTTGTTTAGTCATTTTCGGTACCGATTATTTCATGAATTTATAACCACCTCAGTATTTTTTTTTTTGCGTAAAACTTTAATTCCTGCTTTTTCGAAGCCGTTTTCTCACAGCATCTCTATTTGTGTACTGAATTGTGTTTTTGTATTATATATTTATATTGTGTTTAGCTAGATTTCTCTTGCTTACTCTATGTTTATTTAGTTATAAGATTTGATTATTATTGATTGTCATTTCATTTATTGTTGCGGGACACCGATCAGCAACTGTTGAATTGTTATTCGTTTGTTCATCCGTTTATGTCGGACTTGTCATGTTCTCCAGTTGATTGCTACGAATACAGTTTCTGATCAGTGTTTCCCTATTGTGATATTCAGCGTCTGATGCTTTCCGTCATTGTTAATTACATTTCCGGGTTATTTTTTTATAATTTATTTATGGGCGACGCCTAGCACTGTTGTATACTTTGTAATTCTGTCACTTGGTTCAGGCCTTCTGCCTGACTGTTGTTTCTTTTGATCTTCTCCTTCCGAGAAGTATATTTATTACCCATTAAATTCATTTATTTTTATTCGAGTTTTTTTGTTGGAGACACCCTGTGAATTCCCCTTTTAGCTGAAACTGACGGCTGAGGAGATCTTCAAGTGGCTTCAATCAGTTTGGCGCCCACATTGTTACTTTTTTTAGCTTAACATTAGCCAATATTGGTTAGCTTGTGTAGCCACTTCGTCAACTCTAAAATAGCTTCGCAGGTAAGCGTCTCTTTATGAGCTCCGTATGAACCACGACCCCCTACGCTTTGCTAGTCTGGTCAAATCAGTACTTGCGGATAAATAACGACTATTTATCCGGTTATAGTACATAAACGTCTGTTTCGATTTTTTTTGCGGTTTCTTGCATTTGGCTTCGCTTGCGTAAAATATTATCGGTGTTGATGATAACTCTATTTTAAATTAGTCGGATAATAGAAGGAAATTAGATTATTTCAGACTGTTCTAGACTGTCAATTAGATCAACATAAATTAGGCCACCGAATTTTTTCTAGAATTAAAGATGTTACTGAATTAATCTAATCAAATATGATACATTATAAAAAAAATTAGTCAATTATACTAGCTTGCTAATTTAGGTTAATTTTATGGCGATTTAATTCTGAAAATATAGCAGTTGCGGACTCATGTTTAATGGATCTTTTTATCTTAAAATATAAAAAAATCATTACTTATATAGACAGAAGTTCCATCATAATTTTGTTTATTCATGATTAATGATTATATTTAGTATTTACATTTCAAATAAAAGGAAAATTGTTTTTTAATACGTTTAAAAATGCACCAACCCTTTAGTTAAATTTAAATCCGTTGCTTTAACATCGATTTTATATCATAAAATATAATTAATCTTGATTTGCAGGCATTTAAAACGAATTTAGCGAAATGTAAAAATTGGATTACATTTGCAAAACGCAGGTACGGTTGATATAGTAGAGTTAATTTCATATTTTTAGACACAGTCTAAACGACAAAACATATAACGTTGCATTGGCTGAGAGAGTTGAGACTGTGCCTTACTGTGTAAATTGAACGTTTACATTCAAATCTCATAATTCGATGAACTTCAGATTTGATACAAGAACAGGGTTGAATAAAACATAGGTTTTATAACTTTTGAATTGTTTGGAAGGTATTGGTGCGTTTAATGAAAATTAATTAGATAATAATTGGGAATTTGTGTGTTCTTTTGCTGGCACATCTAATGAAAATGAATAATACTTTTGAAATTTTCAATTTCAGGTAGTTCAAAAAATGTTTGAATTCACAAAACGCCACTGACAAATTTCATGACATCAAAAACCTACACTAATGTGGGCATTACATGGATTCTTTTCACATAAATAATAGTTTCCCAGGCCATGCGTTTTTTAGAACAGAACGCACAAACAGTAAGTTAAAGAGTGTATGCTGAACCACCTAATTTTCTAGGAGAAATTTATTCTAAAAATGATATTTAAAGATATATGAAAATGATCCATGATGTAATAGATTAGCTATTAAAGCAATTTTTTTTTGTAATTATCACCAGCGTTGGCTTCTGAAGTTAGAACTTTTAATATTATAACGCAGCATTTTTTGTCACGTTAATTACAAGTTTTTAAAAAATTTTATGGGGAAAATTATTTAACACAGTTAAATTTTTATGATTTGTTTTTTAAACTGCGATTTCAAAACAAAAATAATCCAATTGAAAAACGTACGTACACGGATTAAGGCCTCCAGTATCGGATCATCCTTAATACCGGATCTGATTTCAATATTTATTACGCAGTCCCAGGATTCTGGAACCAGTTCCAATAATGAGAAAGGTCTACACAAATACCGCATGTTGAAGAAACATGTGTTTTTTAAAATCGAACACTGTTTATCGACATGAAAAACGTCCAATATAATTTTTAATCCCAAATTTGAATACAGACAAAAAAATCAACAATATCGACTACTAGTATAATTACTGGGAAAATATTAAACTTAAAAAACTGCAAGAGTACTGTTTATTATAGATTCTAGAAAGATTATTACCAACAATCATTGCGTTGGTAAAAAATGTATGTTAAGACCCAGTTTCTGGTCGGCAAATTAAACAAAAATTTATTAATTTTTAAACGTCTAAATTTCTTTAGTTCCGGAACTATTAGATTTAAAAATTTTGACAAAATTCTGGAATTGCGGAAACCTGAAATTCCGGTATTCAAATCCTAACCTTGGACTCACAACCATTGACATTAGTCATCTAATTCCATAAATCCCTAGACTTAATGTCTGATATCTAGTAATACATTTTCATTTTATTGAATTTAATAGCAGTTTAGTCATTTTATTAAAATTTTGAAATCAGCGATTACGCCCGATGTGTTAAAATTTTAAAACTAATTTTAGTGGAATAATCCTAAATCCATTTTGTCAGGTACATTTCAACCGTAATTATCAATAAAACATTGATCAACAATGGATAACTTTAACTTATGTATAAATCAGAAACAATCAACCTAACAAATGTGTACTTTTTTTCCAATCCTTAGTCTTTATCCATTAGTCGTTGTTTTTGTACAGAGTGATCACAAACAGTTCAGGTTACTACTATTCTGATTAAATATGTTTAGATAAAGTTGAACAATCAATAGAACACATTATCGTATATTTAATGTTATGATAACACATTCCAGTGATATGTTTCTGAATAATGACGTGGGAGTTAAACGTCGCACTTAGAGCCTTTAAAAAGTCTATATAAACAGACGAAACGTTGGTAAATAAATAATCAGTTTATACTTTATTTATTTTCTCGAAATGTTTCCATTAATTCCTAGATTCAAGTAAATAATGGGCATATGTATTAACGTTACATAATCAGAAATAATTCTTAATTTTTGTTACGATTAGTATGTAATGGTTATTACAACCCCTCCGCGGAAACATTAGAATGCAGTTAGTTCATTCCAATATCAGTTATGGTGTTCTCCTATGGGGAAATTCCAATGATAGCAAACGTATCTTTTATCTGCAGAAAAGAGCTATACGAACGATTTTTGGCTTAAATCCGCGTGTTTCTTGCCGTAATGTTTTCAAAGGAAATAACATTTTAACTTTGGCAGCAGTTTATATCTATAAGGCTGCAGTATATATTCATACAAATTTGGAAAGTTATGGCTTGAGAACTCACGACTACAGTACACGGCATAAAGATTTACTTCTGCTACCGAAACCGAACTTGACTTCATTAAAGGCGCTTCTTACAATTGTGCAAGGATCTACAATCATCTGCCAAATCATATAAAAAATATTAATAATATTGTTAAGTTCAAAAAGACTTTAAAAAGTTTTAACACAATTGATGTTTTTATTCACAAGATGAATTTTTTAACATGTATGTTTGTAATCATATCTATGTAATTTTGACCTTTCCTATAACCTATGTAGGTTTTTAATGGAACAAATACATATTATTATTATTATTATACTCCAATGTTTTATGGGAATTATAGTAGCAAAGTGTAGCTATCTATTTGTATATTAAACAAAATGAAATTACTTGCAATTACTGTTCAAATTAATTTTTTATTTATAAGACGTTTCGACCAACCATTTTGGTCCTTTTCAATTTTTTAAATATAAAATAATTTACAATTGTTTACATTAATTATTTGTATATTAATTAGAAGCATTTCGGTACACTGTGTACATCTAGAACAGAGATAATACGGCACGTGTTGTTCACGGCCCCCCTTCAACCAATTATTAAAACATTAAATTCGACGTGATGTTATCTCGAGGGCGAATCTCCTTTCACTTCTCCAGCTGCTAGTAGCACCGACTACCAAATGGGGGGTATATGGTATAAAGGGCATAAATGATCATAACCCATTCCTCCAACAAACAAACTCCTCGGCACCTATAACGATAATCGTGTCTAAACGGATTAACATTTTATTACATCACCGCTGGCAATGGTTGAATGGTTTAGTTTCACTTCAACTTGCTCTCTGAATATCAAAGAAAAGTTTCAGTAGCGCGCGTCGTCTTATCTGAGTTTTTATATTATTATTACAAGTTGGAAATTTCATTCTGGAGCACTGTATAAAACACGTTTGTTTTTCTCGGAGCTATTTATCGAGCTACCTGAATTTATCTGAGCTTATTAAAATGTCACGTTAAAGAATAAGTCAAAAATAAAATACCTTATTATTTTATTAGCTTTTACTTGTCTCTTTGCTTGCGTTAATGTTACTTTTAACAAGAACCTTACCTAAATTTTACGTTTTGGTTTCAGAACATATTGTAAGTAAATCTGATATGACAGTGACCTTCGATTATGATCATATAATCACATTTTATATTTATATAGGATGACTCCGTCATATCCTAAAATATTCAGTCCTGATATCCAGTCCGAAGTAACGAGGGTTTAAAAATACGTCGAATCGCTTCGAGGAAAGGTATGTGCTTGATTTAGCGGGTGCATTATCATGCGCACTAATCGCTTTTCAAACTAAATTTTATCAAAATGCATAGAAAAATGTTTTTTCAAAGTGAAAATTGTACAAAAAACTATTTTTCATATTATTTTTCAATCAATCAATATTTTACGAGTACGATCGATTTAAAATTCTACAATGTTTTTCTTACTGAAAAATATGTGTGGTCTACTAGATTTTTTGATAGTGCTTTCTGTAACCAAACTTTAGTATACCAAATGATATCTAGCAGATGACTAAAGGTTTTCAAAGCGATATATAATACCTTTAAATTAAGAATTTTTGTAAAACATTTTTTCTGAATTCCGTGATCTCACGAAGAATAAATATGACGTGAAAAGCGAATTTTGGCCTCGGATAGTATCTACTACGGTAAGGTACCAAAATTTAAGAAGTTAGTAATTATTATAGTACGGTTGGCTTAGTGGAGCGGCAAATCAAAGAAACAATGCAAAACATACCCTTCAAATTCATAAAAACTACGTCGCATACAATATTGTTTAGTATAAACGTAAATGAAGAGCTTCAAGCTGTCCAAACTGACTGCTTCAAGCATAGATTGCATGACGAACTGCGTATCTTTCCATAGAAAATATTCCACTGGTATACACCTCACCGCCCGTGCAGTCACGATCGCACCGAGCAGTCATGTAGTCGAGCAGTTGTAACACATGACTGCCCGTGAATATACTTATCTAGAAAAAGCAACATAGAACAGGGAAACACTCGATCAATTGACAATGACTGCTTGAGCGGTTGTCTGTGATTGGTTGAGCGGTTCGTGTATCTTGTTCAACGGTTAACTGCTCAAGCAGTTCATGTACGACCTGTCTAAGTGTCTGACTCAATTGTTAAATTTTGAATTCATAGTATAATGATCGTATTAGATCATTATATTATAAAATAAAAAATAAATAAACAAAACACAATAAAATTTGATTTAATCAAGACGATGTCTAAATACGTCTGATCACAACGAGATTTAAAATTATAATTTAAATTTGTTTCTCAAGCGTTGCTAATAGAAACTTCAAACAAAACAATGTTGTGGTCGACAATGCAGAGTATTAATGTTGTCACTAGGAGACCCAACATTAGTATAAATTTGCACTTGTCGAGTTGGAATCGTAAAATTTTATACTGGGCGTTATGGGTAATCATTCTGTCACTGTCAAATATTCGACAATTTTACGAGAAGATAATCCCCTTGAATAAAAATTCAATTAAACGTACACAACATTTTTAATTGGAAAAAGCCCTTATAATTAATTATTTTTTAAAAGGAGATTTCCGATAATTATAAATGTAGTAGTACCTGCTTCTGGAGGGGTGATGGACGGGTTCAGCAATCAGCAACCCCTCTGGTCACGTAGACAGAAACGAGGTAGTTCTGTGTCTTGACTGCGCTAGATTGAGACCACTTTAGCAAGAACAGATCAACCTTCTGCCATAAAAACTTTTTAAATATTAATAAAAGTACATTAACTTTATATTAAGACTTAATTGAAATGAAGGCTTCTTCGTTTTAAAGTAATATTACGAGCTTTGTAATGCACTTATTTAGCTTTCTGAACAAATATAGCTGTTAGATTTTAATTTTTTTTCTGCGAATTGAATTTTATATTTATTGATATAATTGACTAGTAATTTTTAATTGCTTTCATAAATTTTTTAAAACTAAATGTTAAATAATGCTTCCAATTGCTAATCTTAATTTAGATTTGAAAAAAATAACTTGGAAAGTACATGTTTATAACTGAGTTGGACTGTTTCAATAATGCAACGTCTGTCTTTCAGAATGCGATAAACTCGCTGAAACAGCCCAACTGATTTTCAGGAATATGTAGTAAAAATAATTGAGAAGATTTTCGGCTACATTTCATGACACTAAGTAGGAGGATGAGCAATGAATGAAATAGGGATGTTAACAACGCCGGAAAAAATTTTTAATTTGAATATTTTTTTATTTTTTCTAATTTTGAATACTTGTATGCAAATATTAATAAAAAAAACAAAATATAGGTTGCTTTTAGAAATCTTTTCTGAAACAATGAAGAAAACTGTACCTGTTATAACTCTAATGTTTTGTACGCTCACAAAATATGTGCGAATGTGGTAGAGGCGCAGAAATATATGGTGGAAGTACAGGTGTTGATTATTCGTAAACGTTTATTTTATGTTTTGTGGATTTGATTTCGCACATTTTTATTAATAATATTTCGTAGTTGCTTAGTTTATAAATTATAATAAAAAAACTTCTGAATTGGTTTAAGTAAAATTTATGTGGGTATACCCTGAAGGTATGTTCTATTAAATAAGAAAAGAATCATCGTCAAAATTGGTCCTCAAATGCTGGCGATACGAGGTCGAATTCATATAAAAAATATGTTTTTTCGATCTCACTTAAATGTGAGATCAATCCGGTAGCATTCTGAACAAAATGGCGTTGACATTTTTCAAATCTGTTCATAATTTGCGAAGCAAACATACAAAAAAAAACGACATACAGACGAATTGTATAACCTCCTTTTTTAGAAGTCGGTTAAAAATATTTTCTAATTACGAAATGGGTACCGAAAATGCTGGGTTTAACTAATTAACAGATTCAAGTATTACAATAGTTTCCTATGAATTGATTTTAAAATAACTATACAAATAAACAGCATTAAGTAAATACAGAGGTGCAAGTATTTTAGGAGCAACTGTATAATTGTGACGGAGTCCCGGAGGATAGAAGTAGCAGCTCTACATACGTCATCGGTAGAACACAAATGTTTGAGGTGATAGAGAGACTACACTGTAACCGACAGTGTTGTCAAATTTACCGATTTATCGAAAATTAGTGATTTTAACAGAAATACCAATTTTTTGCACATGTCCTTTTACCATTCTAGTCCACTAGTGGGTACTAATTTAGGTCAAAATTCAATTCTCAAAATTGTACAATATTTTTTCTTTTTGAGGTCTCTTGAATCCAAAAAACATATTTTTGGAAAAATGTCTGTGACTGTTAGTCTGTGAGCACGATACAAGTCAAACGGATGAACGGATTGAAACCAAATTTTGGGAGGATGTTTGGTATGCAAATAGAAAGAGACCTATTTTGTTTTTGTGAAAAATCGGCGCATGCGCAAAAGAAAAATATGCTCTAATGTTGTTTTTTCTCATATAATGATATACTTTTCCATAATGATTTAAGGTCTATTTATTTTTCTAAGAAAATTTTGTAAAAAAATTTTTTTCTAAACTTTATAGTTTAATATTTTGAAAATAAAAAAAATCAGCTTTTCTTTTGTTCTGGAGTTTTTGAAATTGGAATGATTCTGTCGCCCAATTGGCTGAATTTTTTTACATCCTTTGGGTTAATAGTTTTCCGTTGTTCTGGTCATTTGAAAATAGATAAGATGTTTGGAACATGGAAATTAATTTTCTTTCCTACATAACACTGTCTTCCCGTTGGCAATAAAATAATTAAGTACAACTATTTTTTTTATTTCTCACTTTACTGTATGTCTTCTAATTTAGCCAGCGTGCACCAATTTGACTCAGGAACTACGTGCGGAATCCCTCACTTCCTTTACATTTTCGTTCAGTGACCCTCCTTTTATATCTTGGAGTAGATAATAATTTTCAATAAAACATTTACACTGCAAACAAGTTCATGAGTGGTACAAAAATTACTGATGTCAAGTTTCAAGAGTGTATAATAAAAATAAAATTAATAGAACGAACTGTTTGACGACGAAAAATAAAAGCATTTATTATTTTGTGTCGTCGCTGCCGAGTTCATTTTAATAATTTTTGTTCTTACCACACTCTCGAAGCTTGATATCAGTTAATTTTTATCCTACTCACGAACTTCAAGTTTACACTGTAAGTATTTTTTTTTGAGGATATCACTCATTTTTGTGTTATTGGTATAATATACAATATTTGTGTATTTTTTTGAATAATAATTGCCGGTTTTTCTAAATATAAAAATACATATTTTATTTGGTATTATGATGATAAACACTATAATAAAAATGGCACAGTAATGCCATCTCTTCGTGTCCAAATGAAAAGGAAAATTTTTCATTTGTGTTAATAAGGTTTATAGCAATGATGATAATAAGTAAAAATGCCGTATCTGGAAATAAGGATTTTTTCACGAACTCGGCAATCTACCAATTTTCTTGATACATAATATATAGTCTGTGTTACTCGGGAATAAACAGTCTTTTAAACAGTGTAAGGATTTTCTGTTGGCAACACTGGTAAATGGAACTGCGAACGGGTGGGAACACTGTTAAAGGAAGAAGTGCATCCTCTTGAGCAAGCAAACTGTGCTTGCCGCTGACTCCATTGTTTTACTCTCTGCAAGACTATTATTATGTGTTCTGCGAACGTATAGGATGATTATTAAAGTCACATTTCTTTTAAACAATACCAGAAACGTCGACAGTGGTACATCGGCATAACTTTTCTTGGATCTTCTACATTTTTATTTATGTGAATAGCTAATCACATCTGCAGCAGTGATTTTAAAACTTAAAAAAACCAAGTGTGTGTAAGTCCCACGCGTATTAAGTAAAAGTTCAGTTGTAAGGATGTGTAAATACCAAGTAAACACTAAACAGAAAGGGGCGTGTAGATAGAGTTACCAACACTACCCGTCAGCCAATCGGTTTCACTCCTGACGGTGTCGCATTTCGTTATGTTATTCCTATCGAAGCTAAAGAAGTTTAATTTCAGAAAAACAAGAATTTAGTCATTTTATAATAATTTTATTATTGAATGTTCGTTTGGGTAAAATATATGAACTGCGGTTTAGGTTCTAACAAAAAAGAGGCACGTCAGTTTGTGGATATAGGCAAATTAAACTCCTTAGGCATTTTATATGAATGCTTTAAATTTACGTGTGCACAAAAAAAACTAAATTACTAACTTTTTTTCTTTAAATTTATTCATAAGAAATATAAAAAATTATCCATTCCTTCATAGATAGAATAGACCACTCTGAACACAAACACGCATACGATCTCACATATCGCTTGTTCGTTTTTTGCAGTTGATTCCCTATCCCGAGGCCTGCTTTAAGAAGCTTAGCTTCAATAGTCTCTAAATTTTAAAAGTATATTCCAACTTTATCATGAATTAGTTTTAATATGAATTTTAATATGGAAACACATATTTCGAAATTGGTTTGGAACTTGGTTTGGAAATTTTCAACTTATCTATTTAAATCAAAGAACCATCGATCCTTTTAGAAGAAAAAAAATTCCAAGACCCTGTAGTCTATGGTAGTTAATTATAGATGACATATTAAAATGTTGAATATTATCTGTACCTAACTTTTATGTTTATATATTTATTAAAAATTATAAAGACCCCATGGAAGACTCTAGCGCCGACTGAGGAACGGTATAACTCCCGTTCAGAATCTGATTTAGAATTTAGATCGTGAAGCTATAATTCCAGACCAGTGTATACAATATGGAGTTTCATATCGTAAACTTAAAATATTTCTGTAAAGAAAAAAAAGAATGTTATTACCTTCTGCTTCACCCAGCAATGATTAATTGTTAACAGTGGGCTGTTGTTTTATTTTATACGAATCACCTTTAGTATATGCATATTACGTCACATCCGGTTTACTCGCTTATTGTCAACCCTTTTACTTTGCTCGCTGCTACCACTGCACCGGTACGACAGGGGGACGCGGGGGCACACTGTGATATCATGTACTCCATTATATGTTCCATTGTCACTGTTACGTAGATATTTCCTTTAACCAGTTTCGTACGATTTCCAAACCGTTTCTTAAAATATATAAATACTATTTTTAACGTTCCGTACCAAAATGGTAAATAAAATATTAGTAAAAATAACTTTTTAAGAATGCTTATATTGAAATGTACTGAAAGAAAAAAATAATTTACAATAATTTAGGTTCATAAATCTAAAAGCGTGAGTTGTAAACTCTATGATAGTTTATTAGTCACAACCCACACTTTTATATTAACGGATATAAATTATTATCAAAAATTATGTTTTCATTTTTGAAACTTCGAATTATTGAATTTTATGTCATTTCTTTCTTTAAAATTATCGTCATTCAACGCTGGCTTTGAAATGATTTTTCCTAAAACTTCTGGTAACGTCCTCAGCTTTAATTCTGATGATGGCATTATTGATAAAAATTCTCAATTCACTAGTCTGTTTAAAACACTCCATTGCACACTCGTCGAATTCCGGACAGTCGAATATCAAGTGCAGCTTTTTACTTGCGCACTTGGATATTTTCGATTACTAAAAAACGCACAATTTATTTTGATCAACGAGCCTTACGGTACACAGTAGCCAAAAATATAATGACTAGCGGTCGTGTTTGTGATGACATTTATAACAGAAATAACCAACTATTCCAGACTTGTCCAGAAAACACGTCGTTTGTTTTAGATATGAGAATATTAGACTCAGATGAAAAATTTGTATTGTTGGAGTTGACGTTCGAATAATCGAAAAAAATATTATGTTGCATTATATGTTGAGTTTAAGAGATCACAAAATATCGGAAAATTCGAATAATCGGAGTTAACAAAGTTCTACTGTAACCCTTATGCAACTGGATATACAATTTACTATACACGAAACCTTTAAGATTTTGTTGTTTTTTTCATAGTGGAAAATTAGAATTCTCTAGTTCTGAATCCGGCCAACGATATTAAACTTTAAATTGGAATTGCACGGAGTAAAGACCTGACAACTAACTCCGGTCGCGTGTGACTCGGGTACAATATGACACGCTTATCATGCACACATGTTTTGTATGCATTATGTATCGTCTAGCGGTCCATTTGTCACGCTGCGATGACCGCCATCGACCATATAACCCTGTCCCACTAAACGCGCCCCACACTCAAATTGGTTCACAATCACCGTTGTCGCTACGTTCTGTTAACGCTAAAGCACTCCGCATACGGGTCGACGGTTTTGCAACCTTACAGGTTTGAAAGTAGCTTAGAAAGAGACTATTGCAAACCTATATTTCAAAAACTAAGACTCTTGTCATTATCGTCTTTATATGTCTTCAATAATTTACTGTATGTCAAAAACAATTTAAATACCTTCCAGACAGTGGATGAAATGCACTTCTATAGCATAAAGATATTAGATTGCCTCTATATAAAACTGATAAATTAACTAATGGACTGGGCATTAAAATTCTTTAATGGTTTACCAAATAATATAAAAGAAATGACTTGTCATAAGTACAAAAAAACAAAACAATTAAAGATCCACAATTATAAAAATGTTCTTCAGTAAATATTTTATATGATTATATATTTTGTTTGTTGACGATTATTGTATACTTTTCTTAGTTTCACAATAAAAATCTATCTATTTATCTATTTGTGCAATCGGTTTGCAATCGATTACATATTGTCTTTTGTCCGCGCATGAGCGGAACGGAATCTGATTCAGTAAAGATGGTTGCTCCTGCTTTTGCCCCTCTGTACACGGGTCGACTGTTTTGAAATTTGAGTGTCAAACCGGTTTAGGATGCCACTATTATGCAATAGATTTGCAATCGATTGCGGTTCTTTGTCTGCACACGAGGCGTGACTCTATCGAAATATGTAGGTAAAATATATGGAAATTAAGGACAGAAACTCAATCTCGTTACACATATTGTTGTAGTCCTTATTCTGTGATTATATTTATTTAGAAGATGTGTTTGAATCTTGTATCGGGTTTTCATTAAAATGTCCACAAAGCTGTCATTATACAACAACAATGTAGGTAAAGATGGTTGCTCCTACTTTAGCCCCTTTGCACACGAGTCGACTGTTTTGGCAATTTGAGTGTCAAACCGGTTCAAAATGCGATGATGTTGTGACCTTTGGTATGTCAGAGAATGGGAAGCCGCACATAGATCAATAGAACCACGACCGATTTTAAACTAGTTTCTGACTGGTTGATGTTTTTGCAGATCGAGAAGCAATTTTAGTTGCATGATTAAATGTTGTTGCGAATTTTTTTTTCTGTAAGGTAGGAGCAATCATCTTTATATATTTAGATTCAGTCGCTCTCGTGTGCAAACCAAGAACCTCAATTGATTGCAAACCGATTTGAAACTCAGATTAAGAAATTGTTGACCCGTGTGTGAAGAACCTAAGTGAATTTTATATCCTACATCTTTTAGTTTTATGGTCGAATCAAAACGCTGTGGATTAAACCCCGCTACGTCTCAATCCAATGGTAGTCAAGTCATATTTAGTGTGGATTTGCTGTATGGACGTACGTATGTTATTATTTTTTTCTAGCACGAAATCTCACGAATAAAATATTATATCGGCTTCGTTAGGGTTCCTGTCGAGTGAGTCTAAACGCTTATATAGATTAAATACCCTTGGATATAATAATATTTTAGTGTAAAACAGTAGCCTTTCACCTTTTTTGTTTGCGATTAAATATTTGTACACTAACTAGCCTGGAGCTGACCTAACATATCTGAGTTAATAGAGGAAAAAGTTCAAAATTACATTACATCAAAGTTATTATTTATAGGGTACGTTATTGTGAATGAGACATTTATACGTCATGTCCCGCACGGAAGGACCGCAATGGCGCTAAACGTAAATCAGATATCGCGTATCAGTTTTGTACAGGGCACGCTATCTTGTAAAAATATTGTGAATGAAACACACGGGTATAGTTTTCCTAGTTCACACTAACAATACTTTCACGCTATGTAGAGACCAGAGCTATTTAACTAATTAAAAACTATTTAAAAGCAATCATTCATTTCAGCTACAACATATTTAAAATAGAAAATGACATTTAACATTTTTATGTAGGTACAATATAACATTGTAACGTTAATGATAACATTGTTATATGAAAACATTTCACTAATAAAAGTCTACCGAGCTGGGTAGAGTAGTGGTGACAGCACAAGACTTGCATTCGGGAGGTCCGGGTTCGAATCCCGGCGGGGGCAGATATGGCTGGGACTTTTTCCTACTGCCTCTCGCCGAGAAACGGTAATTCCTGTACCGGCCATCTTTTCCATGGTTTCCCTCAATTAATTCCAGATAAATATCGAGATGGTTCCTTATTTGAGGCCATGGCCGATTACCTATCAAACTCCTAGTTCAAAAATTACCTACCTTATCCTAATTTCCTGTAGTTCCTTCATTCGCCCATTGCTATTATATAAGTTGAAGTTTAAGAAATGTAGAAAAAAACGGGAAGTGGTAAAATGAAAAATAGTAATGGTGCGAATGGCGTCTGTTATGACATAAAGTCGAGAAACGGACGTTAAACGCATTATTATTATTATTATTTCTTTACACCCGAGAGAAAAATGTGGTTACGTGCTTTCCTTAGTGTCCAAAACATTGTTGTGAACACTTGTTTCTATGTTAATAAAGTATATTTTGGTGCACTCTCAGATAGACTCACGATCGATCGACGTTGGTTGCGTTCTCAAAAATAGTTTCGGGTACGGTGTAAAATTTTTCAAAATCAAAACTCAAGATTGTATAATCTCGGGTGTAAAGGGCGTCCTATGTGGACCTCTTCTAGGAATGCGAAATGTTTTCTGTATGAGAATTTTCAAAGCAATTCAATTTGTTTACAATTATCCAACAACAAATCAGGAAGAAATTAATCATTAATTTATTTTATAATAAATAACTTAAATAATTAATAATTGCCTGAATTACAACTCGGTAGCAACAACAGTAATGGAGCAATTAGGCTCCACCGAATTACAAACTTGCTTCACGGTACTACTATGCTCGACAATCAACCATCTATTCCTAAAAATTACCAATTTCGATTTTTTCGATTTTTGAGGCTTTTCTATTTTTTTTGTAAATTCACCCCAATATTGAAATGAACAAAACAAAATAAAATGTATTCAAATCTGTCAAGCCATTTTCGAGTTTTTGCGAGACTTACGTCATGGAATCGATTTTTATTATATAGATATGATCACGTCGTCAAAATAAAATAAAAATTTTAGAGGATAATCATGCACTCTACACGTAAAACAGCAATAAATATTATCCTTCCGTATCGAGATTAGAAAAAAATAACTTAGATGTCGCTATTGTTTTTTAATGCATAATGTTTCAGCAGTTTTCACAGCGCATGTCAAAATTGTTCACGTTCTGAAAAAGAAAATATAGAACGTGTTACTCGATGATAAGAGAGCTTTCTATTGGTGAAAGAATTTTTAAAATCGGTCTCGTATTTTTTGAATTTATCCAGTTGTTTTTAGTGATTTAAAGTAAAACTTACACATAATAGACCACGTTACAAAGTTTTTTTCACACTATAGAAAAATCAGGTGTTATTCATTTGTTAAAAATCTACAATAAAGAAATAGAGTATATTATGTGCACACTAAATTTTGGTTACCTAATGACTATTTTGATGTAATACAGACTTTTACATTTATTATCTAATACAAATATAAATTCCATAAGATAAATGAAATAGTCTGTATTACAACAAAACAGTTACTAGGTAACTAAGTTATTTAGTGTGCATGTAGATTTGGTTTTTAGCATATTGTTTTACGGCAATGTGCAAAAGAGAAATGTGTTCATACCGAATGAACACACCACAATATATTTCCACCATGGTCTTTAATACGCAATCTACAATCCGGGCAACGTCTGATTCGGGCCGCTAGTATATAATATACGTATTAACACACGTGCTTCTTTACTGACTAGAGTGGCGCGACATGTAATAATTATTACATATTATAAAAATGTACAGTTGAGGTGAGTGTGCAAGTTCTCAGAAAAAAACTTAATGGAACGTTATTCCTATAATGAGTATTTTTTTTTAAAGAACCGACAGTATTGCGTTTCTTTGTCATGTTATATTCCTCATTTCCAAACTGTGTATACGACATACGTTCATTACTGAATGTTTAGAAAATATAAATGAAAGTTCTGTCAATGAATAATACAAGTCGAATAAAGAATGAATGGAATTGATCCTTGAAAATAAATAGCTTTTGGTATATTTAATATGAAATATTTGCTACTTAGATATTATAAGAAATGGAGGAAGATCTTTAATACTTTCTTATAAAATTCAGAAAGAAAGAAGAAAGCTTACGAGACTACGCCCTTCGCCGTTACCTTTTTGCTTTGAATGAGAATTGTATCAAAGAACAGGATAAAGTGAAACAGGAGGTTTTTTCCCTATATTTCTGGTTTCAAGCCATGTGACATTAAAGCGACAGAAATATTTTATTTTTACATAGTGTGCCTCAGAATTTGATACAAATATAAAGTGTGGATGGTGCTACACTTTGATATATTCACATCGCTATTACTTAATAGAGCTTGGATTTTATCCTGATTCTGATAACAGATCTTTTTTGTTAGACTACGTTCATAACAGTGGCGGTTTGTAGGTCCTAAGGCCATGTGCTGGGGGAAGATTTGTTCTCAGAAGCTCAGGGGCATAGGCAGCAATTTTGTTTAGGGGCTGAAATATAAACATTTTAAACGCGGAAGGAGTTTTTATCACATTGTGTTTTTAACTCTGGTTTTCCCCCTGGCTATAAGTCCTTGTTTATACATCATACCTTACAATAATCTTCCTTTATTTTAAATATAGTTTTTTTGTGCTGAAAAATAAATAAATTTTTGTAAAGATCTTCTGTACAGCCACGTGTATTCAGAAAAGCAGAAATATTTCAATTTTATATTACATGACCTGCAGCGTTTTTCTAACCTTTTTCCTTAATTTAAACCTTTTTTATCATCATCTTGCCATTGAGATAACGGTGCATGAATCAAAGTGTATACGGAGTTGTTAATCGGATTCATTGTTGATATTTCATAGATATAACTGAAGCAAGCAAGCTACTTGTGCACAACACTATTTTTTATTATTGCACTTTATAGATAATATGATGAAAGATATCATTCATCATTTTTTTGTTGTCAGTACCTTGAGTACGGCTCAACGCTACTTGATGAAATTTTTACAGATTATTATAATTTATTTTTTCTTTTTTGACAGACCTCTTTCAAAATCAATAAATGTGCAAGAATAGAAGGCAGAAGATGATAATTATGAATAAGCGATACTTCTCTATAAACTCTATTTTCATTAAGTAGTGTTGAGACGTATTTGAGATGGTAACAACAAAAAATGATAAGAAATTAGTCTGCACCGATTTGATGTTTTTTATCACATTATGTGTCAAATCTAATAATAAAATGTCGGTAGTGTTATCCGGTAGAATATGTGCGGTCATAGCTTAGACTACCTATATACCATAAATTGCGAAAAACATCGAAAACATTTTCTTCAAAAGAAATAATCCTTTGGAAAACACCGAGATGCAATCTAAAATTCAACTCTCGATTTTTATCTTACTGATGCTAATTTGCAGAACGTATCGTCAGAAAATTTGATTTGACAATGACCTTAGAATATGACTGTACACTATTTACCATATGAAAAGCAATGCACAGTTTTTAATCGATCCTTCGTAAAAAGTAACTGCAGATTGAAACGGTATTCTTTCCAAACTGTGCATACATGTCACTTAACATGTACAATTTTATCTTTGAAATAACATTTTCCTAAGCATTTCAATTAAAATTTAGTTTGAAAAACTATTCAATGTAGATCAGTAATTTGTTTTTCGCTTACTGTTCTTCCCTCTTTTGTCACAGCGTAATACTAGATGTGTGTGGCATTGTGTTTCAGTGTAAAACATGTTGACACTTTTGACACTATTTCGTTTATTATACAAAAGTGTAGCCATGAGTTATATACCTAACGTACACTTTTCAGTGTACAATAATGTATATTAATATGCCAAATAAACAATGAAAACATTTTCAAATATATTGACTTTATTTCTTTTTTGTCCTTGGTAATTAATATAAAAATGATTTTTCGGGAAAAAGGACTTTATTTATAAGTAAAACACTTAATATTTTATTTTCAGCGACGTTTCGTTCCTTGTTTGGAACTTTATCAAGCTTTAATAACTGTAAATAAATTTTGTTTAAAAATACAATTTATAAAATTTACAATTGAAATAACAAATAATAATAATACATACCTATTAAATGTTGTGATTAAATAGATATAAAAGATAATATATACATGTGAATATAAATTTGAGTTTAACAATATTAATACAAAGTTTATAATAATTTCGTTTTGATACTGGTCATAAACTCGCCTTTGATAAGACAGAAATTTTGGATTATGAACATAATTATCTAAAAAGAAACATTAGTGAAATGGTTTTCATCAAGTTAAATAATACAGTAAATCTAAGATCTGATACACAAAATTTAAGCTTGGCGTATAACAATATGCTAGAAAAATATAAAAAGAATTTAAAACAAAAAACAATGGTTCAAATGAGGGGCAACCACACAAATTAAGTCACATGACTTTGTTTATTTATAGTCAAAAAACATTTTTCAAAAAAACGAAATTATTATAAACTTTGTATTAATATTGTTAAACTCAAATTTATATTCACATGTATATATTATCTTTTATATCTATTTAATCACAACATTTAATAGGTATGTATTATTATTATTTGTTATTTCAATTGTAAATTTTATAAATTGTATTTTTAAACAAAATTTATTTACAGTTATTAAAGCTTGATAAAGTTCCAAACAAGGAACGAAACGTCGCTGAAAATAAAATATTAAGTGTTTTACTTATAAATAAAGTCCTTTTTCCCGAAAAATCATTTTTATATTTTCAAATATAGATAGGTTTTATAATAATTTTAACAAAAATACCTGTCTCTTATTATTATTGTTATAACAAGGATATATTATTTTCCGGTAAAAATTTTTCTTTTGTTGTTTCTATTGTGGCACCATTTGTTTTAAGCTTTATATAAAATATACAAGAAACATTGTTTTTTCTGGCAATATAAAGAAGATAATAAAGCCGCAGTTTGTTTGAAATATTCAAAAACAATTTTATGTTCATAAGAGAGCTTTGCTGCGATTCGTTGGTGCTGTACAGGACATGTTGACTTGATCCGTGTTCCATATTGCATTAGATTCAAGGGATGGAACTACAACAAATTTCAACGAGTACCATAACCCTTCCGCTGGAGACATTCCAAGTGTTGTACTAACGTAATATTGTAAAAAGAAATGCTAAAGATACAAACAAAAGAAGAGATGCGGCGGCTCGTTAACACACGACGGAAGCTATGCTCCTTACGCATTTTATATTAATGTTTAAAATATACGTATATACCTATATAAAAAAAACAATAAAATTATTAAATTTAATTTTAATTTATTAATAAGAAATATAAAAACAATTTAAACTTATTATTTATTAAATAAGAAATGTAAAAAAAATCATCTCACATGTCGCTGGCTCGTTCATTTTTTCGCAGTTTCTGGCCTGCCCTAAGGACTGCGTTAAGAAGCATAAATAGTTTCAAAAATATAAAAACCCGGGTCGCAGTGCCAAAACCCTGCCGACAATATAGTGTATTTGCTTGTATAGGGCCGTGTGGTTTTATACTTTTATTATGTGAAATTAAGTTTGTTTTTGGGCAAAATAAAAAATTTAACCCCTTAATACACCCCTTAAAATAACATTTTTTTCTTAATTGTAATATTATTATCAATCTAACGTCTACACCAAATTAAATACACCCTTCAATAAATAAGTCACTGTCTGCAAACTAGCGTTTTCATAAAATTTGTAAATCCGGTCCTGTCGGGCCGATTTTATTAAAGTTGTGGGGAAACTTTTTAATCACTACCAAAGGGTTAAATTTCAATTTTGAAACGATTCGGAGAATTTTTTCGGTATTTTGGGGCCCAAAAACAGTTTTCAACCCCTAAAAACTACCCTTAAAATAGCCCGATTAGGCCCATTTTAAATAGGCTTCTTGCGGTGATGGATTTCAACATGTGGCCCAAATTTCGTTGAAATCAATTAACTCTTTCGAAAGTTATCGCGCGTACACACACACACACATATATATATATATATATATATATATATATATATATATATATATATATACATATATATATAAACATTTTTAAAAATGGTGCCAAAGTGTTTAGGAGGTTATGAAACGTCGAGAAATTTTGGTCCGACCCCTAGGTCCCGCCATCCGACCGACGCCAATAGTGTATGTTGCCATATGGCAAATACACTAAAAACGTTTTTGATATTTTTTTATTCGATAAACCATAATGCGTTGTGGATGAAATGACAACTCGAAAAATTTATATGGATGTATAAATAACAAACGTTGAAAGGACACAATTTATTTAACCCATAACCAACACTAGATTGTAAATTATAGACGCTCGACACTAATCTGTACTAATATATTATAACGTTCTTTATATAAATGTATACACGCATCTATATTTTAAAGGATTTAACTTAAAAATTGATTGATGATTTTTGTAGAAAATACTACAGGCTATGGTTTATTTTACTATTTTATCGGAAACTTAATTAATTAACTTAATTTCTTTATAAAACTAGATACCAAAAAGACTAATTTATGTTTCTATGGTAATACTAAAAACATTTTGTTTTGAGAACATTTTGTTGACTTGTTAATTATTTTTCACTTTGATCGTAGTGACAAATAACACAGCATAGATCAAACGAAAAAAAGAGTTCGCTACAAAATAATACACTTATCTTTAATAGGTAATCTACAAATCCGAAGTATGTCTGACCGGACTGCTGGTAGATTATAAAATAGTAAACTGTTTCTCGTTTCCTGAACATCTAGCAGCCATTTAATGAAGCAATAATATTGTATTGTAGCTGACGCGATGAGCTCAGCGTTAATTTAATCGTATACTATTTTACAGGTCTATTTTTAGATGTTATCTCTACGGTCAGGTGGAATAATAGTTTCGTCAAAAATGACAGTAAGACGAACGACATAAAATTAGGTCAAAATAATAGTAAATGATTGAAAGTTTTGGCAGTTGAATCATTTCCGGGTAATAATAATGCTTATCTTTTGTCTTATGTTCAAGGACAGCCTATATACGTAGTGTGACATAAAATAAACCGGATAGCGCATATGTTCGTTTTATTACATATTTCTCGTCCTGTATTTGGATATATGTAAGTTTTTATATCGTGCGGAGGCCATAAATATAGACGAACAATCCTGATTGCAGTTTGTAATTTTCGCATCCTTGCGCATGGTTCTTTTTTCGTATAATGTACGTGTTTACTGATACATCAGTGTATATAAAACTGAACGTCTAACTTGACTCACTGACTTAAAATCCAATTAATAGATATCATTATTATTATTGAGCAATACACTATCATATTTGACAGGAAGGGAAGATTTGGTTGAGGATCAATAAATATTAAGCTTTACCAAAGTTTCGCTAATGGCCAACGTTTCGAAAATTATATTTTCATCTTCAGGGCCTTAAGCTTGTCGAATGATGGTAAATTGTTCTAATAATATACATGATCATTTTTATAGATTGATACAATTTTAAACATCACAAACACATTAAAATATTAATTCAATTGTAATAAACTGTCACAAATTAAAAAAATTCCTTTTCGATATTATTATGTGCACAAATAAATTTATACTGTTGTATTTGTGCACATAATAATATCGAAAAGGAATTTTTTTAATTTGTGACAGTTTATTGCAATTGAATTAATATTTTAATGTGTTTGTGATGTTTAAAATTGTATCAATCTATAAAAATGATCTGCATGTATATTTTTAGAACAATTTA
The DNA here is from genome assembly GCA_034508555.1 of Venustoraphidia nigricollis. Taxonomy (NCBI): domain Eukaryota; kingdom Metazoa; phylum Arthropoda; class Insecta; order Raphidioptera; family Raphidiidae; genus Venustoraphidia; species Venustoraphidia nigricollis. The sequence continues at coordinate 1,340,375 of JAVRKA010000028.1, forward strand.
CCATCATTCGACCAGCTTAAGGCCCTGAAGATGAAAATATAATTTTCGAAACGTTGGCCATTACCGAAACTTTGGTAAAGCTTATTATTTATTGATCCTCAAGCAAATCTTCCCTTCCTGTAACATTCTATTGGATCAACACCACCATATATCATATTTGAGTTTCAGTGCTGAGTGTTAAAATATTGTTGTCTACCAAACCTAATACAATGGTAAAAAGTGCTCGGTTAAAGTAAATGATGTAAACATTACATACATTGATAAGTGTATAGTTTTTTACAGATAAATGCACAGACAAAACATGATGCAAACTCAAAAACCGCACTAAAAATCTCTAAAACTGACAAGCTAAGTTATGAGTTTATTTATTTGGTTTCATTCAGCTATAACTTCTCTATAATTCATTAAAATAGTGCGTTGCTATATACAGTCGAACCTGGATAAGCAAGAGTTCAAAGGACGGCGATCTCTTTTTGGTTTATGGAGGTTTTTCACTAATCCTAGTTTCTAGCTTATAGAGGTACAGGAGTAGGCGTTCTCCCTTATAGAGATCTATAAAAATACAGCAAATATGTAGTAGCTTCAAACCCATGAAAACATTTGATCGCTTCATTCGTTCTGATCTGTATATCAAACGAGGTAAAAAGGGCGTAGTTATTGACTATTTGCGGGGGTCGTATGAAGTAAAGACCAACGAATTCGGGTCAGTGTATTTGTCATCATATGGCACATACTACTCTGTTGGCGTCAGTCGGATGACGGGACCTAGACAGGCAGACAGAGACAAAATATTGAAATAAAGAAAAAAATATTATTTTAAGGGGTGTATTAAGAACCTATTTTTTTTTGTTTTGTCTAAAATCAAACATATATTCACATACACTTAAATCAACTTCACTATATTGTCGACAGGGTTTTGGCACTGGGATCCTCGTGTTTAGTCTGTGCGATTGAAGTAATTTTAAATATTACAAGATCTTATTTTGAAACTATTTAAAAAGTGAAAATACCAAAAAGTGCCTACCTAAATAGGCTTAGAAGTGGCAGTCCAAAAAATGGTTAGATTGGTTATAAATATGGACAGATTTTTATGAAAACAAAAATAAAATTAAGAAATAGATTTTTGTGTTTAAACTGCGCTTAAGGCAGCTGTGTATTTGTTTTTTTTAGTGTATTTGCCATATGGCGACATACACTATTGGCGTCGGTCGGATGGCGGGACCTAGGGGTTGGACTAAAATTTCTCGACGTTTCATAACCTCCTAAACACTTTGGCACCATTTTTAAAAATGTTTATATATATATGTATATATATATATATATTTATATATATATATATTTATATATATATATATATATATATATATATATATATATATATATATATATATATATATATATGTGTGCGGGCAATAACTTTCGAAGGAGTTAATTGATTTTAACGAAATTTGGCCCACGTGTTGAAATCCGTCACCGCAAGAAGCCTATTTAAAATGGGCATAATCGGGTAATTTCAAGGGTAGTTTTTAGGGGTTGAAAAATGTTTTTGGGCCCCAAAATACCAAAAAAATTCTCCGAATCGTTTCTGGTAGTAATAAAAAAGTGTTCCTAAAATTTTAATAAAATCGGCCCGACAGGACCGGACTTACAAATTTTATGAAAACACTAGTTTGCAGATAGTGAATTATTTACTGAAAGTTGCATATAATTTGGTATAGAGGTTCGATTGATAATAATATTGCAATTAAGAAAAAAAATGTTATTTTAAGGGCTGTATTAAGGAGTAAATTTTTTTTTACCCAAAAACCAACTTAAGTTCGCATAATAAAGCCACACTGCCTGTATCAGCAAATACACTATATTGTCGGCAGGGTTTTGGCACTGCGACCCGAGTTTTTTTTTTATATTTTAGCGAGAAAAAAAATAATGCAAATAAAAATAAAACAAAGTAGGTATGTATGTCGAAATCGAGGTCCGAGTTATTGGCCTTTTGTTTGCAAAGTTTGCTTGCAGCCTGCAAACACAAATAGTCTGTATTCGTATGTATGTTTGTATGTTTGTGTGTGTGTTTTTGCGTTGATATTTTCCGTTTTATGTTCTGACATAAAATAATAATATATTACTTGTTTCTCCCAAAGTAGAACATACGATCATAAATGGTGTACTTTTATCACTCATAAAAATATTTATTATGAGAGAATATATAAATTTAAAAAAAATGTCAATGTACTTTAGAAAATACTGATTAATATTATCTAAATTTCGTCAGGCGTGACTTGCATGTGACATCTATAATCGTTGAAATACATAGTAGATTGTGTTACTAGGGTAGAAAGTGGCCAACTTTCTCCCCGAGTACACGCGATACTTTTGCAATAAGTGCATTAAAATGTAAATGAATATTGTAGCCTGAAGGTTAGGATAACTGTAAGGAATAGTTCACAATCATCATGTAGGATGGCCTCACTTTCGCTTACTTGTAGGAACCGTTTTGCGTTCGTAGCTATGTTTTAACTCTTATTCGAGATGGTTTCTGCAAACTTTCGATTAAACTACTAAAACACATTACTTTTGATCTGAGCATGCGCGACTTTATATATGCTATTTTTCGCAGGCAACTCCTATAAAATAGCTGCTTGGCAATTATTTTCACAATTTTTGACAGTTCACTTTTGAGTTAACGGCAACTTCTAATAGTAGGTTAGAAAAAAATAACTGACAGACAAATAGTGATTTACTATGGAATTGATATTTCGCGACCAGTTTTGTTTTACTTTAACAGACTAGTGCGTAATGGGTCACCTTACATGACTATATACATGCATGAAAAGTAGTACTTTCAGTGTATCTTATTAATTCCAACAATTTTTTTTTGTTTTTCAGGTACGTGTCTTAATTTCAATATCCAGTTTTGGAGACAAAAACGTAAGTTCCAATATTTTAAGAATCTGGTATGTATATGATTTTTTTAGAGAAAGATGGTAAATTGAAAGTTTTAAATCTTTTAGAAGTTAATCATATTTAGACTTTGTTGGTCTATCTGTATATCAAAATCGAATTTCTCAGGAATTTTGGCATAGTTACAAAACTCTCATCTACTCCGAGAGTCAGAAATACTCGATTAATGTTTTATGTCTATTTTTAATAGACTAAAAAGTGATGGTAAATTTTGAGATCGTTAACAATTAGTGAGGAATCCTGTATTATAAGAATTGATTTCATGGGAAAATAGTATGCATGTTCTACTTAAGCTATTTAATCCTGGCAACTATCGGTAAACGTTGCCTGAATTAAATACCACGAGGCGTCTTTGTGAATATTGCACTAGTTAATAACAGGTTTCTAAATTGAAAGACGTTAATGATTTAAGCTATCTAAATGAGATTATGACGCCTCAGTTTATAGGTAATAATGTACTTTTAAACGTCATAGAAGACAAAGAAATTTATTTTCCTACTTTTTGGTGCGTTAATATTATAACCACAGTATGCATCTGTACTGTGATATAACCGTGTTTTGTAAAAAGTTGAAAATGTATTTAAAAAAACGTCTGAGCCTCACCTTCATAAGTTCATGGGGGAACTGAAACTTCTTTAGAGTTACGAACTCTCGTTTCATTAATGCGTTCTCCATTTTACAATAACAATGTTTCTTTTATATTTTCCCGCCGTTGAATTATTTTTAATGTAACAGAAAAATTCGAACTATACGGTGCTAAAGATTTTTCATTCCAAAAAATCTGAAAATATAAGATGTTACTAACAAAACTTTATACACTTTGACTTTGATAATAAAAATTAAAACAAGAAGGAAATTTAATAAACCCCGGTTCAATACTCATTAGATTCTGAAATAGCTAATTTAGGAGTATAAATATTAAGAGCACTGTGGTTGGAACAATAAAAATAAAAGAATAGTTACTTCTTACCACAACATATTTATTCAGTTGATGTACATTTCGAGAGCTAAACTCCCATCTTCACCAAAACACTTTTGCTGAAGATGGGAGCTTAGCTCTCGAAATGTACACCCACTGAATAAATCTGTTGTAGTAAGAAGTAACTATTCTTTTATTTTTAATTTAGAAGTCTTTATTTACATCTTCAAATTTGAACGGATCTATCAAAATCAAAATTTCGTTAAACAAAAAATGCGTTTTCAATTAATAAGTGCATATTTTAATGTATTTAAATCAAAGACCCTATATGTTAAACTATTGGTAAAGAAAAAAATTGTGTTCTCTTATCAAACGTTGTATAGTACACCGCGATTGATAAGTGCGTGTTTTAATGTATTTAAATAAAACATTCTGTATTTGATTAATTAATTCATTCACATAATGGTGTTTTTCTCCAATTTAGTAAATCCATTATATTCCCACATTGTTTTCTTGCAAAAATGTGCAAACGATATTAAAAAAGATGGTGGTTATTACTTTATTATAAAATAAAAATTTGAATGCAATCTGACAATCTATTTTGTAATTTAATTACTACCTAACTCTAACAGTGTTTTTAAGAACAGAGCGTAAATACTATACCTACCGTTTTGCAGAAACATAAAATTATCATAAAAATCAATGTAAAACGGTGTAATTTCTATTTTGCGTGACAAACTTGAAAGCTGTAAGTGTATACAATGAAATTTGCTTTGAACGACTTAAACTGTTCTGTTTTTATGTGCTATTTTCTCTTTTGTTTAGGTACATGCTATAAACAGATTTTGACAAAGAAAGCTATCAGATCGAATCGAACTTAACATTTTTTATTTATGAAAAAATAAATGGAATGACAGCGGTGGCCTTTATTAAAAAAAAATATTTAATATTAGATTTTACTTCAAATTGCATGAATTTTGTTATCTTGAAGTACTTTCCATTGTTCTTAAACCTTTTTTTGTGTCCTACTATCAAGTTTAATACGTTTTGAATATTTACAAAAATAAAACAAGGTGTTTTGGTATATCTGATTATATTTCGAAATTTTCAGAAAAAACGTGGATTTTTTGTCTTTCTTTTATTTTAAGATGACTTAAGTCAGATTTACTACTGTTTTTATCAGTTGTGATAAAACTATAACCTTCATAAGTGATAAGTAAGCAATTATAGCGTTTTTCCTCTTCTTCTAGTTCAAGCAGAAATAGATATATTTATCTCATTCAAGCGAAACTAGATAAATATATTTTGTTTTTTTTAATGACTTATTATATGATTAATATCATACTAGCCGCTCCTCGCGGCTCCGCCCGCGATTGTAATGAAACACTGCAGCAACAACAGTAGTGGAAACTTCATCAGGACCAACAGCTAAACGTAAATTATTTGAATAAAAAAATAATTGAGACTCAAAAGTTAAAAATAAAATTAATTTCAAAAAATATTTTAAAAACAATGGTTTTCTTTTGCACTAAAAAGTAGAAAATAATTTTGTTCAGTATAATGTGAACATAGAGCTGGTGTAGAAAATCATAATAGGAATAAACAGAATAAAAGAAAAAAAGCTTTCAGTCGGTTTAATGTCAAATATCAGTTTATCTTCATTTTTCCTCCTTGCGATTTTCATTTTGCGATAAAATATTATATTTTATTAAAATACCTTTAGCATGCATACTGACTGTTTTTATGTGATTTATTTCATTTATTATTTGACCATTAGGCAACTAAGGCACAGCCCAGTAAATCCTATATATTCCATAAACGTTAGCTTTTGTAATAAAAAGTTTTATAAATGGGACAGTTTTATTTATACTAAATATTTTATAGTACTTGTATATCCCGTAACATCGATACTGGCTATGGAAAAAAAACGCAACAAATTCATTTTCGAAATATTTATTGCCCCGAGCCCTTAAATTTTTGTTAATATCATCACTGTCAGTTTTTCACTATTTACCTGATCCTTCAAAATATCCTCAGGCGTTCATTAAATTTTCAATAATTGACGTGCTGTTATTAAATATGAACCGCATGGGAGAATTTTTACAATGTTGCTTCACATTAATATGCTTGATTTCTGGTACGATTTTAAAAGTACGTTTAAAACGGTTCTTGAGGTACAAACGCAAAAGTGGATAGACAAACACTGAGTTTTTAAGGGCAAAGATTTTAGATTAGATTCTAAATTTTCTACTGTAGAAACTTTGTTAAGTGCAAGTAACATTCTGTTTTTGTAACACTTACCTATAACTGCGGCCTATTTTTAAACAACAGTGGCAGTTTTATCCGTTTAGTAAGCACAGTTTAAAAAAAAACCGGGTCGCAGTGCCAAAACCCTGCCGACAATATAGTGTATTTGCTTATACAGGTGGCTTTATTTTGCGAACTTAAGTTGGTTTTTGGGCAAAATAAAAAATGTGACTCCTTAATACACCCCTTAAAGTAACATTTTTTTTTCTTAATTGCAATATTATTTTCAATCGAACCTCTATACCAAATTATATACACCCTTCAGTAAATAATTCACTATCTGCAAACTAGTGTTTTCATAAAATTTGTAAATCCGGTCCTGTCGGGCCGATTTTATTAAAATTTTTGAGGCACTTTTTAATTTCTACCAGAGGGTTAAAATTCATTTTTGAAACGATTCGGAGAATTTTTTCGGTATATTGGGGCCCAAAAACATTTTTCAACCCCTAAAAACTACCCTTAAAATAGCCCGATTAGAACCATTTTAAATAGGCTTCTTGCGGTGACGGATTTCAACACGTGGGCCGAATTTTATGGAAATCTATTAACTCTTTCGAAAGTTATTGCCCGCACACCCACACACACACACACACATATATATATAAACATTTTTAAAAATGGTGCCAAAAATGTTTAGGAGGTTATGAAACGTCGAGAAATTTTGGTCCGACTCCTAGGTCCCGCCATCCGACCGACGCCAATAGTGCATGTTGCCATATGGCAACTACACTAAAAAATCGTTTCAATCGATCAATCATTTTTCGAGCAGAATCGATTTAATCAACAATGATTTTGTTATGGTGAAATCTAAGGTCATGACAACGCTTTGGCAACCGAGTATAAGTGTTATACATCGCTAAGGAAAATACGCAGTGAATTAAAACATGCGGTATAAATTTTGTTTTGAATGATTTTTTTTCAAGAATCTGAAGTCGGCTGAATAGAGGACAGTGAAGAGTATTTGGCGTTCGAACCGCGTTAAGAAAACTGCAAGTGACATTTGAAATCCCGTTCATATCTTTTAGATGACAAACAACTTTCCAGACATGAAAAATATCGTTCATAATTCTCGATGAAAGAAAACATCTCACAGCGTTCGCGGCCATGTTGGCGTTTACATGAGTTATACTTGATGTTTTACAGCCGATATAAAATTTGTATGCAACTGAGCATTTTTATATTCAAACTTACATTAGTGATATAAAACTAAGCATGTTGATGTGTTTTGTCAAATAAGTGTAATTGATACATTACGTTATCACACGGTATTTGAATATTAAATTGGGTTCTCCTACCCTAGCACTAACGTAAGTTGGGTAGGAAAGTTCCTTGTTATAAAATAAGAAACGTAAATTGTCTCTTCCGCGCATGCGCTGATTTTCCCCAAAAACAATAAGCACGGTCACTAGATTATAGAGGTTGCCCCGTTCTGTCGACCAATCATCGTCAGTACAGGAATGATGTCAACAGGCGGACCGTCCATATTTTTATAAATCTACAATGATAATAACAAAAATAGCATTTGTATTTAACTAGGACTATCACTTACCTTAAAAATTTACTTTATTGCAAATAGTATCAATATTGTCTTTTTGTTTCTTTGATATTTGTTAAATACTGCCGTTAAAGTTTGTAAACAACAGTCGTTGCCACGCAATCAATTGACAGTTCTGCCTTGAACAACAAGCCTCTTATTTTTGACATGTCAAAATTTAGTTTAATTTGCATTGTGCTTACAAACAGATAAACAAACTTTTCTTAAAAATAAGTTTTTTTTCACTCAGGGGACCTCAAAACGAAACATTTTAATAATTTTTTGAAATGTAAATTTTGACCCAAATTATTGCCGTTTTCCCCTTGTGGAGTTGGGATGGTGAAATTCGAGAACAATGAAATATTGAATAAACTATTTACTTTTTATGTAACGTGTTTATAAACATTAATTTTTTATTTAATATAATATTTATACTTCATTATAACAACTAATTATGTTCAACATATTCGATAAATAATACATATTTTGATGCCTGGGGATGTGTATATAATGTGTATGAAAAATGTTGAATAATATTTAAATTTATTATTGAGTTAATATGCAAATCGATCCTTGCAGGGGCAGCTGTAAATCGAATAGGGTTTCCCACGCTGTCCAACTGTATAATGATGATAATGCAAGTTGATGTCAGAGTCGGTAATCTTCTTGGATGACATTAGTTTGATCTTGACTCATTAATCATTTACTACGTATGGCTAGCTATGTGTAAGCATTTAGCCATTCTGATGTTTCGACTATTACAGTATTCTGTCTTTAATCTATCCCTCGATTATCCGACAACTATTGTAAACCGTCGTTTTCTAACTAGTTAAAGGCATAACGAAAAGTCTTTATCTCGCCAGTTCTGGATACTTACGTCACGTTCTACTGTCTGCCGCTTATTCCAAAAGTATACTGTCGCCTGTCTCGCTTAATCTCCTTTAATTTTGTATTCTATAACCTTCCCGCAAAAATGTTCTGACATGTAAAGGTAATAGTGGTGGGGATTGATAACGAAAAATCTTTATCTCGCCGGTTCTGGATGTTTACGTGACGTTCTACTGTTTGCTGCTTATTCCAAAAGTATATACTGTCATTTGTCTCACTTAATCTCCTTTAATTTTGTATTCTATAACCTTCCCGCAAAAATGTTCTGACATGAAAGGTAATAGTGGTGGGGATTGATTCAACGATCTAGTTAAATTAACTGTTAATCGTTCGTCAACGAATCAACTGTCTCTCTTTTTTTGGAATTAACTAATTGATCTATCTATTTGTAACAAAATATCACCCCTTCAACCAAGGAACGAAACGAAATCGACACACGAACCGAAACAGTATCTGATGTGTTCGTTATTTAAAACCAACGAAAATATGCAGTTTTGTAAACTCAATGTGACGTAGCAATGTTCCTGCCTAATGCTCTTTGTAGTTAATGAAATCGATTGGTTTTTCAACTAATGAGCTCGTCCCATATTTTTTAGGTTTCGAATCTACGCTAAACATAGATAAAACTATTATTTTGAGAATTCTTTTTGTAAGAAACATACCTTTTATAAATGTTTTGTAAACTTTTGAACATACTGTATTTGAATGTACAAAAACAGTAACTGAGAGAAAATCATTCTATGTGTTGCCCTTAAACTATGTAGTACATTTTTAATGTTTTTTTTGTAATAATTAATATCACGTTGCTATTTTTTTTTGTTGCGCAGAAATGTTTAATTAAAATTGTTTGTACATTATTTTTCTCCAGGCATCGTTTATAATTAATGTTTGTTCTATGAGTTCCGTTTAAAAGAAGTAAAATAATATTTTAGTTAGATTTAATGCTTTATTCGCTTTTGAAAGACATACATTGTGTTTATTAAATCAGGTGAAAATATACAAATAAATGTTAAAAAACTAAAATCTGACTACGTAAAAGAAGAAAATAAGCAAATCAAAACGTGTGACAATATTTATTATTATATATCACTATTCGAGGTTCTATTCAGGAACGGAAGAAAATTTCGGTATTCGAGTTTCCGACTACTGATATAAAATAATGAATACGTTTTTACGCTTTGATTTGTTGTTTTTTTTTCTTTTATGCTGTCTAGTTTTAGTTTTTTTAACATTTATTATTATTTTAGATTTTATAACATTTAATTAGTGTATTTGCCATATGGCAACATACACTATTGGCATCGGTCGGATGGCGGGACCTAGGGGTCGGACCAAAATTTTTCGACGTTTCATAACCTCCTAAACACTTTGGCACCATTTTTGAAAATGTTTATATATATATGTATATATATATATATATATATATATATATATATATATATATATATATATATATATATATATATAGGTATATATGTGTACGGGCAATAACTTTCGAAGGAGTTAATTCATTTTAACTAAATTTGGCACACATGTTGGAATCCATCACCGCACGAAGCCTATTTAAAATAGGCCCAATCGGGTCATTTTAAGGGTGGTTTTTAGGGGTTGAAAAAAGTTTTTGGGCTCAAAAATACCTAAAAAATTCTCAGAATCGTTTCAAAATTGAAATTTAACCCTTTAATAGCCATTAAAAAGTGCTCCTAAAATTTTAATAAAATCGGCCCGACAGGACCGGATTTACAAATTTTCTGAAAACACTAGTTTGTAGATAGTGAGTTATGTAATTGAAAGGTGTTTTTAATTTTGGTGTAGACATTCGATCGACAATAATAATGCAATTAAGAAAAAAATGTAATTTTAAGGGGTGTATTAAGGAGTTATTTTTTTTATTTTGCCCAACAATCACCTTAAGTTCACATAATAAAGCCACAAGGCCTATATTAGCAAATACACTATATTGTCGGCAGGGTTTTGGCACTGCGACCCGGGTTTTTTTGTTAATTGTTATAGATAATTTATTTCTACATAAGGATGTTATTAAGTAATTAAAATATGAAAACAACGTGAAACCCCAAATGAATTGTCTGCATGTAGGTATATATTTATTGTTTATAATAGTCAAGTATTTATCAACATAAATGTGTGAATTTCGTTGAGTATGAGCGCATGCGTGGCATTATATTATATTATATTATATTATATTATATTATTCTATAGTTTAGGTTGCTATTGTTGTTATGGGATACTTTTTGTTACAGTACCAATATTAGAAAAAAATATTTTCTAACAATGTCACTGTTGAGAGTCAAACTTGCTGAATTGTCATTTACTCTACGCTAATATATTATTTGTTTTGAAAATATGTGATCCAGCGTCTATAATCTACAATCTGTCTCTTTTAAAATGTGTCGCCTTAGGAAAATGTTTAAAAATTCGAACAGCAAATTATAAATTGTTGGTGTATGCATACCTAATTGAACTTTTATGGGAATAAAACATTTTGTACTTTGAGCAAAGTTAATAATATATTTCAAAGTTTTACATTGTAAAGTTAATTAAAGAAGTTCATTACAATATAAAGGGTGTAATTTTGCAAGGCACAATAGATATTTAATGTTTGTACTGTTTTTGCATAGGTACTAAAACAATTTTTAAAATCGCTATGTTTTTTACAGCCCTTTTCGAGAAAGGAAATTCTTTTGTTACTTGTTTTCACCAGTTTTTAGGGGGTCACTATTACCACATTTTGCGATTTCGTCCCGATGCGTGTCCGTCTTGAACAACATTTGAGCAGAATTGACCGTGCGGTTTGGGCTAGATGCTCCATGGAAAGACAGATTATATGTAGATATTTTTTAAAACAACTTATTGCGATTCGAAAGATTTGTAAACGTATACATTGACGAAAAACTCAAAACGAAATAGTTGCACGATTACATTGCAGTCCCATTATGAAAAAAAAAAATAAGATTGGAAAAATATCAAATATACTTACATAAAAGAATATAAGATTTTTGAAAAATGACACGATTTGATTAGTTTTATTTTAGTCACAAGATAGCACAGATGCGAAAAGTTACTTGCAACCGTCTTAGTAATATAGTAATGAAGGTAACAATTTCAAGCATCTACAGACGAACATTTTTATATATAATTACAGTTTTTTTATTTGTTCGCCGTTAATTTTTGTTTTTAACTCACTTGGAGACAATATATTTCACCTGGTGTGATAGAACATTAATAAAAATGTCACAAAAGTAGAAAAACAACATCAAAATGAGTGAATTGGTTGAAAAGTAGAACTGATTTTGAAGATCGTGAAAAACATGATTTGTTATTTATATTTACAGGGTGTGTATGAGAGTTTCTTGGTATCGTGCTCAGTAACTATGTTGTATGCGTCGAATGGCCTTTGTTAACAATTTAAAGTGACTACCAGCTATTCAATATGCCCCCTTTTTCATCCGCATAGCCCTATCTTACGGCAGTTGTAAAATGCATTTACTCTTGTTTTGGAAATCACTAATTCTTATTATAAATCTTACTCTATCTTTAATATTAATGCTTAGAAAAAAGGACTAGAAATAAACGCCATTCTTCTCATATGACTTTTAGCCAAGTTTCTGCGGTTTATTTGATCTAAATAAACGATTCAAAATCAGAATTAAGAATACTGCTTTACACATATGTTTGTAGAGAAAAAAAATAATTTGAAAAAAATTGTTGAGCAATCCAAGTTTGCAAAAAAAAACTTCAAAATGTTAATTTACCTTTTCGTAATTTGAAATCTTGTGACGTGCTGTGAAGAAATATTGAAGAATGTTACGTTTTTTGATTAAATTTTTAGAGCAAATGTATGTTTTTTGAAATTTTTAAACAGCAAGCTAAATTTTGATAAGCTTAATGCTTTTGCGACCAAAGTTTGAAATTTTATACGATCCGAACCGACTAGTGTGTGTGAACTCATTTAACTTCATGTATCCCAAAACTGCCAATTGAGCCGATCCAACTGGATGTGGAACTTAATAAACAACCCACCTCACGATTTGTTTCCATTTCTTGTTAACCCTGTGTATCTGTTTAGTAGAACTAGAAGAGTGAATATATTACGGCGTCACAAAAGTTTTACAATAGTAACTGAGTTGAGTTCAGAGCGTCGCGGCGCTGCTAACTGCGAAAGTTTCTGTGTATTGACCTATCTACTTATTGTTAAGCTGTGCTTGCACTCTACCTGTTTTTGAACAGTCGTAACAGAAACTATCAAATCGGAAGAAAAATAACTAGATTTTTTTATGACTCAGGTCATGAGAATATTTTTCAAGATTATTTATTATCGAAAGAGATTGCTATATTTTTCTTTAGTTCACAACGTACTATCAGTTGCATTACAATGTAACATTTTGCTTCCTTTTATTTATTTGCGGGTTTTACTAAAAAAATCATCAGTAAATTAATGCAATAAATATTATGTTATTGGTGTTTGAAACATTTTGTTGTTTAGTGGCGATAGTGAGTAAAATGTTTGAATATTTCGTTATTTGTTTTTCTGTACTTTGTGTAGTTTTAACATAAGAGTTTATTTTATTGTTCTAACCAGACGCTTATTCTTGAGATAATAAAAATGTTGTTTATTTATTGTGTCAATAAATGGATTACTATTAAGAGTATATGCCAGTGGCTGTTCGTGATTTTTTGAGGAGCAAAATAGGTCATTGATAGGTCAAGTGGTCATCGCGATTTTTGACGTTATAGCGGAAACTCTTAAGGCTGTCGGAACGCTTTGAATTTAAAGCAAAAATAGAGCTTCGGCTGTCAACTGATTGTAGACTTATTCGTCAACATTCTGCAAAAATTCTTTCTCTATAAGGAAGATAAAGGACAAATCTAGGTCTCTAATGGACTACTTTTGTAATTTATGTCCGATTTTCTAGAAACAATTTGGCATTAATTGTGCTAAAAAAACACCCGTTTTCAGTGTCACACTATGACCTTATTCGTACTTATTTCACAAAACTGTTCCATCACAAACCTAAAATGACTCTTCCTTTTTCGGAAAAGTTTTTTAAATCTTCAAAATATTTCCAAAAATTAGAGTAATCTATTGACAGCGGCACCCTTGCAAAAAAATTTTTTAGCCTCGTAGTTGGCACCACCCAAAAATTGAAACGTGCGGATGATTTGAGCGAGACAGAGCTAAAGAAGGTCACATCCACAATATGTCTTTTACCTATCTCGCCCCTTACCGCTGGGTCTTAGCACAAACAAAATTCAGAGCGTTCCGAAGGAGAGATGGAAGTCAAATCCATAAAGGATTGAATCTGCTCCAATTGCCTGCCTGCAATACACTTTATTATTATTATTATTATTATTATTATTATTATCATAAAAAAAAATTTACGATGCACGCGCGCACTGTAAGCTCAAAGTTGGAGTTGCCGAAACATCAAAATTAACATGATGAAGTAGCTCGCTAGACCGAATCCCGAAAAAAAAGCCCTGGAAAAAATAGCCCCGGAAAAAATAGACTTGGCAAAAATAGATTTGGAATAAATAGCCCCGGAAAAAATATCCTTGGAAAAAATAGATCCGAATCACAACTATATATGGAAATGGCAACCCGATATAGTATATGCACTAAGAATACATATAAAAATCAGTATATGGGCATTTAGCATTATAAACCAAAAGCACGCAACACCCACCAAAAACCGTCCAACACCCACCCACCCATTTTTTTCGGGGATTTTTTTTTCCAAATCTATTTTTTCAAAATCTATTTTTTCCAGGTCTATTTTTTCCGGGGCTATTTTTCCCGATTACTCGCTAGACCATACGCTTTAAAATTCGATTGATGGTGCAGCGATCGAAAAAGTATAATAGTGAATATGACAGATTAAAATGTCTATAACTCATAAACTAAAAGAGGGAGTCAAAATCGCGTTCTCTGGTAACGACAAGAAAAATTTATTTTAAATAAACGATCCTGTTACAAATAATCGAAATTAAATTTTTCGAAGCGTTTGCAGGATATTTTTACACATAACTCCCGCTGTAATTTATTCAGAAAACATTGTCGGTGTCACTGTTTGTGTATATATATTTTTTGTGCCCCGGCTATCAGTGAATGAAATATCCATTTACAGTTGGAATATATGCGTGTTGTTTTTGTTTGTAGAAATCGTTTTGAAACGTTAAAATAAACATGTAAATCAATCTACGAGATCGATTCATCCGCACACAAATATATATTATGTTTATAGCATGTTCAGTTCACAATTAGGTATGTCATATTTGTTTAAGATTATATATTGCAACAAAACTGTTAGTAGTGGCGTAAAAATATATATTTCTTTATTAAAATAGAAGTCATTTCTAGCGAAAACTAAAGCTCAGTTATGGCAACAATAAAATATTTATACTCTATATATTCAATAATATACAAAGTCACTTAATGAGAATATACTACAGAACTACACAAAACACTTTAAGTAATATTTATGTACACGCCACTTTGGAGTTATATCATTCCAAACAAAATACATATAGCATTTTTTCCAGTTACCACTTATAAAATAGCTGATTTTCACTTCATAATAAGTATATATATTTAAATCAAAGTTAAATAAAGTTCGGTCATATTGGAAATTTGAATTATTTACGAAAGTAAACCTACTTAGCTTCTGTGTCGCTCATATCGATTGAAATTGCAACAGCCAGAGGATAACTACGTTGTAATCATAAAATCGTATTACTTTTGCTTTACTTAGGGTTGCCATCCGTCCGGGTTTCCCTGGATTTGTCCTAGTTTAGAGGACATCCGGGGAATGCCCGGGTGGGGCTTCATTTGTGGTCCGGATTTAAAAATTTAAGAATAAAAAAATTCTAACTGATTAATAAGACAATTTGTAACAAACTGTAATAGGATTCTGGTTTGTTAGGTACATTTAAAATTATGATAAAAGATGACTAAATTTAATTTTAAGGTCTAAAAATAAATTAAAAGGTGATTTATGACATTTTCAACTGTTTTCTATTACACTGACTATGTTTAAAAAAACCTTTGACATGTCTGGGTTCTGGGCTCTAAAATCCGGCGTTTTCACGCGTCTTGTCCTGGCTGCCAAATTTTAGAGATGGCAACCCTAGCTTTAATTTATGCTCTAGTGCGAGAAGGGGTCATTTTATGATCGCTATACAGACATGAAATGCAGCTATTTTACACACAGAAATTTGATTTTGAGTTTACGCGTTTTGAAATAAAAATAATGTTCAAAAAAATGTTTGTTTGGTACTATTAGTCTGTGGTTGCATGTAGACTAAAAACATGATTTTGTTAAAATATTTATGTGTGTTCAGGACGGTCACATATCAAGGTTTAATCGCAAAATTGGTCATAATTTAAATGTGGAAGAAATGGTTCCATTAGATCCGGTAAAAAAATGTTAAAAAAATACTAAATATTGCACATCCGCTAGCTAGACTATGTACAGTATATATAGAAGAATAGAAAAACTAAGTGGTATGCATGAAAATTGCCAGTTTGCAGTTAGGCTCCGTGGATAAGGCGTTGCTTAGTGTGGTCCAGGGTTCGATCCCAATCGACTTCATAATATATTTTATTTTTTACATCTATTCCGTATTATTTTACTTGTTATTTATTTCTAAGTTTATTTATATATTTTTTTAAACAAAAAATAAAAAAATAATATATTTTTAATCGTTTTTAATTAATTTGTTAAATGTTTTTATATACAATTTTTTTTTTCATTTTTTAAATTTTTTCCCCATTGTTTATTATTTATATCTGTCCAATTTTTATCATACAGTGGAAAACATAGCGGAATGTGCACTTTTGGTTTCGCCAGCTATTTTATTATACTGTATTCAATGATATTTACTCTAGACACGCTACATGGCTACCTCCTTTTCGATGTACGAATACAACCATTTGTCCTGGATTCGTGTCATAAACTTACATAACATACTCTAACAATGTTAATATAAATTTATTGTAACAATTATAGTTAAGAAGCCAGACGGATAGATAGTTTAGCATGAACAATACGATTGCATCTTTTATTAACGGAATTTTAAAAATAACTGAAAATTAAGTGAGCGGTTATTTAATTCAAATTGGAACGGTTTTCGCAAACACACTGTATAGTCCGAGAACACCGCCCTTTAAATAGAACCCCCGGATGTTTCAAATGCATATATACATATGTATAATATGCGAGTTATATATATACCTAATATGTGAGTTTCAAATGTTCAGCGACTATGTCTGGATCGTTCTCGTCGATTAAATTAACTTTTCAAACAGGTAAACAAATTTACTATTTTGGACAAAACATATATCTTTTTATTTACATTGATAAATAAGATTCCTTCATTTGAATTTTCGAATACTCTGTATCTCTAGCTTTGTTTTCGCGAAGAGCTAAGCTAATACCTAACGGTGAAGGAAGGTTTGATTGGGGATCCTTAACCAATCCTTCCTTCACCGTAACATTGTATTGGATCAACACTACTATTATACTGAAGCTAAGCTAACCTTAAAACTCTGAAGAACGATCTTAACATCGAGTTTCTTGCGCATAACATCATCTAGGTGCGTAGGCTTTCACGATCGGTGTTATTCCAAATCATCTTGGTGTCCGGGCTTGTAGGCCGTGATCTATCCGTAGTTCTTTTTGACGTTTCGCAACTGTGGTAGATGTTATCAAAGACGATGTGACAGAGGGCGAAGTGTCCTCTTAGACAGCTTACAGGTAGGTGTGTCGACAACTGGCGTTTTTCTTTTTTTATGCTCAGTTTAAAAGACCAGTTCACCACATCGCCTTTGATAATATCTACCGCAGTTGCAGACGAAACGTCAGGCAGAAATATTAATGCTATATTAGAAAAACTCGTTTCTAACACTCCCCGTCGTGATTCAAACCCAAATCTTTTCACTATCGCGGCGGAATGAGTTACCAGTTACTCAACAGTGACATATCCAAACTTTTTCATATTTAAAGCATCTTTGTAACTGTTTTTTTTCACTTCATGCGAGAGCTAATATTTTTTTATCACTTGAAAAAAGTTCCTGAAAGTTGTTTAAATTTTTTTTTCTGAGTAAAAACTTATGATTGATAGAAAACTGTCATTCAAAAACTCGTTACTGTGTCATCAAAATGTAACATTTGAAAAAAAAGAGTTTACTTTGACTAATATTTATGTTCTATTTGCAATGCTCACCCCGTTGTAAGTGCAATACATATATACACTCACGCATATTGCGTTTGCCTACACCATCGCCCCCCCTCCCTGCCACAACAACCCACTTTTGGTTGGTGTGGGTATTGTGCAAACCCAATAATCTCTGATCCGACTGGTCGTGTGTTCGCAAACCGCTTTGGACTCCCCGCAGCTTTTGTCACGACCACGCACATTGCCTGCAACAAATTACTGACGGTAAAATAAATATAGAAACATTATTTCAAAAGCGTGAAACTCGTCATCGAAACACATTTTACTTTTTTATGTTGGTTTGCTAAATATTTAGCTTGAATAGTTTTAAGATTATTATTTTCAAGCAACCTCATTTTTTTAGAAAAATGTTTAAAATTAGAATATTTTAAACATTTTTCTAAAAAATGTTATAGTTATAATTAGCAACTAAAAAAATATCAAAAATTGTTTTCAACCCTCTTTGACGTGGATAATGTCTTAAAAAACCAGTAAACATTTGATCTATTTTTAACTGACTTTATTTACGTATTTTTTTGTCTCTACTTTTGTCTTCCAAAGTGTCTCTTCCTACACTGCTCAGCCAATGAAAAAATACGTTTGATAACGTTTAGCCTCAAATTAAAAAAGAATATTTTTTATTGGTCTACGATTGCTACGAAATGAGGATAAAGAAGAAATTAAAAATACATGAGTCAAATAATACCGATAGATGAAAATGCAGTTCTATTGTAATTTATATGTTACTAAAAGCTATCAAGTTTAAAAGAAGCAAGTTTTTAAAAATGCTGTGTTTGCTCATACGGAGTCATGCGGTGTCTCATGACTTCTGCAGAATGAATTGTCATAAAATTTGGTTTGACAATTACCTAGCAATTACTTATAGTTCTTTATAAGAAAAGTGCTGATGAGTATAAATCGAACATAAAATAACTGATAAATTTAAACTGTGTACAAATGTATATGCCTTGCTTTTTGTACAATTCCCTTTCGAAGCGACATTTTCTTAAGAATTTTGCAAAACAATATTTAGTTATGTGTATAGTTTGACACGAATTATAGGATTAAACTCTAAAGTCAAAACCGTTGCATTCTGCAATATATCATTCCTAAAGTAATATTGAATTCAAAGATAATTTCTACATGCGTTCAATTGTCATTTATTACTACAGCATTTTTAAATAATTAACTTTCAGCATAATAAATTTAAACACGGCTTGTAACCTAATAGGCAGAAGAATGGTCGCTTGATATTTTGTATATGAAATGTTGTTTGTCTGTTAGGAGTAAAATGTCAGTTGCGTCACGATTTTATAGAAATGTAATGCCTCAGCCACACACTCGACGAGTGGCATGGGAAGTAGCGAGGAAAGGAGGCAGAGACGTTGTGTGGCCGCGTTACTCGTCATGCCGCACGTCATGCTCCTCGTCATGCCCAGTGCTCCCTTGATTGTCGGTTTTTTGTGCGCGAATCAAAGGACCGGCAATAAGAGCGCGAGTAAGCCGGCCACATACTCCCGCGCCAAGCGGTCTAAGTGTAAAGGCATAGTGCGCACGCTGCCACAGTATCGACCTCCATTGCCGAGAGGCGAAAGCCGAGTGCGGAGCGTCGCGAGTACAGCAGTGTCTGGCCGCTTAGGGCAACATCGCGACAGCGCGATGAGCAGAGCGAGGAGCAGTGTGAGGAGCATAGTCTGACAGTAGGGTAAAAGAATTAGAAAATTAGACTAGCAGGTACGATATGAATATTGATGAAAAATAATAAAATACCAAAGAAAAGGAATTAATTAAAAACTGGCGCCGTTTTGATTAGTTGTTTCCGCTGATCCAGATCAATTTCAGTTCAGTGCCGTTGTGGAATAAGAGATGAGCAACCCTTCAAATGTAAATGAAATTCTATTTCAGTTAATAATCAAGCTTTAATATTAATAATACGGCAGGGAATCTGCAAAGCTACTCAATGTATGAATACCCGACGCAATCTTCGTGTAATGGACACAAAAGGGTCTAATCCCAAAACTTTTTAGCATAAAATATTGTCGACTTGCAGACATTTGATGAAGACGTCACGTTAATTTTACAAGGTCTGACGATCATGATATATTTTAATACATATTGTGTGAACATCGTTGCAATGTGGTGAAAGCGTTCAAAACGAGATGAAATAGACCACTGATCTCTAATATTTAAAGGCTGATGAGTTCAGTTGTCAGCTGTTAAGCGTCTATAACCTACAATATTTCTCTAACAAAGAGATAGCCTAGTGTTCAACTGAGAGTTCGATTGCATCCAGTTTTTAAAGCCATAGTTTCAGTTTTGATCAGAAAACGTCCGACTCTTTACTTACAGTCTATGCATTCGACTGTACCAGCACAGCAAACTTCAAGCAAAAATATATGAGAAAAAGTTCTCTTCAAAAGATTGAATGTTGTGTTCAACCAAACCTGAGACAAAATCGAAATTATCACCCAAATCTCACTTCGGCCTTACGTTAGTACGTTTTGCTCAAGTCTGCCGTTGATTAGGTCCAATCGGCTACCCGCTATCCAGTTGAAGATCAGTGACTCTACCGGGTTGCGTTCGAAACGAAATAGGATAAGCAACGGTTTTGTTAACCTTAGCGTGACGAGATTTTATTGGGCCAGGTTCAGAACGGAATCACATATATATACACTTAATATTATGAAACATTTTATGAAAAGTCTATTAATGACACCATTTGCTGATAGGCCAAAGTAGACTAGAACGTAAGACTGCACATTTTAGGGTGTGAACCGTGTTTATAATTTTCGTAATAGATCAAAGATAATGGGGTTGCCCCTCATTTTATGGGGTTGCAATGTACGCTATAAATAGACAACAAATCATTTCTAAATGGAATTTTAAATATAGAATTATCCAGCTTGTATCGACAACATATAAAGAGACAACATAGATATTATATGTTTCGGTTCAATGGAAAACTTAAACCACAGAACAGACAATTTGAAGTTTGAGAATAGTTATTGCCAAGGTTATTAGATACAGAGGTGACCTCACTTCGTTGGATAGTAGCCAGGGAATGACATAATTCAGTGGATTTTCAATTAATATTGCATAGTCTCCCAGTTGACGTCATTAATTTATGAGGCAATCTGTGTATTTCCAATGACCTTGGGTTACTCCACTATAAGTAATTATAAGTAATTTTCCCTTCCATTTGTAGGAATACGTACTACAGTAAAGTTTTGTAGGATTCGTATCTATGGTTAAAATGTCACAACGGTCATCAATTTAGTACATCAATTTAATACAAAATGACTTTAACGATTACAAAACCGATAGCGAATTTTTTTTTTTTTTTACTAAATAACGTGCGCAGCTACTATGGCTATATGCACGATTCTAAGTAAATATGGTAAGTATGATGTAATGTATAAATAGATTACTAACTAAATTAATCAGTAGTTACAGTTCTGAATATTAATATTGATAGCGATTTTGTTTTAAACTATTTAGAGATGCACTGCTTAGACGCGACTGTGAGTTAATTGTGTACAATTTTTGGGCTACGTTTATGATAAAATGTACAGTTCAGGCGCGATAGTAGAAGTTGATTGCGAACGTAACCTTGGCGTTGGTGTACGAGGGTTATATCGTGTGGTTATGTTCATAGCCGTCTTGGGTACACTACCCTAACGCAGTATATCTCGACAACGCAAAGATTACCTTCTCCATTCTAGCTTTATGTTTTGTTTGACCAAAGAGCACTGCCCTGTGGATTTAGGTATGATGGAGGCTCGACTAAATTACTGACGGCTCGCTCTTTTTGCGTTATCACCTCTCTCTTTTGCATTTTTTATACAAATAACACGGGCGATCTTTTTTTAAAGTCTGATTTATACAGTATGTACAGTCGTATTTGGAACATATGGAGTTCATACGTAGAATTGAACCTAAGTGAAAATTAATTCACTCAATTTTTATATTCTGTATTTTTTTAATTAGTGTATTTGCCATATGGCAACATACACTATTGGCGTCGGTCGGATGGCGGGACCTAGGGGTCGGACCAAAATTTCTCGACGTTTCATAACCTCCTAAACACTTTGGCACCATTTTTAAAAATGTTTATATATATATGTATATATATATATATATATATATATATATATATATATATATATATATATATATATATATATATATATATTTATATATATATATATGTGTGTACGCGCAATAACTTTCGAAAGAGTTAATTGATTTCAACTAAATTTGGACCACGTATTGAAATCCATCACCGCAAGAAGCCTATTTAAAATGGGCCTAATCGGGTCATTTTAAGGGTAGTTTTTAGGGGTTGAAAACTGTTTTTGGGCCCCAAAATACCGAAAAAATTCTCCGAATCGTTTCAAAATTGAAATTTTACCCTTTGGTAGTAATTAAAAAGTGTCCCCAAAATTTTAATATAATCGGCCCGACAGGACCGGATTTACAAATTTTATGAAAACACTAGTTTGCAGATAGTGACTTATTTATTGAAGGGTGTATTTAATTCAATATAGACGTTAGATTGATAATAATATTACAATTAAGAAAAAAAATGTTATTTTAAGGGGTGTATTAAGGGGTTAAATTTTTTATTTTGCCCAAAAACAAACTTAATTTCACATAATAAAAGTATAAAACCACACGGCCCTATACAAGCAAATACACTATATTGTCGGCAGGGTTTTGGCACTGCGACCCGGGTTTTTTGTAGATTATAGATGGTCGACAACTAATGACATTAAATTAAAATAAGTAAAACATTCGTAAGCTGCGGTCGAATTCGAAAATGCGAAAGTTTAATCCGAAGCCCAGCACTCTAGATCTATAGCATAAAAGCTCATCTAGGTAAATCTGGCATAAAAATAGTTACATCATGCTTAAAAATTCACTTGATTTAACTTTTCGTAACACATTTTCGCTTCACTTCGAATTGTATGATTCGTTTCACTTAAAAAATTATCTGTTTATTAACTAATCAAGAACTAATCTAATATTTATGTTATTTCCAAGATTGGTTTTCAAGACATCATCGTAGGTTTCAGCTAAAATAACTGTGTGAATGACAATACTAAATTTTTGTCCAACCCTTAACGTTTCAATTCGTTTTTATAGTATGAAGAATGATACTGCTGAAAAATGTAAAGTAACTGTGACTTAAAGATATGACTTCTTTGTCAGAGTTTTAAAATTGTTTTTTTTTTTCGGTGTCTACTCAATTTGTGCACAGACAGTTTTCAAGAGCTTTCTTTTTTAATGCCGTCTAGCTCATTTTCATAAATGCTAGTTATATTGCTCGCAGACATCTTTTTATTTAAAATCGGAGTTCAATTTTAAATTGGGTAAAATAAGTAGCAGATATATTTCGAGCACCAAACGATGACAATCGTTCTTGGGCTTACAATTATTATGATATTATATTGTATAATAGTGTCTATACAAATGTTTCGACAAATGAATCAAGTAGTAAAGTCTCCGAATCAAAGTATCGCAACCATCCACTATTTTTTAATATACTTTTCAATTAATATATATAAAAGTTTTCGCGACTAAGGAAAAAATAAAAACAAGTTCAAAAATAAATATCGGTGACAGAAAATCATTTTCATATTTCAAAATTACACAAATTATACAAAATTGTATAAATTTAATTGTAATGAGTTGTGGTTTTTTGAATTGCAACCTAAAGTAGCTAAGAACATGCCAGATTTCAAATAATTTTCAGTCAGCCATGCGGGGTCGATTTCATTGTCATTTTTCTCTAGCACATAGATAGGTACCGTAGATTGTGGTACTTGGTAACTTTGTAAACTTTGTCAACTAGGGTAGTTTTCATATACGGTTTAACATTTGTCCTAGAATCGGGCTGTGACTGGCTTCCATACTTGCAAGAATGGCAAGATGATGGCGCCTATGTCTGGTAAATAACCGATTGATAATATCAACAATAATGGCTTAACTTTTAAATTTTCTCCTTGCCAATATATAGCAATAAGGTGGAATAATAGTAGGTATCTGGTATAGGATGTGATATCTTCCCATAAGATGCTAAAGGTTGGCCTAATCGTTGACAACTGTATG
The DNA here is from genome assembly GCA_034508555.1 of Venustoraphidia nigricollis. Classification (NCBI taxonomy): domain Eukaryota; kingdom Metazoa; phylum Arthropoda; class Insecta; order Raphidioptera; family Raphidiidae; genus Venustoraphidia; species Venustoraphidia nigricollis. The sequence goes on from JAVRKA010000028.1 coordinate 1,364,326, forward strand.
CTGGTTGTTTCGTAATGGCTGCGGGTCCTACGGGTGTTATTATTTGAAGAGTTTTCGTTATAAGTGGGTATCGGTGGTTATGGAAAACCAGTCAGATTTTACATACGTTTACGTTATAGAGAGTTTTTCATTATAGATAATTTTGAACGTAATTAAAGATCTTTGACTGAGACACAATGATGTTCAATTTTAATACAATCAGTGTTGTTAAATCCTCAAAAAATGGCTATGTAAATTTGAAGTTCGTGAGTACGACAAAAATAACAAATATCCAATTTCGAGAGTGTAGCAAGAATAAAATTAATAGAACGAAATTTTCGATCGCCGATACAAAATAATAAATGCTTTGTAAAACAATGATTCTATTTTTCGTTATCAACGACTTCGTTCTAATAATTTTATTCTTACTACGCTATCCAAACTTGATCTCAGTTATTTTTTTCGCACTTACAAAAGTTTTTTAAAGGTATCACTCACTTTTGTTTTATTGGTATGCTACATATAATATTTGTATTTTTTTATAATAATAGCCAGTTTTTGTGAACTGCAAAAAAAATATTAATGTATTTAGTACTATGGTGGTAAAGATAATATGTACAAATAACCACAGAACACCATCTCTCGGTGTAAAAATGAAAAACCAAAATATATTTGTATTCCTTTTAGTAGATCGACTGTCTCACGGACTTGCAGATCTACCAATTCTCTTGATAAGTCAAAACCAAATAGATGATTGAGAACAAAAGCATGTCGCCCAATGACAGACGTTATGAGTCATAACACTACATAGCTATACAGTGGTACCTTGAGATACGAATTTAATTCGTTCCGGGATCATCGTCGTATGTCAAAACAATCGTATCTCAAAGCAATTTTTCCCATTTAAAACAATGTAATGTAGATTAATGCGTTCTAGCGATATGAAACTACCCCAATACACAGAACTTGTAATTTCTCTTTTATAACTTTATGAGATTTGAAGGCCCTTGGGTTTTCGGATTTGTACACTAGCAATGGTTTAATTTTGAAGTCCCCACTAGCGTTAGCGCAAAGGGAAAGCGTTAGCCTATCTTCCATAGCCTTGTGGCCGGGTAGCCTCGTTTCTTCTGCGGTAATATAAGTGCGCCTAGGTATTTTTTTCCAAAATAACCCCGACTCAACGCAATTAAACACTTGTTGCGGTAGGTATCCTTCTTCACTAACGAGTTTTTCAAAAAAACATTTTTTGCTTTTTTCTAAGTCGCCGATACGAATGCCACACTCATGCTTCGCAATAATTTCATGTTTGGCTTCCATTGAAATCATTTTCTTAGATTTTTTCTTCTCACTTACTTTAACTTTGGGACCCATTGTTAAAATAACAGGGTACATACAGTATTTAAACTAAAATAGCACGAAAAACAGGCACAACACAACGAATAACACAGCTACGTGTGAACAAGGAACGATGCGGCGACGGTGTCAACAACCAAACAGAGCGAACGCTCTGCCATCTAGCGATCATCTATAAAATTATCGCGCATTAAAATTCGTATCTCAAATTTTTCGTCGTATGTCGAGGTAGAAATTTTCGAATATTATTCGTCATATCTCAAAAAATTCGTATGTCAGGGCATTCGTATCTCAAGGTACCACTGTATTTCCAATTAGGGTTTAGAAGTGGGAGGCAGGGTAGTGAATGGACGGCACGATCTGTATCACCTACTGACGTAGACGCTGTGATGCAAATGTATGAACACATCGTAGAGACAGGTTTTTAACACAACATGCGGAGAAAAGTGGTTCTCTATGTTACATAATATTCAGTATCATGAAGCTTTGGTAACTAGGCTTGCTTTAAGGCCCTTTGATGTGGTTTCTGTACAAATTGATACGCTCAGTTTTAAAATTTAATTCCGGATTCCTCTGTTGTATAACCGACTATATTATTTTGACTCGAGTTTTAAAATTCGTGTATACAGGGTGTAACTAAAACCAGTGAACGAGTCTAGAAGAATAATGAATCACTTGAAATGATCTGGAACATTTTTTATAAGATAATATTGAATACTAAAAAAAACTTTTTAAAAATTAACCTGTTTAAAAAAACAAATGAAACGCATAAAATAACGATCAAGTTTTGATGCCGACGTCAATTTAATTTAATATAAATATATGCTTATATAAAAAATATAGTAATTAAATTGGCGCCCAGCTTGATACTTGATTTACTTTACGCTTTAGTTTTAAGAGATTTTTTATTGCACAATCGCTAGCTAGACTAGCGAATGTGCTCCATTATCGCTTTGTGCGTCAGAGCTGAGTTTCGTTCATATAAGAAGATATTATTTCGCACAAAATCTATTCAAATTGTAGTTTTTTTAAAAAGAAGAGATTCTGTTCTATAGAACAAAACCATTTATAGATGGATTCGAGTTTATAATTACTTCGAAATTTGTAATTGAAAATCGCAGTTGTCGGTTGATCTGTACGTGCGTACGTCCGAGCTCTACAGATAACAATTTGTCGCAGAACACCTTGATTTATATTTTATTCACTTTGTTTACTATCAGAGCAGATCCCTGTTTAAATTTATTGAAATGCATTTAGTAGTTTAACTTTTATAAACAATTTTATTTTAATTTTGACAGTTTCAAAAGCATTTTGAATAATATTTTTATTGTACAGTAGATGAGTAGTAGAATAGGAAAGCGAACTGGAATACCTTGAAAATCGACAGACCAATCCGTGAACATTCTTAACAAAATGGCGTCGAATGTTTTTAAACTACTTTACAACTGTTGGAGATAGAGACTAAATCATTTAGGTGGCGTCATAACTCATTGTTTAAATTTCTATCGAAGAATACACACTTTTGGAATTTTTTTATCATAGAAAAAGCTTCAAGGAAATTGTTTCATAATCTGTTTGTAATGTTGATTTCAAAAAAATCCATTGATTTAAATCGAATAAGCAATGCTGAAGATATTTTGAGTCATTGTGTAGTCTAGTTTTCTTTTCTTATTTCATCTCCAGGCTTTAGATTCGTTCCTCAACGGTTATAGCGTCCACACAGTTATGTGTGCCACAACAGCTTCTTTCACAAAGCTTCCGTACACGTGTTTGCGATCTAAGATTTATCGGTTTTGTACAGCTTCGACTGTCCCGAACACTCAACATACATTTGTACTATTTATAGAGCCTTTTATTATAACTTTTTACAAATTTCATCTTTAAAAGAAGTACAATATGAAAGAAATGAAAGTTTTGCTTTCTGACAATATTTTGCTACTTTGCATGAATTATTATAAACTAAAATATATCAATCAGTATATTATTATAGAGAGATATATAGACATACCTATTATGGTATCGCAGACTTTTTTTAAAAATATATGCATGCTTACATAATGGCAACTGTTTTTGTCACGTATTTATTTGGAAAAAAAAACTAAGTTGCCATTATCTTTGAACATTATTTAATACGACAATACCATATATATCCCTAAAAAAGTTCTTATCCCACTAATCTATATACTTATATAAAAATCTCGTGTCACAGTGTTAGTTATCGAACTCCTCCGAAACGGCTTGACAGCTTTTTATGAATTTTTTTGTGTATACTTGGTAGGTCTGAGAATAGGTCATAGGCTATTTTTTATACCCCTAGGTGATAAGGGTGGCCCTCTCCAGAATTTTTTTTTATGATTTGCCAGTAAAAAATATTTACAACCCGTTCTACCACCAACCCCTATTTTTTAATAGCGATATTAGTATTTTTACTTTCATCCACAAATGCGCAATAGGGCTGCAAGATGGCAATATAACGGTAAATTTATATTAGTATATGGATATATCAGATTATAAAACCGCTGATGACCTCAGATGTTAAGCGTCTATAATCTACAAAATTATAAAATATCGTGCATTATAGATGTATGAAAACATAGGTCATTAGTGTCTATTGAAATAGATACTTGCTGTTTCATCGTGAACCGATGTTGTTGACCTCGCATGCATTCGACAGGACACGTTAAATAGTTTTGTGAGAAACAATTAAGCATGACGTGCTCTGAGCCTTTTCTTTCTCAAATTGTTTCTGTTGTCTGCTACGGTATGGTCCTTTGCCAAACACTTTAACTAGGGACTGAAGTTTGCAAGACATTTGCGTTATACGTATGTACTAGAGATGTGTAAAAGTCAGAACCGCGAATAAGGATACGAATTATTCGTGCCGAATACGATAACAAGTTTTGCACTCCACAGCAAAACTGGTTTCGTCCTACTTCTTGGCATCCACATTTAATCCAATCCCTTATATATCTATTGTTTTTCTATATATATTTTTTTAGTGTATTTGCCATATGGCAACATACACTATTGGCATCGGTCGGATGGCGGGACCTAGGGGTCGGACCAAAATTTCTCGACGTTTCATAACCTCCTAAACACTTTGGCACCATTTTTGAAAATGTTTATATATATATGTATATATATATATATTTATATATATATATATATATATATATATGTGTGCGGGCAATAACTTTCGAAAGAGTTAATTGATTTTAACGAAATTTGGCCCACGTGTTGAAATTCATCACCGCAAGAAGCCTATTTAAATTGGGCCTAATCGGGCCATTTTAAGGGTAGTTTTTAGGGGTTGGAAAATGTTTTTGGGCCTCAAAATACCGAAAAAATTCTCAGAATCGTTTCAAAATTGACATTTAACCTGTTAGTAGCAATTAAAAAGTGCCCCTAAAATTTTAATAAAATCGGCTCAACAGGACCGGACTTACAATTTTTTTGAAAACGCTAATTTGCAGATAGACTTATTTATTGAAGGGTGTATTTAATTCGGTGTAGACTTTAGATTGATAATAATATTACAATTAAGAAAAAAAAATGTGTTTTTAAGGGGTGTATTAAGGGATTAAATTTTTTATTTTGCCCAAAAACAAACTTAATTTCACATAATAAAAGTATAAAACCACGCGGCCCTATACAATCAAATACACTATATTGTCGGCAGGGTTTTGGCACTGCGACCCGAGTTTTTAAATTTCGATTCATTACTGTCCTACCTAGTCCAATAACTTTTACCATTCCAACCCACTAGTGGGGAATCTTTGATGGAAATGATTTCAAAATAAATTAGAAGTATATATAATTCTTCGCGTTTGACATTGAGATTTGGGTTAGAATTTTATAAAATATTATTTGATTTAAACAAGTATTTTAAAATCAGATAAAAATGAAAAGAATAGCACAAGTTTAACACAAATTTATATATAGAAAAAAATAAATTTCAAAAGAATTGTTTCCTAGTATTTTTAATATACATTTGCAGAGAAAAACTTTAAAATGTTAATTAGACTTCCTGTAGTTATGAAAAGTCATGTCGCGCTGTAATGAAAAATTGTCAAATATCACGATTTTGATGAAATTTTTAGAGCAAAAAATTTGTTTTTTGAAATTTTTAAGCAATAAAACAAATTTTGTGAAGCTTAGTGTTTAATTACATATAACAAAACAGAACTAAAATGCCTTTTGTAACCGCAGTTTGAAATTTCTTACAACCGGAGTGAATAGTTACTTTAAATTCATTATTCTCACATCCCTACGTTTCGTAGGCTGCACAAAGCACCGCGGGACACAGGCGTCGAGAGAAGCGCGCGAAAAAGGGGGGACGTCTACGCACCTCGATGTTTTTTGCTAATTAACATTAACGTGAGATGTGAACAGACACTTAACATCTGCAGGTGTCGACTCGTGCCGTGCCTCTTCTGTCCAATGCACCTGCAGCAAACAATATGTCGGACACAAGAAACCCAACCATACAATTAAAACGTCTGTTATTCGTTCACATTTTACACTTCGAAGAATTCATTCACTTCAATAACTTTTCTTAAATATTATATTCTAAATGAAAAAAACTTGGTTTATTTTATTATATTATGATACCGGTTCTCCAATATTACAAGACTGAGTGTTTAGAATCAGATCAGAAAAAAATAAATTTCAAAAAATTATTGAATATTCTAAATTTATCAGTATTTTTAACATACAATTTTCATGATAAATTTTTCAGTAACAAATCAAATTTTGTGGAGCTTAATGCTTAATCACAGCTAAGAATGCCTTTTTGAAATTTGCGAGGGGCGTTTTTTATAGTCCCGTAATTAAATTCATTTTGTGTGTGTGTGGAATTCAAGCTTTATTGTATATAATTCGGCTGTGGAATTAGCTTCTCCGAACACATATACGACGAGAAGCTCAATGACGTTAATAGATTGCTTCTATTGACTAATGAATAGAGCCTAGCTTTGTCGTTCTCAGTTTAGTAAACACAGAAACTAGAAACATGACCGATCCTCCAGGACGTATGCAAAATGTTTCACTACGGATTTTAAAAAGCACGTAGCAACTAGTTCACTTTTGTTAAATTAATAAAAGAATATATATTATACAATTTTTTTTAATACCACTAACTGCTAGAGCTGTTGTTAGTTCACATTTTCGATTTTTAAAATTTGAAAAAGTTCTCCTACTGAGAGCTTGTTGTCGAATGTAGCTTAAAAAAACTAAAATACAGGCTTTAATCTTGCGCTAAAAATTATAAAATAATTTTAAAAGCGTAGAGCGCTTTTTTGGTTATGTGTATTTTTAATTAATTTACACAAAGCGCTCCACATTTTTTGGATTATTTTATAATATTTAGTGTGTGATAAAAGCGTTTTTTTAGTGTTTTTCAAACTACATGTCATTTTTTTTAAATTGTTTAGACCAAGAAACGCTAGCGTCTAGTACGAAGTATGTATTGCTTTATCTATGGTTGGTGAAATTATAAAAAGTCGTAAGCCTTGCTACAAAGAGAGAAGCAAATTCTGAGTTTGTGAACAAAATTCAACACCTTCATTCAGAGTTATTATGTAAGTCGAGACTTATTATGTTGAACCCATAATTACCCACAATTCAGTATTATTATATAATACACGCTCCTCAAAGGAAATATTTAATGTGTTCGTTAGTGGCATTACTATATCTATACTCTCTTTCTCTCTATTGCTATCTCTTTTCTATCAAATAACAAAGATATTATGCATTATGCACATTTAGAGCATTTTGGAATGGTGACCGCGGTTCAAGGTTAGTAGATTACTACGGTTGCCGCGTTCCATCTGACGCAAGCATTGGATTGACGTCAGCTGGCAGACCGCTCATATTTTTATCAACCTATAATAATAGTATCAAAAATGTCGTTTCTATTTAACTAGGATTATGCAAATCTAGAACCTTAAAAATTCAATTTGTTATAAATAATATCAATATTCTGTTTTTTGATATTTTTGACATTTGTTAAATACTGTCATTAAAATGATCACACAATCCATTGACAGATCCGTCGGATGAAACGATTCCCCCCACTACTACCCAACGAAACAATGTAACCTCTGTAATCTACTAACGATTACCTCGGCTGTTGATCATAGGGGTTTAGAATGTCAAATAATACTTCCCTAAAACTGTTAAAGGAGTGTTGAGAACATAAAATTCTGCATCTAAATTAATAAACAAAATTAGTTTTGCGTCCTTTATGCCTCCATTCATCATTATATTTTGTTTAAGTTCCGTAGTTAACATTCTAATTTTCGTTATTTTCACATCAAATTTCTGCTCCATTTTGTCCCATTTCGACATATCGAACGACTTGAATTCTTGTATATATACGTAGTTCAAATGACAGTAGAATGTTTTTTATTAAGATCAATTTTGCATACCCAGTTTTTTCGTCTTTGCAATTTCCGTAACCGTTCCGTCACTTCCACCATAAATGTCCCGTTTCTCACACCATGCAAACATATTTTTTTTATATCTCCGAAAATAATTCAGTTTGAAATTTCTAAGGTATAATATTCCACTTTATTTGAACAGTTTTCAGAATATTTTTTTATCATGAAAAAATTATTTCCAAATAACTGTTTTTCAGATGATTTATGACCATCTCTAGAGTTATACATCCCCTTTCAAGAGGGAAACGTTAAGGTCGTGTTTTTTAAATAACATTTTACAAATTTAGTACCATCAACTGAAAACATATACATAGTGTGTCCTCAGCATTTATGATAGCTTTAACATTTCACACTAGTGCGTAAAGGAAAACAAATAAATCCAATTTTACCAATCCAACAGTAATTTCCAGAAGCGACGTGTCAGTTGCCATTTAAGAATATATGAGTAACAGAGGCAGCAAAGTAGATACAGTTTTCATAACATATCTAAATAGATTCCAATATGGCCGAACTGTCAGAGAATAAAATACATGACAACATTTTTTCATTCTTGTACAGTAAAAACAATCTGCGTGGACAGTTTTTTGGCAGTTTTGATTTTTCTTCGATTTTTTAATATTTACAATTAAAAGCGATTGAATTCGCGCAAATTCAATACATGCTGAGAATTTGATGATAATTTTTCTCATCTTTTATATTCTATATATTACATTTACTCCCGGGCGAAGCCGAACTGGCCTCTAGTTTTATATAAATTATAATTATATAATATAAATGTAAAAGTCTGTATTACAATAAAATAGTTCCTAGGTAACTAAGTTATTTAGTGTACACGTAGATTTGGTTTTTACTGTAAGTCGACATCATTATGAGCAAGTTTTTGATACAGAATTCTAAAGAAGTTTAAAATATGATTTTACAAACAAACACGTGCTATATTTTAAAAGATCAGTTGGCTTTCTTGCGTCTACGTGAATAGAGTAAAAAGATAAAATTCAACAACGAATACACAAATAAATGGCAGTCGAGTCGAGATTTGTAGTTTAGAATTATGGGATCTTATTATACATGTTCAGATGTCAACACTGTACTCTTATGTGTACTTGGATCATCATTTTGTATTATGAAAGATATTCTTACAAAATCTGAATAAAACCTCTGCTTTTCGACGAGATTCCGAATACGTATTTTATTTGTGTACTAACAAAAGTGCATAGTGTATTTCTTATTACTTTCTTTGAGCAACGCTTCTTTTGATGCATATTTAAAAAGCAAATGTTTTTAAAATTGCGTTCGTATTTTAATTTATTTCTGATGACATAAACCATGGAGACTAGAGAAGGAGTACGAACTCCATGTATACAAATAGTTTCCTAAAATAAGAGGTCACTGTAGTATTCTATATGCAACGAAACGATCAAGCGGTATGTACCGAAATTAGGAAGAATTCTTCGAAAATTAAATAAATAATTTAGCCTGTTTAACTTTCAGTAAACAATTAATGAAAATTTCCTTAGCAAAATTAAAATAACACCTGCAAATTAGATATAAATTAAATTCACCTCAGTAAAAAAAGGAAATTAGTGACGCCAGTGGTAAAATATACGATTTAGTGGGCAGAATCTGTCAATTTCTCCCATTTGAGTGCGTGCTTCTTGTATAGTCACCGTGACATGAACACTGGCGCAGGACGCGACACGACGTGACATGATGCAACGCGGTGTGACATGACTCGGTGTCGTTGATTCTTACATAGAGAATTTGGGTTTCGATTTCCGATAGTTATATCTATTTCTGAAGCTTCTTAACGCAGGCCTTGGACGCAAACGGCTAACACAAGTTACCGATGAGCAGTTAACTGGAACGCGACGGAAGATTCTACGAATCAAAAGCGCGTGCACGTATTTGTGTTAACATAGCATAGCCTTTGGTAGAATACTGTGATATGCTTATTATTGAGTATATAATACTCAGAACATACGTAAACGAAGCACGTTATGCGGTCGAGCGGTTTAGTGCACCTACCTTGAAAGTACGAGGTAGCTGGTTAGATTCCCGACAACGCCAGTAATTTTAAATCTAAATTTTAATTTTTTTTATTTATTAATTATAAATATAAACAAAATTGTTATCAGTAGAAAAAATATAGGCATGTTTAAAATTGGGCTACTCTATGATAAAAAAAATTAATAAATAGAGAAAATATAAAAACTATGAATAAATATCAAGTAAATTATGGTATAGCTGTAAAAAAGTGAGAGTATTATAACAAACTATTCAGCTACTGAACGCGGCTCACTGAAATTCTATAGGATTCACTTCTAATAGTAAACAAAGCGAAAAAAAACCTAGTCGATACGTCAAGAAATGTGACGTGTAGCGTTCGGATGTACGTATATTCGTACGTACAGGCTAGCCGACATCTGATGTTCGAGATTTTCAATTACAGCTTAGAACTTAACTCAAATCGATCAAAAAATGGTTTCTATTTCTCGTGGAATTGGTCTAGACTCTAGATACACACCTGTTATTATAAACAAAATATAGCTCCTGGGGGCAAAGCGATATTCATAACGCCGGTGTGTGCAATTGATTCGCGCCACATTATTTGGATTCACAGTGTATTATGTTTGATAAATAAAAAATCTTATTTGTTCAGTTATAGCACAAATGGCTCAATAATCCTTCCCTCGAAACCCTGCTACATTACAAATGCAAACACTGCCATCTCAGTTTAATAAACTTAACTGTAAATACGCACTTTGCAGGCACACAAATAGGCAGTACTATTATAATAGCTGTTAAGCTGCGCCTACCACGCTTTATATGCCTATTAGTTAATATCAATAGTTCGATAGTGGGAATTGCGAACCCATTTCTCAAACCCTTCAACCCGCTGATGCACGCCTAGTTTTAAAATTGCTTTACACACAAATTTCGTAACCTTTGATAACAAATTTGCGGCCATGTAAAAATGAAATTTTATCTATAAAACAGATTTTTTGTCTGTGCCAAAAATATTCAAGTGCTAAACCTTGCGAAAATATATAGTGTATTTGCTAATATAGGCATTGTGGCTTTATTATGTTATCTCAAATTGGTTTTTAGACAAAATTAAAAATTTAGCCCCATAATACATTCCTCAAATATTTTTTTTTTTATTTTAATTGCAATATTACTGTCAATCCAAAATCTGCACCAAATTAAATACACCCTTCAGTATGTCCGAATCCGAAAACTAGTGTCACCATAAAATTAATAGGTCCAGTCCTGTCTGACCAATTTCATTAAGATTTTAGTGACACATTCCAATCTTTACTCTAGAGGGTTATATTTCAATTTTGAAAAGACTGAGAGTTTTTTCGGTATGTTTGGGTCCAAAAACCTTTTTCGTAAACATCAATAAATTCTGTCGAAATTTGATGCCAAACTGTTCAGGAGACGATGAAAGTTCGAGAAAGTTTAGTCCGACCAAAGCTAATAGCGTATATACCATATGAAAAATAACTAAAAAAGGACAATGCTTATGGTATTAAATTGCATTCTCGCATATTAAGGATAATGTAACTTTAATGGGAAATTTAAATCATACTTTTCTTGTTTCTGGAATACAGTTTTGTATAAACTATGAGAGATATCTGATTAAAGAAACGAACTCCAATGCCATAAATTCAGTTTCTCTCTTTTACTGACCGTATTTTTCATTGGTTGTTTTTATACACCTTGCATTCGTTCTGATATTATAACATTTTATTTTTATATTACACCGAAACACAAAATTTATTTTAATGTTTTTATTACAGAGCAAAAAGGTTTGCAATTTATTTCGTTTGCTTACCGTGGTATAAGTTTCATTTGAATAAAACACGAATTTATAAAAAGGGTGTCGCGTAAAATATTGTCATAAATAAAAAAAATCATATAGAAAGGCACGATCCATGTCTAATTTATAGTGCAAAACTACTAACGAATACGCAGGAGAACAGAGAAAGATATACGTATACATTGTATATATAGAAAAAGAGGGGGAATGGGATACATTTGTTGATGTGACGCAGCGCTATTTATATGTGACACGAACAAAACCGCAATCGGACTTGAAGCCGGGTTGGTAACGGACGGAGATAGGTAATCCCTGCGGATGGCTGAAGCTTGAATAAACATTGATCGTACTTGGAGGAACTTGCCGGGCTTACGGACAACGCGCGTAGGTGTCTACAGTATGGACATTTCTGAACTGGTTCACCATCTGTATTTAGTGGGTGATTCATTATAATATACAGCCGTAACAAACCGGTTGTATATAATTCATTAAAACTTGAATAAATCAATAAAATTTGGAGAAACTGATCCTTGCATTATTGATATTATTGAAGTTCTTCATTATCTGTGAGTAATAGATGATATAACCGCAATAAAATCGTCTGTGAATAATTGAAGCTTGATGAATAAACATCGGTCATGTTTAGCACAATTTGTCTCAACAGTGTAGACATCTTTTAACTGATCCATTATCTTTGTTTAATGAGCTATTTACTATATGAATACAACTGCAATAAAATCAGTTGTTAATTATTGAAGCTTCAATAAACCTTAGTCGAATTTGGACAAACGTGTCGGTTTATTATAGATATTGAAGTTATTCATTATCTGTGACTAATGGGTGATTCAATATTTGAGTACAACCGCAATAAAATCGATTGTGAATAAATAAAGGTTCAAATCGATCGTGTTTGGAAAAACATATTTAAAAGAACCGTTATCTTTGTTTAATCGGCGATTCATTATATGAGTACCTACAACAAAATCGGTTGTGAATAAATAAAATCTGTATAATTAATCATATTTGAAGAAACTTGGCAGTGTATGGTGGATATTATTGAAGTGTTTTCTTTTCTGTAATTCAATATACGAATATGAGTCCAACCGCAATAAAATAAGTTGTGAATAAACGAAACCTGAATCAAACATTGATCAAATATGGAGAAAGTTTCTGGTGTCTTATGATTAATAATAACTGATTCATTATTTGGTAGGAATAGCTCAGTTACTGAGCATCTATAATCATATATCTCATGAGTAATAGGTGATTCAGAGGACAACCATTATAAAACCAGTTGCAGTTTGAATAAAGATCATATTTGGAAAATTTTAACGTTATATTTAATTTTTAATGAGTACAATTCGAAAAAAAATCATTTTACTAGGAGAAATTATAGACACTCTTACACTGATCCACTATGTGGCTACTGAATGACAAGTGACTAAAACCGCGATAAAACTGGTTGCTAGTGACCGCTTCTGGAGAAACTTGCCATATATACACATATATATACTTCTGCGTTATGTTTGTGCCGCAGACAAAACTAAGTTGTGTTTATGGTTTAGAGTTTGAATACTAGTTTAGTGACTTACTGCAGATTAAAATAAAAGTAGAATTCTAATCCGTCGACTGTAGTTTGGCCTATATTCAAAAAAGGAGTGGCAGCGTGATTATGTAACCCCTATTAGATTTGTACAGATATGTGAAATTTTGTTTCAGTTTAAGTTATGTAATTTTAAATCTGTTATACCGTGCTATAACGATGCTTAATTTCTTATATACAGATATCTTACTAAACTGTTCCAAATTTTTTTCTCATTATGCAGGAGAAGAAAAATGAATATCGAGCGTAAATTAATTTTGTTTTTTTACTGTAGGTAATTAGGTCAACATAATATTAATAGGTTATGTCTGTAGTCACATAAGTCTTGCTATTGTTTTGCATATACTTCTAATGGTAGATGATAACGTTGATAGGTAGTTTATAAAAGTTTCTGTTGAATTGGCTACATCGTGTTTTTCATTACAACACTAGTCCGGAATGAGTCACTTTACAGTGTACCAGCAATTTATGTTACGTAGATAGCTATTTTATAGGGGGTATTGTGCAAATACTAATTTTTATGGATTTGTGCGAATATTGGCCATATTGTGTCACTACACTCAAACTAGCTTATAGTTACTTCTTTACGTTGATAATAATACTAATAATAATAATGCGTTTAACGTCCGTTTCTCGACTTTATGTCATAACAGACGCCATTCGCACCATTACTATTTTCCATTTACCACCTCCCGTTATTTTCTACATTTTTTAAAACTTCAACTTATATAATAGCAATGGGCGAATGAAGGAATTATAGGAAATTAGGATAAGATAGGTAATTTTTGAACTAGGAGTCAGATAGGTAATCGGCCATGGACTCAAATAAGGAACCATCTCGATATTTATCTGGAATTAATTGAGGGAAACCATGGAAAACCTCAATCAAGATGGCCGGTACAGGAATTACTGCTTCCCGGCGAGAGGCAGTAGGAAAAAGACCTAGCCACATCTGCCCCTGCCGGGAATCGGACCCGGACCTCCCGAATGCGAGTCTAGTGCTGTACCACTACTCTACCCAGCTCGGTTGATACTAACAACAGCCATAGTAAATCATATAAAAATGTCGCCTAAATACTGCTAATAAATCAATTTTTTCTATATTTCTTATAGCATAAAAACAACTAGACGCTGTAAAAGTTTTATTCAAACTGATATAAACTTGTTTAATTGAATGGATTATCTGACAGTTTTTTAAAAACATTTCAGTTTGAAACGTAAACACAGATCCGAACAAAATAGTCGATTGTGTTTCTATAGTGTGTAATTTTAATTGTCACAAAAGTCATAATATCATCACGCATGAGATACATATAGTATTCTTGCACGTACCTCCTACAAAGTAGCTGATTTTCACATAATTTAAAAAATGTTTAACACTTTAATTTTTAGCAAGTTCACATCAAATTTGTAGGCTGCGTTGAAAATTAAAATACTTTCACAATGGGAATGGTAGTACGACAAGGTTTATTTTACTTTACTCACTGCTGTGAAATTGGCCATTTTTAATCGACTACAATTCTATCGCTATACAGACATGAAAAGCAGCTATTTTATAAGAAGGTGTGCAAAACTAGTAGTTTATGTATCTGGTACGTAAATGCAGTTATTCTGTTACGAGTTGTGGCGAATTTAACATAGTCACAAAATTTATAATAATATTAGTTGCAAGATAACCACTAGATCTTTTGCTCGCACCTCCTATAAAATAGCTATTTTTTTAGTCATAATAAGTATATTCGTAATATTTTTAACAATTCCTGTTCGGCTATGTTGGTATTTATGTGAATCGTTCAGCGCCTACTCTGGTAAAATCGCATTAGTTTCGTTTTGCTTTACGCACTAGTGGGCAACGGGCTCATTTTACAACCTCCATTATGATATACAGAGATGATTATAGACGATAGGGTAAAACATGTTTTTTTTTTCTTTTTATATTGCCTAGGTATAAATCCTGTTAATTAATGATAATAATATTCTGGTAGTATTACACCCTTAAACGGTAATGAAAATTGGATATATAGAAATGACGATCGATGGCCGAACATAGAGAAATTTGCTGGTTCGATTCCAATCGGCAGCATTATCATTTTTTTTAATATTCCATATTTCACATGATATTTAAATACTTATATATTATCTCAAATTATTTTATTTTTACAATTCCATATCCACAAGTAGAGAGTAGTACTTATTTAGATAAAAAATTTACAATTTTTTTCATTTTAAAGTTCCTGGAGTACAAAAAACATATTTTTGAAAACAAACTCTGATCACGATAGAGGTTAAAATGCTAAGCGGATCGCAATCAAATTTTCCTAATATGTTTGACAAATTATTATGAAGAGCCATGTAATATATGGGGGAAAACGGCACACGCGCAAAAGAGATATACGCTATAACTTTGTTTTTCATAAGGGTTTATTATTCTATTTATTTTTCCAAGAAAGGTTTGTAAATAAAAAAATTTCTTTATCTTACAGTTTCGGAAATATTTTGAAAATAAAAAAAATCAGCCGTTCTTTTTTGAAGATTTGTCCAAAAGAAATTAGGTAACTGACAAGCATGCTTTCGGTAATTTTTACGTGCGATACCGTGTTATGTAACCATGTAAACGAATACCAAATATCATTTAATACTAGCTGTTACCTGCAGCACCGCACGCGTTAACAGAAATGTTATTTTTTTTTTTAACGGGAAATTGGACAATTCAAATATAGTTAAATTAAATTAAAAAATAAAAAAAACTTACTAATTATAATGGACGTGAACAATATTGAGAGTTATTTTCTTTATTGCAATAATACAAATATCAGTATTTTTGAAGTTGGAATGGTCCTGTCGCTTAATTGGCTAAAATATTTATTGATATCACAAACTCAAACTTAGCGCGATTGTTAATCTATTTAAAAAAGTCACTGAATGAGAACATAATGACGAATTATAAAACTGTGTGAAGCCGGTCCTGTGCACGGACAGGACTAAAGGCGGATCGCTCAGAGAAATTGAAGCGCGCCAACCCATTTATCGCGCGGCGAAGATGAACGGCAAACGCAAGGTACAACATTTTTCAATCAACTGAAATAGGTCAAAAATATGTTTGCGAAAATATGATATATTTCACTAGATCGCGCACGATTTAATAGTAATCACAACAGCATTCCTCTGCTTCCACCTCAACGTGTGATTCCTCCACTTACCCCTGCATCTGTTAAATCCACATTGGCGTATGCTATATCGGGTGGCAAAACACAACCCTTACTTTGAACAATGTGTGCTGAAGGACTAGAAACTCTGGATTAACCCCCTTAAACAGAGGCTTCTGCACCCTTCATGAAAAATTTCGCTGAAACATATGTTGAGTTTATGTAAAATTAATTGAGAGGAAGAAATTGTCTTTTACATACGAACTAATTTTATTTGAGAAAAAATATGAAGTTTGCATACAATGTACATTTTTGTTTCGATGTACATTATTCGAGTATTTTTAACTGACTTTAAAAAAGGAAGAATTTTAGTATTTGCCATATATGGCACATACACTATTGGCGGCGGTCGGATGGCGGGACCTAGGGGTCGGACCACCTGACGTTTCTCATCGTTCTAAGCTACTCTCGAAAGAAAATGAAACTTCGTTCACATGATCCATCTCCGCACGAAACTTATTTAAAATGGGTCTATTTGGACCAATTTAACGGGTGTATTTAGGAGTTGAAAATGGTTTTGAATTTGTTTTGAAAAAGAAGAAAATAATAAAATATCGAGGTGGGGCCCAATTTCATTTCTAAGACTTTTTACATATCTACTTTTATTTAATAATAATAATAATAAATTTATTATTTTCCTCTTTTGGTGTCATTTTTGAAGTAGGTTTGTTTAAGTTTAAAGATTCAAATTTGGACAAAATTCAAATTTTTAAAATCTTTTTTAATAAAGAGGAAGTACCTCATTTTTAGAAAATTTTGAATGTTTGTACACAAAAAAGAGACATAGAAAACAAATGTCTCCTCGTTGGAATTTTTCACAAAATTTCAAAATTGACCAAAAATCCATTTTTTTAAGTGATTACAAATAAATAAACTAAATATAACTAAAAATATTTTTAAATTCTTAAAATACAGAAAAATTTTATTGTTTGGTCACCCTAACTCGACATTCATAGGTATACGGTGATAAAATTTCATGTACGTGTTTTATTTTTTACCATTTTTCATTTTTCGTTTTTGTATCAAATAAATGTGGCTCTAGCCTATTTATTTCATGATGGCGATTTATTTTCATTATTATATTTTACTTTTATATTTTTCTTATATTAGCGTAAGATTTTTTCACTTCAGTGCGTTTTTAATAGAAATATTTAAATTTAAATATTACATTTTCGGCGTATTTTTGAATTTTTAAATAAATTGTTGTGTAGGTTATATATGTATTTTTTGTTAAAATTTATATGGTAGTACCAGTATTTACTCAACGTTGCTCGAGTATAAATAATCTAAATTTTCGCTTCAATAAGATGTAGGTAAATATGAAAGAATTTTTTTTAAATTGATTCAGTACTCCGGGAATTATTGAGGTACAACAAAGCTGTAATTTGATTTTTATTATATTGTAGTATCCGGTAATAATTCCAGTTGTCGAGAGTCCATAATCGTTCTCCGTATGACTTATAAATAAAGCGAACATTGGTTTTTATGGGTTAACACACACGTTACGAAAGAGACTTTTTTTCTCAGATAGATCAGAAAAAAATAGAAAATAATGAAGAATTCATTATTTCTTCCTGAAGATTTCAAGAATACATTTTGTCAATAAAACAGGTAATTAGAACAGGTACTTTTAAAGAACAGAAACGGTGATACTTGCTCTTAGAAAATAACCGTTTGCCTATCAGAAAGTGATATCGTCCATCGACATCGAGAACTGGACTGCTAGTCTGATATGCGCGACCCAAATAATGCTAAATTGGTAATAAAGCTGTAACAAAAGTATGTCTTTTTCTGACGTTTTATTATTGGTTGTTTACCATTAGCAGATGTACGTGTTGTTGTTGAGCGAAGATGGAATATGCCCTAACTTTATCACCCTTTCTTTTTGCATTTGTGCGGAAGAGAAGTGGATTCGCGTGAAATAGCTAAAATTCTACGAAAAACCAGGGGCATAGTGGGTGATGCGATTATTATCAACAAGAGAAAGCTCTTGTTGTAAATTATATTTTGTTAAAATTCCCCAGCACTAATTTTGGTGGAACTACAAGTTCAGTCATTAGGCCACTGGCACTGATACTTCAGCTGCACCAATGATTGAACAGCCAACATTGGTACAGCTAGATGCTACATAAGAAACGCCCCAGGTTGCCATTCAAATATGCTCGGGTTATTGGAATTTTACTATGTGAATCCCGCGTTTTGTATAACTTAGCACATATTTATAGTTTCTTCGTGCCGCCTTCCCTAAATGAAGGACCCCTGGTAGACTTACGATAGCAGTCCCTAGTTCTGTACGTCGATGATTTTATAAATACTATAAGTAGTGCAGTCTACTCTCTACTTTTATTATATCTTTAATTTACACTTTAAAGCTTCTGAAGGTAACTTAGATAAATATGCAAATATTATTTCTCGTTTGCTTTTTCACTTTTCCTTTATCTAATTTAAGATTATATTTATCTTTTAAATTAAGATTATCTCACTAAGCACAAGCTATTAGTACTTGAACTAAGTAAATAAAAACATTTCATTTCTACAAAATAACATTCATTTTTTATTTTGTTAGTTGGAAAAACCTTTTTCCTCCGAGATAGTTTACTCTATACATAAGTTTAAGTGTTGCAAGCCTGCGTGTGTGTGTTTGTGCGAGTAAGGGATGGGCGATGGAGAAGGCTGAGTGGATATGAATGGGATCTTCGTTACCGGAAACAGAGCGACACTGGCGAGGCAAGCGGGCGTTCTCTCAACTAAAACGACTCGAGGATTTGAAGAGAAATAAGAAACACTTATATCTGACACCACATTGCGGTTAGACTAACAACTGAACTAGTAAGAAACAAATATATAAGTATACATTTGTTATATCGCATTTAGTTCACGGTTAGTTTAAGCTTGCACTCAACAAGCAACCTGTATCGTATTTTATCTTTACCTGGGAATTTGCATTATGATCTTAACACTTTTAATTAGGTATCCTAAATTCTTAAGCGAGTTTAATAAAAGATAGCTGTTTTTTATACCTGTATAGCAGCTGTGAAATGACAATAGTGCTGTAAAGTTGCGTAAAGCAAAATAAACCGTTTCCATAGTAAATTGTAGTTTAGCCGCATGAGATTGAGCGCGGCCTACAATTAGAAGTGTTCTTGCTCAAAATTAAACTGTCAAAAATTTTGGAAATTAAGTAAAAATCAGTTATTTTATAGGATGCACCAGCAAAAAATGTTGTACATATATATCAATGTTCGTAATGATACACATTAAGATTCGAATGATTGGTAAAATTTGATGTTCTTGATTTAACAAAATGTCACCTGCTCGTCAAAATACCTTCATTCGCGAACAAGATACATAACCACTATTTTTTTTTTGCAAATATTTATTACGATCTCCATAAGAAAATAACGTTGAGTATGTCCACGTAAAAATTAGCAGGTCTAGAATACTTTCAATATCCTGATGTTCATAGATGATTGAATCATCTAGTTGGGAATTAGACTGCCGATATTTTTTTTCACGTTATCAACGACGCTATCATTATTGGTACGTATTTTCGTCAAATAGAAATTTCCTAATTCTGTAGGCTTCTAACAATTCTAGGAGACAAAAACTGCTAAAAACAAGTTCAAACAGTTCGAAGAATCTGAGAATTTGACCAAGAAACGAGCAGTTGTGTCCGAAGAGTTCTGTATTGTTAACAGACGATTTAGCATTTCAAAAGTTGACAACAAACACAACTAATGAAGCCGAGACACTTTTAAATGAATAAATTGAGGTTTTCACTAATTACTTTACTGCACGTTTAGCATAAACTTTGACCGATGCTCCAGCTAAGTGTCATTTGTTCTGCAAGTACATAAAAAGAACAAAAGCTTGTAATATAAGGCGGCGGTCAGTAACTGTATTTAAGAAAAAAACATAAAAATATAACTTAATTACACCTGTACTATTTTTAACACTACGGTAATATTTTTCACTTTATAGTATAATTAGCGCTATAAAAAATAAAATACTATTCATAATGTTTACTTTTTACATGGTACTACGTGAGCGACTTTTTAATTTTTGTTTAAATGCTGTTTCGCTTATTTTTATGGTAATATTTTATATTAATATTTTATATTAATATTTTTTGTTTGCGTATTTAAAATTTTTAAGGCATTTTTTCAGATATTAAAAAATGTATAAATTTAACTCTTTATAAACAGTTTATTTAAAGTTCTGTATAACAGTGGCGGATCAACGGTTAATTAACTTTCAAAATGTGAAATGTGCGATTCTGTGAATGACTAATCAGGGCGCATACTAATTTAAAAACACGGATACTATATCCTAAGGATGCCTTTATTTGTAAAAACCGGGGCCCTAACTAATTAGATTGCAATTTTCATTGGGAACCTTCAGAAACTAGAATCTCAAAATTTAAAAGAATGTTTCGAGACGAATAATGCTTAGATAATTTTTTTTTGTAAATTTTATACAAATATAATTATGCAGATGCTATCTACATTATGTTTAACTGCTTCATTACGAACTACCAATCCAGGTTCTAATATAAGTAAATACAATAGTATCAATAAACGGATTTTTAAAATATTTTAAAATATAAAAATTAACAAAAAATTTGAATTATAACTAAATCCGTGGACGCTGGTGACATATTTACATATTGAGCGTCTGTAATTTACAATACTAGACCCGCATTTAATTTTTAAGCAAATAATTATCTTGCTACAAGATCTGGACAATCCAATTTTGCATTTGAAATCAAATCTTGCAAAATCATTGCAAAATAATAAATAATTTTAAAAAACTTTTCTTACACACAATTTTGTCATTACTTACTTGTATTTAGTAATACAAAACATATTTTGCAGCAAACTTATAGGAAGGGAAAACACGAACTATTTTCTTTTTTTATGTATATTCGTAATATATTTTGCCACAACAGACTTGGCATAGCGGCAAAAAACGAAAATTGGCTTACCTGATGCCATTAAACAATTTTTATAGCTTGTGATATAAAATCACCAGTTATTTATGATAATAACCATTTCGGATGCTTTACCGGCTAATTAACCGGCTATCTATAGAACAGCATGGCAGTCTCCTGTTTCTGTTTCTCAGAAGAACAAAAAACAAAATAATAGAGCAGTTTTCAACACTAGAATCAAAAATATTAATTAAATAATTAATTTTCATTTATATTTATATAGATATTGGTTATAAAATTAAAATTTCAACCGGAAATTCCAATCATGCGAAAAAATTTCTGCGCAGCCTTGTATAATAATAATAAGTAGCCGCAGCTATTTAAAATAAATTGCCGCTGTTAGTAACCGGTAATTTATCCTTTCACATCACTATTTATAACTAACTAGATCTTTAGAACTATGTGTGGGCGTGGCTTGTAGTAGGGTGCCGTTCTTCATAATCTTACATCAACTAATGTGGCTTCCAGTGATCATATACTTGACTACCCCTTGGCCTTCATGTATGAGTTTGAGATTCCTATCTTAAGAATTAAGTATAGTTACAGCGGGTCATAAATTGAAAACTCGATGTCGAATAATTTTGATTAATTTTATGTCAAAGCATAACCGGCAGTGAAAACGATGCTGAAAATTACATCACTTATTGCAATATAAAATATCTGAATATAATTTTATGTATATTAACCTCTGCAAGGGTCGGACACACGACTACATCCATGTTGTCAAGACTTACAGAGAATTCAGAGAATAAATAATGTAGCGGTTTCTGGATCTGGTATAACCCGGTCTGCACTTTAACCTACGTACTGACAATTTCGCGCTAATAGAAAAATGACGTACTATAGAAAGTGACACTAATGCTAAGTTTCAATAAAGGATTTCCAAAAAAATTGGCATGACAATGAGTTTTGATTGTGATCATATGATTGCAGTTTTTATATACTATATCTCGTACATAAACTCCTTGTCATGTAAAACATTAAATTGTACTCACATAAAAACAAATAATCGATCTGTGTAGAAATAGAACGCTTTCAAGCTAAATTTTGATCAATATGCGTAGAAAAACGTTATTTTGAAGTGAAAATTGTACAAATATACAGTTGAAAAATATCGCTTCAATCGATCAATTATTTTTCAAGCAGGAAGCATTAAAAATTCGACTGCTTGTCTTATGGAAAAATATGATTGGTAACAATTTAAAGTCATTGTCAAAGCAGATTTTTTATAACACTTTCTGCAATCCAGCATAATTTTTTTTGTAGAACAATACCAGCACAATAACTCGACTGTTAAGTATTTTGACGTTTTTCTTTGGTCAGAGTCTTAATGTCCCGTGTACTCTCAAGAGATGCCTAAATATTTAGTTTGAGTGACTGCTATATAAAACTCTAATTTTATTTTTATTTTACTGTATAATAACGGGAAATAAGGACAAATTATTTTGTATATTTTATTTATTGCCAACCTTTCATCTCTAATTTTTTTGACTTCCTTAGGGCTCTAAAATACAATGATAAATATAAAATTATAAATAATTAATTTATAAACCTAAATAAATTCCTAATCTTATACGTTTTTTAATTAATTTACCTAAATTGTCCAGCATCACACAAAACGTCATTAATGTTTTTGCTTATTACTACTGGAGGCATTTATGTCTTCTAATCTTTTATTAATATTTATTTTACTTTTCAATTTAAATGTTATTGAACTTTTAATCCCTGTTAATATTTATTAATCTATTATTGTTTTTCAACTTAAATTTGTTTAATAGTATGTTGTATCCAACACTAAATTTTTTAACAACTGACAATGGAGGTTGAAATATAGCTACTAGTGAAACTCAGTTTCACTCTTGCGACATATCACTGGACACCACGTGACATTTCACCGAATTACTCTATCAGACATTTGAAAGAAAACTGGAAGTTTCACATCAAAAATATTGTAAAGAGGGAGCCTGTTAGTAGTAAACGGGAAAAGAGAACCACCAAGAGCGTTTCGATCGCCTGTTGTCGTTGAAGTATGGCGTCGCCCTTCTTTCACAACCAGGTTAATTCATCAGTTAAATGTACCTCTCTCGGTTTCAAGCAAGCGGCCTGCTTGGCCATTATAGAATAGAAGCAGACGACCATCGAAATCGTAGTTCGGGCAAGGGGTCAGAGGGAAGGTGTGTGTGTTTTAGCGGGGAACGGTACGGTAAGGGCTGCGTAATGACGTCATTTATACGCGGTAATTGCTGCAATGAGAGGCTTTTTCCTCTAAACTCACATTCCGGTTTCTCGTAACGTTCAAAAGCACACACACACACACACTACACGTGTTTGCGATATTCACGTATGCATTATATGAACTGAACATGTTTACTGGATGTTCCAACGAAAATAGAAGATTTCGGTCAATTGGTCGGCCGACGGAACTTTTTCAACGCGACGATTTTAATGTCGTTTCATTTGTTCTTTATTAAGGCTGTCGGAACGCTCTGAATTTAACCAAAAATAGAGCTTCGGCTATCAACTGATTGTAGACTTATTCGTCAATATTCTGCAAAAATTGTTTCTCTATAAGGAAGATAAAGGACAAGTCTAAGTCTTTAATGGACTTCTTTTGTAATTTATGTACGATTTACTAGACAAAAGTTGGCATTAATTGTGCCAAAAAAACACACGTTTTCAATGTCACACTACGACCTTATTCGTACTTATCTCACAAAATTGTTCCATCACAAACCTAAAGACTCTTCCTTTTTTGGAAAAGTTTTTTAAATCCTCAAAATATTTCCAAAAATTAGAGTAATCAATTGAGAGCGGCACCCTTGCAATAGCATCTTTTAGCCTCGTAGTGTAGCAATAGCCAAAAATTGAAACGTGCGGATGATTTGACAGAAACAGAGCTAAAGAAGGTCACACCTACAATGTCTTTTTCCTACCTCGCCTCTTACCGCTTGGCCTCAGCACAAACTGAGTGAGAGTGGTCCAACACTGTTAAAACCTTGATTGAATTATCGAGCATTTTTGTAGTATCATCAGCATTGACTACTCGAGCTCTCAGTAATTATTTCAATAATCAGCAGAGAGCTTGAACTCAACGTAAAATATCGTTGCATGCTCACCAAACTGTTTGTTTTGTGAGAAAACGAACAAACGGACGCTTATAAATCGTCCGTCATAAAGGTAATATCGTTTAAAGAAGATAATGGCATCGTTTCTGCGCACAAATGAGTTTCGGGTCAGACGGGTATGTTTTCTCACAATATTTTTGTAATTATAATGACATTTTTCACACTATGTATTGCCTATTACGGAAATAATGGAATTATTATATTAAAGAAATTATTATATTTTTATTACTATCATAAACCAACATAAATAAAAACGTTTTTCGAAAAAACAAATCGACCTTTTTCAGACACCCTGTATACTTTACACTCATTTACCGCTCCTCTGCGTTCAGTTTCAGTAAGACTTCAGTACATGAAGTTGTACAAATATCGCCGCTTTTACATTTTGCCAGACCTATACCACTATATTTTTTTTAATATTCTTGCATCATAAGCCAAATGCAAAATATATTATGTATATATTTTCATGTTGTTAATGTCTGAAAGCGTGTATACAGGTCCGGCTTACTGAGTCATTCTTCAGCGAGTATATGATGCTGTTGTACGAAGGTATTTCAATAAACTAGAGAACAAAAACCTCTTCTATTAGCATAAATTCGTCTACCATATACTGTTAGTTTGACTTCAACACGTTTCTTATAGAATTATCTGAAGACGTTTAAGCTTTACTACATAACAGATGTGATGACAATACAATATTCTCATGTTCCCGACTTGGTGATGAGTGGAACTTCTTGGTGGTGAAAACCTCGTAAAAAAAAGTTTTAACAGAAAACAATTCGACTCTATTTACAGATCCTTCTATTGTGATCTGCTGTCTAGGTTGTCGAGCACTTGTATAGAATAGATCTACGCAGATAAGCATGTATAAGATATTCATTATAATGTTTCTTAGACCGAAAACTTTGGAGGATGAATTGTTTGTTCAATATAAGCACATATTCACACCTCACGAAATATGAGATACATGGTGAATAATAGAGATCTTTATTTGTTTGGTACAAATGTACATAAATAGCGTCGACAAAAGAATTTTACAAGAATTTTAAAAGAATTATAAAAACTCGTTCAACTTATAGTTAGCCTTGGCTAACAAGTATTTTTTTAATGTTTTTCTGAAATGTTTAGGGTTTACAGCCTTAATTTCAGTAGGTATATTATTGTGTATTCCTATCATAGCAATGCGGACACCTTTGTGAGTATTGAGTATAGATTATTTGGAGTAAAAAATCTCATCAAAATATAAATCATTTTTAAGTTATTCTTCTTTTGATAAGAATGAATTTCTATAATGCTCGCTCACAAGCTATAACATTAAAATTGACAAGATGAAGCTGGTCACAGAAATAGGGTACCCTACTAACAGAAAAGAGACTACCAACAATTTAGAACGAGCACAAGCAGTATCTGCTATACCTACTTGACATTTGCTTCGGAGCTAATTTCAGAGTCACTATGATATTTTTTATTTTAGTGGTTTGTGTAATTTAGAATGAGCGTATAATGTATAAATACCTGCCAATAGGCCGAGAGTGAATAGCTCTATGGAATCGTAACTATTGACAATTTTAGAGTTTCTCTGAAAATTTTGTCTTGATAGTTTATACAATTTAGAATGAACGCACAGTTGTTTACGTGTACGTAACATACCTGCCAATTGCCTCGAGGGTGAATAGTTCTATGGGTCACTGATCACACAATAGCGCTACAGGCCATCGCTCACTATTCTACCCTCGCTCTCACGTACAATATTTTAAACGGTTGACTTTTGATTCCTGGACACACAACACTCCCGCGCTGGATTGACTTTAGATAGACATTAGAGAACGAGATTAGAAGCGGATAAACCGATTCCTTTTTTTGTCGATATTGACGTTTTCAAACGACAACAAAGACATGGTCGTTACATCGAGAAAAAAACAAAGATGCTATTAAAATCACAGATTTACAACTTATATAAAGTAGGAGCAATGCCCGATTTACATAAGGTCCCCACAAAATAGAGCCCCCTACAACCTAATGCAAAAATCGATTTATGAAAAAAGTATAAGTATACTAAATAAAATATTGGTAAAAAAACTTTTTAAAAACAAGCTTTTATTAAATTGTACTAAAAAAGAAAAAATAACTCGTAATACTTTAGGTTCATAATTATAAAAGTGTGGGTTGTAAGCTCTATGATAATAACGACCCACGCTTTTATAATTATGAATCTTAAAGTATTAAGTTATTTTTTATTTTTTAGTACAATTTAATAAAAGCTTGTTTTTAAAAAGTTTTTTTACTAATATTTTATTTTTAAATTTTTAGTTACCTACGCCTTTTGGCCGCCATAATGGAATTTAAATAACGTCACACAGTTTAATGTATTTTGCTTTTCATATCCTCTCATTTGATACCCATATCAAGAGAGTTGTAAAGAAATAGATGATTCGCCATTTTGTGTCGGTCGCCATTTTGGATTTGGAATTAAGTCACACTGCTGATTGTATTCTATCCTTTCATTTGATACCCATATCATGGTAGTGTATAAAAAATAACTAGTTTACCATTTTGGGCGGTCCGCCATATTGGATTCTAAATCCAATATGGCGGACCGCCAAAATGGTAAACTAGTTCTAACCATGTATTGTCTTACAAACTAAACGTGAATTCAAAATTTCAGCTCAATCGGTTGAGGATAACTGCTTTAAAATTCAGTTGCAAGATTCCACCCGAACAGACATATTACATATTACATACATTGCAAGTTAAATAAAAGCTTGTAAAATATACATGTACACTGGTTGGTCGTCGATACTGTTAATGAATTTTCAATAAAAAATCAGTTCAATCTAAAATTTTAAAAATGTGCAAATTAATAACATTTATTTTTAATGAAAAACTAATAGTTTTTCACGTACCTCATAAAATTTTAAAATTGTTTGTAGTATTGTTGTAACTTGTGAAATGATTGCGTTGAATTTTAATAGCTAAAAATCACCTTTTTAAGTTTTACATGCGGCCTCCACAGCCTTTGTGACCATGGGTCTTGAATTATCAAATCCAGTTCTGAGCACAATATACAAAAATTTAGCGTTATTTTTCGAATATAGATGTCTAACAAATTTTTTTCGTCTCTTTGAATTGTTAGCGTCGTAGATATCTGCCAATTTTAAAATTGATATATTTCGTGCTACATACAAATACACTACATACAAATACACTCTACACTTATTTCAAATGCTTTCTTTACCGATCTCATTTCTAAGTCTAAAGGATTCGCGTGAACGTCAAACGAAGGACAAAAAGTCGCATTACAAATCCTACAGCCAAAAAATTAAAAAAAAATCCTGGAAAACTTGCAACTTTTAAAAAAAAATATAAATTACGTTATCTCTCATACATAGCCAAAACTTAAAAAAATCACATGTAGGATCTCTACTGTGATTCCTGAACATTCATTTGACAATTACCCGATGTCTTTAGCATATAAAAGTAGCGTCGGTAAAGCTGTAACCGTTTTCAGACGAGGGGAAAGGATTTGAGATGAGGAGAGCATACACATAAGGCTAAAGCTCCGAACTCTAATTTTTGGTCGTTTTTTTTTTGTCCACCCCATTTTAACCGCGTAATAGAACCCATCATAAATAATACGTCAAGATGCTGAAAAAATTAGAGCCTAACACTTTGTGATTATAATTACTTTGTCTATGAGTGGGATGATATATAAATTCTAAATTTTAGATCGATAAGTTCGTAAGACAGACGATCTACTAGAAATATATGGCGTTACTGTGCTTATAATAATATCATTAAATTGAGAGAAAAAAATATTTTCTATGAAAAAAGAACTGCGCAGAAATCGTTTTTAATTTGCCTAGTCAAGATTTTTATGATTTCAGTTGACCTTTAGTAAAACAAATAAAACAAATAAAATGGCCACTGGCCTTGCTTTTTATATTAAAAATAGCGATTTACCCGCGGTTTAGTCCACGTGGTATACATTGTACCGGCAGGTCTTTTATATAAAATCCACCCGCACTCCGTTCGGGCAGATTTGTTCAAAAGACAGTCGAACATTTATTTCCTTATTTTCTAAGAAGAGTATTTTTTTCCCGAATCTCAAATTTTTAGTTTAAACAATTTCAGAAATACATCCTTTTTGAACGTTTCCCCCTTCACCCTTTTTGAGACTAAATTTTAGGATAAAATGTAGCTTAGATTATTCCTGGCATAGCCCTTTACCTGTCTGTATAGTGCCATCACAATCGGTTCAGCCGTTTCGAAGATTAGCCCGGACGAACAAACAATTTTTCCATTTTTATTTTTTTCAATTTTTGTAGAGTGACCCCAAAATATATTCCCGGGATAAAAAGTAGTTTAAAATAATTTTTGAAAAATACTCTACCTGTAAATGAAAGTCTCGTCAAAATCGGTTCAGTCGTTTCGGAGATAAGCCCGTTCAAACAAACATACAGATAGGGGGTAAAAATTACGAATTTAGGTTTTGCTAGTGTATGAAAAACCATATGAACTTCGGAAAAATGATGTATTCCGAAATCACAGACAAATACACTTCAATTTTATTTGCATACGTGTAGATATGAAAAATTGTTTTATTAATAAAATTTTCAGTTCCAAGCTGTTATTTACTTGATGAGGAAAGTATAGAACTGACTATCCAGTTTAATTTTTAAAAATTATTAGTTAACTTTATAATAGAGTTTGTTGTAGTTAGTGGTAAATAAAAGATAGGTAATGTAAATTTCCTTTTTTTGTACACCCGATTATCTCCACGTGTCAGAACACTTCATAAATATTAGAGTAAGACGGCGAGAAAATTAGGCGAAGTGGCGATAGAACTTATTAAGTAGGGACTTTGAAAGTCCTTGAGATTTAAACGTGCGCCGTCGCAATATTTCAACGTTTACATCTCAGTTCAACGGTCCAACGCGGCCATATTATTTATTATCAGGTCGTTCCTTTTCTTTTTTATGAAAACCTTTATTGTGTTTAATTATTCATTGATTCAGTTTCACAGCTTCTGCAGATTTGTAATACGAAGCATATTTTTTATAAAATACATCATACACAATTTTCTTTGGAATTTTTCAATGTTTACTAAGAACATGAAAAACTTTGCATATTTAAAGCAAAGATAATACATCTACAGAATTATTCCTTACTTCTTAAGTCAATTTCAGAAGAAATGTTTCTATGAAAAATATCAAAAATAGTCGGCAGTTCATTTGACGCCTAAACCAAATTATCCATTTTCAAAATTTTCCTTAGACGTTACGTGCACACTTTTCCCTGGACAGTACATAAGTTTGATTCGTCAAGCTCCGAAGTGAAATGTACATTCGGGCAACTTGGGGAAGGGGGGTGACTTTAGCAGAGCGAGGGAGGAAAACACAATACTGTGATACCATACCGCTCTGTGTTTCTCATTAAAAATTATGTTAATTTCTATTGTTGTTACTGTGCCCCGTTGCTTGCCACAATCAAAATATCTAAAAGTGAAAAACATATTTTTTTCCTTTAATTTTCTTTACCACTGAGGTGCCCTATGGTAGAGCCAGCCCTGCATAGAATAAGTTATCTAAACACTAAAATCAATAATTAAAATAATTACCAGAACTATTATGTATTTTCTGCGATAATTTTTTTAAGAACTTTTTAAAATTTAATAATTTTGTTGTTGCATTTAAAACATTAATATAAAATACGTAAGGCGCATAGCTTCCATCGTGCGTCCACAAACCGATGTTGACTCTTTTTTATTACAAGAACTATAATCATCTATCAAAATTTGTACGTAAACTAATTAATGATTGCTTATATCATCACACTTTTACTAAAGACGAATTAGCTATTAAAAAAATTGATATTGACGCAAGCGAAGCCACAGAACAAAGGGTAGTATAACATATTTGTGTATTCATTTTAATACTGAATGAATTTCAATTCACTTTTCAATTAATTTATGATGAATAATAAATAAGTCTGAACAAATGTAGACGATATAAAAACGAAAAAAATAATTATTTGATAACTGTAGTACTTACAAAGCCCTTGGAGATTTTTTTTGTTAGAGGAATTATCTCGTAAATAAGAAGTGACCTAATATTTTGTGTGCCGCCCCTTTGGTCTAAAGGAGCTGTTGTAGCTAGATAGAGATGGAATATAGTTATACAGGGTGTTCCAGAAATAAGACGAATAATTCTAAAGTTCTGGTAAAGTTGTGACTCGAAAATAATGATGCGGCAATTGATGATGCGGCAATTGTTTATTGATATTTTACTATTTTACTTACCAAAAATCTAAAAACAACTATAAAATCAGAGTTAACATTTTTTTGCGGTCTTATTTTAGAAATAATAATTTTACAAAACAAAACAGAAGCGACCATAAATGTAGAGGGCTTCAAGCAAAATAATTACGGATCGCGATATGAAACGAATTTTATCCTTTTTACAGTCTGGATTCATGATCTTCTATGCCTTCCCCAACGAACTCTCAAAAATTGAGTAATTGCGATATAATTGTTACTAAGTAAAATCTACATTCGACGTACTTTCTGAGACACCGTGTAATGGATAGAGATGAAACGTGAGTATAGAAGAGAGAGGCGAGTAAGTGATGAGCTCTTAGATAAACGGTTAGAGATCTACCCAGAATCCACATAACGACCACCAGTGCGAACCATATCACGCGCTATTCCCTGTTATATGGACGTTAAGGAACGTCGAACGCAGCTCTGCGTGCTCTAGAATCAAACACCGACCACTGTACAAGTTTGCTTTAGGCACGTTCTAAAGCTTATACGGTTTGTCTTATGTAACAAGTTTTTTTTTCACCCAAAAACTAGCTTAAATCAACCGTCGATAACTGAACAATGTCTACCGAGTAGTGCAGCGTAGATTCGCAGTTTCGCATTCGGAAGGTACTCGGTTCGAATCCTGGCGGAGGCAAATCTGAGACTTTTTCCTGATGCCTTTCGCGAAGAAACGGTAATTCCTGTACCGGCCAACTTGTTGATGTTTTCCATGGTTTCCAGATAAATATCGAGATGGTTCCTTATTCGAGGTCATGACCGACCTATAAAACTTATGCTCTCATAGTTGCATGGTTTATCGTAATCGTATTATAATTCCTTCATTCGCCTTTTCTATTAATTAAGTTGAAGTTTGAAAGCGTAGAGAAATAATAGGAAATGGGGTAAGATCGCAAAAATAACTAAAGGTACGAATGGGGTCTGTTATGAAATAAAGTCTAGAAAAGGACGTTAAACGCATTATTAAATTGTAATTGTTATTATAACTGGACAATGTCTATCAATGTAAACGAATCATAACATTATAAAAACGTATATTTTTGTTGCATTTAGTTAGAAGTTTAAATTTTTCGCAGAACTATGGTGCTATAGACCTTACTATTTGATATTGATTTCAGCTTGATATCCCCATCCGTCTTGAAGGATAAGTTCACGTAGATTTAGGAATTAATGACTTAATTTTTTCCTTTATTTGTACTGTGAGACCTTCGTTGGTGCTAATTTTCAAGATTCTAAATCAACTGAAGTAATAATGATACATTCATTCCTTTGTTGTAATACATAATTTGGTTAGTACAATAGACGCTGATGATCTCAGATGTTGAGCGTCTATAATCTATAATCTCTGTCTAGTTAGTACATTTTTTTAAATACTTTTCCCTTCACTAGGATCAGGACTTTGTATCGAGGGGAAACCCTATAGCTTTTAATAAGTGAGTCACTATAAAAAAATACGTCTCTTGAAATCATTTTATTGCATTGAGGTACAGGATTGTGGAGTTGTAGACGTTCGTATTTGGCGAACCCTGATAATAACTTGTCCCTATTTCAGTTTTTTACTAAGATTCAAAATGATGATCCTCAAAGTCGAAAATAATTATTCACAAACTGACAACATATTATTCACCCAGCCATGATAAGAAAAATTTTCTTGATACAAAATTAGATTTACTTCTCTTCATTAAAATATTATACATTTTTCCGCGCGACAAAATAAAACTTAATAGCAGTGAAATTAATATAATGCGGTATGCAGTTTATAATATTTAAATAAAAGCTTATTTGTTTGCAAAGTAGTTTTAATAAAATTTTATACTCTCTTTAGAGCCTTGTCCTACTCTGTACGGCTGTAATAGTGACTCAATGGTGGTTACTGTTAATGCTGCACAACTATTTCAAAAGGGAACTTACTCGATGGTTATTACAACAGTTAAAACTCACTTGAGGGACATTCTCTTCCTAGCACATGGTTATTATTTGAACTAGAAATAGCTGCCCTCGATGTGATAATGATTTGTCGATATAAGATAACCGATCAGATAATATAATATAAATTGTATTAATAAATTGGTACTTCTTTACAACTTGTGTTGAAAATATATAAACGAAGGAAAATGTATTTTTACTACCCACACAAGAGACTGTTTTTAAATAAAAAACCGATATTTGCGACATGTTTCGACAAATAACAATCATCATCAGGATAATTATTTATTGAAACATGTCGTGAAAAACAACATTTTCCTTTGTGACTAGTAAAAATATCTTCTACTTCGTTTATATAATATAAATTATAATTTTTATTTTACAACCAGTGATAAATAAAGCAAAATATATGTTTTCCCGCGAACACTGTCCACGAACTTCATTATTTTCCCTTTTAAGTTAGAAAAAATAAACTACAGGATTAGCTACAGTTGTCGAATCGTTGCATTCACAACATTGTTATTTTAACTTTTTTTCTTTTTTGTCCTTGGTAATTAATATAAAAATGATTTTTATTGTTATTTTAAGTCGAACCTTATTTTTGAGCATTTTTTCTATAATAAATTACCACGCTACAGTGTATATCTAAAATATCTGAGACCAAAGCTAGAGAATTTCCATTAAAAAAAAGAAAATAAGATTGAAAAAATATCAAAATAATCACATTTATATCAGTTTTAGATTTTTTCAGGGCGTTGTTTAGTGTAATCCCAGTATTTCTAAACTGTTTTTGAGATTTTTTTTTGGGGAATTGGTGAAAAGACACAAGGTTGAGTTTTCATGGAAATATTTATATGCTCATGAATTTTTAACGTTGACATTTCGACCAATTATAGCAGTCTCTTTATGACAAGATAAAAAAAGTAGATAGGCGATGACCTTGATTGCAACTGTTCTGTTCGTGTAACGCTATAGGCGTAAATAAAATGTAATCAAAATATTCATGTTTAAATCTTTGCCGAAAAATTTTATTTTTTTTCCATGCCAAAACTAGAGGTTTTCAAAGTATGTGGTCAACATTTCAGCAAATTCGATTCACTACATCTTGAGTCCCAGGTCAAAAAAACGATGGTTCGGAAAAAGATGTTTGGGTGAATTTATTCGACTTGTCATCAGTCTGCAAGACATGCACCATAAAATAGACCTTCCACTTCTTGGTAGTAGACTTGGAGAAACGATGGGTTTCATAAACGCATTAGGTATTCAAGTTGTCGCCGGTGATCCATATACAAAAGACGGAGCACTAGAGCAGCCAAGCGGCTGAAGCGTTGTCACCGACAACCTGCTCCACTTAGACTCCAAGGATCCATAATGGCGGAAAGAACTCGAATCTTGAAAAAGCCTTTTACCACCGTGTTTTATACACCTTTTAGCTTCGATTGAAAGCCCTCCTTAAGGGCTGCGTCTGCGATTAAATTGAAACTATAAAAAATTAGGTAATCTTTTTAAAAACTTTTAGATTTTAAACTGGTATTTTAATACGTGCACAAGAAATAGTCCAAACGGAATCCTCTTTTGGTAATTTGAATTTCAAAATAACAAAATAGTGTGTATTGAAGGCAGACGAGGGCGCAACATGTCAATATGATGTGTCATCCTTTAAGTTTAAGGTTTTCAATTTTAAAAGGCAAAAAATGTAATGTGGCCATCTTGTATAAGGACTACTAGGAACAGTAGGCGGATTTTTGATCACCCGTTTCGCATGCATTCTGTCGGTACCAATAATATAGTTCCAGTTGTAACAACACTACATAATTAAATTACTAGACGAACTAAATTGTTACTCTAACGAAATTTCAACAAATCTAAATCAAAACTGTTTCATTGGATTTATTAAATGTAATAAACCAAGTCCTCAAACAAATTCAATCCTGTTTCATACTGGGGTGGCTTTGTTATATTTTAGGATTTGATTATTTCATTCCCTTATTGTTTGTTAGTGCTAAAGTTATATCTATTGTAGACGGTGTGGCTTTTTGTGTCAACATTAGTACTCTACACAGTATCGACATAGCAT